>JAACJT020000052.1:11054221-11076703 GCA_009936485.2 Gymnarchus niloticus | reverse complement strand
CTCCCTTCGTCCGGTTCACCCACGACCCCATCCCCGTACCTTATTTCCTCTTTGCTTTTTTCCCCCCCTTCCCCCCCCCCCCCCCCCCCGCCCGCGGGGGGGGGGGGGGGGGGGGGGCAGCTTGGTGCCTATCCCTCGTAACATAGGGTGCAACCATGAGGTACACCTTGGATTGGATGCAGGCAGCTTCCTGTTAAATGCTTCCCTCTAAGCGCCGAGGCCTTCAATCTGCCAGTCCTGCACAGCCGCCTGCCTCCCTCCCCGCAGCGATGCATAATCTCCACTAAAGCCAATCACGAGATGCTTTTCCCACTCGATGGTGCGCATCTCAAGGGTGCCGACGAATCGACGCACACAGCGACAGCTAGAGCGTTACCAGCGGACTTCACAAATGGACTAATGGGGTGACTGTCAGCCTATGAACTCAGTTAAGTGGACAGGCTTCTATGAAGTGCTCTGTAATATTTGGAAACGCGTATTCCTATTCATGAGCAAGTCCACTTAGCGTTAAAATAAATTAGTCTCCGTAGTTAGAGCTAATTACTCATTAGCACAAAATCTTACCCAAAACAATCTACACAGTTTACTATTCTGCAGGTGGAAAAGCTGCTCGGGTTAAGTGCCTCACTCAAGGGCAGCACAGAAGAGCCTCAGATTTTGATTCAACAATTAAAAGGCCATTAATGGTTATGCACCTTTCTGCCGTGTGCACAGGAGTCCGTGTTTGGGGACGGGATGCTAAGGATCAGGTACGCCTGTTTCTGCCCAGCTGGTGCAGTTTTGAAACAAACAAACCAAAAAAAAAGAGCAAAACTCAAATGACGTGCAGCTAAATTGCAGTCACACGCCTCTTTGTCCCCAGGCCATGTCACAGATGGAGAGTTTAAATAAGCACTGAACACAGGGAAATGATATTTTGGCCTGCACAGCTACTAAAGTACACAGTTAATTGCCTATTTTGACCAGCTAGGCCAACAGGGATAGTCGGAGAATCAATAACCATATGGTTTTTCTCTAAATACACAAACAAGAGTAAACGAGGCCTCGTCAAGCCATTAAATAATAAACCACAAAAGAATACACATACACACACACCAGCATTAATGGCTCCCAAGGAAAAATGAGACCATATGTGAATACTATTTAACAGAATTTAAAGAAAACTTAAAGGGCTTTAATACCATCTCCTCGAGTCCACAGACCCAAACACACACAGGTCCCCGCATGTCCTGTTCTTGTCTTCCTAGACGAGCACCAGTGTCACACTCAGATCTCACCCTCCATAACAGGCATGTTCCCAGTGGCAATGCGGAACATCTGGCCACACAGCTGGGAGGGTAGGAGGTTCTCTGTTACGGTCATATGCTCGTGACGTCAGGGCTGTTTGTCATGATCAGTCAACAAATTTGCAGTTACCCCCACCCCCACCCGCCTCTGGTTTCATCCTAGATCTGGTAACACGTTCCACAGTTCTCGGAGAATGTCAGTCCACAGAACATCCCCTGAGGTGTCAAAACAATGGGATGACATTCGGATTGCTATAGCGGTCTTGTGATTTTTTATGGCCCAGAACAATCATCAAATGTCCTGACAGAACTAGACGGAAGTGGACAGTGACCCACTTGGGAGCAGGGGTGGCCCACAAACATGATGACAAGGAGTCCTGTGTAGGAAGACAACGACTCCATGCCTATAGCCGGTTTAAACCAGTAAATCCCTTCAATCTCTAAAGCTAGGCAGCAAAGAGGACATGGAAAAAGACTACAAAACCCAGAGGAAAGACAAGGTCTTAAGGTCACAAAGAGTCATGTTCACATGCAACTAGTATACCTGAAAATAATGATATTGGCATACAATGTGAGGATCTGGAACATGCTGCCCAGTGAGAAGTTTTTAAATTCATTTATGTCGGTGGTAAATAAGATTTCACTATTTTTATATCAGAATGTTTCTTACAGCCTATTTAAAGAAGACATAAACTCTTCTTAGGCAACTGTCTGCCATTTGCTCTCATTCCAAGGATAACCCAGATATTTTTTTGCCATTTTATTCAGTTTAACTCCATTCTAACACTTGTGGATTTGTCATACCACAAATAGCACATTTTTAAAATAACATTTCTTTTGACCCCTTAGCAATGTCATTTTTCCTGTTGCATTATCGTCATAAATGGCAGTACATTAAAACAGGCATTTTAATCTCAACTCCAGTTTTGCTCAGGTCTGAGTTCAGAGTGAGGACAGGCAAACGCTGATTCATTGACACCCCCCCCCCCCCCGAGTCTCGATGTTTTCCAAGACCTTACTCAGATGTACGCATCGCAGGTCATGTGCTCAGCCATTCACGTTAGCCCGAGTTTGCACGTGCATCTCTGTAAAATGTGCAGTTATTGTGACACGTGACTGAATATAGAGATCGCACAGAAACACAAAAACAGACCACATACATCTTCATTTGTAGATCGTATCGTTTGTATTCTTGAAACAAAAACGAGAAAGCACACTGAAGCCGTAAAAGGTGTAATGGACAGAATGAAATGGTAATGCTATTCAAGTGTTCTTTTAAGAGGTCAGTGTACTTCAGGATTAACATCCTTCCAAGGGGCTTCATTACACTTGTAAATATATACGACCCACGGATGACCGCTCCTTGGCAGCTTTAAAATCCGTGTGGGATTCAGCACTGCCGGAACTAAACGTTGGCAGACCCTGAAAACGGGGAATGTGCCGTCGAAGGGCGACTGGCCCCTGCCGGACCCTGAATCTTTCCTCCGCATAAACGGGGGAGGCCAGATTGACCGCTGATGAACAAGCAGTCCTGAATCATAGCTTTCGGGGGCTGAGATGATGGATACCGAATGGTCTTGTTTACCACCTAAAGAGAGGCATCAGACTGTCAATTCTAGGGGTTTTGCCAGTCAAGCAAAGCTTGATCTCTGCACCAGTGTTTTATTTAACTCATAAAGGGGCTACGAGGGAGACGAGGGGTCTGAAAAGCTTGAGAACATTTGACATACATTTCAATTTTCACCGGTGGCAGTGGGACACCAGCTCTGTTAAGTTTCACTCCATGTTTTGGTAATAATCACAAATTGAAGTGCACGTATTTAATTAACAAAGTGCTTGATGTCCACAAAATTAAATATTCATTTCAAAATGTATTGAGCAAAATGCAAATTCTGTATAGTCCTACAGTCTACATCTTGAATAGTTAAAACATTTTTTATTCTACAGAGGCACAAGAAAGTATCAAGAAAATAAATAAAAGGGTTTTATTGGGAATCGATAAATCCCTGGTAATAACCCTACTAAAACACTTTCAAATAACACACTAAAAAAAAAAACAAAACAACAGAACAGACTGTAATATCTGTGCAAACAGGAACTCCGGAGCGTTTCAGACCGAGCTGAGATGTATCATCACGACCAATCCTCTCGTAAATTTTTTACCGCCGGATTCGGCAGCACCAATACGCAGAGGAGGCGTGAAATGTTAAATGCCCATTCCAGTTGCACCATCATGAGAAAGAAGGGAATAAAAACTCCTCCATTCTGACCTCTGGCGAAAGCTCGCAAACGTGAACCAGTGAAAACAGCTGTCCTGTGGGCTTCGAGAGAAATTCGAGACTTAAAATGGAAAAACTATCATTCGACAAACATGCAGTTCAGTACATGTGCACCAGTTGATACCGAACACACAGCGATGCCCGTTTCCGTGGTACATGTATAATAGACGTCAGTGACTGTAGACTAAAACGTGTGTTCAGATCATCTGAAGAAAAAGGATCTACTTAAACGGTATATTTTATAGATTGTTCTATACAGGGCAGATCAGTCACAGGCCTATAATGTAAGAGCTCGTGAGCATTTTTAACATGATGGATTAGTACCACTGGCAGCCTTTTACCCTATGGTTCAGGCTCCAGGCCCCCCAGTGACCTTGACCAGGATAAATATTTGGAGGATGGATGGATGAATGGATCTAGTGCAATGCAAACGGGGCAAAAATTGTCTGAGTGAAGCAGCGAAACAACTAGCCACAAGCCTCAATAGACTTACAGACAAGGACAGGTTCTGTGAGAGTAATCAAAGCTAAAGCAGAGCTTTAGTCACTGTGAACTATGGAGATGGTGGGATGGAGTACCTCAGCAGATCAGCAATTAGTCATGCAGACAGCCTTTACATAATTGATAAAGGCTACAGGAGGCGCTGTTATGACCCAAGACACACCGTCGCTATGCGCCTTTAACCTGAGGGTCGCTGGTTCAAGCTGTGACATTGTGTGACATTGGGACGCTTATGTTAGGGGTCAACTGTGGGAGGATGTTAGAGATTACAGGTGATGTGGTGCCTTTTAACCTGAAAATTTGACTCGTACTGTTGTACAGTTTGCTTCAAAATGCAAGCTTAATACATGTATATCAATTAAATGCTTCGGGCAAACGCTGAAGCAAAAAAAAGCCACGACGTGGAACGATAACTTCATCTCCCGACCACTGATCCTCTCGGGGTAGATGATGATGATGATAGGGAAGCTGAGGACAGACTTACCGACTGCCAGCAGGGGCTGGTAGTGGCTGATGTTCTTGGTGGTGAGTGGGGGACACATGCGGAGGGCGAATGGGGGCAGGGGTAACCCTGACAGGAGCCCCGTCAGCAGAAACTTCAGCTGCACCTCTTGCTGCTGCGGAGTCTGGGCTGCGTCTGCACCTGGAGTTGTACTCTGTCCAGCTGGAAGGACATGAAGGAGCTAAAAGAATCAGTAAAATCCAAAGTGGCGGGGGGGTTCTGGGAAAGGTCAGCGTCTTGCATTGTATGTGACGCGGCAGCCGGGGGATGATTAACGAGGGCAGGGTACGCTGATTGCCTGCCGATTGACGAGCCGAACGAGTCCAAATTAACTGAGTGGTGCAGGGTGATCATCATGCTGTGTATGAAACAATGTTTTGCAAGGGAAATCCTGCCCTTTAATACATTTTTATGCAAATATACGATGCAACTGGCTTGCCGAGACCATTATTTTGTCACAGTGCCGCAGATGGCAGTCCAAAACAAATGTGAAAATGTCACACGGAAACACAGTAAATTCGGTGATCTACCGCTGCTCGATGTAGCAGTTATATTTCTTTCATGTTGGGGAAGCCAAATATACAGCTACTCTGATCACAGAGGGTACTCATGGATCTCACCAGATCAACCTCCCTGGAAACGTCTGAGAACGTGCCCTGCAAATCTCCACGTCGTTACCTCACGTTTCAAAAATATAATCTTCTATGAGAATTCATTTTGTATTTATTTATTTATTTTCCCTTTTTGTCATAGCAACTTTTCATCACATTTAGACTGGGAAGAGGAAGAATGTTTACAGTGTGACAGATGGCACTTCCATGGCCAGTTGACGGAAGCGCCTGTTTCCCCGCCGACACTTGTCTTGTAAAAGACGCCATGGGACTACCAAGCCCTCTGGAAGATCTGCGTGTCTGTACACCGATCAGAACCAAGCTGCAGAAACAGAGGCATGCTGGGATGGTGTGCGTATATTAAGTACCCCCCCAGGGAGGCCTCCCGGCGTATCAAACGCTCATCTGAGTCGGCTCCGTCTAGGCGCTTTCGGCTTTTGCCCGTCGGCTGTGCCGGGGAGAGCCATGTTGGGAAAAAAAAGCCAGCTCGCTCTCATTGACAGTGGAAATCCAAGGAAAAATGAGGGGAGAGAGACAGAAAGGAAGGAACAGAAGAAACGCAAGGAAAAGACAGAATGATGGAAAAATACAGAGAAGTGTATCTAGGTATTTCCATTTTGAGACAACTTGAGAGACAGATGGATGGAGAGAGAAAGACAGTGCAGGGAAGATGAAAGGAAATAGGAGAGAATGAATGTGTAAGTGAGAATGAAAGTCTTCAGTGAAAGACTGAACTGCCGGGGAACAAACATTACCAATCATGTTGTCGAGGGACAGGTCTGGGATTATCTTTTGGTTGGGACCCAGCGGGGCGCCGCAGAAGGAGAGCGGGGCGCAGAGGGGAGACAGTCCAGAGCTGGAAGAACAACCGTGAGGCCGCGTGAGACCTAATAGGGCATGTGAGAGAATAGTAACCCAAGCTCATCGAAAGGTTTCCTGTTCTGAGGACACTGGTGTGAGTTCTGTTTTATTTGTAGAAGATACTAGAGCTCTAACTTTTTTTATGGCACCACAACACCGCGGATGATACTTGTACCTGAGACCAACTGCGGATTTGGAGACGTGGGCCTTGAGCTCCCACATCATGACGCGGCCGTCGCTGACCACCAGGGCAGCGGCATTCTCGTTGATAGGGCAGATGACCACGCGATACGGCCGCACTGTCTTGGTGACCCGGATGGCATCGCATTGAGAGCGGAGGTCGTACGACAGCTCCTGAACCGCCTGCTCCGGGTCTGCTGGGTCGAGAAGCGGAGAGGGTAATCAGAGAAAGTAGTGAGAGGCTGCGAGCCTAAACGAGAAAACAAAAAAAAAATCTACTTGTATACGACAAGTGCTGTCGTTGAGTACTCTGTCACCAAAAAACAGGGGGAAAGGACAGAGGAAGCAGAAAGAAAGAGTAAAGAATGAGAGACTGAAGGGGCTCTGACCCGACTCTTCAGGAGGGGGGGCGCCAGAGCGGCACAATCGCAGGGTGATGCAGCCATTCTCGTGCAGGCAGTAGAGGGCATCCCTCTGTGCACATGGCACCACCTGCAGGGTGGATGGAAGGGCAGGGGCTATAGAGAATAATATAGCAAAACATACAACAGACTTTTGTGTGTGTGTCGGGCAGACAGGGAATAACAGAGGGGACATGGGTAACAAGCCAGAACAAAAGAAAACGCTTCGGTCAATAAGGGATACAACGAGGATAGAAAGCAGATGTTGCTCTGCAGGTGTGGTTCCAAACATCATTACACAATTAGCATCTCACAATGCTTTGGATCAGGTATAGAAATGCCAGGAAGACCCAGCTGCTCATTTTAGCTAGCGTGGCTAAAGATGAGCTCCGAATGACCTTGACAGAAGGCGTGACTCTACCAAACGATCATCCGATGGTTTGACGAACAACAAAGAACGACGTGTAACATAGTATATCCAACCATCCCAAACTGATCAACGTATACGGGTGGTTTTAAAGCAGGAAGAGCAACTTCCATCTCCATTTAAAAAAAAAAAAAAAACAAATAATGAAATTTATTTTGGAAGAACACTGTCATGTCATTCAAACAAAGTTCGAAACCCCTGTAAATTCTGCCACGGCCATTGATCTACCTTGACTGATGGAGGTGTAACGCCTACTGGGACACTATATTTTAGAATCACCTTTATTTGTCCAGTCAACCATATGATAATATGGATAAGTTCTGGAGAGATACAAACGCTGTGTAGTTGTGTGTACGACAGCTATTAAAGCCCTGCAGCCATTTTTATAACATAAATTACTGATGCACACAAAGGCATGACAAGTATAAAGTGTGCATATAAGACAGAGGTAAAAGGATAATGTGTGTGTGTGTGTGGGAGTATATGAGCGTGCATGCCAGTGACCGTGTGTATTCCCAGCCCCCCCCACCTGCCCCCGACAGGGTCATCACTCATGCAAATTGCCTGCCTGACAGGTGCTTTATATCACTTAGAAAACAACAGTATGCCACGCCAGGGAGGTCCAATGTCCAGCAAAACCTGCCCATATGATGAGGCGGTCAGGGGACCTGGGGTCTGCGCCAGAAGGTGGTTGGGTTAGGGTAATTTACTCCCTAACAGGGTCCTGGGCTGAATAACAAACCTGTATGAATCTGTTTTTGGGCCATAGTGGGGAGGCAGGGTGCCACTGAACCCCAAATGGGGCGAGATGTGGCCCCTCCCTCCAAGCTGTCAAGCGCTGTCACTAAAACCATCCAGTCTAATGGGATGGCCCGGGGTGTCAATGGCCACAATGTTTTTGCAAACTATCAGCTACGGGACGCAAAAGTGACAGCCAGGGAGACGACGGAAACTCCAGGATGGAGAGAACCTAGGCGTGGAACACTGCCCATTAGAACAAAATGGTAGAGGACCCATTTACCATCTTGTGAGTTATTACAGGAGGAGATGACCAAGGAAGAATATGCTTAATCATTACTAATAAGAAAAGGGCACCTTTTAAGGATGTCCACTGTAATGTCATCACATAAAAGAAAAGATGAATTCCCCTCTGCGATTTGGGTGTGGGGGATCAGGTACCAGGATGCACTATGGCTTCAAAGATCTTGACCGCAAATCCCAGAAGGGAAATTGTAGTTCTACCCAATGGACAAAGAATTGGCAGCTTCAACTGTGAACATGCAGATGGTACATTGGTTAAGGGTATTGATTTAAAGTGTTTCGCTGTTGAACCTTTGAAACTCCTCAGCATAAAACTCAATTTTCCTCAAGTCTCTGAAGGGGCAAATATGGCATCCCATTGGATGAAACCGTCTCCTCAAAAACAAAATGAAACTGAGACGGCGGTCGTGGTCCATAACCCAAAGTGGGCGGGACAAGGGCGCTCACCTGAATGAAGGGCACGCCCGAGCGCTCAATGGCCACCACGCCCACCGTCTGACTCAGCTCCAGATCCAGGATGAGGATCTCGCGGGGGTACAGCAGCAGCATGTGGTTCCGCTTGCTGGGCAAGTAGGATAGCTGCAGGCAGTCGTTCAGGGTCACCGCCTCTGCACTGCATAGGTAGGGTGGTGTGGGAGCGAGATGGAGAGAGTCAGCCAGCATGCCCTGGGCCCAGTGAAGCTAGCTCAGGTACAGCAACTTAGGGACCAATTAAAAATGGCTGGCAATGCAGAACAAGGACCAAGAACAACTGGGCTTCACTCCTGCTTTGGTTAGCCAGGGAGTCAAAGAAGCAGGTGACCATCATAGCTGGCTAAGTTCTGTAAATACATTCCCTCAAACATGATCACCTAGCGGGGTGACGGGGTTTGTGAAATTCACCCCACAGGGAAGGGTGCTGTTTATAAGCCTTCATCTTTTTATTTGTTTAAATTCAGTGAGCCAGAGAGAAACACACTTTTCCAGACTTCCTGGTTCAGTACTGTCTCTTTGACCAATCACGATGAGATCTAAATGCTTCTACGTGTCAGTGAGTAACTCCACTGGCAAGAGGGCTGCTTAGTGGTGCAGTAGTAAGGTAACACAGCATTTGTGCCATTTCCCATGTCTTCACTAACCTAATCACTACTGTTGACTCTCTACAAAGACACAAAATACTAGAGCTTTCAAATAAACGCTTAACGTAAAAATAAGGAAATGAACAGGCAAGGCAGGAATCCCAGATAGAGACGATCAGCTAAAAACTGCACTTTCCTCACCTGATGTAATGTGATGAACTGTGCCTTGCTTAATTCATTTAACAGACCCAGCAACTAAATGCGGCTTTTATCGACAGTTCACAAAAAGTGGCATTTACCAGGTTTTCTGACACAATGAGTAGGACGAGATTAGATGCAGTGGCAGAGGCAACTAGGAGGCACTGTCATTTTTCTTTTTTTGCATTTCCCCATCTAAGAGGAGACGCTCTCGGCAACTCGTAAAGCTGCGGTGTCGGCATAAGTCAGTTGTCCCGGTGCACGGGAAATTTGGCTCCACCGCTGACAGCGGGGAAGGGGAAGGAAATGGTAGAGAGATACAGCCACTCTATTTGAGCCCACCGCCCGCCGGGGGCACCTCAGACTGAATGAGCCGACTTGCTGTATCAAAGCGGGGTGGCAGAGGCTCAAGGCTGCTGGAAGCATGGTAATAAGACTAGAGCTTTAAAAATGATGGGCAGAAAGCCGAGACTGAGGCGCTCAAACCTGCTCATGCAGCCGAATCCTGGCCACAGGGTAATGAATGAAACAGTAACAGAAATATATATATATATATAAAAAAAAAAACCCTAAAAGCTACGAGTCTCTCCTTACTCATAAAAGAAGACAGAACAGTTAAGTGGCAGCACACCCAATCAGTGGACAGGAATAGAGATGGAGGAGGACGAGATATAACTGCACACCATGGTGCTAGAGCCTGATGGAGATGGCTGGGTGGAGGACCTGTGATTGAACCTCTGATTAGAGGGCTATCAGGACCTTCAGAGCAAAGTCGGTGAAAAGGAGAACGTTTAAAAAAATAAATAAATCTCAATATAATGAGAACTAATCTGAGAACGTGCTGATTTTTATTTTCTGAATGTTTTACTTAACTATTTAATCACCCAAGACACTCATTTTAATTTAAAACGTCTTTTAAGCACGGTGGTACGTTAAATTAATTGAAAGTCATAATATTTATCAAACTATTTATTGTAACAGAAAAATGATAGAACAGAGGGACATGAGGACACTGAGGGCCGCAGGGTTAATGAACCACAGCTCCTTCAGTGTAAACTTCAGAATTCCACTGAATTTCAGGGCTTTTTTTGTACAAAACTACTGATCTTTAAAACAGAGCTTGCTTCTTTTTGAGGGTTCAACTGGTTCTGAAGCTGAAAGAATATTTTTCCTTTGTTGAACTACTTTAAAAGATAAAAGTATTCATGAATAAAGCCATTTTAATCTGTTCTAATCTTTTTGTTAAAATATTAAGGGAAAAGCGTACCACTAATGGAGGTTAAAAAAATTACAAAAGATGGCAGCTGCCAAAACAGAAGCCTTGGAGGCCATTGGGATGATACACTCTCACAACAGATGGGACGGCCAAGGTACAGGAAGCCATGCCTCTGCACTGATGCGACCCAAAGCAGGGGGATCGATGGGAGAGAGAAGGAGACTTTTCCACAAGCTCCACAGGCTGAAGATAAATGTATGTTAGCCAGAAGTCAGAACCATACGGACTCGTTTTACAATAACGACGGCTTTTCAAACAGCCTAAGAAACAAAACAAATGACAAGGAGGGAGGAAGCAGTGGACATTACCATCAAACCAGTTTTTTTTTTTTTTCTTTCAGCTTTGTGAGCAGAGCTTTAAAAAATACAGCAAAAACTCATTATCACCCCACTCCACGGAAATCTTTAGTAAAAGGCGAAAGATTTGTACGATACGAAGGGGACCATCAAACCAGTTAAAGGACTGCTCTTGCAAAATTTGCAGGCCACTCTACACTAATGCAATCTGTAACAGTAAAATGCATACTGCTCGGTGACCATAAACCTTGTCACATTGGTGTAAATTTCTGGACTGGTGAACCACCATGCCCATAATCCTCTGGGGGAACATGTGTATCCGTGTGTGTGTGTGTCTTTAAACTTATTCTGGCCTCGTACAAGCCAGTTATCTCTATAGCCACCAGGCTGGTTCTGTCACCTTGGAAGCAGCAGCCATCTTCTACAGCTGCTAATCCAGTATGGGGTCACAGTGAGCTGGCTTACTCCAGGCAGCATGGGGTCAGGGGGGCACCCAGGATGGGATGCCAGCCCATCACATTCCACATACAATAGCAATCCAATTACAGGTAAATGTATGGCATTTTGGAAAACTCAATTTCAAATTCACTCTACAAAGGCAACTGATGTATATTACAGAAAAAAGGCAGTCAGGCTACCACTCACGTAGAGGTTCTCAAACACAGCAACCACAGGTACTAGACTGATAGAACAGTGGTTAAAAACACAGTCTAGTACCCAGAAGGTTACTGGTTCAAATCCCTCCTGGAGAGTCTTGCCTCAACAGTGTGGGACTGCATAAATCAAGCTTTTCTTTTGTTGAAAAGAATACCCACTAATATTAAGAGCTATTTAACATCAGTGTTATAAAATTCACACACAGATGCCCATCAGGATCGTCTCCATCATAGCACACGGGTGAACGGAGATCCAGTGCACCTGATTTAACATGAAAGCCCGTTGGAAAACTATAAAATGGAGGGCTGGAGGGGTACAAGATCAAATCAGAATTCTACCTAGTTGCCCTGGGCCAGGGAGCGGCAGTGGGTAGTGAATGTTTTTGCCATGGACCTGGAGTTTCACAGATGCTGTTAGGTTCTGGTAGACCCTAAATTACATTTGCAGTCCTCAGCTTTAAAACACCTCAGACTCCAGTACTGACAGTGCAGAATGTCACTATGAATAAGTGTTTACCTATCATCAAACCTCACGCTACTGATTCTGCCAAAGATAAACATCTAGAAACATTTATTCATAGATGCGTGGCACATCGGCTATCACTACAGCCTTACAACTCCAGGGTTACGGGTTCGATTCTTGTCCCTTGCTCTGAGTGGGTGGCCTATTTGTGTTCTCCCCATGTTTCTTATCACAGACTAACCACCTGTAACGCAGATCAGTTTGTCTCCCTAAATTGCCCAGAACGTATGCCTTGACTGGTTTTCCTGAAATAGACTCCTCCCCCAATAATGTAGGCAGGATAAGTGGTTGGAAGATGGACTTATTTATTGAAAACAATAAAGCAAGACAAGGGCTGCATCCAGGAAAATTTTGGTTCCCTCCACCTTAACGCCTTCATCCAGGCAACACTGTTGTCGATGAGGCCACCCATTGATTCCAGGTTCCAACTGAGTAAAGCATTTGTTAAAATGTGAAATCCAAAAAAAAAAAGACATGTAAAAACCAAAAATGACACTGACCTGTTTCTCAGTATACATATATTAAACAGATTAAATAAATCAAACTTGTTTCATATTCCTGGTGCAAGACTCTGGAATCCTACCTTGGCTTCTCGTTGGTGATGAGTACCTTGACCTTATTTAGTGCCTTTTTGGCTCCAGTAGGGGGCGCCGGCTTGTTGTGTGCAGGGCTGGCATGGGGGCTGGCGATGTACACCTTCTTGCCCCCGCTGCCAGGCGGCTTGGAGTGCGAGAAGTCGGTGATGAACACGATCCCCTCACTGGTCAGCACTGCAGACGAAAAACAAGGTTTGCAGGGAAGCCGATACCCAACAGGCTACCAGTGACTCCGTAGCTGCTGGCGGGGTGATGCTAATCAAAGTGGGTGTGAAGCAAACTTAAGCACATGAAAGGCACATCCCTCAGAATCGCCCACAAAGTGCAAGGGAATGCATCCTGATTCGAGATTACCCCGAGATTACACCAGCAAGTATATCATCAGCTTTTTCGAAAAAAGTGCAATCATCCTCTCTGCAGTAGCATGCCTGTTTTGTTCTTGACTGGAAGTTAAAAACTGACAACACTGTGAATGTGCTATGGAGGGTATTCATAGACCAACATTGCTCATGTCTGTAGGAGTGCATCTGACAGCAGCCACTTCTGAATATCTTTACAATGCCCTCTACCATATGAACCACCTACAATCCTTATCGCAAGTGTGCGAAGGAGTAATGGGCTCAGTGTCCTACGGGCTAGGTTGGAGGGGTCAAACGGGTCGAAGGAGAAGGACAGGATGTTCTCAGCATAGCTCTTCTTCCACAGCTTGACCCCAGTGTCACCATTCCACAGGATGATGTAATTGGGTGGGTGGACAGCCAGGAGGAGGTCGCGTGACGTGTCCTGTGACCACAGCCAGTCCATGTCTGAGGGAGGACAATGGCATTATGTCCCTGGCTATGTGGGAGACTGCCTCACAACAGTTAAAAGGAAACTCCAGAAAACACAAATATACTCTTCAATAGCCACCAGGTGGCACTGTAGCTAAGGAGCTAAGTCATGACCTATAGGTTAAAGGAGAGAGGACAGCCTGGCTTCTTAATGCTGCTCTTTAAGGTGGTCACTCAGTGTTTTTTAATACCTGCACTTCTGCATTACTAAACATTTTTATTAATTTCTTCTTTCATTCATACAATTAAACACTTTTTGTCCTTTATTTCAATTCCAACAAACAGAACTGACAATTAAATACACAAAATTTCCTATGTGCCGATTAGCACAGACCATTCCACCTCAGCCCACAATAATATGCAAGAACATGATATTCTTCTGCTTTGCACAGAGGAAGTAATTTGCTCTGAAGAGAAACACAGAGCATGGGAATCCTGGAGCAGTTTTTTTATGACTGAAAACTAATTTCAGGTCAGTTTATACTGAACCATTAGCATGAGCTTCGGAAGCTTCCAGACCCTGATGAAGGCTGAAAGCTCACCTTGGATGGGCTTGGAGTGCTCCTGAATCTCACAGTGGGTCGTCCCGCTCACCACATCCCACACGATTATCTTGCCCACTGCGTCCGCAGAGGCCAGCCGGAGGGAATAGGGTGCACTGAGACTGTGGTGGTAGTTCTCCCTGGACCTTTTCACCTGTTTTTGGTAACCCCCCCCCCCCCCCCCCAGTAAGGGATTCAGTCAAACTACTTGAGGAGGCCCTTCGAATCTGACCAAACTTTATTGCAGCATCTCACACCAGCAAATTACAAGGACAGTCATACACAGTGCTGACATTCTTCAAAATAAACAGTAAACATCATAATTGCAGTGACTGAAAATGAGCATGGCACTGCAACAACAATGATAACATTACTCAATCAGCAAATTTTGTTTGCATAATATTACAGCTGGACTGATTTTTTTATTATGTTTGCATTCCCATTCCAATAAACTCTTTTTTATTTTACCGTCATGTGCTGTCCTTTTATAGGACTAAATGAACCCGTGAAAAACTCAGCTCAGCTGATGACAAAGGAAGCTGAGTAAAACAAGGCCTGAAAAGAGGGGGAAATGATGAGGCAAATTGCCGAGAATAACCAGCAGTCAAGTCACGACCCCTCCGCCAAAGGATGCTCGGACCGTAACGCATCCCGGAGGCCGTTTTTATCTTGCCATCTGTTTTATTTTTGACGGTTTTTTTTTTTGTTATTCCTCCCGAAAAGCCATTGCAGGAGAGGTCGAGCTCCTAATGCTGCAAGGACTGAAGAAAACGAGACCCAGCGACCCGCCCCCTGCGCAGATAAAGCGCTCCTTCGTCCATTGGCAATTATTCAAACGCTGCGTGGTTGTCCTTCTGGCAGTGCCCCCCCCCCAAATGCAGAATGCTGTGTGTCTCCCATTAGTGCACCCACTGGCTCACCCTACTAACCCAAGGATGACAAATAGCTCCCCCATAACAACCATTCACAGGACAGTAGACATTATTCTTTAGCTAGAAGAATCTTAGCAGACATTAAATATCCACCCTCTACTCAAGGCTAAAAAATGATGGTTTAAACCCCCCATTTTTTTTAATTAAGGGCTTCTTTAAGCAGCTCAGTAGACAGCACCTCCGGGGTTTTGGGTTCGATTGCCACCCCAGTCCAAAAAACATGGCTGTTAGATTGACTGATTTGGGTGTGTGTCATCCTGCATACTCTGCACTTCCTGGAATAGGCAACAAGCTCACGACAACCCAGTTTGGGATGAGGGATGGAAAATAGAAATAATTGTTCATAATTTCGAACTAACCATACATAAAGTGAATGACTTTACAAAGATACTCTATGTGTTACCTTGACAACAGTGGCTTTGTGCTTCTCCAGAACTTGGATGGTCTGGGCAGTCTTGGGGTCAATGATGAGTATGCTGGAATGGCAGCCCTGTGCGATCAGGCCCTGCCATCCCCTGAGAGAGAAAGATGAGACCAAAGATGAGGATGAAAACCAGGAAGGGGAACAAAGGATAGTTAAAGTTCTAAAGATACCTGTGCAGACCCAGTATGTTTAGGGACGCTTTCAAGGAAGTAGGAGATACAACTTCATACACTGTTTCATTGTACGCTAGCAATCAAAACCATCCATTTGCTTAGGAGCGTTCAAATTTAACTTTAATCACCCCCTTGTGTTCCTGAGTAGCTATAAATGCCCCAGCTTAATAATTCATGAACCTCATGAATGAGGACTACTGCGATCACGTGACTGAAACCGTCACCATACAGTACATTTCCTGGCTACAACTTCTGTCAAAACGTATAATTTACTTTAATATAAAACACTCGCCCAGTCTAACGGTACGAATAAATCATTTCAACGTATGACCAAGGAAAAGTGACACGTCTGTCAGAGTGACAGCTCAACCCAGCCAGCCAAGCACAGTGAGTACTCCACAGACATCTCCGCACTTCACCACACCGCTGTACAGTCACGATCGCAGTGATCCAAGCTCAAAAAATGATATTTTTTCCCGCTGAATTTTGCCATTAGAAGTGTAGCTAGCTACATGCTAATATCGCGACTCACCAGTCGACGGCTGTCTTGTTTTGTAGGTGTAACGTGCCAGTTAAGGTCCGAGCCGCCAGCTTTATGTTCACAGTGTAAGGAATCATGACAGCTCTGTAACCACTAGCAACACTACATCAAAACAATACAAATTAGAGCTAGTTACGAGTAAACCTGTTTTCTTGAGGAGACCACAACGACCAGGAAGTATTGAGTCGAATTGTAGTTTCACTGTAATCTGTGCGGGAAACATCGGCTCCCTGATTAAAGGTTCCTCCAGACAATAAATTTCCATTTTCAAATGTCAGTGCACGAAAAAAATGGAAAAATAATAATAATAATTAAAAAAAAAACTGAATTAACAGTGGCAACAGGAAATGGGTAAAATTAATTTAACTAGCTACATTGGTGTAACTGACTGGTTTAACCCAGCTGGACTCAATGCATTTTTCTTTTTTTTTTGTCTGGGAAAAGTCCTCTTAGGCACTTTTAATAGACGTATAACTTATATTTCAGTAAAAGACAAAATTGCAGCTTTCTCTGGCATGACCGTCAGGATATAACTATGTAATTACCACACACTCCTGTTAAGTGCCGTGGGGCAGTTGTGTTGTGGAAGGCACAACAAAAAAGAAACTGAATTCAACTGAATTGAACATCTACTGTAAATCCTCATGGCCAAGGGTGATAAGACTTGCACATATTAAAATGAGAATCAGATTTTGACATTAAGGTGCATGACACAGAACTTCAGTAACAAAAAATAATTGAAATTGTATTTATTATTGTGGCAATAAGTTAGAAATAATTGCGCAGCAATATAAATTGGCACATTAATTATTGGGAACAGATAACAGAAATGTGGTAAATTAAATATGGTCAGCTGGCAGCTAGTGTGAAAAACCAAAGTAGTTGTATAGAACTGAGGTGCTCAGTTGAAAAACTAATCATCATTCACTTTTGGCTGCTCCCATCAGGGGTCGCCACAGCAGATCAACCGTCTCCATGTCCTCCTGTCCTCTGCATCCCACTCTGTCACACCCACCACATCATTAACCTCCTCTTTGGCCTTCCTCTTTTCCTCTTGCCTGGGAGCTCCATCCTTAGCATCCTTCTCCCAATATACCCAGCACCTCTCCTCTGCACATGTTCAAACCAACGCAATCTTGCCTCTATGACTTTGTCTCCAACAGTTGAAAAACTAATGTAAAGTATAAATACAGTAGGTATTAACTAAAATTGTACAAATAGCACAAATAATGAGCAAACAGGTTAGGAGGAAAATAATGGCAAGGGACAAGACAGCGCAAAACAAACAGAAATATCATGGTGTTGGTGCTGCGGTGATGACTGGTCAGCCCGCAACTTGTGTGCCCTCTGGAGTCTGACAGCCTAAGGGAAGGAGATGTTCCCTAGTCTGAAGGTGTCAGCCCAAATCCCAGAGAGGCTGTTCCATGCTAGAGTGCCTCCATCTTCAACAAATGCACCGTCAAGGAAGGGATGGGAAAGGGATAGGTTCCTGTATCACTTTATCATTAAAGTATTCCTGTGCTCTCAGATTAAATCAGGCCATGCCACTCCATCCGTCCATGCATTTGTACATTCACACATCCATCTTCTAACAGCTCATCTCACCATGGTTTTTGGGTGCGTACCCGTCGATTTAGAAAATATTAGGGAGTTTCTGTGAAATTTTTATTGTTCTATATATATTTCAATATATTGCATAGTTGCCAAGCTGTCACTTCATGGCTATGCTAATGCTGTGTGCCTAACAAAACCACACTGAATTTTGTCACCCGTAAAAATCAGAAAAGGAAACAATACGATAGCGTATCATAATTGGTCAAATTCATACAACATGTGTTTGCAGACCTTGCACAATCTGGTTGTCGTTTTCTCATTTCTTAAAAGAAATGGTCGAGATACATTAGCCGCTTCTTGTTTTCCATCAAGTCTCTCTTTCTGCGCGAGGCTCTGTGTCGATTAAAAAATGCGATACTCAGAATCTACATCGGCTCTGGCAGTTTAGTAAACTTGTATTCTTGTTTCTTATTTCGTTATGATTATGGAAGACAGATTCATCCTTCAATTCAGCTTGACACATTCAGGCAACACTTTTCTCACGTCAGGTTTTCCTGAGAACAACATTGAATTGAATGTCCTGGGATCACTACACGCCAAGCTAATTGTCCTCAAGCGTTTTCCCATGGAGATCTCAGCCTAATAATATCCTGGATGCAACATGCCAGTCAAAAATCCAGAAGCATCTATTGGCCAATGGCATTCAGAAATGTTTCTCTTTACTCAGTACTCACTAAACACAAGCCTTGATGAAAGTCCTTGAAGCTGTGCTCACTTGATTATCTCAAATCAATTTGTGTACTTGTCTCTATCCTACCAAGGTACTTCATCAAAAAATCAAGACCAACAAAGATTATATGGCTGTTTTTCACGCTGCCTTACTGATGCATGCTATGCTTATCTGATACACTCCCATCACACTTAAGATTTGTTCAATGTCTATTTTTGTACTCTCTATATTGCCCTTAAAATTAAGCCCCCTGGTGATCACTAAGACGTAATCTTCTTTGCAACCCATTTACTGTTATATCTTTGCACTAATATATTTCTGTTTCCTACTTAATATGCTGGAATTAATACAATATAGTTGTGTAAAAATGTAATATCAATTTGGACATGAAGTAAAGGTAAATTAGGTTTAATTTCTTTTTTTTTTTTACCTATGCAATATCTTTAATCTCGACCCTGGGTGTCTTGCCTCCGGTTAAAAAGAGAGTATAGTTCATCAATAACGGTGACTTCTGTTTCGACCTAACAACCCTAAGTTGTAATAACAAGGGCTGGCCGGTGATCTCGACTACAATGTGTAAAAAAGGTAATGAAATCCAAGAAGATAAATAGTCACTTGTCACCTGCTATAAAAATTCAGTTTCACTAGATAGATAGACAAGAATATCTGCAATGCGGCTAAGCAGCGAGACCACAGCAGGATCCATACATGATCTTATTCTCTGGTTGGATTGTGAATGCTGCTGGAACGTTAAACAAAATACCAACGCGGCTGCAACACTGAACGCCGACAGCCCCAAGCACTGTTTCACCTCTGGGCGGAAACTGATAAAAAAAAAAAAATGGCAGCTATCAAGGGTTAACACCTAAAGGAAAAAATAAGCTGTTAGTCTGGTTAAAGATTAGCTATATTAATCATCTCCCCCTATCAAACATGCAGTTTAAAATTAGTTTGGAGGCTCCGAGGTGCCAACAGGGGGCTATGACATACAGATCCAGTATCTATACTGCACATATTTCATAAAACAGCCCCACTGGTGTATAACAGGGAATTTCAATCTTTCTGGTATTAGTTCGTATATGCCCTAGAGTTCGCACATGTACACATTTATTTCTTATGTTTAAGAATGTAGCCTTAATACAATAACCTTTACTGTACAATAACCTACGTTAACAATAGCCTTTCTTTTCCATTGAGTGCATCATTTGATACAAACTTCAGTGTATCAAATTAAATAAGAAAGCTGAGGAAAAGGCTTTTCTGGCATAGCAGGTATAAACTATTCAACTTCAATGAAGTAATTCGTTGTTCTGCGACTTGAGTTGTTCTTTGATTAGCTGCAGTATAGTTTACTGTTGCTCCCTTTCTCTGAAGAGTTTTTGCAGAGAAGCGACCGCGCGTTTCGACAGCGACTTTGTAGTAAGGAGAGGTTTAAAACTGAACATATTAAAAAGTGATGAGCTGCATCCAATTTTGGTTTCATGTACGCATAAAAGATGATTCAGAGCCAGAGCAGAACTTAAACACACAAAGCTCAATAATAACATACATAGTGTGGCTGATTTTAACCTCTGGGCTCAATCTGGATTTTTGGCAGCATCTTACCCCTAAACACTTTAGCAAACTTTATCTAAGCATCTCATCCACCTTTTCCAACATATTTAAATATTCAGTAGGATCTGTTTTTCTTCTATGGGGTGATGTTAATCCACAGATCACTCCCTCTTGTTTAGCTTCACCAAGAGAAGGTGCATGGGGAGCTGGGAATCCAATCAATCAATCAATCAATCTATCAATCTATCTCTGTCTGTCTGTCTGTCTGTCTGTCTGTCTGTCTGTCTTTTGTCACCTCTGTATGTCAAGTCACAGATGAAAGAGCAAGGAGAGACCCATGCTTGCTCCAGTTGGTTTATTTATCAGATGATTTATTTAATGGTTAAAGAAATGAGCAATAAAACAAACAGGATGTGCATACGCACATACACACAGAAATGCATGAACACACCCCAAGAAAGACCCCTGATTTTGCAGTGGTGTATAGAGATAAACTAAAAATGTGAATTACACCTGCCTTTTATTACTAATGAAGGTATGGATGTCGCTTCCTCCATCAGTCACTGCCACGCACTGCAAAACTGGGTCGGGAGTGTTTTTTACAAGCACTGGGGGGGGTTGTTTAAATTAACATCATTTACCGGAACATACTTTACTCAGAAACATAATGTTAGCAAACTGGGCGAGGATGTGATTTGACAATGTACAATTTTACAAGTGCTCTGGAGCACACACACACTTACACCTGCTTCTTTAATGTTCTGTGTTGTCCTGAGAGCATAGCAAGCTCTGACCCGCAAGCTCATTAAAAATGGGCTTAGCTATCTTCACCTCCAGCTAGGAGGTTGAAAATGGTTTACTCCAAACTGCCTTGTAGGTCAGTACCTACAATAATCAAATTAAGTAACCACACAGGAGCATCTGAAACTAGCGCTACCCCAATGGGATACTGAAATACGACAGAGGAAAAATGATAATTCGAAGGACTGGATTAAATGTATATGTTCAAATATGTTAAGAGAGTCCACAAGGGACATCTTGTAGGCAATCAGTATGCAATTCAGAAGATCGGCATTGTAGTGCTGTTTGAATACTTGGGTCTTTTGTTGAGTAGGAGAGACTGTAAGGGACATTGTTTCATTACACAGGGGTCAAAGGTGAAAACAGGTGGAATTTTGAGTTCCAGGAGCTGATTATCTGGTGTAGAGAAGTGTTCAGATTTTGGAGGGCTGTGGAAATATGACAGCCCTTTTCCTTTGATGACACTGTATAAATCCATTCATCCACCTGTCTTCTAGCTGCTAATTCTTGGGAGGTGCTGGAGCCTATACCAAGTAGTATGGGGTGTAAAGCTTATGAGATTGTATAGCATTTTTATTTCAATTAATTTATTAAAGTATGCAAAATTTGACTTGGCATAAAGCCTCCAAAAAAAAAAAAACTAAAAATACTGCAAGTTTAAAAGTACATGGTTGGGAGAACATAGTGTTGAGACCCCCCCCATCCCTAAGTGGACAAATAATTTAAACCTCCTCTGAAGAACAATGGGAAGGGATATTGAGAAAGACATGTTACATGTTCCTGCCAAAATAAGGAAAATCCACTAAATCAGCCCCATACAGATTGTTTTTAACCAATAGACAGATTGGCTCTCAATGGCCATTGAGGGGGTTTTGTAGAACCAGACCTGTAATACAACTGGTTTCTCTATAATTTCTTTCACAGTCTCCTGTCAATTGTCAGGCCAGGTGACTTTCTCGCCGTAATGCTTAAGGTGGAGCCAGCTGGGCATTGTTAAGCAGACGACCACTTCTGTGCTCTAAATCTAACTTTTATCGGTCGACGTTATTCGAGCCTAAAAAGCATAACAAGGTTGTTTTCAGGGAGATTAAGTGGGTGCATCTTTATGGACAAGACAGTGTTCAACCACACTTTTGTTTGAATGTGAGATAGATATTTTAATCTATGTAGTCCTTAAAGGGAATGGCTATGATGTTAAATTAAACATTGGCGAATTTTTAAAGACACATTACTGTTAAAATGCACAACTGTTTTCATTAATTTTGCATGAATTATTCGATGACTTCTTGCAAATACTGAAAATATTGGACACCAATCAGTCTGAAAAATATATTTTTTTTCTGTTAGTTTTACTAGTATGCAGTTACTATATATATATATACACTGCTCAAAAAAATTAAAGGAATGCTTTCTAATCAGAGTATAGCATCAAGTCAAATAAACTTCTGGGATATTGATCTGGTCAGTTAAGTAGCAGATGGGGTTGTTAATCAGTTTCAGCTGCTTTGGTGTTAATAAAATTAACAACAGGTGCACAATAGGGGCAACAATGAGACGACCCCTAAAACAGGAATGGTTTTACAGGTGGAGGCCACTGACATTTTCTCCCTCCTCATCGTTTCTGACTGTTTATTTCACTAGTTTTGCATTTGGCTAGGGTCAGTGTCACTACTGGTAGCATGAGGCGATACCTGGACCCTACAGAGGTT
>JAACJT020000052.1:11025220-11054121 GCA_009936485.2 Gymnarchus niloticus | reverse complement strand
GGTGGGATCCCCACGGACAACCGCACACCAGAGCAGAAAAGAAACCCCCCCTACCCACCCACGAACCCCCGGTCGCCAATACTAAAAAGCAGCACAGGAGCCCGAGCACCCCCCCCCCCCAAGAAAAAAGTCCTCCACTGCACATGTGTAAGATAAGAATCATCGGCGAGAGGCAGCAGCTGGACGAACACTCAGATTCTTACGTAAGTCCTTAACGTGGCCCATTAAGACAACAAATTGGGGGATATTTACAAAGTAATTTACCATTTATGTGCTATTAGTATGATTTTTTTCCCCTCAAAAGAAAAACTGCATCTCCAGATTACCGTTGTTTGGGCAGGAATTGCATCACCTGAAAAGATGGTTTTTATAGAGGAAGGAGGGAGAGGATGGGCAGGTGGTTATGGAGAACGGCAGACCAAACATCTCAGATCTCGCTCAGTTCCTCAAGTTGTCGTGAAGACAGAGTTCTTCACTGTGGCGCTCCGTCCACAGCCTTCAGTGAGAAATGGCTGTCAACTTGAAAGTCCCCTTCCTGGAAGATTACGTTCACACATCTATGATAGAGAGACCTAAAGATCTGCCCTGCGGGGGATGGGAGGATGAAAGAGAGAGTTTTTATTTTGGCCTGAAGCTGGCTGTGCCATCGGTCATTGGCCAAGGGAAGGGGCTGGTCACCTGACAAAAGGGTTGGTCACCTGACCTGTAAATCTGTGTTCCCCCTGCATTTGGCTCTGAGTATTCAGACCACAGTGACCCTGGGTGAGGATCAGGATATCTGAAGCTGTCTTTGTTCCAGGGAGCACCTGTGTGAGCTTGGAGGGGGAATGTCCCCTCCCCTCCTTACACCTCTGGGTGTCGTCTGTTGAGTGTAGATGCAGCCTCCTCAAAATGAGGCAGAGGAACAGGCATGCTGGGAAACAAGCCCTGGTGTAACAATGGTAAAGTAGTTGGGGCACGCATGTCGTGGACGGCCCTTCTCAGTCACCAGAGAACGTGAAGCAGCTAGACTGCCGCAAGGGGGGCGCTAGGGTGCCCCGTGCAGTCTTGCCCTTCCGTACTCACCCAGAAACCATGACACCGTGGACGAGTCCGTACCGACCTCCTGTCCATGCCGGTGGGATCGCTGCGGCTATCCTTAGCCACGACACTCACATCCTCGAGCGGCCCTTCCTGAAGATTCACCAACACGGCAGGCCTGGCTTGGGTCATCCCCCAAAGGAAAGAGTTCCAGTGAATCTGTCAGATTTGTTCTACTGGAGGTTACAGACTTTATTTCTGTTATTTTGCCCCTCCAACTGTTCTAATTTTCTGTCATTTTAGAAACTTTCATCTCATGTGTCTCACTCACCCAATAAAATACAGATTCTACTCCTGTAATCCACGTGTGGGGGGCACGAGATGTCAGCCCTGCAGTTTGTTGTTCCTGATGCTGTTGCCATGGCGACATCTACCCGGACTCGCCAGTTCTCGGGCCACGGACGTTGCGATCTTGAAACCATTTAGCCGGTGGGAGTAAATTGGCAGGAACGCTGCAAAAACACCGTTGAACCATGTGGTTTCAAACTACTTTTACTGAGATGTGTTCTGCAATTACTTCCAGCTGCCGGCCAGCCGCTAATAGTACCTTGGGCTCTGGCTGCCGTGGCGACACTCTCCAAGTTCGGAGTGTCACTCAAGCCGAATGGCCGCCCCTCGCCCGCCGAGAACTTTGACGACCGCTGGACGAATGGCTTCAACCTGCATCCCACCCCCACCACCACTGCTCCCCAGCACAAAATAAATCTGCAGCTCGGTTTCCACGCACGTCTTGCGGTTGGCTCAGCCCAACAGTGGAGAACCTTCCGCGGCAGGTTTCTTTCTCGCTCCCTCCCGACAAACGACTGTTCCGTATGTCGCCCATAAAAACCGCAAAGAATGCCGGAGGGCTACAGTTTTTCAAGGCTGGGGGCGATTTTGGTCAGAGTTCTGCAGGCAGGACACTGTATGTGTGTGTGTATGTGTGTGTGGGGGGGGCTGGATAGAAAATCAGCCCGTCTACCATACTTCTCCCACTGTAAATATTTTCTCGACAGCCGCTCCTTACGGCAAGGCAATGCGCTCGCCGAGCATCACACATGGACGTTTTCTGGATTGTCACATGCAGCCAGACCACCATTATGCCAGAAGGAATCCTAGTGATGAGACAAATGAGGCCTCAAGTGGTGCGTGGGAGCATACTGCACTGCCAATCAGAATGAGGCTTCAAAACTCGAGGTGGGTGGCAGTATCCCAAACTACCAGTCAATGCTGTAGTTTAGGATACTCTCACCCACCACAGGTTTTGAAGCCTCATTTGTCCAATCACTAACTAAAAGCCTGTCTATAACACCTGCACCCCCACACCACTGCTAACCCCCTCGGAGTGGGTGGAGTCATGGCCGTCAACAACCAGGCTAATGGGGACACATGAAAAACGTTTTAATGATGGAATCCGCATTGAAATAGCAAGTGTCCCTACAGTGGGATGAGACACGGTGTACCTTAGCCATCTACTCGTGACAGAGCAGCCTGTCTGAGCATGTGTGTCTCTGTGTATGCGTGTCTGGGTAGAGGAAAGCGGGACAGCTGTCTGATTTGGTCAGAGCCAAAAGGCCTGGGGATCCCAGCCAGGCCGCGTATGGCGTCAGCTGTGTTTATTACCACTGCTGTGGCGATCATTGGCCCGCGTATCGTAACACAGCCCCGTGCACCTGCGGCACGCCCCATCCCCCATGCAGCTGTGTGAAATACAGGGGAGACCTCACCTATACAGCACAGCCCACCTGGCATCTGAGCCAAAAGCCCCAGATAAGATACTTCGGGTTCGAGGGCACATGACCCTCCTGAATCTGTGAAGAGTGGGCGGAACCACATGGAGTCACAATAGCATGAGCTCAGAGTTTCTACTGGGAGGTGGACACACCCATCAAAAGACCTGAAGGGTCATACGTCACTGTCACCGTCATGTTCCAGGATCCCCCAGCCTAATGGCCTGTGCTGGCTGGAGTAGACTCCAAGGCCCCCACAGCCCTGACCTGGATAAGGGGTAGAAGATGGATGGATGGACGGACGGACGGACGGACGGATGGATGGATATTATTATAATATTACTCATGCTAGAGGCAGAATGGAGGTGGAGCATCGTAAAGGGCAGGGATTCCATCCAGTTAATGGCTTTGAGTTGCCTGGAATGGTGTGAATTGCCTCTCTGTCCATTTGTCAAGCATGTGTTCCACACGAGACCCCCCGTCCTGTAGTCAGACACACAATAGGGTGGTCCTTGGTAAATCTTCAGTGGAGGTGCAGGGGGTGAGACCCCTCTTCGGTGTGTGGGGGGGGTGACTGTTTCAGCAGTCTGTCCTGCGGGCCTCCTTGAATGTCAGCACCGGTAGCTTGTGGAAGCTGTCTGTTTTCTCGTTTTTTTTTACAGTCCGTGTCGGTGGACTTTCTTCCACACACTGCCTGAGAAATCTGGACGGGCTGCCACCCCCCCCCCCAACTGGTCCTCTACTCCCACCCATGCTTCCCTCGCCAGTTCAGACATGTTGCCAAGGAGATAAAAAGTGAACTCCTTTGACTATTCCGGCAGCCTCGTGTAAATAAGTCTGTTGCTAATAAAATCCCCCTGTGCAGTTATTTTTTCATGTTTTTATGACTTTGACCACCGCCAAGTCCCCACACTGCCGATTCAGCCAAAGTTTGGCATCTCTCAGACAGTTTAGGCCCATTAATCACATTATTCCTGTTTATTTTAAAGGGCCTTTATCAATGTTCCGGCAGGCAGCTCGATGACATCATCCACCGCGCAGGAACCCATGACATCTGCGAACAGAGTTGGCCCTCCCTCTCCCCGCCAATCACTGGAGAGATCAGGCCCCAGACCGGCGGAAGTCCTCCAGGAGGAAGTGAGGGGGCAGCCGGCGACATCTGGCCTGGGGGGGGTCTCCTCTCTGCTTCCCAGACGGAGTGCAGAGCCATGTGGTTTGTTTTCATCTTTTTTGTCACAGTTCTAACTGTCATATCTTTTTTTCTCACCTCGGGGTGTTTGGGGGGGGTTTGTAGAAATGAGCAGCACATGGGTCAGTCACGGACCCCCAGGCCTGAACAGTTAGGATGTAGCGTGGCTGCTACTCAAGGTAGCATGACGGTGCTGGTCAGGGCCCAGAAGGACCGTAACCCAAAGCAATTTTAGTGCCATGGCTGAGGGGGCGCTGGTCACTGTGAAACATCTCACATCTGACCCTAAGGGACCAGCCAAACATGTATGTATATGAAACACACACACATACATATATATAACATACACACAGGTATAAACAGATGACAAAATTGGCTCTGATGTCTCACCAGGCCTTTAATGCAAAAAATTAAAGACCATCAGGTCACTGGCTGCTGCACCAAAGTGCTTAGCCTGAACCGCCTTCTCTGCCAAAGATGGGCGTGTCACACCTCCTTCTCTGCCAAAGATGGGCGTGTCACACCTCCTTCTCTCCCAAAGATGGGCGTGTCACACCTCCTTCTCTGCCAAAGATGGGCGTGTCACACCTCCTTCTCTGCCAAAGATGGGCGTGTCACACCTCCTTCTCTGCCAAAGATGGACGTATCACACCTCCTTCTCTCCCAAAGGTGGGCGTCTTACTGCCTTCTCTCCAGACTGCTCCACGTTATCCCTACAACATTCTCATGTCACCAACAAACTAACACAAACCTGAGAGCATTTATATGTATAGTTTTTTTGTGATGTACACCTGTAAAATAGCCGGTCCCTAATCCCTCCCATGGACCCTCTTGAACATTTTCATTGAGTTACTCACCTTCTCATTGAGTTTTACAACTGTGTTTTTAATACAGGTTGACCAACTTGCTCAAACACTAAAATAGTAGAGCTCCTTTCTTTACACAGCTGGGCTAACAATGAAAAAGACTACCTTAATCGAAGGTACAACAGCAGTTCCCCCAGGACGTTAACCAGGGTGCAAGCAGACAGCCTTCGCCACCATGCCACCTGCTGGCTGATGAGCCACATCACAGTGTGTACAAGCTTGCCACATGGGCTCTTTTGTGTAAGCATCTTTCACACATGCAGTGTGCTGCATGAAGCACTTTGTCACCCAGCAAGGCATGCACAAGCAGTGGCCCTGGACAGGACGTCCCCTGAGAAGGCGTGTTAAGGTTACCCATTCACCTGAGCAGCCTGCGGGGGGAACACAGGACATCTGGAGCAAGCTGAGGCAAACACGGGTGAAACACGCTACCACAGGATATGCTGAGTTCAGCCTGGCAGCATCGAGGTAGTACCCGCTGAGCCACCGGGCACCTGGCACCCCTCACTTTTTCGGTTGAAATTACACCGATATTCCTGCAATCCCCAGGCCTTATGACCTCTGACCCCTTCATCTCCTTCAAGTGCTTACCCTGATTTTGGCTGAATAACACATGGCTGAACTCCCACCCCAGAAAAACCCTGATGACAGCCCCTAGCAGACAGACTGCTGTCATTGTGAAGGGGCAACTGTGATCTCCCGGTAGGGCGAGGGCACGGGAGATTTAATCCCATGTGTGTCTGTTCGTACTGCAGGTATGTATGTTTTTCCACGAGTGTGCTGTTGTGAGTATCAACACGCCTGCAGTTGCAGCTTTTATTGCCTGTCTGTGCATTCGTGTGCGTGCGTGTGACAAAGTGTAACGATCCAGGCCGCCTGCACTGCACCTCAGACGCCCTCGTTCAGTGCCGGGCATACTGACTGAGTACGTCTGACATCGGGGCTGTTTAATGGCTTGCTATAATTTCCCTTTTCCTGGGCTGGACACACTCGCAGCCCCGATCTCTCAAGTAGAGCCACAGCGCCCCCTTCTGGCCACTGTTAACGTCCAGGTGGGGAGGATGACACGTCTTAGGAGGACCAGGTCTGATTCACCGGGATCAGGAGTGTGGAACAGCACATCAAAATGTGTCTCTATGTCATGTTCAGAAAAGAAGATCTGCTGTTAGTGATATGTCAGCATCAGTATTTAAGTTTAACAGTCTAAGCTTTAGATTAGTTTAAGAGTCTGAAGACTTGAGAACTTTGACAAAATCATGCTGGATTTGAATATGAATGGGTGTCTGTCCGGCTCTGGGACACGATCTTGTTTTTGCTGAATGTTGCTTTGCTGTGCACGCATGTTTGTACTTTCGGGGATGTTGGTGCAGTGTCAACTCCGACCCTGAAGGTGTCTGGAGAATGTCACCCTGAAGGCCAGCGCCCGAGAATGAGGGCAAGTTCCTGAAACACCAGGAGACAGTAAGATCAAGAAGGTAAAGGAGCAATGAAAACACAAACGAGAAGAGCACTCGACTTGTAGCACGTCGACCCCCCGAGAATCACATCACTCAGGAAGAGTGAAAAGCATTAAAGTTGAATTGAAACACTGCACATCTCTGGGTCAAGATGTGTGGACTGACAGAGCCATTTTAATCTCCCTTTCTCGGTTCAAGTCTCCCACCCTGTCAACACGGTCTAGTCTTGGACTCCCGCACAAAGGCCCTTCCTGGGGCTGGGAGAGTCACGTCTGAGCAACTTTTAAGTGCCTACAGGGTAACATGAAAATCGGGGTCTGTAAAGCAGGGAGACACGGAGTGATCAGAGGTCCGGAATATAATCTCCAAAAGTGGATGGCTTCCAGGCCAGAGAAGCTTCCCCCAGCTTCCCCCTTGGCCTTATCCCAAGGAAGGCCAGTTCACAAAGCTTCAGAAGGCCTCATAACATTGTCATAATTGCTGCTGCATCACAGATGGACATCCAGTGTTGCAACAATAAAGATTCCACCAGGCTTTAGGGACCAGCACCAAACGCCAGACGTTAGTTTGGACTTGGAAACATCGGACACTGTCCATTTTCCTTTGTATATTTGTACTCAAAGGTGCATCACCCAAAAGCAGGAATAAATCTAGCATTGACAGAGATGGATGCTGATTGGAGGAATGACAAAACAGCCTACAGACACGGGGCGGGAAAAAACAGAGGTATTCAGAAAAAAATATGCAAGTTCATTCCACTTCCTAGGAATCTGTCACCAGTCATGGATAAAATCTCCATGCTCCAGGGAGACCCATTTCCTTGTCCTGATCCTTCAGTTGATGTCAGGAGGATTCAGAACCTATCCATGATTCCCAGTAAGGGCTACACCAAAATCCTCGAATAAGCTGTGAGATGCACTGGCCTCAGATCACTGTGCTTCAGAACCCGACCCGGATCCAGGAATATCGAGAGGAGCTGATCACCGGGGCTGCTGGCCACAGCGGGAGACCTCCAGCGGAGCCTGTGGCAGACCGTTTGATCCTCAGCTCAGCATTCGGGAAATGGCTGCAAAACGCTGGTTTTAAACGGCCTGCCTGAGACCCAGAGGAACCCAGCAGGGTGCGAGCACCCGGGGAATGCAGCGTGCAACAGTTTTTAAGATGTTTACCGACAGCTTCGCCCTGGGATGTGTTCTTTATTACCCATGGGGCAGTGAAAGCCCCTCCATCTCTGAACTGGTTTTCACGAGGCAGGTCTCCCGTCCCCGTGGAGTTGGCGTGACTGCCATTCGCCATCTTAGTGGGCAGACGGTGTCAGTCGGGTCTTTATTTTCTCTCCGAAGAGCTGAACAAAGAAATACCGACAGAGGAATGTCCAGCCGGGACGGTTTCCAGGGTAAACTTGAACAGATGTCAGCCCAGGAATTTTAGTCATTCTGTCCGAATCCAGGCATCTCCGTCTGATCCCAAGGCAAAGATCACATGGGCAAAGGCTCATTCCTGCGATGACTGGTGATAGGTCCGCCTTCTTTGGATCGGACTCTGTACACTTGTTATCACCAGTCACATTAAAACTGCTGGGCTCTAGACAGGAACCCAGCGACGTGTCTCTGGGCAGCTGATGTCTTCCAGTTGATGAGAGGCTCCTACGTGAGTCAGAGACATAACAAACTCAGGCTAATATTAGCCTGTTAAAGTTAGATATTGTTTTTAGCACAGCCCAAACATTCCTGGCATACCACACGTTTCTTCTGGTTTCTGCCAGATTTAATAACAAATCTGAAGAGCATCTGGAACAAGATGCCGGTGACCTCAAGAATGGGCCTGTCGGTGACCGGTCATAAGGTGGCCGCTAGGGTTCAATTTTCCATATTATACGTCAGTATTAATACATACATGTATGTTACACACTGAGCTTAACACGCTCCTCTGCTCCCCGGAGCACGTATGGGCAGCTACTCCCCGGACTGGGGACACGTGACCTGTGCAGAGTCAGGAATGGCGTCACTGAAGCATTTCAAGGGCAGATCTACAGAATCACTCACCATCACCTTCCTCTGGGCCAGCATCTCACATTGTGCCCCCCTAAAGTAAGCAGGTGGCAAGCTGGGGGGTCCACGGGGCTACACACTGCTGTGCCCTGATTGCCCCACTCCCAGCCCTGTCCTCTTCACCCCCAGAGACTGAAAATTAAACGCTTCCTAGAGGTTTTAGCACAAAGTCCAACCTGTCATTTATTCTTTAGAATACCTAGCAGCCCTGGATCGTCCCCAAAGATCAAGAGAGTGGACCAGAACAGAGAAAAACCAAGGGACCTTTGATGGTCACGCTTCATATTTTCATCGTGTGTGTTTCCCTAAGTTCATATCCACCCCACAGCGTTTGTGCCCATTGTCATGTTTTTAGGCTCTCAGTGGAAGCCTGCATGGGGATTAGCTGGACTGTACCATGTGTCATTGGTGGGGGCGGGGTTCAGAAGACACCCCTCCACCCCTGTGAGGATGGGCATAGCATAGGGTGAAAGACACCATGGGATCTAACTACGAACTTCAGCCCGACCGTTATGGTAATAACAACATCTGCTCCGTCTGTCGGCCAATTCCAGCTGCTCCTCATCCTCTAGATGCAAGAAAGCTGCCGGACCATGAGAAGATTAAACATGCAGACGGGTTTTTTAGGATTGACTGGATATAAATTGATATTCAGACCCAGCAATAGAGACAAACGTACAGCTAAGCGGACATACTGAAGAAACAGCAGAGTGAATGTAAATAACAGGAGTCTTGATGCGGGATCCACACACTCACATCCCAGCTCCACTGCTGTTCTTGGACAAGTGAAGGATGCAGCACATAATGGCTGAGTGTACAGCAGGCCCCTGGGGGGCCACATTCCAGGGCGGGTGAGGGAGGTAGGCCACAGTCACGCCTTACTGACTTCTTTGGGTAGGAGGGGTGAAGAGAGGGGAGGCAAGCCCCACCAGCCAAGGCAGGAATGGGTGGGGTCTGGTGGAGGTGGACAATCTGCTTCTGGGAATGACCTTTGACCCCAGCGGCCATTCCCTCTGTTACCAGATCACCATGGCTGCCATCACTCGTTATCCTCTAAACGTCATGTCTGCACGCCAGCCCTCCCATCATTCTGCCTTTTTTTGTATGTTGGGGGAGATTTTACAAGCGTGGGGAAATGCTGCGGGTTGGTAAATCAGTGGTGATCCAAGAGTAGGATGGGGGGGCGATGATGAAGGGGCTTCGTCTGTGCTTTGGGAGGGCAAATATAAATGGGATTTGGAGATTGGTGTAATTCCAGCAGGCATTTAGCCTAAAAAGTCTCTATTTGAGAGAGCTGAGGGTAGCTAGGGAAGGGTTGCCCCACAGGGATTGGTGAAGTCTCCAGGAAGGTGACAAAGGTAAGGTCTAGGAGCCACAGGACCTGAGAGCTGAACTCCCCCACCCAGCTTACCTGGGAAGGCCTGGTGTCACAGCCAGTAAGTCCTGAAGCACATGGCCGTCACGTGGCAATGACCACAATTCTCCGAGAATTATACTCCCAGGAAAACGAAGTCCGCAAACTGCGAGATTACCCTGGAATTAAGTCCGAAGAATCCACCCACTGCTCACATGGCCGGCAGGTCAAACCCTTGCATTGCCATGGCAACACCAGTAGCCACATTAGCATGGCCTCCCGATGCCTTGACAAGCGAACACTTCCGCAGGTATGGTATCATCTTGCTCAGCCAAAAGGCGTCGCTGCCCCCAGGAGAAGCGAGCTGACGCCCCAGACACTTCAGACACACACAGCCCTGAAAAGCTGCATGTGAAACACAGTGGTAAATTTGACAAGCGGTGCCACACCTAACCAGCTCCTCGTTCATTAACACTGCTGAGAAAATTACTGCTTTAATTGCATTTTTCACAACGCCAATTCGCTCTGGGTAATTAAACAAGGGGTTACGTGGCAGGTAGAGCTTTCGGGTCTTCCGGTGGCCCAGCAATGTCAATACACTCCACCTGAATGATCTAACATTCCTTCACACACCTAGCAGGGTTCAGTGTTAGGCTTGGTGTTTTAGTGACTTTGGATTAGACAGACACATGAATCCTCAAGATATTAGAGTGATACCTGCATGTCCTCCCAGATTGGCCCCTAGGGGCCCCTGCATCTGAACAACATGCTTCCTGAGCCCCCCAATGTGTAGCTCTCTCCCCGACACCTAGCTTCCTTTGTTCATGGTTTCTACAAACCATTCTGTTCTTATCTGTGCTTCCTTGATGGGTAATGGAGTGACCTGCAATTTAAGTATACTTTGGTGTGACTGGAGTGTCATTAGATTTTTAAAGAGTAATCTCACTGGTATGTGACTGGATGTACCAGGCAGTGCAATGGCAGCCGATTTGGGGTTAGGGGGTCGTTTCTGGTCTCATACGAACATGGCCAGCAAGGGCCGGAAGCCAAATGTATTCTGGGGTTACACAATGCAGCCCGGTTTACCCACAGGGAGGGCCCGTTGCCCCGTATTTCAGAGCCGCGAGACCAGCTCTGCAAGGACAGCTCTGTGCCGACTCCCGCGATGACATCCTGCAGACGGGCCGGATTCGCTTTTTCGGACTCGATCGTTAGAAAAACTGTGATTTGAAGTCTCTGGGGCCAAAGGAGAGACAGGAATGAGATGGGGAGGGCCTCAGAGGGCAATGAGAGGAATCTGACCCCAGGTCTCTTCCAAGGCAACTACAGAACGAGAGCAGCTCCACCGGCCACTCACCGCCTATCTGATGTCTGTACCTGCACCGCTCCCACTTCCCCTCCAGGGAGGTGCCTTGATGTCATGTGGGAGTCTTCACTCGGATCCTGAAGGAAATTAAACAAGTTTTTTTATTGCCCTTCTCCTCCCCATAGACACCCCGCCCCCCCCCCCCCCCCCCCCCCCGGTCTGTGAAGGACGTTAAAGCCTCTGCATGCAGTGTCAGCCCTCAGAACGGTGTGAGGGTGCAATGGATTGGGAGGGAGTGAAGGGGGTATCAGCCACATGGAGGGAGTCCATGGCGGGAGCACACCTAAAGTTGGATGGATGATGGGGTACTGCATTGCTGTTGGTGTTGGCCTTTCATCTTTCCTCAGCTTCAGCTGACAGGCAGGCAGGAATTTGACAGGGATAAACAAAACAAGGAAATGAGAGACTAATTGCTATGGTGATGGAAGCTAAGGGGAAGACCAGAGGATGGGGAGCAGAGGGTGAAGACTCGCTGTCATATTGTAAGGGTCCCCTCCACGTTCCTTTTCCTCCATCTCTTCTGCTGTACCACCGAATGCCTTTGATGGAGATTTTGGGAAGAGGCTGCATTTTCTGTAGCTCCTACGTCACGGCAGCCTGTCAGACTGCCAACTGTTGGCGTTTTCAGAAGGCGACTCTCAGGCCTTATTCAGGGTCTCTTTCTGCACAAACGTCCGCTGGTCCATGACAGCCATCTCGAAAGTGTCTCCAGTAAAACCATGATGAATGTGGGACAGTAAAAACTCACTTCATGTTTTATGATGTTCTTACTCCATTGCCTCATCTGCATGAATTTTCCTTCTTAACCTCCTCTAACCAAACAGTTTCCTTCATCACCAAACTCTTCAGTCCTTGCTGGTTCCCTATTGCATTTTTTCTTCCCTCTTGCAGAAATCCAGTGTTTCCATCCAGAATTTAACTTTATAAATTAAGGAACAAATCGTCTTCAAGATGACGTCGAGGCCTTTAGCCATAGCCATCACCGTTTTCTGTCTTTCCCTCTCTCAACCTCATTTTCTGTTACTTTTTCCCCAATCTTCTGTTCGCACCCCAGGAAATAATGTCTTGCACGGTTCAGTGGCTTCTGCAAATGCACCATCCATCACGGCTATGCTCCGGGGTCGTCATGGTGAGCCTTGGGTCAGCTGTTGGTCCCCCCCCCCCGCCCCCCCCCCCCCCCCCCCCCCCCCCCTCGCTGCCCCGCGATGGGGCACCTTCTTCCCCCCCCCCCCCCCCCCACACCGCCCCGTATGATCTGTTAGGGTCAGGTGTAGGTAAGGAATCAAGAGCATTTGACCACAGTTAGACGATGCCCCCCAGCCCCCCACACTGAGCAGGACTTGAGCATCGATAAGCCACGGTCTCAGCTTGGACTTGGGCAATGCCATTAATAATTTATCTTCCAAGTCAATAATACAGCCTGTGAATCGTTCATTTTCTGTCTTCACATTTATAATTCATACAAGTTTAATAACTACACTAATTAGTGTTTTTATGACTGCATTTTACCTTGAATACTGGAAAATGTACATTGTGCGTATTAGCTGATTGATTAGTGAATTAGCCTTTAAATAGTAATGCGGTATTTTCTTATCGTCGCATACTGAAGCCTTTCTGAGTAATATGTGTACTCCATGATTCATGATGCACCTATCTGGCTAAAAACTATTAATTGCATAACACAGCAACAATGCATGTTGCTGAGCAAAACATTGTTTAAAAACTTCGTTACAAAATGGCCGCAGAGAACACTATTGTAATGTATTTTACAATCAAACAAAAGACTTCATAACAGTGCTTATTCTACTGCCCCCCCCCCCCCCCCCAAACAAAAGAACAATACACAGGGATATAAACAAAATTGTAAACCTGACTCTTGCAATTGTAAGGGACTTTCCATTATTTATGCACTAAAACCAAATATAAATCCGTAATATGGCGTTGTCATGGAAATCAGTCACCAAGGTCCACAAGATATTTACATGCTATATTTGACAATTCTGAATTGTTGTAAATTAATGGGTTTATCATTTGGATTATTCTTGTCGTAAGAGAGCTTTGCGATCACGCATTGATGTGCGGGTAGAATGATGGGCATCTTTCCCGAAGGACTGAAATGCCTGTAGAATTTCTCAGAATCGGCCCCTTTCTGTTCAGTCAGATCAACAGTTTTAAAATCCTTTCAAGGCACATTCAGTGAAAGTAAATCTAAAGCCAGCCCTTATTAGGTAAGCACTTATTAAATATCGATGGGATGGGTGTGTCCCACTATCTGCAGAGTTATTGAAAATGCACTTAGCAAGTTGCTTATTTTTTTAAGTGGATTGTTAAGTACAGTGTGGATGATGGAGGAGGTGTGATCTGATCAGTCTACAGAGGAAAACACTGGTGGAAAAAGACGGGAGAAAAATCCTGCTGCCTGAATCTCCTCAAGTTCCATGTGTCAGTCTGTTGCCGGTTTGATTTAAAAAAAAAAAAAAAAAAAAGTTTGAGTGGAAAAAGCAGCCGACCGTACATTTGATTTATCAGACTTCGATCACACTTACTTTTTTTGGAGTATTGCAACGTTTTGTGTGTTCGTGTCATGTCTGGATTTTTGTTACTTTGAGACAAACTATTGCCTTATTCCAATCATGCAAAAGCTTAAACCATCGTTCAAATAAAATGAGTTGTATTGTTTGGTAATAGCAAGCATCCAATGATGATGAAAAGTCCAATGAGAGAGATGAACAGGAGAAACGAGGAGATGGTGGTGGTCTTTTTCTCTGTGCCATTTTCTTCCCTCAGTTTGTTTTCACGGCGTTTTTCCAACTTCAGATTTATTAAGACTTTTCCAGCCTCTCCATCGTTTCCCTGACACGAGGAGTCCGAGTAAACCCTACTTCAGCCGGCTCCTTTCTTGTTAAAAGACTACTTCCCCCATCAGTCTCGGTGCAATCTGAGTCTAATTCGCCTGTCTCCTCGGACTCCTGACCCAATTTGGAAGATGTACACACACACAGCCAATGGTCACTTTATTAGGTACACCCAACTTCTGCCAGGTAGGATGCTTTGAGGAGATGTGTACAGTGCTCCTGGTAGCTTTAATGAGTGAGGCAAGTCTCTTCTGATCACTCATTAACAAGACGTTTTTGATAACAGGATTGCTATTGACTGGATGTGTTTTTGTTTTTTTGGTTAATGCACCATTCTCTGTAAACTCATGGCGCTGTAGTGTGAGAATGGCAGGAAGGCAGTTGTTTTTGAGCTGTTGGAACCACCGTGTCTGGCACTAACAATCAAGGCATGTTCAGAATCGCCTTGGTCACACGTCTTAGACGCTCTGATACGTACACATACAATAAGTCGACCTTCAGACCTGGTCTGTATGTATACAGTTTCAGCTGTCTGCAGGACCTGGCTACTTGCATTTGCAAGCAGGTGTCCCTAAAGAACTGGCTACAGACTATATGTGTGGCAGAGTCCAGCTAGGTTGGTCTTTTATGGTGTGAATTCTTCAAACGCTGAATGGGCCCATTGGGGCCCATCCTTTTTGCTTAAAATACCGGTGCGGCTGCACCTTGGAGAAGCTGGTGTCAAATTGCTACAGTGAAACCCACAAGAGGTTTTTTTTTTTTTTTTTTGACAATGAAAGCATTGGTTAGATGATATATCTATTGAAATGGAATGCAAGCTTTATATATTCTAGGGAAGGGGGGTGGGATTAGTATGATGTGATGTTTAGTTATGATGGTAAGCTAAGCCAGGTTGGTTTTTATTCATTTCAGGTTTTATTAGGTCTCATTTTGTCCTGCTTCTCACCATAGCTGAAAGGGCACCCCCCCACACACACACACACTTGCCATCCCACCATGGGGGTGGCGGATTCATTCCTCTGTACAAGTTAATTGCAGGCATCTGGAGAAATCTGGAAGCAGGAGGTGAGTGTGACTGCAGACCCACAGATTATTTGACAGGTGACAGCAAGGCACAGTGATGTTGGGGGGGGGGCTAATGGGACTGTAATACCAACTCCCTTCCATTAGCCACACAGGACCACCTGTCTCCAAACAATTAACAGTGACAGGGACAGGCTCTCCATCGGTCACTTTCCTGCTTACTCCTCCCATATTTCTGAGTGTGCATCTTTATTTATATTTTTAGCTGAGTTATTTGTTGTGCTGTGGCTCTTTCCAGAAGGCGGATTTAACATATCCTTTAGTTGAACTTCAATTCTGATTGGACAAAACCAAAAACAAGACGATTTGTTCATTCCCCAAATTTCTCCATTTCTCTTCTGTTTTTAACTTCATGTCCCCCCCAATACTTTTTTTTTTTTTAAAAAAAAAAACCATGTAAAGTAAAACTGACCTGATGATGTTAAATAGTTATTTTCTTCACCGGTCAGACTTGTGAAGTGGGGCTGTTTGAAGTGGAGTAGTATGGAGAGTATTGTTGTAGGAGGCAAGTGTGGGTGGGTGGGTGTGTATGCATGCTTCTGTTAGTCAGGGAAACGTGACTGTTGTAGGATTCTGGTTGGCAAGGTAGGTGTTAGTGCTGTACCTGGTGTGTGTGTGTGTGTGTGTGTGTGTGTGCGTGCACTCCAGGGGCAGATCAGTGTGTTTCAGCTGCTTATCTGTACCAGGTGTGTCACCGCTGATACCTGCCAGAGTCACAGAGAGCAGCTAACCTGGAAATTGATGTTTCACATCAGCGACCAGCTCTCGGCTCAGTCGCACGGAGACTCTCGCTCAGCTTTTGGGGTTTATTGGGGTGCGAGGAAGGGAGAGCGACCGGCAGGAGAGGTATTACCATATTTTTGGTGAAGGGTACTGAAATGAGTTGTTTCTGTACTTCATTTTAGGATGTTGCGGTTTAATAACATCGTTAGTTTTAAGTCTGTTATGTTCTGTGAAGAATGGGTACTATGTCCTTCATCTGAAAGCTGACATCTATTCTTATAAAGGGCACTGTGCAGTTGCCAGGTGGGATTGATTGACAAGACAGGTGCTCACTGCACCACTTGTTCTTCTTCCTCCTATTTTTGTCTTCCTCACATCCCCACTCCCACAGCCATCTCTCTCTCCCCCCCCCCCCCCCCCCCCCCCCCCCCCTCTCCCCCCCCCCCCTCCCCCTTCCCCACTTGCTTGCACGCTCAGCTGACGCACGAGCGTCATATGGCCCGACGCCGTTATGTATTGTAGGTTCCGCGTTATCTTTGAACCCGGTTCTCTTCAACATTTAATGAAGTGTTTGAGTGTTGACACACGATCCACGGGAGCTTCTCTTCTGGGGTGAAGCGAAGTGATTGAGAGTCAAATGTACTTTTTCTCCCTTTTATCTTACACTTGAATTCCTGTTTCCGGAGGACCACACGCTGATTTTCAAATGGGCTTTTTATTTTTTTTTTTCTTCATTTCTACACTAAAGTTTCCCGACGTTAGAGCAACGCTGATGTCTGCTCATGTCAGTGCCTGTCGTCTTGACTGTGTAACTTTTTGACCCAGCCGTTCTCTATCCTCGTCTGAGGTACGGAAATGCCACCTTGCTGACACCAGTGACACTTTGCACCTTCTTGGTCCACTTTGTGTGGAGAGTAGACTAAGGATCCCGCCCCTCAGCCGCCCAAGTGCACGCGGTCGCTGTTTGTGTGCAGCGGTGTGTCAGTTGATCAGTTATCCTGTCAAACACGGGCTTCTATCTCCTCCAACTCTGTCTCCCTCCAGATTGCCCGAGAAGGTCAATTGCCAATTTGCTTTTGCCAACATCTTTATCAAAACCAATATTAATTTCTGCTAATTAGGACCCGCAGCTAATGAGCATTACAGGTAATTAGTTCATTTATAATCCATAGAACAAGCGTGGCTTGTTAGCAGATCAGAAGGTTGGAGCACAATCTCGGATGTGCATGCTCGCATGAGGTCTGCCAGGCAAATGGGGGGTGGAGGGGGGCACACAAAATCTGACTGGATCAGTTCCCAGCACAGACATACTCTGCCACGGCGGTGGTCATGTGACCTCCTGGGCCATATGATTGGTCCGTTCCTCGATACCTGCCTCAACACTCCCCTTGGGGTCTGACGCGGTCAAGTTACTCATTTTGATTGCTGCAGGGGACGAGCGAGACACGTGTGTGAAATGTCACTCAGAATGAGATTTTTTTTTTTGCTGTGCCAGGGAAACTGTTCTTTTTAATACAAGGCACGGTATTAAATGCATTAGTATCTTACAATTTCACATTTCCCTCAGCCAGTTGGGCAGATGAATGACTTTACTGAAGCTGTTGAGGTAAAAGTATACTCTCCAGTCTTTGAACACCCTCCACATCGCCCTGACTTATGGTAGGAGGAAGACAGCTAGCACCTTTTGGGAAATGGATTGTCAACCGAAAAGTAGGTGGAAGAGCAGTAATGGTGGTGAAAGGATGGAAGGAATGTGAAAAGATGAGGTAGAACTCTGAAAATAGGGGTGAGAGATTTGTATAATTGACGGGGAGGAAGAAAGTCTACAACAGATGGGCGGATGGGATGGTTGAGAAAACAACTGCAATTTTAAAGGCACAGGAGAGGGAGGAGAATATCGGCCATGTGGAGGAAATGCAAAGGCCGTGATCTAAGGGGCTGCTGAGCTCCAGCTGTCTGCGGCATCCTCTGAGGCTATGCTGTCACTCGGTTTTGCTGGACTCACCGGAATGGCTGAGCTGTGCCTCGTTGTGTTAAGCTGAATGGACCTGAGCTGTGCCACACTTTGATGAGATCAGCTGAGCTGAGCTGTGCTGATTACTGAGCATTATGGAGCTGTGCAACTTTGTGCTGAGATGAGCTGAGCTGTGCCACACTGAACTGAGCGGTGCTGATTAATTGAGCTGAGCTGTATAGAGCTGTGCCACTCTTCAGCACATCAAGCTGAGCTACGGCAAGATGTAGTGCAAAGCCAACTGAAATGTACTGAGCAATGCAAAGCTAGCAGGCCTGTGCTGAGCTGTGCAGGACTGTGCAAACTGCATGGAACCATAACTAGCTAAGCTGAATTGTTCTCAAGTAGGCCAGGCTGAGCCGGGCCCATGGAGGCCAATGGAGACTGGCAGCGTATGCTGAGCTGAGCAGCACTGCTGGTTACTGAGTGCAGCCAAGCTATGAAATGGACTTTTATACTCATAAGGAAGTGCCCTGCCTCTGCCTCTAGGGGCACTGGGCTCGCCTTCTACTATTTTTTTTTTTCTCATTTCTGCCTAGCATTTCAAAATCAGTAGAGGGATGTGGCTGGAAATGCACCCTGTGGTCAATGCCGGCATCTTTTTAGGTTTTCCTGTTTCTTTAGTGCTCGTCCCGCCCACCTGCATTTATGCGCCTGAGGCACCACGTGTCACATGACCTCATGCCGTTCTGCCCCTAGATGACTCCGTCACGATGGGGGGAGTGGGTGCAGTAGGGGTGGGGGGGGGGGGGGGGGGGACAGAAGAGCAGGGGAAATCTTTTGAGAGCCCGGTCCTATTTGCGGGGGCCCCCGGGGGGAAAAAGACCACAGCTTCAGGTAGGATTTGATTTAGTTCCCGACAAAAAAATGGGCCTGGCGAGGCCGGAGCCGGGGCGTGACGGTGAAGTTTGCTCGTGCGGCGAGACGGTTTTTGGGGGTCGCGGCGGCCCTGATGGAAATGTCCAGGAGGAGACGGGCGTGTCGGAAAGGCGCTTTGTCTTGGCGACAGCCTGTTCAGCTCCTCCGTCGAGGTCTGCTCGTTTCGACACGAAAACAGCCTACCTGAATTTATTTTGGCGTGAAGGTAAATAAATAAAAGGCCTTCCATTTTTGTAATATGCGATTTTTGAGTTGCTTTGTTGGGACTCGTCCTTCATAGCCGTATATACATTTCTGGACTTGGATGTCCTGTTCTGGCTGTACAGTGTCACGTCAGGGTTTTCTGCAGCTGGGGCCTGCTGGGGGGACCCCACCTGATCGTAGATGTGCCCATCTTGAATTCCAAAACGGGAAAAAGTGATGGCAATTAGAATATGTGAGGGGAATGTTTAAAGCCATCAGGGCCGGTGGCTTTTTGAAAACTAGTTTAGAGTCTCTCTCAGATATTTAGGGATGGTTTACATCCTTCTCTCATGAGAGCATTTCAAACAGACACACGCACACTAGTTCAGGACTGTGCCCTACCTCAAACGTTTCTAGGGAATTTTTTTTGTCTCATACTGAATTGTAGTCAGTGATTGAACCCTCCTTTTAAATCAGGGAATGGACTTTGTAATTAGCCTGATTTAAAAAAACAAAACTTTTTTTTTGTCTTTAAGAGATACCTGAAGGCTAACGATGCCTGGGGCTGTACACTCATTAGCCAGCTTGGTAGGTACATCTGCGACTGAAATGTATATCATGGAGGCGGGCTCACAAGGTCCGTCGTGATGGCTAAGAGACAGGACCAGAGTGATTTTCAAACGCGGTGTGATTGGTGGTGGTAGACGGTGGTCCTCCCATTTCAGAAACATCCATCATCCAGGGATTTTCACGTACTTGTGGTGTGGGGTTTATAGAGAATCCTGCAATTTAAAGAAACGTCCAGTCAACAGCAGGTCTGTTTTTGAAAACGCTTTGTTAATGAGAGGAGTCAGAGGAAGATGGCCAGCAGGTGCAGCTACACCTCAGGACAGTCGTGGTGTGCATTTGGGGGGTGCCTTTTTGCACAACTTGTCAGTCCTTAAAGTGGGTCTGCATTCAAAAGGGTCTCTCACCTGATACGATGCCTAATGAAAAGGCTGTAGGTGACAGATAATTAGAGGCCCACATTAGTGACTGCAGCTTTCCAATCTGAAAAGTCCTGCCATAGCCATAATGCATTTTGTCTGGAAGGACGTGTTAAAAGGAGTCTGTCGTCTTATATAGCGTCCTGAATATCCTGACCATTTCCGCTCTTCCCAGGGCAACATGTCACTCAATCTACCGCTCCTCTGCGTATTTGATCCCTAGATGTGCTAGGTGCATGGTGCTAGTGTTGTTCAACACACTTTCACCTGTGACTGACCTATCAATACATTCGACTGGGCAGAAACATCTCGCATGCTTATGGGACCTTGTAGAATGTATTTGATTCCGGACAAGTGTTCCCGGGCGCTCTCGGTTATAGATGTCTGGGCTTTTCATGCTTTCGTGGCCGCTGAGTGTTGCCACTCTATTATTTGTATTTCTGAGTTATTGCACTCAGAGGCAGTTATTTGTATTCCGGTCCAAAGCTAAAATGGCTTTCCTCTGGATCCTAATACCTAAATATTTATCTGTAAGTGATGATATTCTTCTCAGCATCACGAGAAGCTTTTATGGCAGTCTCTTTGTCCCAATTCCACTTGATGGATCAGGTGGCTGATGCCGTTTAGGCCTTGGCACTTTGAAAACGGTTTTTTTTTTTCGCTTCACACCCATTCCTCACTGTGACTTTACTCCGTCAGTATAATATGTAATTGAAATGAGGGATTTCGCTTTGACTTTGGGACCTAAAATTAAGTGGCTGCACACGTGAAGTATCCGCAGGAACGTGCTTTTTTTTTTTTTTCCCCGCACTCGCGTGTACGACCTTCACGCCACGTGCACGTGTACGCAGATGCGTGCAAGAAGGCACCCCCCCTCCCCCCCATGCACGACAGATTTGGCCATAAATCTGCAGGATTAATACAGACTCCCCCAAGGACTATCATGGGGCATGTTGTTGAGACGCAGGAGTCATTTAGACTTCAGCAAGCCAAACCATCCCTCAATGGCTGTCTTCCTGTGGTGGATATTAATGATGTATGGATGGGATGGGTGGAGCAAAAGAGGGAGAGAGAAGCAGAGGCAGGGGACGTGAGAGTCGACAACCAAAAGTGACCTGGCGCTTCATAACTGGATTAACAGTCTTCATTAACTAGGCTCGAGCTACCACCTCAGGTTTAGGCATTCTGGCTGTTTGAGAGAGCAAGCAGGTCCTGGGCTGGTCCCTTTCTAGCACCCGAAAGATCTATACCCTTGGCCTCCTTGCATTTCTCCTTCAAGCATTTTAACTCTGTGTTAACCTGCAGACCTGCATGCATACTTGGTAGCATTGCATTCCCAACTGCAGCTGGACAGCCAGTGAGATGGCGGTGAATGGGGGGGTGGCAAGAGACAAAGGAAGCCAGAATGTGTGTTTTGACTGCTGCTTGCTAATGTAATTCATACTACTCAGTTACCTACTTCATAATTTCTGCATTATAGTCCTTGTCATTCTTCATTCTGAATTCTCACCGTTAGCTTAATAAATGTGAGTTAAAGCCTGTATTTGTAAAAGTATGACTATTTGTAGTTGTGCATATTGGTTTTAAGACTGTGTATTTTTTTTTTTTGAATAAATCTCTTTCTGAATATTATCTTAACATTGTGGAGAGAGCAACCTGGTAAACCATACCTTGTAGCGATGTCACGCAAAAGGAAATTGTCCTAATATAACGTTAGCCAGTATTATTAAAGCTAATAGTTTATTAACATTGCTATGGGTTTGAAGTTTGGTGGTGTTAGTAAATCCCATATTGCATTAAAGTCAAAATCCATATGGCATCACCACCATGCTCCGTGTGTGTATCTTTGTGGCAGCATCTGAGCTCATGCATGCATACGCTGGTTTGAGTGTGTGTGTGTGTGTGTGTGTGTGTGTGTGCGCGCGCGCTCGCACGCACGCTCTCCGCAATCCTGCCATGAACAGACTCGAGGTGGCGTGAGACTCATTTTCAGGAGTATCACAGACAAATGGCCAGGGGGGTTGGCCGGCATGGGGGGTGGTGATGGCATGCGGTGGTTATGGTTCCCTGGGGCCCATCTTTATTGCCTGCTCAGCGGGTAACACCCTCCCAATGAAAATGATCTGTTTGGATATCTCGCACCCAGACGTTGGGGGTGGGGGAATCCTCTTTACATGTAAATCACTTTTGCATGTGACCCTCAATTGGAATTTTCCTTCCTCCAGACATATAGGATTCATCTGATCATTCACTCTTCATATGACTACCCCAAGGTTTTTAGCGGGGGTTGGGTTTGAAACCCATTTCATAGGGTGGAGGTTATAGAGGTTTGGGAAGGAGTTTGTTACTAACTTCACCATCGTGAGCCCTGGAAGGCTGGGTAATGCTGCGCCTTTTTTCCACAACAAATAAAAATAAAATGTCAAGGCAGTCCAAAGAGGCAGATCAGTTTACAACTAGGCTTTCGGCATCACCACATGAAAGGGCTTTTTCTCGATCTTAAGCAGCGAGTCTCTCTAACCCAAATAATAGCGCTACCACTTTTTGCTGCCACTGAAATAGCAGCGGATCGGAAATAAAAGGCATCGCACTCACACAGAGGAACCATAAATCACGACGCAAACCGTGCGCTCAGTTTTGTTTAAAGCTAGCGGTCTTCCTACAAGCTATTAGCTCCAGCTTTCTGATCCCTGATTAGCCCAATTAGTTAGCTTCAAGACCAGGCTACTCGGGCAGAAATCGTGTAATGCATCAAAGCCTGGTAAAAGCACATATATTAGTGCCAGATAATTTAATGTATTCGTTACGTGCTCATGTATGACGAACAGCCATACACCGCGTTAATGACATGTAGCCAATTATAGGCGGATAATATTTAACGAACTGCTGCATCAATGTCGCGCTCTTAGCATTCAATTGATCTTGTATTATAAAACGTTGGTCGATAACACTTGTGGACCAATCAGCTCCTACCTTTTGTATAAAAAAAATACTTGTTGTCTTGCATTGATCACTTGCAGTCTTTTACCTAGTCTGTCAAAGATGTTATCGCTTCAGTTGAATATGCTTAATTAATTTAATGGCTCAGTTGCTTTAAGTTTAAATAGGAACAAATGGAAATTAACGAGCACCCTAGACATTTATTACAAGCAAACATTCTGGCCCTGTCAGTGTAAGCAAACATTTGGCGTATCCAGGTGGTTTCTGACCATCCTGTACTCACACACAAAGACGCTCCATCTTCCTGATGGCGCCCCTTAGATCTTCAATCCGCCTGGCTGTAAGTCTCATGGTGGGTGGAGCGTCTACACCCGTGTGTGTTACCCTATGTGCGGGTGGGGCGTCGGCGACATCAGTAAAGATGAGTTCAGCCTGGGGCGGCCTCACGGTTGGCCTAGCACAGCTGACCCCTTCCCTGCAGCCGGACAGCCCCGTTATCGATTCCGCGGAATTAATGTCCACTCCTGTCTGATTTAACATTATTATGGCACCACTTTGAAGACGGGAGAGCGTTAGGAAATAAAACAGCCGTGCCCACGGGCTCTCTGCCGCTTTTGGGCTTGTCTCGCTCTTTGTTCCTTCGCTCTTTTATTACATTTTGCTCATTCGCTAATTTCTTTATTGATTTACCTCAGTTCAATATTGGCAAACCAATGGAACAAAGAGTTTATGTTATTTTGAAGGAAGTGGTGTCTGTCCCAGTTCTGCCCTTTACATGTCCTGGGCTGTCTACTACCTTTGTGTTCCCCCCTTTTCTCTTTTCTCTCATCCTCTGGTATCCGTCTTCCTGCCCCCCCCCCTTCCCACTGCTGTTTTTTCCACTTCCTCTCCTTCCCTTCCCCAAACAAACTCCAGAGAACTTCTGCGGGGTGGCCATTTAAAAGGTGCCGTGGTAGCCAGGTTGCCGTTCCTCTAGGGCAGCTTTTCAGGCTCCTCTGAGTTGTGTTCTCTGATTCTCTTTCTTAGTGCGTGTAATTATAGGTACAGTCCCCCCTGCCAACCCTCAGGGTGTCACCGCTGACTTTACTTTTGGCTCCGGAAGCTTCCGTCAGGGAAGTCTCCCAAAGGATGGAGGTGTTAAGAAGTGGACTTTGGTCTTAGGCTCGGAGCCATCTGGAAAGTTAGGCTGTTTGGAGGCTGTTTACAGGATCCAACTGACAAATGCTGAAAAAAAAGAAAAGTAAACCCTGTGAAATAAGTTTGAAAATGATGCCAGTTTTGAAGCGTCGGCCCTAATTAGGCTGCCCTCATCATCCTAACTGAGACCATGTGGATGTCTGTAAGACTCAATAAGAAACTTGTGTGATGGACCTGGGGGTCTAAGCAGAGATGGTGGGCCAGGAACAAAAGTGAAAGGGACAGGGCCTGATATGGCACTGGACGTGTGATTGGGGCAAGGAGGAAAACCAGAAGCTACTTTGTAATGACGGGTTGTAAGGTGCAGGTGTTTTGGATGACTGACTTTGCCCCGCCTAGATATCTCCACCCCCTCCTACTACCCAGGAATTCCCTACCTTCCCCAGCCAGGTCCTGTCTTAATTTTCCCTAGCTTGGCTCAATTTGCCCTGCCCTGCTCTGGTTTGCCCCTCGTTCTCCTTATCACCCCATCCCAGGCCAGGGGCCCCTCTCACGTGGCCTCGGCGGTCTCTCAGAGAGAGACTGATTGCCGTCTCCCGTCCATCACTCTTTTCAGGGGTGGGCGGGGGTGGGCAGAGGCTTTTAATGCGCTCTGTATCATTCATACCAGTAATGCCAGCGTCACTTCCCACTAAATAGCATCATTTGTCAAGGGTGGCGCGGCTGCCTCCGCGCCACAGATAAGGCCGTCAGATGCCATGCCTTGCTCCTCGACCGTTGCCCCGCCTCTTCACCCCTCTCCAGTCGGACGTGCCTGTCCGGGATCCAACGTGCTGTTAGTTTGCGTTCAGTTTACCCCGGAACACAGCATCTCTTTACCACCCCCCTCCCGACACGGCCTATCTGTTGATAGAAAAGGGGTGATAGAGAGGTATTTGTTATGCCAGGCTTCCATGCTGCCTTCAGCATCCACTGGCCAGCAGTCGTTGTTATTACACATACATTTCTGTGTCCATGTTAGTTTATACTAAAGCACAACTCCCGCCCCTCTCACTGTGTGTCGGAAGGGTAAAAGCTGTGATTATTAATGAGTGTGGTAGTAAAATACTTAATTTGCACCATCTTTTTGCCGAATTATAATTCACATTGAAAGCAGATGAATTTGCATAAATCTCATTAGAAACGGCAAGTGGGGTTCATAAATCGTCACGTTAATGAGTCGTTTTCCCCTCTTTTATGGGAAAATATAATGTATTAATGAAACAAGAGGGCCGTACGATGGCAATGTGTAATTGGTCTCCATGTTGGAGCAGTTTGTGTGCGACCGAGTTGATCCAAGAGTAAATTTGATATTACTTTTGCCGGTTTCGCGGCATGCCCGTGTGCTCGCCTGAGCCGTACTTTCTCGGTGTGGCTTTCTACGGACTGCCCTGGACCCTCGAGTTCTCTCCTGCATGCACGCCTGTCCCAGTCACTCTGCCCATCTTAGTGTCTGTTTTGATTAGTCATCCAGTCTGGTCTGATTACCTGGATTTGAATGATCAGTCTGTCTGAAAGTCACACGCAAGTGGAATGAATTGGAACTCGGTGAGACGTGCCTTTCCTGGCGACTTGTCCAGTTGGACGTGCACGTATACTTGAATTTTAGTGCCGCTGCAGCTGTACATCTGTGTGTGTGTGTGTGTGTGTGTGTAGTAGTGACATCAAGTTCAACAGGTGTCTGGGACAGGTGTCTCTGAAGGGGAGCCTGGACACGCTCCTGGCATACAGACTTTGTTCTCTGAGAACAGGGCTCTCATCCAGGTCATTCCTTGCTCGGTCGGCACTCAGGAGAGGCGTGTGGCATACACTGTATCCGGGCGGACTGCTGGGGTGAGGGCATGTCGCATCGACACAGCGACGACAAAACTGATGTCACACTCATGCCATGCCGAGGCTGTGCTGATGGCCCCAAGCATTCTGCTTTCGTGTGGGCCAGAACCGTACATTATCGTGGTTAAATTATATAATGAATTTCAGTCCAAATCCAGCTTTTTTTCCCACAGTATGAAAAACTGAGCCCAGTGGGTGGGGAACGAGATGGTAAGGGTTTTTACTGGCTACATTTAAACGGCTGTATTATTGGTCTTAACGGTACATCCCATAATTACCTGAGGTTGGCTTAGTTGCCCTCATGCCCCTGAGGTTCAGGGTTCAACCCCTCTCTCGTGTGTACACATGTGTACATTCTCCCTGTGTTTCTGCAGGTTTCACAACAGAGGCCCGCAATTTAGGCCCATTGCAATTAAACTATACATTTTGTGTGTGTGTGTGTGTGTGTGTGTGTGTGTGTGTGTGTATGCCTTGTGTTGGGCTGGCATTCTGTGTTTCCTGAGATAGGTTTCAGGTTTGCTAAAAGGAATAGATAATTATGAAAATTAGAAATATATTTAATTATACATTGGTCTGGATAAACACGGCTATTATGTTGGTCTAGAAGCAAAAAAAAAAAAACGTTGTTACTGCACAGAAAAAAAAACTCCTGAAACTTAATAATAATAATAAAAAAAAAAACACACATTTGTATATTATGCTTATTTAATTTCAGCTTCTCCATAAAACTTTCTGCTCTGAGTCCTGGCAAGACATTACTAAAAAATAATGCATGAAGCACTTGCTGGCAGTCATCTGGCATGTGGATAACCAGTCATCTCCAATGCAGTATTAACAGGTTGAATGCTTGGAAGATGACACTGGGGTGACTTGACAGTGCCGTCGTTGTCGAGTAATTTGGCTCCCGCTTCCCAGAATTCTTGCAACATTGATGCGTGCCTAGGAAAATCAGGAACCACGCCTTTTAAAGGAACACTCAGCTCCATTTCAAGCACATCGGATCGGTTAGAGTTTCATGAAAAGGACGCTCAAAAGAGTGGGGTTGCACACACGTCCCATTCCGCTACCTGGCAGGGCCTCTTTGTAGGTCATGTGATAAGGAGTAGATGATACTTCAAGCGGTGGATTTGATTTTTCGTTAATTTCAGACTGACCGGTGTTTGCATTGAGCAAGGTTCTCTGACCTGTGCCTCGTCGGTGTGACGTTTCTGCTGTCTAGGACTACGCTCTTCTGTATTGTCGCTAACCGACCTGCAGCACCTGAAAAGTGGTGCTTTGATCACCCCACGTAGAAGTGATGGGTTTCATTAATTAAACAGAATGCATTATTAAATCACTTTGTCTGTGTAGAATATCTGTGACATCATCAGAGAAGTGATACCAGCAGTCACTGAGGAGCCACTCAAAGACCAAAATGGGGCCATCTGGTCTAGCAGTAATAAAAAAAGGGGGTGGAAAAGCAGCTGGAAATTGCTAAATGAACCCAAGATGGTTGCAGGGAGTGTGGGTTGAGGACCTGATGGGTTCAAGTCGGGGCTCCCGAGGGAGGACAGCCTTTGACAGAAGAAAGGCTTTAAACGCGTTCGACACCAGCCATGGCCAAGAGCCAAGACACACAGTCTGCACTGTCATTGCTCTGAGCTCTAAAGGCCACTGGCTTGATTAAGAGATGCAGAGCAGCTGGCTCCCGCCTTATCCACCCCAGGCGTGACGGGCAAACTGGAGCCACCCGCTGTCCGTGGTGCTGAATTACCCAGTGGTAGAGGTCAATCGCTGTCTGTGGTACTGAAATGTGCAGTAAGCTGGTCTGGGTGAGCCGCTGCTCATGCCTGAGATTTACCCGTCAACGTCAGTGCCGAACAGAAGTTTTTGTTATAAATGAACCCTTGCTGGGCCCCCACTCCACCAGTAGCCACCCCCCTTATGTGGATGAGATGGTGGTGTCTCCTCACCCCCCCCCACACGCAACGAGTTTTGAGATGTGTGTGAGTGAAGAAGCTGACAGCTAACAAGACTCAGGTGCCTGGAAGCTCTGCAGCTGAATGATCTCCTCAGGCAAGGCAGGACACCTTATACCGTTTTGTTAGCTTATAGTCTGGTACTCAACCATTAAAACCGATGAGGAGCATCGGCTCACGTAGACCGTTACTGATTATTCGATGTTTTTTATTCATTGTTTCTGATGAACACCTTTTCAGCTGTTAACTTTCATCGCTGCCTTTCATCAAAACTTCACACTTTTCCCCATTTCATAAACACTGTAACCCGCTTTTTTCTATAGATTTTTAAACTATCAAATTTGCTGGATTATGATTAAAATCCATATGATGTTGTGTATTTGTCTAACCACAACTTTTAAACTTTTTCACTTTTCATAAATCGCTTTTTTTTTTCTCTCATTCTTCTCATTTATGGCAACTTGTGTTCCAGTCTGTTTGTTTGTTTTCATCTTTAGTTGTGATTTGCAGACAGGGTCATGTGATGTAAACAGCAAGCTAAGAGAAACGTGATTTTTGACTAAAATACAATTAGAACGACCACTCGCAGTTGTTAAGCGAGCCTAAGACCTAATTGGTCTTAATGGCTACAATTAAATGGCACAACTGAAAATGATGATGCCGCAAGAGATGGATTCATGAGTGAGGCTCCTGTGGTTTTTCCTCTGTGGGGGAGCTACACCTGTGAACCGGCGTGTCGAGAGCCCGCCTGGCACGTGTAGTAGCAGGCCTTTCGCTTCCTGGGAAAGGAAATGAACGTTCCATTCCGGTCGCATCATCATTCAGAGATGCATGTGGATGATGTAGTCAGGTGATGATCAGAAACCAAAGCTAAAATATACGGGGACTGAGAGACTTTGTCTACAAAGGCATACTTCACCCTCACGCAGAGTCTGTTTGTCCCCAAGACAAATGAGAAAACAGGCAGAAGGAGTCAGTGTGAAAATATTGAGACACCCTGTTTCAGTGCAGGGAGGGTAGAAGGGAAACCTTATTGTAAATTTTTCTTCCCTCATTTTCCAAATTTTGGAAAGCAACACACCTCTCTGGGGGGGGGGGGGGGGGGGTGCGAAAGGGTGCCCCAAACGGCAAAACCCGGGTGGGGGTTTTGTCAGTGAGAAGGCATGATGGCGGGCCCTTGCCCCAGTGAAGGGCCGGGC
>JAACJT020000052.1:10991940-11011961 GCA_009936485.2 Gymnarchus niloticus | reverse complement strand
CTTGTGAACTTCCTGCATTCCTCTCTTTTTTCTTGAGTCCATTCTTATGCTCTTCTTTTTCCTTGTGAACTTCCTGCATTCCTCTCTTTTTTCTTGAGTCCATTCTTATGCTCTTCTTTTTCCTTGTGAACTTCCTGCGTTCCTCTCTTTTTTTCTCTAGTCCATTCTTATGCTCTTCCTCCTCTCTCCTTGTGAACTTCCTGCATTCTTCTCTTTTTTCTCTAGTCCATTCTTATGCTCTTCTTTTTCCTTGTGAACTTCCTGCGTTCCCCTCTTTTCTTCTTTAGCCCATTCTTATTGTCTTCCTCTGCTCTCGCTTTTCTGCTCTCTCTCTCTCCATAAGTTAATCCTTGCCGCAAATGGAGCTGGCACAAGAGTGAGACAGGCCTTCAAACTGGGCTTAATTTTTCTGACGTGTGTATGGTTTTCCCTACTATGTTTTTTCTGCCAACTTGCTCTCCTCTGCCCGCCTGCCTTCGCAAAAACTTCAAAGAAACGCAGGGGCTTTTGCCTCGGCCGAGGAAGCTGAGTAAACAAATGAGAGGCAGAGAAGAGGAAGAGCTTGTCCTGAGCTTCACCGCACCCGTTGCTGAGCCAAAGATGACAGGCCTACCGTGGCTGTTTAAAAACAATCCTTTGAAATCCGTCTTTCTGAAAAGATGTGGTGGAAAGTGATACATTTCAGGTTGACTCATCAGATAGAAATGATGGCTCTTTAGGTTTGGTAGTTTAGCATCATTTGTTTGTAAAAAAAAAAAAAAAAAAAATTGACAGATTCGAACAACTGATTGACATAAATTAGACAAAAATTGGTACGATGTGATGAGGCAACACTTTTTTTTCACCCTGACCTTATTTATGCAACTGTTCTAATGTCCGGAAGCTATAAGCAAAGTTAAAACTTTGCCAAAGGGTGCCTAAATTGCCCTGCCAGGGCCCTGTAGTTTTCACATTAACTGGGCCATCTTAATTAACAGCGTGGACATGTGTGTACTAGTTTACCTGCGTCTGCATCCACGTCCACGATTTAACTTCCTGTCCTCGGATTTGTACAGCTTCATTACCTGCCCGACCTTAAATATCCTCCGCCGGCAAGAGCTCGGCATAGCGTCGCTCCATCAACCTGTCACTTGCGTGAAATGGCGCGGTAATGGGCCAGTCACGGGTTACAACGTGATCGGGCGCCGAAAGAATTGCAGCCGCAGTGACTGCGGGTGGGATACAGGGACGAGCTACACGGCGCCGGCCGAGATCGAACCAGAGTCGGGAAAGACTTGGCAGAAGAAGTTGGTGAAAGACAGAGGGCGTTAGTGGTAGACAGAATGAAATATGAGGAAAGACAGGGAGCAGAGGAATGGTTAAACCAGGATGGAAAATTCAGTGGTGTATGTTTAATTAGCATAAGGGGTGGAACCTGTGTAAGTGCCTGACTTGCGACGAAATTAAAAATAGATCGGAGGTATTAGCTGTCCACTGTGGGGGACTCGCAAGTTAGTCAGCACATTTGAAGCTGATATTGTGAGACGGCAGTGAGACAATTTTAGAAGGCACACTTGGTAACCAGTCTGACTAGTTTCCATATCTTCTCATGTGCAAGAAAATTGAGGCTGCTGTCTGTGTGCGTGGGTGTTTTAAGCATCTGTTTGTTGTGCTTAATTTTACGCTGGCTGCTGAATTCAGAGACGTTTATCATATTCTTTTTATTTTTTCTTTCCTCCCTGTTTCAAGCTCATGGTGGACTGGTCCTAGACTCTTTATTCCTGTCGAAGGCACCTGTTTGTTCTTTGATAAGGCGAGTGTTCTTGTCAGTGTCAGTTGCTAGCAAGGTGTTAAACGGGGAACGCACGGTACCAGACACAACTACTACCCCGGGTATCAACACCGATTAAAAAGTTTTTATCTCTCGCTCAAGATGAGTAGCAATTCAAAGCATACTTTAATCCAAGGACATTTGGTTGGATTTCTGAAGCGTGTGTTTGCTTTGGTTGTCCTTATAGGAAAGACTGTTAATTTTGGTGCACTGTTCCAGAAGGAAGGAATAAATATCCACAGCTGTTCCGTTTTTGCTGTTGGGAAGCCGGTGAACATTAGCATTGCACAAAAATATCGTTTTATGAAGCCACAACTGCCTTTGATGTAAAGTGGTTGACCTTTCTGTGGCTGGCATCTGTGACGTCCTTTGACTAAGACTGTAACAATTCACAACGTATGGAGCCCTAGTGTAGGTGCTTGTCAGTACTGGGTACATTTTTATGTCTGGACTGGATGGACTTAAGACGAAGTAAAGGCCTTTGAAATGGCACCCCTCCTGGCTCTCAGAAAGGTGGCTGAACCATTCCAAGATAGAGCGAGAAAGATGGACGGTAGAGTGAAAAAGGTAGAGGGGAAATAGAAAGCCCATGTGACCATCTGAAGTCTTTCAGTTATACTTGTATTTCCACCAAATAGCTTTGTTTGTTTGGTGTTGAAATTATTATCCTGAGCCTGGACATTATTCACCTGCTGATTCCGTTATTAAGACCTTTACAGATGGACCATTCCATCATCATTAGTTCTCAACACTATAAAGAGCGTTCTCTTGATGAAAACTGCTTAGATTAGGCTTATGTGCACTGGGCAGATAACGATTTTGATTTCTTCTGGTTGTAGTAGTGAATGTATGTGGATTCTGAGGAAGAAAATAAACTTGGCAAAGTTTTGTGCTGCTCTTATTTTTTTTGGAGTGCAAGGTAATCAAACGCGCAAATTCGAGGTGCATGATCCCCCCCCATTAGATTAGCACACACCATGGGTTCTTTTTAATTTGCGAGTCCATAAATAACAGGCAAAGTTCGCACAGAATAAGCGTTAGCCATGCACAGTGTTGGCATCGCCTGTCTCCACTCCCTGGTCCACACCCACCACTGACATCGCAGTTCTCGCAGTCTTTGCCTACTCTTATGTGCCGGCTCCCCCTCTGTACCACCTCATCCGCTCTCCGCCACTCCTGCATCTGGGTTTTCTGTGGCGGTCCCTCCTGTGCCGGATGTCGCACCCGCGATCCTTGCACCCTTCTCCAACAGTTCTCTCGCTCATTGTTCCCTCCTTCCTTTACAGCATTTTTTTTCCTTCCACTTGCATACTGGTTGGTACATCTACGGGTGCTGTCTCGTGTTAAGCTTAGTTAACGTGTCTTGGGTAATGAGTATGCATTAGTCCATCAAAAACTAACCTGCCAGCCACGACAGTCCTGCTCCCTGTCATTTCATCTACACCTTCGTTAGTCTGGTCCAAGTTCCTGATTATAAGGAGAGATAAATAAATCCAACCTTTGTTGGTCTTGTGCTTGTCTGGAGCATTGGTGGGTCATGAGCCATCGGGCACACGTGACACTATGGTGCCAGAGATTCGCAGTCATTTCTTGGCAGTCCTATTGGGTGGAATACAGTTAACTTGGGAATGATTGGCATTGTCTATCTAGAGACTCGAAACCAAAGGCAGTACTTCTGTACATAAAAGCATGCATAAGTAAGACAAAGTTTAAATACTTCTAACTTGAATGAGATTGTCTGCATCAGCTATTTAAATGCTCAAATCTGATTTGGGAAGGCCTGCTTAAAATTAATCCAAGTTACTTTGGCCTCTTTGAGAGGCTTTCAGCAGACAGACCTTCTGAAAAAGTTGTTGGTGCCTAGAATTGTGACACCATTTTTGAAAGTTCTCGGGCTCCTCCGATATGCAGTAGTTTTTCTGGGCATGGCCGTCTTGCCAAAATCTCTCCAAGAACAAGGCAAGAAATTGTGTCGATGTAAAGAACACTGAAGCACGTTTGGATCCGTTGCTTTTATTTGCCTTATCTAAGGTCTGTATTCATGACTTCAATATCGGAAAGATGCTAGCAAACAAGGCAGTAACAGAAGACAGAAACCAAATAAGAATGTAGGGAAAAACATCCATACTCATGAAGTTTGCTGAAAAGTCATCTTCATGTCCCTCGAGTTCGGCAGCAAAACTTATGGGCAAATGAGTCAAACATCAGACTTGATCAGTGCTGTGGTATCCTGCTTTCCACAGCAAGAGCTTCACGCCAGCGATTAAGTGTGATGGTGGCGTTATGGACAAGAGATGCTCTGCTGCATTAGGGCCTGTACACTCTGACATCATTGAAGGAACCATGAATCTTGCTGTTTTTCAGTCTGAGTTTTGGCCATTCATCAGTGAACTGGAGCTGATCAGTCAACCAGTCAGTGAATCCAAAGACAAAAACTGCTCTTTGCAATTGTGATGCTTTGAGTGTCATGAATGCGCTTGGATGGAAGTGTTGTACAAGACAGAAAAATGTGCCCATGACAGCAAGGAAAGTGGCCTATTTGTTTTCTTTATTTATTGCAAATTGTGTAGCTTGTTCTTGAAGTGAGTCGAGCTGTGCAGAGCCATGCCTGCCCACGCCCTCGCATCCCCCCTCCCCGTCTGATGTTTATCCTGTCTCTTGTCTTTATCCCCGTGGCAATTCCTTAAGCCCATTGAGCAGAAAGAGCACCTTGGCTCTGTGCGCGCATCAGTGCCGTGTCTCGATGCCCTCGTCGGAGAATCAGGCAGATGCTCGATTGACCATCAGGGTGTGGGGATGAGGCGTCGATGCTTTACCATCACTTCTCAGAGTGCTGTGAAAGTTTTGGTTTCCCCCGCACCCTGTGGCTAAATGTATCTGTCGGTTTTCTCTATTTTTTGCATTCTTTTGAGTCCTCTTTGGTCCAGCTTCACAACTGTCTTTGCCTTCCCTGCATGGCTAGGTGGCAGTTATGTATTTTGACAAGGTTTTGATAACCCGGCAAGTCATTCTGTAAGCTGCCAATTTTTGTCAAGGCTGGTATGTGTGTGTTGCCGACTGTTTTGGGAGTATACGTGTGTCTTAAAGGTCCACCAAAGCTGAACTCCCCCCTCTTTCTTCTTTTTTCTTTTAAAGGGATTGGGGGACGGATGTTTTGCTTGATCTGAGTCCATTAGATGTTGAAGGCTTTAGTAGAAAGAGTGAAATAAATTAGATGTATATAAATCCTGGACTCAAACCATTAGCCTGCCCACGACAGAATCCATCAGTTTCGAGAGGGCATGATTCCGCCGTATGCAAATCTCTCCCCGTCTCTCTTTGTTCCCATTCCTCCATCTCCAGCTATTCCCCTCTCCCAGCCCCCCACCCCTGAAACTGTGCCTTGCTTTGCCTTAACAGTTCTTTATAGCCTTCCCAATTTGCTCAGATCTGTTTTGGCTGCCACACCACAATAGAACTATTCTCAGAGAGAGAGAGAAGGCAGGAGAGATTTGTCAAAACACTTAAACAACATAAACACACACTGGAAAAAACACATCCGCCAAACTTCAAAATCACACCGGCGCGCGTGAAGATTTTGAATTTAAAAGCCAGAGTTTGACAAACAAGCAAGGACAATTTATAAAAGCAATACGTAGAAAGCCCTCTACAAAATTCTGGCAATTTAAAAATTCATAGAAAAATATTAAACAATTTTAATCTCCTTGAAAATGTAGCCATTCTTTTTAATATTATAACTTGTGCGGTTTGTTTTAATTTTGCCATTCATAATAATGGTGCCATGTCTGTAAGTTACACGTAGTCATATTTAAATTATTTTACCAGGTACAAAAATACAGACCAATGGCTTCACTGACATGGTTTGTCCAAATTCCCAATTATAAACTGGAGACGACTCCAGTCAAATTTCTGCAAGCAAAATGGAAAAAATGACATTTTTATAATAAGTCTCCCGTGGTATTTCCACCTCATCCAAAGGCAACGCCACATTCTCCAGAGAAACAGTCGCAAAAATAAGGAGCTGGGTATGTGCTTTCTCACTTGCAGACCCAGTATTTTGGGTCAAGGTTCTGTTATTCGGTCGAATCAGCACACTGCAACATGGGCAAAGTTAAGGTAATGACAGCCCTTAGATATTAAGCTGTTACTGCTCCTTGTTTTTTTCCGAAACACTTTAAAAGGTCGTTTGGGTGACATTGATTTTGGCACTTTAATAACTGACATTATGCTAAGATTTAAGTACCTTTTTATCAAGGGTACCGTAGCATAGTCCTTCCTGAGACTCAAACCAACAACCCCTAGGTTATCAACTTATGTTTTTTCAGTCATACTGTGTGATGATGGGGGGGGGGTGCCACACCACCTGATTGCCTGATCCTCGGCACCAGAGCCTATGGCTCCCCCTTAATCGAGGCCTGCATTCCACACAACTGGGATGGAATGCGAGAGGAGCTGCAGCTGGCACCCGTTGGCAATTAGCTTCTCTGGGGCATAAAGGAGCAGGAGCGAGCCAGGGAGAGAGACAGGACTTGTGGGCCCACTGAAGGACAAGTCACTGGGGCAGGATAGGCAGCGGAAGTGCTGAAGGAGACCGCCACCTGCCATGAGGAATGACCATCTCCTAGGACCATGCGGCCTGGTGTGGTCACGTCCCACTTCACCTGCCCTGTATGCGCCGCTGTGTCCTTCTGTTCCAGTCAATAAATGCAACTCCGGTGCTCCGTATCCGTCCCCTGACATGCTGCTTACTGCTGTAATATTAAAAAAAGGTTCTGATGTCATAAAACCCACAGTGTCTCCATCCATTATGAAGACTGTTCTTATGGAGGAGTCAAAATCCAGTGTGATTTTGCTTTCTGCTGGGAACTCCTGCCATACTACAGGCCCCTCCAGAAAGCTCTGGTGTACAACCTGTTATCAAGGCTCACAAGGCTAACACACACCCACCGATAGCTTCATGGGGAGCTGGAAGGACAACATTTGTGCTGTGAGCTAACGTTGGTTGTAAACATCAAGCATATTGTGCAGTTTGGGAGCACGATACACTCTCACATCGGACTGCATGACTTAATTCGGACAGACGAACCCCTACCCAAAACCGCACGTGTTGAATACGACAAAAGGCATCGTTCCAAAATACAGCAACACCCTTATGCACGCGCATAGCCGACTGCAGGAGACATCCTCCCTGTGTTTAAATTTGAAAAAGACCAGAACTTTTCAAGGCAAGAGCGTCACACCTGACACTTGGCTCCATCGTCCTAGGAAACCTGAAAAGTTCCTTATTGTGACTGGTGGTCAGCTAGCTCAGTGACATGACTCCACGCTATCGCTAATCAGCATAGCCATGTGGCAGCTACCGATCAAACGCTTCTACCTGGGTCTGCGCTATGGTTTGTTAACCAGTGGCGTAGATTCAAACGCAGTGCTGCAGCATTTAACCTTAACTCTGCCCAAGAGCTGATTTTACAATATCCTGGACCTGGGCAGCTATTAAAGGAAATGATTTAAACGCCGATTTAGGTCTGAGGCAGTTTGGTTTCCGTATGCACCTTAATTCAGTTTAATATAATAACTGTGCAATTTTAGACCCTAAAAACACCCATGAAGGTCCTCGTCACAGTTGGAGATTGTGACGAGCCCGACCACAGATTCATAGTAGCTACACCAGGCTAAAACAACAATGTGCCTGAGGGAGATGGGTTTTCTCCCCAGTGCTCAAAACCGCTTCCCTCATTTGTTCAACTTTGAGTGACACGCAAAAACGAGTCCGAGTGCTCCGGGGAAAGGTAGTTACAGCTAGACTAACAGCAGTGTGTGTGACAGGGCATCTTAAAAAAAAGCCAACGGGGGGGTTTCAGAAAAGGGTGATGAAACCCCTTTGGTCCCTCTTCCCTTCATTATTGTCCCTGATATTTTTCTCATGCTTCCTTTTGACTGGTATGTGTTCATTTCTGCAGTAGGAAAGGACAGCTAAACACTGAGCAAAAAAAGAATAAATAGGGGGAAAATGGACAGAAGGTAGACATAAAATCTTCATTTAATTTTAACATTATTTCACGATTAATTTCTCTTTAGACTTTTATCACCCTCTCGCCCCTCTTTTCTTATTTTTGTCTCTGGTTACCCCATCAACTTCATTATATTCCAGACCTGATCCAACCACCAAGTGTGTGAGCCGTTTCTTCTCTCGCTCCACTTTATCTTTCTGTCTCATTCTCCCTGTCTTGTTCTGAAATCATCATAGACCATTTCTATTATTCCGTCCTGCTCCACTTCAGAGGTTGGCTCACCCCCCCCCCCCCGGAAGCTGTGCATGCAGGTGGGGCTACAGGTCAACGCGTGGGCAGGTGGTGGAGCTGGAGGGCCAGGTGTCAGGAAGCAGGAGGGGTGCAGCAAGGTTGAAGCCCAAAGGTGGATGGTTGAGACATCGATGCGTCAGATGGGGGTCACGGGGCTTCGAGACCACAGTGGGTGGCCTCCTGTTTGCTGTCAGTCACCGACCAGTTGAACCTGCTTCTCAGTGGTTACCTTACTGGTTCCTGTGTGGGTAAACCTGTGACTGACAGCGCTCGGCAAGTCCACCAAAAACGCTGGGCGATGTATAGGGAGGTGTAACGTGCCTTGCTGAAGTTTCAGCGAATCGCTATCAGAGTGCGCAGTGTTTGTCGGCAGCGGGGAACATGGAGTGCCAGAGAACCAGGCAAGGGCCCATTTTCGGAGGCAATCAGGTGTGCATTGTGGGTCTCCCTGCCAGCCCCCTCGCCAACCGTTATTACTGTGGACGCCTCGCCTTCAGCCCCTGCAGCTCTCAGTAGCGCATAGGACCTAGACAGCCCTGCCGCAATCACCGTCGGATACCACGTACCAGTATGGTGGAGGGGTGGGGGCGTTGCCAGGGACGATTGGCAAAGGACGGAAAATGCGGAGAGCTCCAATCAACAGGCAAGCTAATGACTCCTGCGGCAAGCTCGTGGTATGGTGGGTGGCAAACTGCAGATGTTAAGAATGAGCATGCAAAAGCTGTGATCCTGCTGATTTGTTTATTTGGTATGCTTTCTACAGGGTCACGTGACTTCACTTTCACGTGATGTTGCTCATGCAGCGGCCATCGCTGTGGCTTTGTCTAGCCTGTTATTAACGCGCTCTCCCCCACCCTCTCGACAGCTGTTTGATGTTTAATTAAGCCTCACGCCTTTCTTCCAACCCCTCCCCTTCCCGAGAGTGGAACCAAAAAGGAAGGAAACTGAGAGAAGGGCGAGAAGGTTAATATGAAGATGGAGTGAGAGTAGGCACGGATGGGAATGGCAGCAGACACATTTTTGACGACGTCTTAATTCAAATTTGGGGGGCCCTGGTGTATCCAAAGGTTGCATAATACATATGTGAGCCCGTGACATCATAATACTGCTGCTGAATGTACAAATGTAGGTCTCGGTATCACTTCCTTGACCGACTTTTTCCATTAATCGCTGTCTGATCCCAGTCCTCCCGTTCCTCCTCATCTGCGTTTTCCTTTCATTTTTCACTCACCAGATTTCCGATCCCGGTCCTTCTCCTCCTGTTCCTTCCCATTCCTTTTTACTCCAGTTATTCCTTTTTATACACTTTTCTGCCTACTACCTTTTCCCACCATTATCACCCATTCTCATATCTATACATTGGATAATGCATGGCCTTGTGACTTAATAGTGCCGTATGGCATCATGACAGCTTTGAAGTAAATGACCCACTGACAGAACATGCAATATACATTTGTATATACAGTACTGTAGAAGCCTCTAATATAGCATCTTTATGCAAGTTGTATTCTGTGTCTAGGCTGGCTTTTTGTTTTCTACCGATAACCATGAGAAAACCTCTTAATTTCCTATCTCCTCAGCTAACCAAACATACATGCACATGCACAAAAATGCAATGTTGGCACTGATTTTGTGTTGACGGTACGGGCTTGCTTTCATCCTGATCTGACTGCATGGGCAGGTGTTCGCACATTTGTCTAGTGATTGTCACCAGGGCTTTCGCCTCTGGCTTCCATGCCATGGTGCGAAAAAAGCGATGCACTGCAATTAAAAGGCATCTCTCTGCTTGGAATCCTTTGCGGGGCTCTAAAATAGTCTCTGCTGTGTTTTCTGTCTCTCCAAAATCGGGGAACTTTTCTTTAAAGGCAAAGAGAGAGAGAGCCGTATGAATGTGACTTTCCCTTTAATTGGGTTTATTGTACTTTATTGTGTCTGATTAATTAAATTCCTTTTTGTAATTATCACCATGTTATAATGAACATTTACAGCCGCCTTATTTGTGTGGCATGTTAATAATGAACATTAATAAATGCAGCGTACCAAGAACAGAGAGTGATGGAAATGGATGGGTGCTTTTGCTTATGATTTTTCCCTGTCACCGTGCAAAAGGGAGTTTTGACTTTATTTTCATTCCTCCTTCTGTCGGTTCACATTTTATCCTCATTCACTTTTTCACTTGCCTGAATGCCGATCCTCTTCGTACTCCTGGTTCTTCATTCTTCCCCCCTTTCACTCGCATTCCTCCCCGTCCACTCGTTTTCACTTTGTTTCCTTTCCGGTGCCCCGTCCATTCTCTGCTGCAGCACTACATGAAGTGATTGCAAACGGAGCTTAACAGCAGGCGCAGGATTTTAACAGGCTGCCTTGCATCCTTGCATCTCTACCTTTCTTTTGCTCTCCCTTATTCTTTAACTCTTCTTTCTCCCTACTGTGGCAACCTCCCTCCTCCCCATCTCAGTCAGCAACTCTAAAGCCTTTTCTCTCTTTTGCATTGTACAGGCAAACATTTGGTTAGCATTTGTCGACAGTGTGCCTTAACGGTCCCCAATAAACATGTCTTTAAAGGAAATCATTCCATTCGCCATGTCACGTGATCAGCAGTTTAAAAAAAATGGAAAGTACTTCTCACTGAGCCCTGATCAGATTTCCTATCCCCGGGAATCCGCATGTTGGTTTAACTGATACTAGATTTGAGAGTGAAACCAGCGTGAGGGAGAGGCCCTGCTTAAGGAAGCCACTTTGTGGGTGCGACGTGACTTCGCTGTCAGTGCAGAGGTTGGCGTGACCTCCGAAGGATGCTGAAAGCAAAAATTCAGAACTTGAGATACATACAGAGGAGCTAAAAGACAGCTTGGAGGGATGTCCTCTAAAGTATTTGTATAGAACTCTGTGAGTCAGAGATATGAACACATGTATGTCTTTCATATTTCACCTGTTTACTAACATCTGCTGTAGTTCTCTCTCGTTTGATTGTAGTTGACTGTGTTTGTGTTTCAGTGGAAGCACTCGACAGCCTGAAACCAAAAATTGCTGATTGCATTGGCGAGTCTAAATGTGTGAAATTGTGAGAGAGACCGTTCAGGAAAAAGCAGGGGACTACTACAGAACTGTCAAAATAGTTTTTGGCTCACAGGTGAATGATGTTGGAGAGTTTTCTTATGTACGGAGGAGAGAATGTTATTGATCGTCTACAGCTGCCATATTGCTGGAGTTATGATGGAGTGTAATTCTGATTTTCTGCCTCGCAGTTTTCCTCTCCGTAGGGCAATTTTAGATCAAAACTGATCACCAACAGACTTTCAGCAGTGGAAGTGCTTATTTCACGCAGAAATTAATTTAAAGGTAGCCGACGTTAATTTGTCCTCCCCAAACATTGCTGCCTGATCTCTGGTTATATCAGACGTATCAAACAATGCCTCTGCTGGATCGGTTCGTATCAATCAGATCTGGATCGGGTCACACAAGGCCTTCTCGGTAATTTATTGTCTCTCCTCCATTCTTTCCCTAATCAATTTCTAATTTTGACGCCTCGTTGGTGCCGCAGCTGCTTTTTTTTTATTGAGGCCGGTGTCGTCGGCCGCATCTCGTCGCAATCTCACGAGCGTCAGTGTCTGTTTTGCTAATTGCCTTCGGCACTGACAACCTCTCCGTGTATTGAATTGAAATGCCAAATGGTTCGAAGGAAATGAACTGGCGTAATGGCGTCATAGCAACAAAGAACCGGAAACCAGAATAAATGGGAGTGTGCAAAATACACGTGATGATGTTTTTGCCATATTATTTCTCCTTAGTTTCGACCCATTTTCCCAAGCTTCAAACACCCGTCCGCCATAACTGCTTATCCATTACCAGCTTGTGATGAGCCAGGAGTCTATCCCGTGAAACACCCTTGACGAGAGTACTAGGCGATCTCAGGACACACCTGCACCATAGGTATTTTGGGGATATCTGCTCGCCTAACTGTATGCATTTCGGACCACAGAAGAAAGCTAGCATATCCAGCGGAAACCCACTGAAGCACTGGGAGAACACAACCCAGGCAGTATGAGGCTATAGTGCTAACCGCTAAGCCACCACAGTACCTTAATGCTTTTTCCGTTAACCCTAAATTTGGTATGTTATAGCAGAGTGAGCTATTTACTGAGCCATGCTGTTTCCCATTATATTGTTTGATGATTGTATAAAAAAAAACTTTATGAACAACTGTCGAAAGCATCAGAAGGTAACTATGGAGGATGCAGTAAATATTAGTGAATTTGCTGCGATTGGTTGGTTCAGTTTAAAAAGGCATGCCACGGCAGACAGTACGTCACATTAAATCTGACTTATACGGAACGCTGATCACTAATTGACATTGAGACTCCTCGGAATGAGAGCAGCCACACTGAGATGGCACGTGATCAAAGCACGTCCTCAGGTGTGGTCTGCGTCTCAGACGAGGCGGCGACTGATGAGCTCCTTGTTGTTTAGTTTCATAGAGCTGCCGGTGTGTTTCGGCCTCTCCTGTACAAACTGTGTGTATCTGACTAATCGAACAGTAAGGGAGACACTGAATGGCATTTTAATGGATTGTTATCTCCCTCTGCTCTGTGACATTCCCTCATTCCAACACTCAACCTTTCCATATCTCTCTCTCTCTCGCTCGTCCTTCTGTCTGACCCGGTCCTCCTCCCTCATGTCCTTATAAGACCAAAGTGCTCGACTAGTCATGGTTTTTGTTTTATTGAAAGCACGGAGGGAAAAAGAAAACATAATATAAATAAATAAAGTGAAGGAGTATAGGCCCCCTCAGGCAATGGCCGTTTATATGATAATCAGCTCCGGCCTGATTTGCATTTAATTCTATTTAAAAAAAAAGAAAGAAAAGAAAAAAAGATTTCCACTCCAAAAGAAGAAAAAACACAAATAGAACAGAAGAGTATGGAAAGAAAGGGGAAATAAGGAATGGAAAAGCTACCCAATCAAGAGTCTTGGCATTAGTCCTCTGCCCACAAAACAACCAAAAACTTGCTTTAATCTATTTCCAACTTCAGACTACTCTTAAAGAGTATTCCTAATGAAGTCTGTGTGCACAAATTGTAATGGTAGGTTAAAATCACAATTAGTTTTCCTGAAAATAAGTCCCTGTTTTTTCCTGTTGCCATTGTCAGCCATGTTGATGATTATAATATTTGATAGCAATATCTAATGTTTATCTAATGTGCATCTGGTCATGTTGGTAAAAATTCAGTGAATAAACTATTTGCTTCTGTGTGTTAACATCCTTGGTCTGCAATTAGTCAGCGACGCAGCCTGTTGTTCTGAAAAAGTTGGTGCGGGAGGTTCTCAATGGGTTCTGAGACGTGTGTGTCTGTTTTTTTGTTAAGACTAAATCAAAATCCATTCGTAGTTGTGCCCTTGTTACTTCCCTGTGGGATAAACACACTGATGGTCTGTTTGTCATCCTCCTGATGCCATCCAAGCTTCCTGTTCCCCATAGTGCATTAAAGTTGATTACCTTTACACTTAAATAAACAAGAGAACCTCTTAGATGGCGGTCTGGCATGAAGCAAAGCTAGCTGGCTGGCTGGGTGGGTGGGAGAAGCAATGAAGAGATAAAGGCGTTATTTGTTTTTCCGCCTCCCACCCTCCATTTACTCAGGACAGACCCCCACCCAGCCTGGTCCTTAACGTTCGAGAGCAGCAGCCCTCGATGTCAGACAGAGGAGACGATGATGCGGCGGGGTTTTGAGAGGCTCGGCGAGGAGTCCGACGCTCCTCGGGGGGTGTAGCAGAGCAGTGGAGACAGGCTGAGTTCCTCGTAATGTTGGGGGGGGTGGCGTTATGCGTGTGTCTGTGTGAGAACGCATGCGGTTTGATGCGTCGGCATAAATAATTGTGGACGAGGGAAACATGCAGGTGGAGCTTGAAGATGGGAGGAAGATGATGAGTTATGAAGAGCATGGATTTTCTTGCTCTCCTTTCTGTCCGTGCTTGTATGAACAAATCCCATTTCACTCCATTGAGTTCCACAAATAAAAGAAATATGGAGAGATATATGTAACCCCTTTTCTAAGCGCCTTCGACAAACAGCGGATTAGAACGACCTCTGACCTGTTGACCCTTGAAGTCCTCGCTTTCTTTTCCATTTTCTTTATTCCCCACCCGTGTCACCCAATTTACCCGCTGCAAGTGATTGTGTCGCTTCTCGGAGAGCCATCCAGATAGACACACAGATACGCAAGCTGTCGTCTCTCATGTGACATTCTCTGCGAAGCCACACACACACATTCAAAAGTTTATTTATTTTTTGTTTTCTTTTGCTTCTCAAAACTTTGCATGGTCATCCATCAGTCCCTTTATCAAACAACAGAACGTGAAGGACGTTTGGAGACATAACTGAATGACGCACTGAATAATTTAACAAGCTAATTTCACCAGTAAAATGGGGCTTAGTGTTATGATTAATGTATATGAGTTTTTTACTTTATGTCTGTGAATTATGCTTTTAGCATATATCTCTATAGGTTTTGCATATCAGTACTTGGTAGTAATAAAGGAAAGCTATTTGTCTTATTTCATAATAAACAAGTAATCGTTCTTTTTTATATAGATGTTGAGATTGCTATGTGCCTCCTAAACTGTCAATGTATTCCCACGAGAGAGAGGTCGAAAACATTTGCTATCTCGGTCTACTTTGCGCTCAGATTTATCAACCTGTGGCCAATTTTGACCTTTGCCCGTTCAAGTTACGTCTTTGTTTTGAAGCTAAGGAAAGACACATTAACGACTGAAGTTTAAGGACACTTAAAACATTCAAAGGCTATTGAGACAATTGGTAAGAAAAGGGGAAATTTTCAAGTATGAGCTCTAAATTTTTAGTGCTCTTTGGTAAGAACATCAGCCAGCTTGACCATTTTTCGGTGGTTGAGGAATGAGGGTTAGCTCTGGAGTTCCGTGTGGTAACACAGGTGGTCAGAATGTTCCAGAGAGGGGGCAGGGAGACAGTTAGTTTAGGTGAAATTTTGTCTTAAAAAGAGCGACAAAACCAGAGCTTTATTTTAACTCTGAGGTCGAAAATTATGGATTTTGAGGAAAAAAGCCTTCTTCCAGCCTCACTCTGCCGAGCCAAGGCGGTCCGAGTGCAGGGGGGAGAGGTTTGTCACCCGGGCCAAACCGCATGCCCCAAGCATCCAGCGTGGGTGCAATCAGGGCCCCATTGTCGCAGCCAGTTGGACAGCAGCTCTGCTGCCCCCAGGGGCGTCTCTCTTGCTCCTCCTGCTCAGTGGGAGACCATCCTTGTAAATGTGTGCAAATTAATGGCACAGACACCAAAAAAAAGCACAAAAGAAATGTGCCTTTGTATTTGCACCCTTCCATTACCTAAGATTACTTAGACTGTGAGGAATGCCTTGCGTAACGGCCGATGTATACATTAGGACGAGACCCAACCAATTAATCTGGTCATGAAAGGTCACGAATCACAGAACGAAAACCAAAATGCTCTCCGTGCTCAAATTCTGCCTTGAGGTTTTTCCTTGTTTAGTTGGCCCCTCTTACTACAGTGTCATTGAGCTTCATGCTGCCTTTCTAAGCATTTATAATGCAGCCCTGCCTGGACACTTGCAGAAGTGACTGTCATTTGCCCTGCAGCAGAGACTCTGAGGTGATCGGAGGACTTTGGGGAGAAGAGGCAGTCTTGGGACCTGCTGGGGGGGGTCATTGCTCTTAGTCATACCCTTGGCTGTGTCTTTCTCCTTGACTGCAACTTATGGGAATGGCTTGGGGGTGTCAGGAGGGTGAGAAGACAGGGCCAGTTGGCACAGAGCAAGGCCCTCATCACCACAGACCAAGGTTTGAAAGATGGCATTTGGCCGAGTCCATCAAACACTAATGTCCCACGTGTTCAGATCTCCGAAGGCCTTCCAGTGGCTCAGGCCACGAGGGGAAGTTGAACGGGGTGCGGGAAGGCACGCTTAATGCAGCTGATGGTGAGTTGAAAGAGCTGGGGGAGTCCCCCCCCTCATATTTCCAGATTCAAGGCGGTTATTAGCACTCGAACCGCTGCTTAACGCCTCAGTGTCCACAATTACAATTTTCTTAATGCATTTCTGGTGAAAAATGATCGAAATTGGCTCAGGATCAACAAAGTTATTGGAGAAATAAACAGGGTTCAGTTTTTTTGAAACACTGTGTATATAAATAGCTATAGACCAGGCCTCTAAGCTCGCCCTTTCCATCTTGGATATCAATCAGTGGTCAGCACCGAGGTCTGTAGGAATGTTCCAGAGCTTCACATGCTGGACAGGGTGATAGGTTCAAAGGGCAGCTGTTCACCCAGACCTACAGGGCAGAAAAGATCACACTGCCGGGGTGGGAATTCGGTCAACCTCCCGTTTGACGTCGTTTGGCTTTTCTCCAGGTTCTTCCTGCAGCCCACATACTTGCGGTTAGATGAGTCGATGTCTGAATTGCCCATGTAGTGTGTTAATGTGTGCCCAGCGAAGGGCAGAGGTCCCATCCAGGGTTTACTCTGCCATTTTTGCCTGCTGTGATCCCATACCGTACCATCAGCTGGATGACGGTCGTATAGGGAAGCACACACGCTCTGCGGCTTTGGCCCGCGTCCATCGGCGTGTGTGACGCGTTCTAATTCTGCAGACGTAGCGCTGCCTCAGAGGCTTCTGAAGCTTCTTACCGTGGTCCGAATTCGTTCGTGATTTGTCAGAACGGATCTTAAAAATGGAGAACGCAAAGTCATCTGTGTGGGATTATCAGTGTAGAAACTGACTGGACGGAACGTACGCATGCAAGTTATTCAGCAAATTTGTCCATAAAACATGACTAAGTAGCTATCAGTGGAAGGTTCTGTTTTACAGACAAGACGGTGCAATCCAGCTGCCGTTAACCTGCTGTTTAAATTTAAGACGCTCAACAGTAAAACGGTAGGAAACTCGGCAGGCTAGCATTAATTCACTTGTGTTCTACAGCAGCTTTTATTGAAATACATGCATCTTACTAGCCAGTGAACGAAAAAAAGATTAGCCTTTTCTTTCCCCACTCGAAAGATTCCATTGACTCCCATTTACCATCCGTCAGTAGAATAATAGCTGCATTTAAGTCATTTAAAACGCCGTGGGCGATGATCAAAACAAACAGTTTTCTGCTTTATAGCTGATTTTCTGGATGCCTTGAGAAACCTGCGGTGTAAAACGAAAGAATCCAGAGACCCGGGCTCTTCTTTCTGAAGCCACACGAAGGGGGTGTCGGTCCGGGACACGATTTACAACGAAAAAGTTTGCCGGCTTGGGACCCTGAGCGTCCCCCTGTCATCGTTACCCGAAATTACGAAATATCCCGCTGCACAAATGGGGAGACCTTGCAGGTCGCTTCGGCTGTAAAAGCGTTAAACGTGTGACGGAATCAGCGGTACAGAGATGAGCGTCCGCTCGGGGATACACAGCGGAGCTCTCCAGGAGCTATCTGCCGTATGTTTCGATACGCTGCCAAAAACTCCCGCGCCTGGGGGTCTGTCCCTAGAGCGGTAAGTGTAGGCCTCACTCTGGCTAACTAAACTAGCCACGGCGCAGAGCTGCAGTCAGGGCACGCTGACCTAGTGAGTCATAACAGTCTGGCTTTCCGAGTTAACAAGCCCCCGGCACTCTGATGGCGGAAACGCAGACATAATGAAGGCCCGATACTGAAGCATTTCTTTCCTTCTTTGTTCGAGCAAAATGCGATTTGTTCCACCCGCCACGAGGAGCCAGACCCAGAGATCACAGGCGTCCTTCGGTTTTAGGCGGCCCAATTATTGGCCGCGTCCCGGGCTGCCATTCCGGGAGAATCCGCACCTGTCGGCGAATGAGAAACGACGGCTGCTGTTGCTGTCAGATTACGGTTTTAATGAGGGGACGAATCCCCAGAGCTGGGAAACAGCTCTTGCCCTGTGCCAGGATCCCATCAGCATCTGACTTAATTCACCGGTAATCGGGGGGACTCGCATCTCTCCCCCTCCCAGCCCTAGCTGTCAGTACTGCTAAGGTAAGCAGTTAACATACTGACGGGCTGGAGATGCAGAACAGTAAATAAAGCAAGAATATTCTAGAAAGAAAGGACCAAATGTGAACAACTGCATGTGCACGCTCACTGTCAGCAACGCTCTATTGTATCCCCTACTTATGCTTGTCTGAAAGAAGAGTTTCGTTCTCAGGTCACGAGAACTTAGTGGAGTCACATGGGGAATTTCTACCGGAGAGGTGTGTGGACGTGGAATTTACGGAGGAAGCTCGTGAAGTTAAAGTGCTTATCAGAAGTGACACTTGGGCAAGGGACTACAGTGTCAATAAGGTAATAGTGGAGCCGGGGACGTGTGGACAGATAAAGGGGAAACACAGCAGCCTGGAGGTATACAGAAGCTATCCAGCCTTGGGTCATGTGCTCGATACCTTACGATACGCCGGGCTTCTCATGCCTCGCCCGTCTCATACCGGAGGGCGCTCGCATCCACGAGGAACAAGGAGGTTGGAAACTGGCGATTTAAAACATTCCCGATGATCTTGGACAGAAACGTAGAGGACGAGATGTGAAGCAGGGATACAAGATGAACAGGAAGGAAGCAGGAACACAGGAGATGAGACCACGTCGGCCCTTTAATTGGCCTGGAGTGTTTTGGCACGTTGCCATGGCATCGATAGTCAATGCTGCAGCGTGGAATTATTTACAACAGGTACACCTGTTTGGTGGTTACAGGTGCACGAGTACTCCGCTGAATAAGAACTAATGGCAGCTTGAGCATGGAGTTGAGATTGAATCTTAGCAGAAACGTACGGTTTAAACCTGTTTCTTTAAACAGCAAATGGAGGATCATTTCCTCTGCCTCACGGCAGCATGTGAACAAGCTTATGGTGACAAAGATATTGCAGGGATCAAAGAAGCACATTAAATTTATGGCTTATTTTTCAGTCAGATTTCATATCTCTCATTAATTCGCTCTCTGCTGCGATTCCATTGATCTCACGCACGTGTGCATGGTCATGCATCCTGACAGTCTGTCTTAGCCGTCGATTTTAGCAAGCGCGATCCCCATGAACTGATTCGAGATCCAGTTGTCCGAATCTTGCCGAAACACTCTTCTGCTTGCCCTCCTCTGTACTACCTGACATTTGCATGGCCGTAACCCGCAGCGTGCGGTCACCATGAATTTCCACCAGTCTCCCCCCAGTAGTTCTGGACTGCTCTACGCCCGTCTCCCGGTCCTCTGTTCCTGCCAATTTCTCCCTCTTGTTCTTAACGTGGGAAGGGGATTACCACAGTAATGAAAACCCCAGAGACTACGGGAAAGCCAGAGGCAGGCAGAGTTGGATGCATTCACAGTTGCAGTGAGCTATGTCAGTTGATGGAATAAACTGGGCACCTTAAAGGTTGGGTTGTTGGTTTGAGTTCCAGGCTCCTGCTTGTCCTCTTAAGTGGGATGATTAGCCTGAATTGCACCAGCATAATGTTTAGCCTTATAAATAGGTGAAACTGAAAGTCACTTTAGGTACAGAACTTGTCAGTGTAAGATAAAGTACAGCAATATTTTAGAATTATAACTGCCCTATAATAAACATGTAATTTTACTGTCTGAAGTATGATAATGATTCTGACTCAGTTCAGTCTCATAAGGCTGCCTACATCTTCCATATGTTTTAATTTAATGCATTTTAAATTCTGATGGTATTCTCTCCATTGACACAGCTCACCTCCCCTGCAAACGTGGTTCTCTCGCGTCACTGTAATTTGCCCTCCGCTCCTCAGTAGTGGGTGGGGGGGGGGGGGGGGGGGGAACCCCCCCACCCCCCCTCCCTTCCCAGATCCTCGAGACACCCCCCCCCCCCCAGAAAAACAAAACCATTTCCTCTCTCTGCCCCCCCCCCCCCCCAGTAAAACAG
>JAACJT020000052.1:10970094-10984397 GCA_009936485.2 Gymnarchus niloticus | reverse complement strand
TGTGTGTGTGTGTGTGTGTGTGTATGTGTGTGCGTGTGAGCGAACATGTGTAGTCTGTATTAGAGTCTAGCTGACCTCTCTGTGTGCCCACAGGGCTATGAGGTGCGGAAGATCATGGCCATCGATCAAGATCGAGGGAATCCCAGGGGCATTGGATATACCATTGTGTCAGGTCTGTTTCTCGCACCTCTCTGGCTATTAGTCAATCAGAACCTCCATGAAACCGGTCTCCATGTCATTGTACCCACTGTTTAACTCTGACGGGGTGATGAAACTGAAGGCTAGTGGCTCTGAATGGGGAGAATTAGCCAGTTAGTCAAAGGGAAGAATCAGTCTCCGGTGGCAGGATACAAGTGACAAAATGGAGTGGGCATCAAACAAGGGTGGGTGGAGGTAAGCAGCGTGTGATGGCCACACTCAGGGACATTGGAAGGGGGCAAATATCAGTCCTGCATTTTGCCCTCTCTTTAATAAGTACCCTGTACTCTCTAGAGTATTTCTGCCTCCTTGTTTCGCTGAAAACTAGACACCCTCTTTTGGTTACTCTGGAGTACTGTGGCACTTTGCGGATACATAGATATTGTTTCACTGGTCAAGTATACTGTGAGACGATGGCATATTATCCTTTATTTACCTTTTCAGGTAGTTATCTCTCCTTTCAAATGCACTCAGTACTTGAGGCCTGCCTATTCCAACAAGCTGTGCAGTCTTGGCAACTTAAGCCACTAGTACTGGCTTGTGGAGCTGCCCCCTGCTGGATGGGCAGTGCCACCTGTCTTTGGGGAAAGAACCGAACAGACCTGAGAGGAAGCTGGGAACTGGCTGTGGCCATATGTGTTCCACCCAACAGAAGGGATCCCTTCGGTTGCACTGAAACTCCCAGAATGCAACTGGTGTTTTCATTTGCTTTTCCACCTATCCCAGTTTTTCATATTTATGCAACCACTTAATTTATTTTACAGACATGCAAGAAGCTACAATTGAATGGAAACACAAGGCTATGATATGACTTACAGCTTGTAATAAGCTAAGCAACCACATAATAAGAGAGAGAACAACATTTCTAATGAGAAATAATCAAATTAGAAACCGTACATCCAATTAGTGTGCCAGACTGCAAGAAACATTTAGCAAAACATCGTTTGTCATGAAGATTTAGTAAGCCTGTGGATTGCAGCCAGAGTAAGGATATAAAGATGCCTACACTCTCTCAGGTTCGGGAGACCTGTCAGGACCCGGCTAAACGGGGTAGTGTGAAAGAGCGATGGAGCGACGAGAGAGCAGATGAAGGTGATAACATGGAGAGGGGCTGGATGATGAAAGGAAGGGAGCATCTCCGTGGAAAAACGTCGGACCACAATTTAACTGGAGCAGAAGTAATAATGGCTGTTGGACCAGCTGCGTTGCTGGCCAGGATGTGTCTGAATTGAGCAGCAGGTTCGGCCTGACCAGCACCATACGTGATGCAGGTGGCATTACAGTCCTGAAGTTACCGGCCCGGTGTTACAGACTTTGAGTTGTAGTTTGAGTATCGGGTGTAGTTTTACAGAGCTTACGTTATGTACCTTCTGTTACAGACCTAGTGTTATTGAACATAAGGGTGTAGATCTCACATCACAGACCTGAACTTTTAATCCTAGTGTGACAGATCTATCATTAGCACTTAGTGTTAAAGACCTCAAATGATAGACCTGAAACTATGATCCTGGTGTGACAGACCTACCATTGCACCTATATGGTAAATACCATAAGGTATTTACTCCCAGTCATGTGTGTCCCACTGCTTTGGCCTGAAACACCCACTTACCTCTGCACTGAACGTCATCCCATTCTAGCTTCCTAATGCCCAATCTAGTGTCTTGTCAGCATTCCCATGCCGATACAGGCAAGGAAAAACTGGCAAATTCCCTTGCAACAGGCCTCAGAAACAACAGGCTTCCCAAAAGGGTCCCCAACATTGTGTCCAGTACCATGTGTTAGCGGTGATGGGAGAAATGAGACTTCAGGAACCACGGTGGTTAGGGTTATCTCACGTCGGTGATCGCTGACTGGTTTAATCCACGTCCTGTTGGTTGCTTAGCTTGTTCTCCTTGGGTTAAACGACATCGGGCTTGAAAGTACTGTGCTGAATGCTGGGGCACCTAGGAATGGGAGAGGTCTTCTAATGTTTGAATCCCATCCTGCTGCCCTGCCACCTCAGGGCATAACAATCGAGCGGTGAAGCTTCCTCCAGAGGGTGCCCTGCTCCAGCACCATCGGGTTAATGAAGTTTGTGCTCTGAGGGAGGAAGAAGAGTGTGCTTTGCCCAAAAGCTACTTGGACAGGCTAAATCAGAAGCAGAACTCAGTAGATAGTCGCAAGGTTTCTAGGGACCTTCATGAATTGGACTTCACCTTACGCAGAGCTGTGCGGAAACATTAAGAGTGCATTAAGCATGTCAGCCATAGTCGTCATGCTTTAAACATGAGTAATAGCACATTGCAGAGCTAAGGTGGTGGGGGAAGCCTGGAATCTTGATACAGCTGTCAGTACTTAACAGATAATGACTACTGAAGGATTGCGCTCCACCAGATTCGGGTATTTGGGGTGGCTGTGAGGGCGGGGCATGTTTTCCATACAGATCATCCCAGGAGGGACCGCCGCCGTCCGCGGGGATAAGTCTCATTAGTTTGGTAATTGAGATAAATGCGGTTTTAATTGCACGGTGATTTATGTTAATGAACAGGAGGCTTGGGTTGGGGGGTTCTTCTTAGTCTCTATAGTTGTCTATCGCTCTCTCGCAGCTGATGCAGCGTTTGAAGATTACAACAGATACGTTTCATAGGAGCGTCACAGATTTTTATTTTTTTTTTAAACTTTCTTCCCCTCATCTGCTTTTGGGATTGAAGCTGTGTTCTCAACATGAGTCGAGCTCATACCGCTGATATCTCGTACCATCCTAAGAGACAGGCCCCCGGTACTTCGGGTTCTAGACTGCAACATAGATGTATCTGTTCTATATCTTTCTTCCCTGTAGGTTTGCTGGACTTTGAGAGATAAAAGTAAGTACGTGCAGTAAGGCTAATTGAAGTGGAGTCTAACACACAATGAATAACATGATTGCAAGGAAACTTCCATCAGCTTAACATCAAGAAAAAAGAAACTTTGTCCATAAGAATTTTTTTTCTCCTTTATCATCATCGTTCGTGGTGTAACTGAACTCCACACCCTAGTGAGAAGACGACAATATTCAGAAGTATAAGGTCGTATTCGATTATGTTTTATGACCCGTCAAAAACATGAATGCTAGAAAACGTTCTGTTGATTTTTCTTGACACATCCAGCCATCAGTCACCCGTGATCTGTCAGCGAAACGGCCACTTCGCTCACCGTGACATTATTTCCTCAGTGAGGGATCACCGACCTAAAGGGACAAATTAGGACGGAGATGCTCCGACGTGTGGTTAGTCCTTGAGAAGCGGCTGTGCAGTCGCGCAAGCCAGCGGCAGCCCTCGCCAACTTAGTGAGGACGCTAACGACACGGCGATGCCAAATGCTTCATAGGCAGACGGGGAAGTTCTGTTTTTCGGAGAAAAACACACCGTCGGCCTCCGAAGCTTATTATTTAATGGCCACCGTGACAGTGTAGTCTATGGAGGCTTTCGTTTTCATCTCTCTCGGTCTGGCTTAAACCGTTTTAAGTTGTTTGCTCCTGCCTGGTGAAAAAAAACGACAACTTGTATCAGTATGTGATGTTTTAGTGACTCTCTGTATGCTTCACACTCAAGCATATAAGTCGTACCAATTTTTAGCTTTCTCCTTGGCCTGCATTCTCCACTGAAGGCTGCTTTATGTTTTACTGATGGGACAGTAATAGCTACAGCATTGTGTTAAGTGCTCACTGTGCTTCTCAGAAGTGGCCAACGAGGGTAACGCTGTTTCTGATACATTATTAACAGGATTTAGCATGCCAGCTACTTTAACCCATTAAACACGTCAGCTGTCAGTATTGTAGAATGTAAAGCTAACATGTGACAGCTTGATATTGTGTATACACTTTCTGGCTGTGGTATTGTCTAGTACACTGGCTCCCAACCCAGTCCTCAGGCCAGCCAGCCAGTCCACATTTTTGTTATGTTCTACCACCTCAGGTTACTTGTTATTTGATGATCGTGTTCTTGATTACCTGGTGGTGGACTGGAACTAAAATGTGGACTGGCTGGCAGGGGCCTGAGGACTGGATTGAGAACCTCTTGTCTAGTAGTTCACATATGTACAAATTGACAAAATGAGTATGTATTGTGTGTGTAGTTGTGGTGGGTCTCTCAACATGACCTTAAAGAAGAATCATTGAGCTTACAATTTGAAACAGGTCACAAGGCTGACGGCTGGCTCCGATAAGTAGCTGGCAGACCCGATATATCAAGGTCCTCTGGATAAACACGAACCCACCTAAACTCCGGAAGTTTGATTCTCAATTTTCTCTTTATCAGTACAAGGCAATTTCTGGTGAAAATGCCACCTCAGATCACATCAGGTCACTTGTGAAAGTCTTCAGTAGTTGCTTGAATTTGATCGGTGGAAGGCAGTTTGTGTTCGTTCTTTCTTTCACCATCATGTAAAATTGACAGATGACTGTCATCCTCGTTTGAAGGAGGATTCCTCCCAAAATTATATGTTGGCTCATTTTGCTGTAAAAATACATATAAATGACTCCATGTGTGAAGCACATTGCATTACATGCAGCTAGAATAGATAACTGAACCTTTGATCTGTGGAAAGTACTTTGTAAGACTTGTACGATTAGCAATGCCTCATCTGATATCCCACCACATGTTCTGCCTGTTCACCCATTTAAGTTTTTCAATTTTATTATGATATTAATATGAAAAATGCTCCCCACACTCTGGATCTTAATCCTCAATTTCCCCCTAAGTTTTTGTGCATTATCTGTTTCTTGTTAACAAAGTTTTTACTGGAATAAATTTCTATCAGTAAACAAATTAGCAAAAGGATCCGATTTCAGTGGAATTCTTTTCTGTTTTACTGTGCAGTTTTTTTATGCAATGTGTTAAAAGCATACAGATATTTAGGTCTGTTTCTCAGTTAGCATGAAAGGTCAGAGGTCACGAATTTATACAACCCATAGTTTAATTGCTCACAATCAATATGAAAAAAGCTGTAGAAAACTTGGATTTCAGTAGACAGACTAGTGCTATCTGAGTTGTATTTTTTATTTTTTTTGTTTTCCCCATTGCTCCGTTTAGCAGGTGATCAGAAACAGCTCCCTTCTCTGATAGCGATGCTCAAAGCGGCACTCCCCTGTGATACTGTGGTATCTTCGTCTTGGTCACTCTCCAGTCAAGTGGCAAGGCTGTCCTTCCCCGAGGACCGGCTGGTGGCAGGAAGCTGCTTTTCGGGTTGCGCAGCCTATTTCTTAGGACCTGAGGGACCGCGCTGTCAGTTCCCAGATGAGATGCCCTCCGCCAATTCGAACCAAGGCACTCGTAGCTAAACTGGCAAATTGATCAGTCAAAGAGGAATGAACTCTCATAAATTCTTTTTTTCTTCCACAAAATCTGTTTAATATTTATGAGAGAACCTGTAATCCAACAGAAGTTGATCCATCATTGACTTGCACTTTAGAGAACAATATTCCTTGCATGGCCTCTCAGCCGTTTTTAGCGGACTGTGTTCTTTGCCTTGTTTCTCACTATTGGTTTGTCTAAGCCATCACTTTAGAGGGACAAACTACTTACATGGACCCTCAGTCATTATTTTTAAAAGTACACCTGTATTCCTTATATGGTCATTCGGCCATGTGTAGTCTAAGTTCATTCAGTTGATTCCTCATCTGATACGTAAAGCGCTACATTCCTGCCATGCTTTCTCAAGCATTGCTTTAGAGCCCCAGAACACTATCCACTCTCACTTCATAGCCCCAAAATCCAGCATTCGTCCTTGTTTTATGGACCTTTGGATGCTGATCTTGTATTCAGTATTAAAATTATGGCCATGTTCTTATTAATGACTTCTTGAGCCTGAAACTAAGGATAAGTAAAACCAGAAGGCCACCTGGCATTCTTGGAGCATCTCGGAACCAAGACTGGGCTTGGTTCTCCCGCGAGGGCCGACGCATGCGTTGGCCAAGCTAACCAACCCAAATATTTCCATGTGATCCTTTAGAACCAGGAATGAGAATCTATGTAGTATAGCTCTGCAACAGCAGGATTTGGTGTCCAATGAGAGCACTGCTTAAGCTGTCTGAAGATAAAATATTACTATGGATCTTGTATGGAGGAGCTCCATTCTTCCAATTTCGATTAAATAATCCAGGGTTCATTCGCCCAAATTGCTGTCCGTAGGAGACAAAGGGTGGTCCAGTCTCAGTGTGCTTAATTAACCTGGCTTTGTCCTGTCTGCTGCTTACATTTACTGTCCATCCTGAAATGGGTGAAGGGGCGAGAGAGATGGTACCAGATTGTCCTTGCCATTTTCCAAACAAATATCTGTGCCCCCTCGAACGAGCTGGGCTCGACGGTACTATCTCCGTAAGTCTCTGTGAATCAACTCTCGTTTCAAGAACCCACTCCAACTGTTCCTTTGTGTGCAGTTTCTTCAGAACGACCCATCTGAAATCGGTCGCACAATAATAACACTTTATCTGATTGGATCAGATGTGGCTGACAGATCACATTCAGGTGCTTAAATCCTTTCTGTGTCAGGGAAAAAAACATGAGGTAGACATGCAAAAAAAAAAAAAAACAATTTTAAAGTCAGAACTTATTTGTAACGTTCTAACATTGTAGCACCCAGCCATACAGCAGTGGAGTTCCGTTTGTTCTGTGTGTGAAACCGGAAATCAAATGCGTCCTTTGAAACTGGACCCCTGGTCCTACCTGAGGAGCTGCTGTGCTCCACTTCCCTTTTCCATGCTGGGGGGTCCTGCTTTCACACTCGTTTGAGTGGGGACGTGCATAGACCTCCCTTCGCACTGGACTGTGGCTGTCTCAGGATGTCTTGCCCTCCTCATACATTCCCGGTTCCTTGTCTTCGCTTCAAAACTCCTGGGCTGTAAGAGGCTCTGGATGTGGAGAATTTGAAGGAAGCAGCTGTGTTTAATATCAGGCTCAAACATTAAGTCAGCCGATTGAAGATTGACTTCCCTGTATGGATAAATAAATGGGTTTGCAAGACCTTTATTTCTCCTTTCTCTCTCTCAGACATCTTCATTTCCAGCATTGCTGTATTTAGATTATTTTTCAGATTGATCATAAAGAAGTAAAATCCTTTAGTGCACTGCAAAGCTCCTTATACTTCTTAAAGTAATCACAGGTTTTTCTGTATTTCTGTTTTCAATTAGCTGCCAAGGGTAAGTGTCAGTGTTTTCCGTGGGGGACTTTTGGGAAAACTGATATACAGCAGTATTAATGCGGTGGAAAGTCATACTCGTCTGCTCTCTATCAAACCTGCAACATATGTCCCTCCAGGAGTCTGAATCATGTGACCCCAAAGTCGTGTCTCCTGTGGCTGGGAATATGACCTGAGGTCAGGACTCAATATGTCTCCTTCTTCCATTCTTGCTCTGTCTGTCAGTTGAAGCTACTGAATTTCTTCTGGGAGAGCAGAGTTTGAGAATTTGAATCCTGGGACCGATGCACTTGTGCAACCTTGTCGTTCTTAGGGAAATATTGTTGCAGGCCCGCGATCAAGCAGACTCACATGATATAAAAAGACTTGTGCCTGGACACAGATGCCCACACACAACCCAATGGAAACTTGGATAAAAGAAAGAAGGTGTGAAGTCAGCTTTATGTGGGCCATCGCAGAGTGAAAGGGGATAGGGTTAAAGTTGCAGTTGTAATTAATGTTCATTATTATTCATTAATGCTGCATTATTCAACCATCAGCCCATTTAAATCTGTGGACCTTTGTAAACACTGTCTCCAATGAAGGCATTTGTTAAAAAGACTAGGGTGAAGCATCACCAATAGGTGAATGAGGGACATTTATAGGAATGATTGAGGCTGTCATACTGTAGTGAAAATGCAGGGATGGGGAAAAAATGTTTTAAGCTTCTATAGGACAGGGAATTTTATTTACCCTCAACCCCCCCCATCTTCCAGAATCACAATTATTATTATTATTATTATTATTATTATTATTATTATTATTATTATTATTCTTTTTTTTTTTTTAGGTGGGAGGAATGTCTGTAAGTAAAACCTTATGGTATTCATTAAATTCTGTATGCTTGCCAAGAGACAAGCAATCAGGGATGGCTTTCCTCAAAAAACACAGTGTCACATATGTGAGCTGTCAGGAGCAGGGAGGTATGTGCGTGTGCATGTGCGTGCTCGTTTTGTGCTCCCATTATTCTGCCCGCAACCATAAGGGTAGGCATCGAAGTGGGTGTGTTTCTCTTTGTCTGTGTTCGGTATATGTAATGACCTGTGTTGGAGGAATAATGCTACTTCTGTAGGGGAAAAAAGTAGCAATTAGTGATGGTAAGTCCATATGGACAGTATAACCTATAGCTAGACCTATGTCTCAGATCTATGCCTTTCAACAGTCATAAAAGAATACTATCATCTGATATGAAGTTGGGTTAAGCTTTGATAGATGTGAGATGGGCCAGTAGGGGGCATTCTTCCCTCTAGACTATGTATAATGCAGTATGGGGAACACACCTGCGATGGTTGCTGTTTTGTTTTTTTTTGTTGTTTTTTTAGAAATCTTACGCCAAGCTTCCCCCTTTAAATATCAAATGGCAAAGCGCAGGAATTGTAATCCCCATGCCTTAGCAAAAATTTCCATCTCTTCCACTTAAGCAACTGAATGCATCTAAAAATATATTTGGAGTGTTTTTTTTTTTTTTTGTTCTATACAGATCTAAAGACAGTAGAACTTGATATTCCGAAGGCAACTTAGTTGGCTTTGTTAAAATTTTTTGAACAATATTTTGTTCAAATTTATCAAAGCCGTATTTGTACAAGTAACATTCTGAAGAGTTAGACTGGTACCTGCCTTCCAGCGGCTAATCTTGCTCATAGTAACTGGGAAGTTTAGAGGTATATTTTACAAAATTGTGGCTAATGCTTCCAAACTGCTCTTGAAGTTCATGAAACAACTCAGAGTGTCTGTATATTTCTAGAGATAAACCTTTAGTATTACTGTTTGTAAAGCAGGAAAATGTGTCAACAATCATTTGAAGCTAAGCATGTTGGCTTTCCTCATCAGGCCAGGTCATCTCACACAGAATCTTTCCCCACACCCTTTAATGAGGCTATTTGGTGCCCTTAAAGGTTCCACGCACTCATTCTCAAACCAAAAAACACCAATTGGTTCACAAGGGGGCATTTTACATAGCAGCAGAAAATGTCAAATTTCAGTGAAATGTTCCTGCGGTCTCATACGGCCATGCAGAAGCTAAAGGATGTCATGACACAGTATTTTTTATTACTACGAACATATTTCTTGAATGCGATTTTTCTGCGGGATATAGAAACTGCTCCACTTGGCACTAATGTAAATCGTGCATCATAAAATATTCATTGCCCACCGCAGCTATGCTTTTCAGGGAACCGGTTCCTCTTTATAATTTAGATCAAATGCTGTCCATTGGATAGATTTGCACAAATTCTGGGGCCATCAACCTACCTGCTCTCCAGGAGATGTCGTTTTAGCTCGTACCCTAATTATGTAAATGATGTAGCATTTGCAGTGCTACATGTGGTGGACCAGAGCAAAGGAAATTGCAAAGTTTCCAGAAAAGACTAGTGGAAAATGTCACCTGCAATTTAGGATTCATAGCCTCTCTTATATATTATAGTATGTCTGTAGCATATTTCAAAGTTTCTCCCATTAGTGGAAACGTTACCCATCCCATTTACCATGTTGCCCCTATGTTCACTCTGGGGAGAATTTCTTAATAGCCTTGTTCCATTTTATTTTTGTTTTCGATAGCCTTCTGTTCAGTTTATCATTTTAGCTTCTTGAAGTAATATGCAAAAAGTCTTGGGGAAAAAGAAAAAAAACACAACAGGAATGATAATTTGAAAGTAAAAGAAAGACATGTTAAAATATTAATGCGAGAATGCTTGATCCCTTGGGGGGGGGTTGTAATTAAATATAATCTCTTAATGAAAGTCATCACACAGATACATGCTTGGCCTTTAGTGTAGCAGCTAAAAGGTATAGAAGCAGTTAGTAGTGAATGAAAATGGTCCAAATAAAAATGGCTGTGTATGCAGAGCTGGTGCTTGGCTGCATAAACCAGTTAAAAAGTGTAAGCTAGCTAAATTCCAGCATGCCACCTTGGGCTATCCATTAAGCGTAATGGTAAATTACTCTGCATGGCAAAATTGACCACTTTGTGTTTGCACTCAGTCACTTTATGTCTGAGTGAACTCAATTCATCAAGATTACAGGCTTCTGACGAAAAAATAGCAACGGTGGCTGTGACGAGTTATCCCGTGTTGAAAGTTAGCATGCAAGTTGCCGCTGCTTGCAGAATATCGTATCGTGTGTACTGCGCCGGATACTCTTTCACTTACTGTGTCATCCTCTGATTTAAGAGCACGTTTTAAACATCTTCTCTCTACAGCGGGAGAAGTAGAAAGAAAAGAAAAAAAAAAAGATTCTGCCGTCATTTTTACTGTGTCCAAAGCTTCCTGGTGTGACTTGGACAGGGCAAAGCTGAAAATGGCTCATTCTCTAACCAAAAATAATGCACCAATGCAGTAGTTTGTCCGATCTATAAACCTTCCATGTAAAACTGCTAATCCATTTCAGGGGCACGGTGAGCGTGGAGCCTATCCCAGCATACACAGGGCACAAGGCAGGGGACACTTGGGATTGGATGCCAGCTTTTCAAAGGGCATCCAGTATTTTTTTAAAATCTACTTCTTCCAATAATAGTCACAGCAACAAGACGATTGTTTGTGTTTGGGTGTTGCTAATCACCTCTTTCACACCTGTTTACAATATTCTAAGTGCTCTAGGTAACTGCTATAGTGATACGTGGGTGTGAATATTTAAAACTCTAGAAATTAAACTCATCACATCTCATCACCTGTCTTGAGCAAACTTTAGTAAGGTTTTAGGAAAGCGATAACTAAATCTGTGTGTGTATTATCTCAGCTGATGCAGAGCTAAGACTTGAGAAGAACTTAAAAACACAAAATCCCCCTGAAACCAATGACTTAAAGGTCCTTAAATTATATAAATGGTACTTCATCTTCTGCGTGATAACTTATTTGTTTTTATAGCATGGCTGCAATGTGCTGCGCTATAGCCGGAAGTAGTAATAATGCTATAATATTTTATAACAACACAGGACAGTTTCCAGGATGAGAACTAAAAAATAAAGGAGGAGATCACTTAAGGCTGGGCCTTACTCTGCGTGCCGCCTGCAAGGCCATGTCATTATAATTGAGCCATACGGCCTGCAATGTACGTCGTCACTGTATCGCGTTTAATGGGATTCAGCAGACTGTGTGTTTTCCTCTCTGTGTATTTGAATATCGCCCCTTAGTTCCAATTCACCCTTTTGGTGCCGGTGGAAGCCAATTGCACTGAGCGTGCTCTGTGAGGTCAGTGGCCTGACGGAGGTTGCACAAGGCCTCGTTCTTTTTTTTTTTTTTTTTTTTTAGACAGTTGGGGTGAGCGAGTCGTTCCCAGAAGGGGCCGGGCATAGACATGCATGCAGTGTGGAAGAAGAGAAGCCGAGCCAGCATCTACGCTGAGTGACAGGAACGAGGAGAATGGATTTGTTCTTAAAAAAACGAAATCCTCCTCTGGGACTAAAACATAACCGTTTAGCGTCAAGGCAGATGCTTTAACCAGACGGTAGACGGTGTCCTTAGGCAATGTAAATGACAGGATAACAACAGCCAAGTCGTGACATGTAAGCGCTGTAAGGGCCCGTGAATGCGTGTGCGTAGACGTGTTACAGCTCAGTTTTTGATTTTGTTTGCAGTCCCATTTTCCAGATCACTACAGCTAATAATGGTGACGTGAAAGTCTTGCAATCTCCACATCATACAGTTGACCCTTGACCATCAGCAGCCTGGCACACAAACATACCATCGGGGCATTTCACAAACCTAATGCTCAGACAATCTCAGCTGATTGTCATTATCAAAAAGCACACTGATGCATACGTGTATATACAGTGGATTTGCACGGACTGTCACAGCAAATCAGACATCCTTGCACTCCTTATTAGGACACACACAAGTCAAGTACAGAGAGAACTACATTCAAATTCTGTCTCTGCTGATATTTGAACCAGTAACTGTGCTTCAGTCCACGTGACAGTTTGTCACGTGTGTTCGCGCGTGTGCACGCGCACGCCATCTGCATGTGGGTCCGTGACCCACCTCTTCACCTCGCACAGCTCGGCCGCATTGTCTGCACTGATGGAACACAGAATCATTTTCTGTCATGGAGACACTATAAATACAAATAAATATTTCTAAATGGGCCCCCAGAGAACAATCTGTATCATTTCAATCTGCTTCTCTGTCTAGCCTTGACACGTCGGAACAATGCGGTGTTTGGAAGCTACCCCCCCGGGATACGCGCAGGGTCATGTGAACTCGACACTGCCAACTTCTCCTCATTTATATTTTTTTTACCCACTAACCTGCATCCCTGCGATGCCTTTAATCCCTGTATTTGTTCTCTGACGACTCCCCAGCATGCTCCAGCGGTACCGTCCCATCCATGTTTGGTCCGTCAATGTCGACCCGAGGATTGAACGTGCTCCAGGTCCAGACTGAGAAAACCCACCGGATCCTCGTTCTCGCTGTGCCCCCTGGTGGGAGTCTGCGGGCGCCGCCACAGAAATGCTAGCGTGTGTGACTGAAGAGAACTCGGGGGGCTGGGGGGGCTGGATCAGTGCTTGGCAACCGTGGTATTTCAGTTCGCCAGCCTGAGTACCGGTGGGCACGAAAGTGCTCATTGGCACTGGGGGGGTAGAGGCGTAGAGCAGTGGTCTTGGCACTAAGGACTGAATCTCTCCTGGTCAAGAAGGATGGCACCGATTTACCCATTTGGTCACCCAGCCAGTGTACAGATCCCTGAAATGTCAGGATCAGGCTACATTTGTGTAAGGAGGAATGCCCGTCGTGTGTCTGTATCGAAACCTGCTTCATAGCAGTGAGGCTCATGCATGCACCAAACTTTTTGTGGATCGGTGTTAGTGATCTGCTCAGGGGCATAGGTTTGGCCTGAAGGTTGATAGGGAACCAAAACAATATAAATGCTTCACTTATTTATCTGTAGAAGTTAATGATATTCTTCAACTTTCCTGGATGCTGTTGTCACCCAGTGAATGTGTGCTGGTATGTTCTTGTCTTTGCGAGTGCATATCCTCGATGAGGGCTCTCATTTAAAGCAACAGCAGGTGGTAAATGTGAGTCTATGGGTACCAGCACAACGTCTGCGCCTGTGTGTTCTTCCATGAAAGCCTTTATATGTATTTATGTTTGTGAGTGTGTGTGTATTTGTATGTGTGCCCTAGTCCTTCCACACATCATAGTGGTAGCTTCTGTCCCAAGATCTTTGGGTAAGCAGTATGACGAGGACGAGGGATTTTAATCACAAACCGGGTCAACAGATCAGGAAAACCCAATATGCAGTCATCATGCTCGCAGTAGGGGTACAAAAGGGGGACAGACCATTAGCAAGTACCTCCCTCTTCAATGGCATGGGACACAGGGGTACGTGAACCTGGCGAGGGGCAGTCTAAACTCAGCTCCACTTATCTGCTGACGTCAGCGTGATGACAGCGAAGCTTTCTGGAGGCTTCATCCTCCTCTTCCTTTGTTTCCGGGATGGACGGTTTAATTTAACGTTGGCCTGTACCTTTTCAATACGTAAGGAGTGACAGAGGCCGTAGCGGTCCTCATTACTTACGGTGTAAAAGGTGTGCCACCCTTTCATAATTAGCAGACTCCTGGATGGCTGTTTGGTAGCAGGCATCGAACAATAAATTAGCCCGAGTCAAGTGGCGTAATTGATATGTCGGAAAGAAGTGACCTGAGAAAGATGAATGCTATTGAGCTTTCTGCATTGTGTTTTGCGTGTGTGTGTGTGTGTGTGTGTGTGTGTGTGTGTGTGTGTGTGTGTGTACAGCCATGCCGTGAGGCTGAACAGTATAACGTCAAGACAGCGAGGCTGCCTGTTTGCGTTTGGTACATTTTGGAGTTTTCGGACAGATTTCCAGAAAACGTAGTAAAAACACAAGAAAACACAAGTTGGTGCTGAAGTGTTGCCACGTTCCTCTCACTCACAGGAGTACACACACACACACACAC
>JAACJT020000052.1:10927945-10960529 GCA_009936485.2 Gymnarchus niloticus | reverse complement strand
ATGCTGGGTATATTGGGAGAAGGATGCTGAAGATGGAGCTGCCAGGCAAGAGGAAAAGAGGAAGGCCAAAGAGGAGGTTTTTGGATGTGGTGAGAGCGGACATGCAGGTGGTTGGTGTGACAGAGCGGGATGCGGAGGACAGGAAGTGATTTTGTTCTCTGCAATATAAACGGGCGTGTCAATGCAGGATGTGTTTCGTTTGTCATACCCTTTAAAATCTACATCGAATGAACGTTTGTTCTTTAGTATGTTGTTTCTTATTTTGTCTTCTCTTTCTGCCCCCCCATCATCCCTATCTCCCACAGGGCCCAAACAGTATGTTCCAGGTGTTCCTCACGGGCAACAACTCGGACCACTTCACAATTTCCCCCACATCAGTGCAGGGGAGGGCGGACATTCGGGTGCGCGTGGCTGTGCCTCTGGACTACGAGACCATCCGGAGTTACGCCTTCTCTGTGAGCCCCATCAAACTTGATCATACATAAACATGTACCACATTAGAATGTATGCATATTCTCATACAGGTGTTTAATTAAATATTGTAATCTTGTATGGTCATTAAACAGTTTCTGTATTGTCGTGGCGTGCGTTGGGAAGCGATATCAAATGCACGGGAAGGAAAAACTCTAATAGAAATTTCTTATCATCACATAAGCGATGGCAGCCTCTAACGTTCATGGATGAAATAGTCTTATTGAAGACAAAAGGAATGTAGACAAATCGAAACCTTAAAAACCCTTGCCTAGATATCAGCGACCCTCTGGCGCTGCTTAATGTAGACGTCCTGGAGCTCAGGTGTTGATGGCATCCCAGCCCTGCCTCTTATCACCTGCGAATATTGCATGCAGTCACGGTCATGCAAGATCATGTTTATATATATCCTAAAAACTGCTTTGGTCTTCCCCATCCTGCCAGTGGAAATTCCAGTAGTACCATTCTTTGAAACGCTGACCATGTTCCCTGAATTTTCCGGGTAAAATTCTGCTCTGACTATCGATTAAATTAGGAATGTGAACTCAGTGACGGTAACACAGTCGGTCAGAAAGGTTTTCTCTGACAATTATTGAGAAGATAGATCTTATTTTTCATGTTATTTTTTTTTTTTCCTTTTGATTTTCTTTGCACCAAATAGCCCATTTGTCCCTGTACTTTCTGTTCTACATTGGGTGGGTATTTTTGGGCCGTAAAGAGCAGAACTGATATATTTTATGATTAATATTCTATCACTTTAGTTATGCCTTCCCTTTGCTCAGTTCATTTTGCTGGTTTTATCCATGACTCTCTTTGATAGGTGTCACTCAGACAAAAACGGAGGGGAACAAGTTTCCAAATGTTTCCCACGTGTAACTAAACACACTAGCATATGAGTTTAAATACTCTTTCAAAGAATGTAAAAAGTAATAATTACGTTGCTGTTTCTGATGCTGAAATTAACGGAGGGTTCAGAACAGCCACGGTGTATTGAAATACTCTCTCTCCGCCGTTCACCCCAGCTGTACGCCAACGAGTCCGTGCCAGAGCACGTGGGCTTCGCCCGTGTTTACATTGACCTCATAAATGAGAATGACAACCGGCCCATCTTCAGCACGGCACTGTATAACGTCAGCCTGCCAGAGAACACGCCCAGTGGGACGTCGCTGGTCAGGATCCAGGTGAGCACGTGCCCGCCCCTGCCCCGAAAGATGGTCTCGGGATCCGGATTGAGCTTCGCACCATGACTCCCCTCGCACCTTCGAGGTTGTGGCTACAAGAACAGTGTTGTCAAGTTTTCGTGTCATCCGCCTGCAGGAACCATAGCGTCCTCCCATATCGTAAAGGCTTGTGAAATATGTGCAAATGTGGGTGGCCTCTTAGACTGGACCTTGCAGAACCCCGAGCCACATTGACTAAGAAGTCTGCCACTTAAATGCACTTGTGGTTCCAATTGTTGGCAGACATAGCAGGATGAGTAAAATACAAAGGGTCAGAGTGGCATGAAAAGAGAGTTTTAGGTAGGATTCTCTCTATGTAATACAGCCTTTCGTCTCTTTGTCCTTCTCTCTCAGACATTATAGAGGACTATCTGTGTGTGCGTGTGAGAGAGAGTGAGATATACTTCCATGGTTTGCCCACAGTCCCTCGTTTTCTCTGTATAAATTCAAAGCCACATAGAAACTTTGAAAGGTAGTTTAATGTCTGTAACCGAATTATAAACTTTTCCAGCAGCATTTCATTTGTTAGGAGTCAATCAGTCCTGAACAATATGATTACTTATCATCAGCATGATAAGAGATAACATATAATAGGAAAACACAGCAAAGAAAAATACAATTATATATTTTTAAAGGGATGCAACGCTGGTAATGTAGATTATTGAACAGGAAATATCTGAAATTATAATGCAAATGTCCCTTGTATCTGGTCCTTTGTGTCATTCTGACTTTGTCTCACTTTTAGGCGCTGGGCTCCCCCCCCCAATGTCATACGTGAAATATGAAACCTTAGAGTAACATTCACAGCTTCCCCCGTACTCCCATGTCCCTTGACACACAACGAAACACACACAGATGCCTGAGTGGAGACCCAGTCCACTCTCCCCAGTCGTCATCGGGACTCAGTGTGAGTCTGTGACGGGTACCGAAGCCCCGGCCCTGTCAAAGAACAAGGGCTGGGAGCACAAAGGGAGCAGGCGGCAGGGACGGCGAGCCCTGACACCACACAGATCTCGGCACGTCAGTCTCTCCTCCCGAGGCTTCATGGTGCACCGTGACAGTAGCACGTCGGAGACTGAAGGAAGGCTTCGATTAGCAAAATACTCCAGGCTAGGCTGTCCTGTGGACAGCTGGCATCGTCAGGCCTGCTAGTCGGTGTTCTTTGCACTTGTGTATTTGTACTTCTCTGTGGTGTTTAACATTGAACTAGATTATTTTTCCTGATTATTACCATCAATCGCACATTAAAGGAGCAAATGCATTCGTTATTAGCCCAGGCAACAGCTGTCTTTCTTGGTTCTCTTACATGCTTTGACAGGCCAGGCCTCTCTCGCCACAAAACAGCTGTTTAGTCAATTAATTACTGCCACATTCATAAATACCCGTTAGGGCGTTTTGATGTCTTTATGGCCTCGTTTGAGACGGGGTGTTTGGATGGGACAGTTGGACAGACAACCACTGCAGTGTCGATGTCATCCTGAGCGGAGCGGCCTAATTGCCTTCAGCAAGGTCATCGTACGGCTATGGAGCGTAAATGCTGATGGAGGTTTATTTTTACGTGCCATACGACAGCAAGCCAGAAAGCTGCCAGTCCCGAACTTGGGAGCATGTATACGTGTGTGTGTGTGTGTGTGTGTGTGTGTGTGTGTGTGTGTGTGTGTGTGTGTATCTCTGTTTATGTGTGTGCAGGTAGCTCCTTTTGAGGGATTATCACATTTTGAGATAATTTCTATATAAAATCCCTCTCTGTTTTTGAGGATTTTTAACTACTTTTATTGCTCCCTCTTATTATTTTGCTTTTATCATGCCCCTCCTGCATTTGGCTTTTCATCTGGTGAGCACTGTCATTTAACCAGATTAAAGTGAGGTATAATGGGAAGATAGATGGAGGTGCAGAATCACGTGAGACCGCGTGTTTGTACCAGCGCGTATGTTTACCGTGTCCGTGTCTCTCACGTGTGTCTCAGTGAGCAACCAACAGGGGACACGATCTATTAGAGACATGTCTATTATCTATTAGAGGCATGTCAACTCGCGTTACGTCAGCGTCCCCCCGCCTGTCTAAACGCGAAGCCAGAGATGAGCTCCGATGACAAACCAGCCGGCCGAATCAATTACCAGTGCATTTACTTAAAAAGCACACGCGGGAGAACAATAACACATTACAGATGACGTGATCGAAAGTGACCACGTCTGACTGTACTGGTAATTGAAGTGTCAGCAATAAAACCGACATGAGCCGGAATGCGCAGACGGCCATAGCCCATTTACAAACGATTATAATCAGGCGCACTGGCTCGCCGGCGAACGTTCGTCTCAGGTTACAGGTGGCGCCCGAATCGGACTGACCTTCTCGTGAGGTCCTGCGAATATTTGCCGTTTCTTTCCTGTATTTTTCTAAGGGGTCATGATTTAGCTCAGAGCTCACCTCACATTACGGCTGTAAGTGCAGTTCAGTGGATGGCAGCTTTAAAATCCCACCCCCAACACACATACACACGCAAGCCAACTTTAATATTTATCAGATGACACAATGCTTATCACTATAAATATTTATTGTGATTTATTTTCATGGCAGGCGTCTTTCTCCACGTACCCTAGAGAGTGTAGGACTTCTGGCTGCTTCTCATATCAGCAAAATCTTTTTTTTTTTTTTTTGTCAGCTTTGCCTTTTGGTTTGTTTGCAGATTTTTGTTTGCTGATTTTATGTCCTCCAAATATATTTCGAGTCTCTCGTTCCCTTATTCATTACATCAGTAATGGATTTTCATGTGTGAGTAGCACTTGCATGAATTCCTGCTCCACTTCTCTCGTCGTCCTTCCGAGGAGGCATGTCCTGCCAGCGAGGGCGTTTCGGTTTCAGGTCGGCCGCGGTCGAATAGATCCCCGGCACCGGACACCGACTGCGTCACGCTCATGTCAATGCGGGTGATCGTGCTCGCCTGGGTGGACAGTGTCGGGTACAGTGGTGAGAGATTTATGTTTCAGGCTGTGCTGGTCTGTGTTTTATGGCTGTTATTTCAGGCAGAAGCAAAGTGATGATGACCCTTTTGAAGGAGATATAAATTACCCGCATGAGGGCTTGGCGTGAGCAGGCCATCTAAGGCTGTCGTGGAGTTGATTTCTCACGGCAGCAATTAAACATCATAACGCCAGGGAAAAAAAATGTTCTGCTTCTGAAAAAACACGTTCTGCTTCTGATCCTGGTACCCGGAGCAGGATTATTAATAAAGTTGTCTGGCCACTGCTTGACGGAGGGAAGGATAGCAGGGGAACATGCAGTACTTGGGGGCCGGTTTGAGGGGGTAATTTAAGAATCATACGCAGTTTTTCTAAAATCTGAAAAACAAGGTGAGAGCCTGTCTGTTCCTTTTTCCCAGCTCTCCTAAATCTCTCCTCCATTTTACCTCCATCTGTCAGTTCTTATAGCTCTTCTGTCATCATCTGAATATCTGTACTTTTCTATCATGAGAAGAGGGGACGGATTATGGGAATGTGAGCAGTTTCCACATTAGAGAGGAACGTCCTGTACACCACTGGACAAACGTGTTCTGTTCAGATGAGTACTGTAGGTGGAAGTTTATTCACCACAGGGTTAGATGTCATCGTTCTCTCTACATTCAGCCAACGTTGGCCTCGTTAGCACTGTTTGGTGTGGCCCGTCATGTATTCTGTGGATCCAGCATGACTCTTTTTTTTTTTTTTGGAGGAATGACAATTGGTTTTTGCCCACTCGATGCATCACGTCAATTGGCTGCAATATGAAAGGGCCGCCCCCGAGTCAAATGCCTGCTGGTGTGAGGCAACCCTATGAATCACCAGCACTATAGTGTTCATCGAAGGTCGATATGAACAGTGGAGTAGCTGTCCATTCACGCCGGTGATGAAAAACACCTTTCATCTATTTTTTTTTTTTTCCCCCGCTGTGAAATTTTTCTTAAATCTAAACGTGTGTCTTATTGGAATTGCAGAACTGAGATCCAGGATCATAAGTTTGTCCTAAAACGAGGAGCAAATTCAACTTCCTGAAATCAGACCCCCTAGCATAAAGGAGGGTTGAGCGGTGAATGCGGAAGTCCCTCTCCTTCTCCTGCATATGAACGCTCACTCCTTTGTAGACACATGCATTTTTGTTAGAATGGATGCCTTTAATACATGCAATGGTTGTGCCTGTGTGCATTTACATGTTGAATAAAAGGGGGAGGTCGATAAAACTCATTTGCCACTATAAGAGGGGCCCCCAAATGAGACCCCAAAAGCCAGTCACCTTCTCTCTCTCTCTCTGTATTGAAAATGGACAATCTCTTTTTACTGAGCCTCCTGATCGCAAGTAAGGCAATCTAGGGGATTTTGAGGTTTCCTTCATCTGATGTTCAACGTTCAGCCTGACCTTTTCATTGCCAGAAAATGTCACGTTGTAAACTTGTGGGGCTCTAAACCCCCAACAAACACACAGGAAAATGCACACAGATGCATGCAGTAGACAGTCACTCATTTACATAAGCCCAAACCTCATTAGAGACAAGCACATCACAGCTAGAGGGAAATCTGAGATAGTCATTAGGTAAATAATGAGAGAGCCTCCACATGTCCTGCCACGAATTGTTCCCAAACGGCGACAATGCCCCGTGACAATGTGAGACAGTTCATCCGGCCTGCTCCGGGCCGCAATGTGTGAGGATTCACTCGGTATGGCTTTCCAGAAATAACTTAAGAGTCATTTGTGTCCGCCATGGAATGTCGGCTGCTGCGGCTCGCTGATTGTGTGAAGACGTCGGAATAACGGGAGCCGCTGTGGAAGTGCCATTCCGAACGAACAAAATGCACGGATTTTGGATTTAAATTCATAGGCATGTTTTCCTATGTTTTTTCAGTGTTATCGGGTGCTAGTTTCACAAGCCTCTAGTTCCTTGAGATGAAGCTATGGGGGGGGGGGGGAGGTTGGAGTCAAGATGATGGGATCTCATGCTGGAACGCTCATGAGGAGAGCTGTCCATCACCCCAGAGTTCCTTTCTGCCTGCTTTTGAATGTTCTTCATCGCTCACCTCACACCCCTTTGTTGTTTTTTTTTTTTTTCTTATCCCTCCTACATGGACACATGCGGATGGGCATCAGATCGACCGGGGCAAAGAAAAGGCAGAGAGAAGAGAACAGGGTACAGGCAGCTGGTGTTTCCTTTTTGGCTTCAGAAGCATGGATGTGTGTGGGGATGATGTGCTACTGGAGTGGGCTGTTCAAAGGAAGATGGTGGGAACCAGATTATGGAGCAGAGGGGTTCTGAATTTTTGTCACCACTCGTAGATTTTGGTCTGTCATAAAAATGAGCAGAAATTAAATCGCTGTGTCTCATCCATAAGTTCCCATTATTTTGATGGCAAACTAGTTAAAGTTGATAGGTGACCAAGGCTAAAGTTATTGGCATTGGCCACCTGTAAAGACACAGACATTGTCATGGTTTTTGTTTGACTTATTTTACTTTTTGTCATGGAAACCATTCACTCTACTTACTCTTTGCTACTCCAAAGCACAACATCAGGTGCAAGTGGAGTGTTATCCATCTGTTTTTCTGGAGACATCCACCCATCCAACTGTCTCCCAATCACTTATTCTGAACAGGGTTGCAGGGGGCCAGGAGCCTAAGTGGACTATTAAATGGAACAAATTAAAAAGGCATGATCATGCATCAGCTGTTTACAGCGCTCAACCTGACTGCATCTTCTCCAAAGTATCTCGTTTAATGACATCCCTACCAAGAGGATCAACAGCAAAGACCCAGCAGGCCTGGTGAGATCTCCTATTAGGGAGTTCTCGCATATGTGTCACCTCACTGCAGTAACCATAACCCTCTGTTCACTTTCCCACCTTTTATGCTGTCCGTGTTACTGGGGGGCCTGAATCTATCCCAGCCGAACACGCCATCTACAATCCCAAATCAAAAAAAGTTGGGACGGTATGGAAAATGTACTGATTCTTAAATTTACTTTGACATTTATTTCATTGCGGACAGTATGAACCCAAGATATGTCATGTTTTGTCCGGTCAACTTCATTTCATTTGTTAATATACATCCATTCCTGCATTTCAGGCCTGCAGCACATTCCAAAAAAAAGTTGGGATGGGGCAATTTAGGGTTAGTAATGAGGTAAAAAAAATTTATGATGTGACTTCAAACAGGTGATGTCAACAGGTGATTGTAATCATGATTTGGTACAAAAGCAGTATCCACGAAAAGCTGAGTCTTAGAGGAGCAAAGACGGGCAGAGGATCTCCAGTTTGTCAATAAATGCATGAGAAAATTACTGAAATGTTTAAAAACAATGTTCCTCGGAGAAAAGCTGGAAGGGTTTTGCATATTTCTCCCTTTACAGTGCATAATATCATTAGATGATTCAAGGAATCTGGAGGAATTTCAGTGGTAAAGGGCAAGGGTGCACGCCTAAGCTGAACACCCGTGATCTCTGATCCCTCAGACGGCACTGCATCAAGAACCGTCATTCATCAATAACTGATATAACGACATGAGCAGGGGATTGCTTTGGCAGACCTTTGTCAGGCACTAAAAACCGCAGAGGCTGAGTCTTTGAGGAGCAATGATGGGTGGAGGATCTCCAGTTTGTCAACAAATGCGTGAGAAAATTATTGAAATATTTAAAAAGTGTTCCTCAAAGAAAGATTGGAAGGTATTTGCATATTTCTCCCTCTACAGTGTATATCATTAAACAATTCAAGGAATCTGGAGGAATTTCAGTGGTAAAGGGCAAAGGCACAAGCCTAAGCTGAACACCCGTGATCTCCGATCCCTCAGACGGCAACTGCATCAAGAACCGTCATTCATCAATAGCTGATATAACCACATGGGCAAGGGATTATTTTGGCAAACCTTTGTCAAGCACTAAAATATGGCGTTACAATCACAAATGCCACTTAAAACTTTACTGTGCAAAAAAGAAGTCTTATGTTAACCAGGTCCAGAAGCTGCGTTGACTTCTCTGTGCTCGGAGGCACCTGGGATGGACCATCACACAGTGGAAATGTGTATTGTGGTCAGACGAATCAGTATTGCAGATCTTTTTTGGAAGAAATGGATGTCTTGTGCTCCAGATCAAAGACAAAAAGGACCATCCAGACTGTTATCAGCAACAAGTCCAAAAGCCAGGGTCTGTCATGGTACGGGGTTGTGTCAGTGCCCTTGGCAAAGGTAATTTATACTTCTGCGATGGCAGCATTAATGCAGAAAAGTACATTGAGATTTTAGAGCAACATAGGCTGCCTTCAAGATGACATCTTTTCCAGGAGCATCCATGCATTTTTCAACAAGATAATGCAAAACCACATTCTGCACACATTACAAAGGCATGGCCGGGGAAGAAGAGGGTACGGGTACTGGACTGGCCTGCCTGCCGTCCTGATCTGTCCCCAGTAGAAAACGTGTGGAGAATTTTGAAATGAAAAATGCAAACTTCAGACGTGTTTGCATGACGAATGGGACACAATAACATCTGTAATGCTTCATCGCTTGGTATCCTCAGTGCCAAAACGTCTTTGAAGTGTTGTGAGAAGGAATGGCAACATTACAAAGTGGTAAATGCTTTACTGTCCTAACTATTTTTGGAAAATGTTGCAGGCCTGAAATACAGGAATGGATGTATATTAACCAATGAAATGAAGTTGACCAGACAAAACATGACATATCTTGGGTTCATACTGTCTGCAATGAAATTGAAGTCAAAGTAAATTTAAGAATCACTGCATTTTTTTTTATTTGCGTTTTCCATACCATCATAACTTTTTCTGATTTGTGGTTGTATCAGAGAGTGCTCTCACATTTTTTTTTTACCTCACTGCTTGTACCCATACCACATGGGGAAAACATGCAAGCTCTACATATATTGGAAAGGATTTGAACCCACAACCCTGGAAGCATAAGGCAACAGGGCTACCCTCTGAGAAACAGGGGCAAAGGTATAAAGAATTTTGGATCTGTAGATGTCAGGCTACTGCAATGCTAAATCTGACAGAGAAGTAAGAGTTGCAATCAATGTACATAACCCCAAACTTAAGACCTATATATTCAGACAAAGACAGACATGGCATCCAAGTAACACATCATCATCGTCACTATTTACGGTGTCATTGTTCTTCTGCCTTGTCTTCCAGCCCGCCAAGTTAACGTGTATGTAGAACTGTGTTTGTCGTACGGTACTCAGGGCTTCTCTCTGTTTGTGCTGGAGGTCCTGTCAGGCTGACAGGGAGCCTGACAAGCCGTAATTGGTTTCCTTTCCGCCGCATCTTTTCTGAGGAGATCCAGCAGAAAAGCAATTTAGGTAGGCTGTCTATTAAAATTCCAGGTCGCTTAAGATATAAAAGGCGTGAGACTGTGGCCCCTCGCCATCCCTAGCTGGGCATGATAATCTACGAGCTTCCCTTCTTCATCAGCAGCTAAATGAGCTATGGCTCACTTCGGAATCGGGGAAGGAGAAAGGGAAAGACCAAAACAAACAGCCCACCGATGGGCCTCCATCATTTTCTATCACTTATCTTCCTGGGGCGATTTTGAACAGTAAACATTTACTGTTTCCGAACGATTGTGTGTGTGTGTGTGTGTGTGTGTGTGTGTGTGTGTGTGTGTGAGCGATTGTGAGCCTTCTGAGGAAACGGCGCAGCATCAGATAATGAATCAGATCGTAAGTCTACCAAGACTGGTGAAGGTATTTTAATCTGGTAGATCATTGGCATATGTAAGTGAAAAGTGAGGTCAAAAATGTAATTGTTAATGATCTTCACTAGTAGGATTGAGGAGATCCGTGCTTGGAAGTCGCATTTCTCCCATTCCATTCCTGCTCAGTACATGTACAGGCTCCTTTACTAGTGTAGCCTGCAGGATCTGAAGGCTATAACCAGGTTGTTGTTGTTGTTGTTGTTTCTTCATAATTTCAGCAGATAAACCTGGAATTGTCAGAATAGGCTATAGAGTGGCATGGTAACTCAATGTGAAGCCCCATTTACTTACACCTCCAGGGTAGTGTGTTAGTCCCACCCAACTCTGTGGCGTTTACATGTTATCCTAGTGTTTGCATGGGTCTCTGCCAATTTTCCCCTGCAATCCAAGAATATGAGCTACTAAATTCCCTCTAGTCACTGTCATGCTACTCAAACCATTCACACACACACTTCTAGCGATATAGCAAGGGGAATTATCCTGCTGGAACCAACTCATGCCACTGAGGTAGACAGTCATCATAAAGGGGTGGACCTTGTTCACCATGATGGATAAGTGACCTAGAGTATTCCGCACAGTTGCTTCTGGTCAGGAAGCACCTGTCTTTTTATATTCCCTTTCTCATTTACACCTGTGTGCCATCTGGCTGCAGGGAATAGGGGCAAGGGGATGTTCATAATATTTTGGCTTGTGTGTGTGATTCAGTTGACTCATCTAGCACTCCAGTCAAATGAAATCATGTTTCTATGATTTACTGAATGTTTGATAGAGGTGACGTTCTGAATTCGAAGTTACTTCAGTCCTTCGTTCTAAGCTTGTCTTTCTTTTTTTGTTGCAGTTCTTAATGTATGTCATTGAAGACTTGAGAGCTGTGACCAAACATAATTTTAGCAATGACCTTTCCGATTCAAAATCCTGAATCACATTGAAATCGGAGCAGGTATAGATTGCTGTTATCTTGTTAGTTTCCCTGGTATATGTTTGCTTAAAGACATGTGACCGCTCATAAATATTGTGGAATTAAGCGGGATTGTCCACTGTTGTAATATTTTTCTTGTACTGACTCACCACTGGGTTTTCAATGTGCTTTCTTTTAAGAAAAGGAATTGCTTTTCAAAGATAATTCCAGAATTATTAGAATAAATTTGCACAATAATATTTTTAGCGGTGTGTTAACACAACAATAACAGGGCAGATGGCTTTAGGTCGGGAAGGCTGTTTATTTAGGCCTGACAAAAATGTTAAAAACATATCAAAACAGCTTAATGTGTAGCAGAAATCCCCACCTAAGCGGAACACGCATGGTCAGAATACATTTGCGTTTGCATGTGATCAGATTTGAGACTCAACAATTGCAGAACTTTATTCTGATGAAATCCATTCTTCCAGTTTGTGCATCCCAACTCTGATATTGCACGTTAACGCTCTGCGTTACATTTTGCCCTTATCTTACACCCAGTAGTCTTAATGATGCTTCTGAGGGTAGTGATTCAATTCGATTCCAACAAACATAGCATGGAAATCCAGTTACAAGACCAGTCATGTCTTGGCTAGGGCCATTAATTTTCCTGGTTCAAACTCTGATTGGGTCTTGCTGTTGTACCGTTGACCTGGTCCAATGCTATATCTCTCTATATGTATAGTAATATGACTTTAGGGAATGGTGTCACTTAACCATCAGAAGAAACACCGGGGTACAAGCTGAAGTATTAGGGAGCTATTTGGCTGTGTGTATTGGATGTTCAGGTGGTAGGGGACACGCACTGTTGTGCCTTGTAAGCTAATTCTGGAGAATTCTACACTTTGCCCTTGAACCCCAAAAGTCTTTGGCAAGTTGATGGTAAAGTGACTGTCTGCACTCCGAGCTGACAGTTGGGCGAGGAGGCTGAGAGCGTGAGATGGCTATCTCCTCCTACTCCCATCATCGGTGGGGTGTCAGGCGAGGTGGGGATGACGGCGGCGCAAGCGACTTTAACGCTCGGTGGACGACGGAGCGCCCCCCCACCCCCGTCACCGCGGCTCCACCTGTCACGTTAACACCCCTGCCACTATCATCGACGTACTTATAAGTCTGTCACTCACCCGATGCGCGGGGACGAGGAAGGGGGAGAGGGTGCTAGGGTAGGACTCAGGATGGGAGGGAGAGTGGGGGGGGGGGAGAGAAAGATGGAGAAGAATGACGACGAAGCGGGGATCGTGCAGGGAAGATGATATGAGAGCGGTGAAGTGGGGAACGGAAAGACGTGGGAGGGAGAGAGCGTATGACAGCACTTATTGATTGACTTTCCCAGAGAGTCTGTATTAGTGAGTAATGGAGGGGGTGCGCACAGACTGTAGTTACAAGACCTTTATTCATGTCTTTTTACAATTACGCATGGTTACTGTCACTATGTAAATCATGCACCCCGCACCATTCCCGGTTCATGTCAGCAGGCCGTAGGCACAACACATGAAGTTGTATTACTGTATATCAGCCCCCATAGTGGCTTCTGTTATTCACGTCCCCCGGTGATTTAATCTAGGTAGGCTGAGAACACTGTGTTAATGCGTGGAGGGAAAATTTGCCTCATGTACTACTGTGTTCCTCCGTACCTAAAAGCCAACGCAATGAACGCTGAGAAGTGAACTGCATGCACACACAAAGTGCACAATAACACGGCCGTTGAAGCAGACTGCCCATCCAGTCAGGTGAAACTTCATTAAATGAACTTTGCCAGGCATGATCCATCAATACTGTGGCAATATAGTGTGGGGAGAACCCTGAGCACCGCGGTCTGGGAGACTGGGTGTGTGTGAGTGTGCATGCGCTCAAAGGGGGAGGTTTTCACGCGTGTGATTTCAGGTAATATTTTTGATAAATACCACATACTGCGGTAACGGACATTTAAATGAGCCTTGCCCTCGTGTATTTGCTGAGGAAGTGACCCATTTTGAAACGCCGTGGGCATCCGCTGTGTGGGACGTCGAAGACTCAGTGGAAAACATAAGCGGTGAGATTTGCCGAGTTTAGGCTCACGGAGAACGCAGTACATAATTCTTATATAAACCTTCTGATGAAAGTGCTCTCATTTTAAAAGCCAAATTATTCAAACGTAAAACCATGAGCTATCTCTCAGACAGCGGAAGACCCGGCATGATGTTAAGCAGTCTGAGATGGTCACGTGAATTTAATGAAAGAGTGCCGGGACTCTCAATCACTGGAGCTTTCTATAATGGATGTGTGGTAGAATTAGGACAGCCAAGTTCATTTCTGTCCTGTACATTTTACCAGCTACATGGAAACTTCAGTTAAGACTCAGTAATGTATAAGTGCTGTATAGTAGTGAAGGACAACTGAGGCTTCAAAACCTGTGGTGTGTGGGAGTATACTGAACTAACCAATCAATGCTGGCAATAGTTGCATAGCCCGCATTGATTGGCAGCTCAGGATGCTCCCACCCGCCATGGGTTCTGAAGCGTCATTTGTCCCGTCAGTACTGTATAGAGTCATGAAAAGGCAGACTGTACTACGTTGCATCCACTTAACCTCCACGTGAAGTAGTACCAGCTTTTAGGCTGTGGTTCTGCAGACCAGGTCACCAGCCTGTGATAATGGAGCAGAACTGTGCACTTTACAGGAAGTGGGGGAAATTTCTGTTGGGTTCACGCCCGCACACATGGACGGTTGATGCCAACAGGCACTTACAGAAGTATAACCATGCACGTGCACACGGAAAGAAATGCAAGAGAGCAGTGATGATGCTGATGTCATGCGTGTACACTCCTGGGCAAAAAAATTGCAAAACATTAAGCTTTTAATGGGCTCAACAGAAAATAATTGGCCAGGAAATTAGCAAGAATTAAACAAGTTAAGTACAAATTAAGCAAATGGTGGCACAGGTGTCAGGAGTCAGGAATTATCTGACCAGTAATTGTTGTTAAGACCGTTAAAAGCTTAATATTTTGCAGTTTTGGCCCATATTTTTTTTTTTTTTTGCCCAGGAGTGTACATTAAACACCTTCACAAAAATCGTAATAATTTGATGGATTGATTTCTCTCCCCCCCCCCCCCCCCCCCCCCGCTGTAGGCCACAGACAATGACATTGGCAGCTTTGGGGTAGTGCGATACTACTTCAGTGATGAACCTGACCAGTAAGAGTCTAAGACCTAATGCAAGATGTGTAGAAGCTGAACTTATTTGACACTATAATTAATAGCAGTCTAGAGTAACTGCTTGCTCACCCATTTTAGGCAGGAGAGTGTTGAGCATTAGTCTACCCATTTTCCAGTAGCTTATCCTGGTCTTGTTTGAGAGGGAAATGTATGGGATTCCAGTCGCTTAGCACTACTGGGCTGTCTTTGTGTGTCTTTACCACACACGAGATTCTCACTGAACGTCGAGACGGGCTGGGTGACCCTGAGAGGCAGTCTGGACTTTGAACTGATGAGGCGCTACACGCTGACGGTGCTGGCCCGCGACGGGGGTGGCGAGGAGACCACGGGAAGGCTGAGGGTCAACGTGCTGGACGTCAACGACAACGCGCCCGTCTTCCAGAAGGAGGCGTACATGGGCTCCCTGAGGGAGAACGAACAGACTGTCCAGCAGGTGGCCCGAGTCAGGGTGAGAGATGCACACGGGGCCGCGATGGAGATGAGGGAGACGATGAAGGTCATGCAGAAGGGCCTGGAGTAGAAGATGGTGAAAGACAGAGTGTAGAAGTGAAGGAAAGGGTGATGACCACTGTGATTATGTAAATGATGATGGAAATGGCAGTGAAATTTAATATTTGATCCTCCGAACTTCCCTTTTTCTGTTCTTTCTGCATGTCTGTCTGTGCGATCGGACTACTGTGATAGCACGTTCCCGTTAACCACCCTCATTATCCCACAAAGGTTAAAAGTGAACAAAACTAACAGTGATTAATTGATGGCTCAGCATTTCTTAATGACCGTGCCTGGGGTGAAGGGCAATTACAGCTGGGTTTCGGTCGTGCTTCACCCGCCACGCGTGCGCAGGCCTCGCCACTTGTCTCGCCGCGTTTCCTCAGAACGAGTGAACCTTAAAAGCTGCGGTTATTAATACGGCACCCGTGAGCGACGGAGGTACGCTGTGCAAGGAAGTGCTCTGTCAGCGATCCTCTGGAGTGTCACGGGACTCAGAGTTGCTGAGGGGGTTCCCCTGTGCTCAAGGTCCACTCCTCCATCCCCCTCCTCCTCCTCCCTCATCCCTTCAACTCTCTACTTCCTCTTTTCATCTCTCCTCTCGAGGGTTAACCATTTAGTCACCCCTCAGGATGTAGGTACATCTTTCTGACATCTGCTAAATAGTTGGGGTGTGTATGGAAAGATGGGCAAAAAAATGTAAGTCAAAACAAGCGCCAAAATGAATGAGGTGAAAAAAAGAACTAGACACCTCGTGTTCATGCACTCTGTTTATTTTTACACCATTGTATCTACATATTTTGCCCTCTAGATCCGTTTTGTATTAAATTCAGATCAAAATTAGAGTTTTAATGCTCCTTTTTGTCTCAATTTTGCCGTTCCGTTTTCAGCAGTAGATTTGCATTTTGATGCCATCCTTCTCTGCTCGTATACCCGCTTGCAAAGGGGTGCCGGTGCCACTGAAGGAATGATGCGTAGTCTAGCGAGAAATGATAGCCACAGCTTCATGCGCAGTATGGCCTGTGCCTGCAGTGCATTCTCACCTCGCCCTCTTTTCACTCCGCCCAGAATAGATTTTCACTGTTCTCTCTTGGTTTTGCCGCCTTTTCCTCGCTCCATCAAAGGCAACCGACGAAGATTCTCCACCCAACAACGTGCTGACCTACACCATCACCTACTCATCCCAGTTCCTCGGCTTCTTCAGCATCAGTATGGTGGAGGGCTACGCCGGTAGGACTCCACCGTCTGCCAGGGCGAACAGCACCAGGAGCAAAGCAATAAGCAGAAACTGCCACCAGGTGGCAAAGTGATTAAAAAATCGCTGGATACCAAATCCCAGATGGAGGCGTCTTGTTTTATACCTTTGGGTGCTATTTATAACCCAAATTACTTTCTTCAATGGGTGAGACAGTAAATTGGAAACAACTGAAAAATGTCACTTAATAGCAGCACAGGATCTGATTTCCACAGAGATTTCAATAGAATTACAAGATATTTCACAAGAATTCTTCTGTGGGCGCATTAGACTGATAAAGTATATACCTTTTATAGTATATTCAAAAGTCAGTTTCTGCTCCAGAAAAGGCATACGATTCCCTAAGCCTAACGCTGACACTATTTGTAGTTCATGTGTGAACAGGTGTGTCTGAATATTTATCGTGTGTGAGGTCATTACAAATTCTGTGTTCTGCTCACTGCCGATATGCTCAAAATAGCAGAAACTGAACACAGTAAATCAGAGAACGTTCTAGCCGGCACACATGAATATTCATGACCGCTGCCAAGGACTCCAAGTGTTGGCCGGAACACTGGCAGGGAAAGTGAAGAATGCAGAATCTGCTCTGTGTGTGTGTGTGTGTGTGTGTGTGTGTGTGTGTGGGGCGATGCATGGTGTGTGTTCGCCCATTCTGGGCACCATGAACCAGTGTCAGTCGAAACAAGCTGTTGACTGTTTGTTCCGATTCTATATTTGCCACGGATATCCCTAAAAATATTCTCAGTTGTCAAATGATATGTGTAATGCAAGGCACGTGTGATTTTATTTTTATCCGAGTCACCCATCATTTGATGATGACACTTTGACTGTACCTCCATCTTCAAAGTGCTGTGGAATTTAATCAATTCCCCATAACAATACGGTATAATTATGTCCCCAAGTCTTGTCTTTTTGCTATAATTACAGCTCAGTTCTTGTGCCGTACCTCACTGTCTCCATCAGTCATCAGCGTGACCAGGCCTCTGGACTACGAGGCAGTTCCAGGTGGTATGATCTACCTGACGCTGATGGCCAGGGATGGTGGGAGCCCTCCTCTGAACAGCACCGTCTCCCTCACCGTGGAGCTCTTTGTAAGCGTGACACCCCCCCGTTCCCCACCCGCCGCCACTGTTCGTCCTCCGCCATCCCTCTGACACTTGTCCATGATCATTTCTCTCTCATCCCTCCATCCTGAGCCCCACTTTTCATCCAAACCCTCTCTCAGCTCATACCTCTGTCTTCTTCCATTTCATAACTGGTTTCCTGTTTGATTTTTATCAACTTAATTAACGACTGGTTTTTCTAATTATCCACACTTGGTATTAATTAATTAATTTTCTCCATTAATTTCACTCATTAATGACTTATTCATGTGTGTAGTTACCAATTATTTTTTCATTCATTATTTACCCGGTAATCTAAAGTTTTTCTATTTTTTAAAACTATTTCAGTGCACTTATCTGTATTACGTAACTGTAGTCCGTTTGATGTTTACAACATTGTGGATACAAAATCGACTTTTAAACCACACAAACGTTGGTGACAGGCTTGCCCTTACAAGGGGACACACGCGTGTTTACTCTATACGGTTCCTGTCAGCCAACATGCATGTGGACTACATGCATCATTCCCAAATCTGCATATTCGCAAACCCATTCTCCGCTGCTTATATCAGGACGATAAAGATAATCTGCTCATCTTTAACCAGTGAGATATCCTCACTCAAAGGGAGGTTTCTTAAAGTTTGTGTGTGTGTGTGTGTGTGTGTGTGTGTGTGTGTGTGTGTGTGTGTGCGCACCGTACTCTTTAACTTAAGAATTGTCTTGGCATATGTTTGGCTGAGCCTCGGCCAGCCACTTTGCTTATCTGTGTGTGTTTGTTATGACATTTCTTACGCTCATCATCATTGTTATCATTAGTGATGTTTCCTGCATATCCTGGGGAGAGGAGGGCCGGTTGGCCCCAGCCTCAGAGCCCTGCAGCCTCAGACAGAGGCACGAGGGTCCGTGTGAAGCAAAGACCACCTGTGCAGTATGTGATAGGCAGGGTCTGTGAGGCAGCCAGTAAGCCTGGCTCTCTTCTGGAAGCATCCTTTGGCCAGTCTCCTAGTCTCCTAGTCACAGTGACCCAGCTGACAGTTTCGTATAAGAACGTTCTGGGAATGTTGCCGATTGTAGGTTTTTTTTTAATTATTTTTCTAGCCATAGAGTTGCTCGGTGTACCACTGGGATAGATAGGGCCTAAAGTTGCTTTTACACCACAGTAGCAGAGCGTTACCGGAATGGTGGAATCGTGAGCTGTCTGGTAGATTTTGCCTCTGAAAACACATCGACTGCTGCAGCTGACTGCTAACCTTTCCAGGTGGATTGCACTTTCTCAAAGTACTGCAAATGTTATCTGTCAGCTGGGGAGCCCATCCCATGACGAGACACTTTGGTTATTCTTTTGTTGATAGTAATTCTTATTTATTAATGGGGTACTGTGCTCTTCTTGAGTGCTCTCATAAAAGATCATGATAGAAATCTTGGTCAAAAAATGATATCAATTGCCACACTTTAAAAACAGGAAAGCTTCCAAAAAGACGAACAACTCGGGGTACAGCCGTCACCGGTAATAATGAGGCACTAGCCAGCGGGTACACAAGCCTCTGTGCGGTAATTAGGTATTAATGAAGTTGCAGTAATCCAGTCTCCTCCACTGCTTCCATCAGGATGAAAACGATAACCCTCCCACCTTCAGCCAGTCGTCATACGTCATCACCGTCCCAGAGAACATCATCGCAGGTATGGGCCGAACGTCACCTTTGGCGCTATGGTAGCCCCCACCCCGAAGGATGCAATGTGTGTCTGCTTTTGGTGGGTGCACCACGAATACTGTTGATGTGACTGTGTGTGTGTGTGTGTGTGTGTGTGTGTGTGTGTGTGTGTGTGTGTGTGTGTGTGTGTGTGGAAAACGCTTCAGCAAAATGTTTTTAAACTTGGACCAATTGCAGACATCCATTTGTCATCATACATACATTTCTAGCCTCTCTCTTTCCAACTCACTGCTTTTTAGTAAAAAAAAAAAAAATCAAATAAAATGCTTTCAATCCATCGCCAAGTGGTAATTTTGCCCTCTTGAATCAGTGACCTCCACTACCTCTTAGCAAAGTTATGCCAAGCCCTAGTCAAGTCTTACCTCTTTGTAACCTGCTTACGGTTCCATATACAATTTAATTGACTGCTTTTCCAAGCTGTGAATTGAGATAACAAACTGAGAACAGACAAAAAAAAAAAAAATTGTCCATTGTTTTTCTCAGCCATATCTCATTTTCTCTAAATTCTTCCTGGCAAAATGCAATAGTGCTTACAAAGGATGTATCGATATACATCAAAACAGAGCCCTGGGAATCTAGCGTGGTTATATCAGCTTTTGTTTATCTCTGTTTACCACATTTATACGCTGCACATTTAGATTACCAATATAATTTGCTGGTTATTAATGAAAAAGATTCAGTAATATATTCAGGTGACCTCTTTAAAGTGACAAGACTAGGATGGTTTTTGAATTATTTATTGTTTTGTAGAACCCCACAACTCCACAATCCTGCAGCTGAAAATGGCTCTCTCGCTACCCTCAGAGTAACAATGGCTGACCTGGAGTGTCTCTGCTTGGGTGGGTTTTGCAGCACTAAATGATTTGGAAGGAGGTTCAGAAAGCTCCAGCAGCCTCGAGGCGGTGATGCTTCTGTCCTAAATGGTGTGAATCCCACACACATTTTGGAAGCCGTCCCCCTTCTGGAGGGGGCCAGGGACTGAGTCACAGCCCACCTGTTCACACAGGTGGTGCACCAGTGAACCGGAGACTGGGCAGTAATCCCTAGACAACATTTTTCCCTGTATCTTCCTAACTATTATTTTCCTCGCAAATAATGGTAGGCATTTTTTTTTTATTATTGTTTTTAATTATTCCTCTGGCTGCCCTAAGTGTCATTTATGCTTTGCTGCAAAATTACTGTTATCCTCAAATGTCCCCCTTCAAATTTATGTTTTTGTTGTGTTTTTATTTTTTATTTTTTTGCCAAAAGAGAGCTAAATAAATAGAGTGCCCGCAATAAAATTGCCGGCAACATCATGCATTACTATGCATTTATTCCTCAGTTTCTTTTATGTCAGACAATAGATTTGTTTTCAGTAGCAGGAGGAAATTACATTTAGGCTGCTTTGAGTTGGTCAGAACACAGCGGCTCACATGGCAACAGGACTTTTTGGTGGGAATTCGTGGGGGGGGGGCGGTGCTAGTGCACACCTCTCCCCCCCCCCCGCTGTCTGCAGCAGCTGTAAGACTAGCGTGTGACCGTGGTTAAGTGTGTGGGCTTGTTAGCGAGCAGTTGCTGGGTTCAAGTTTCCAGGGAGACCCAGCTGTCATACACCTGAATCCTGAGCTAATTATTTATCCGGATGCTACTTTACCGCGAGTATCCGAGTCAGCCAGCCACAGACGGCGAGCAAACTCGCACGGTCCTTTCTGTGTATTAAGCTGTGTAAACAATCACTATCACTATTATAATACTGGAACCCCGGCTGTCACGGTACATTTCAGTGAAAAGACGTGGGCTGGGAAGACAAATCTTTATTTTGTTATTAAATATTGAATTATATATCCGACCTTTCTTAACATAACAAGAAATGAGCTCCTCTTTTTGCATGTCATTCGCGTGATTTCTTCCAGAGAACCTGAGTTTTCTGTTAAAATTTACACATCTTTCTAATTGTGTGACTGCATTCTGTGCGTAGATTAAACTGTCCTTTTATACTTGGATTAATATTTAAGGTAGAATCATTATTTGCCATTTCTCCAGTTGCCGTGCATTAGTCCTTTCTTTATTTGTGTTTTGCAGGCTTTGATGTAACCCACTCGCTTAAAGGTGGTCTTGGCCTAGTTACCAAAAAAGCTTTCTCTCAACCTTAGTTTTGATAATTTATCAGAAGTCAGCTGCCCATCTGAATGGGTGTCACTTCCTGATTTTTAAGATCGTTGGGATTCAAATCACTGTTTTACTTCTGATGGTGGCCTTTTTGGCACTGTGTGTACCCCCTTGTATGCTGCGGACAGATCAGCACCCGTCTCAATGTTTCTCCACCCATGCTGCTCTCCATCTCCTCTTGCTTCACCCTTTCAGGGGCCACCGTGCTCTACGTGAACGCCACGGACAGGGACGCCTCTCGGGAATTCGGCCAGGAATCTCTTATCTTCTCCTTGGAGGGATCATCCCAGTTCCGCCTCAACACTCGCTCAGGTGTTTTGTCGAAAGGGGTCTCTGCTCACGGTGTACATCATCCCAGCGTCTCTCGTGTGTGTGTGTGTGTGTGTGTGTGTGTGTGTGTGTGTGTGTGTGTGTGATGGTAAGTATTCATGCTGGAGAGCCAGTGTTTCCAGTTCAAGTAAGTGATATGATCTCGTCAGTGTGTAAAGCGGTTTCCATTAGCGTCCGTTTGAACACGTAAGCCTTTACTCTTTTTTTTTTTTTTTTGGAGTCGGTAAGCTCGCTGCCTGTATGTGTCCATAGGAGAGATCACTACCACTGCCCTGCTGGATCGTGAGGTCAAATCGGAATACATCCTCATTGTGCGAGCAGTGGACGGGGGTGTAGGACCCTTGCAGAAGACTGGCATCGCCACGGTAACTGTGCCGGTGTCCCTTTGTCGTGCATAAATGGTAAACTCCACACCCAGTGTTGCTGTGTTTAAGCAGTGCCGTGGTGTTTTACTTTGCATCTGTGCCAGTGTCTTGTTGCACATTGTTGTATTTTCAGTAAGGAATTTCAAAATTAGCAGCTGTGTCTTAAAGTCTCCTTCGCACTGAGCTGCTCTCTTATTGGACATCAGTGGCTTTTGGTGGAACTTCAATTTTTTAATACAGGTGAACATCACACTTACCGACATCAACGACAATGCCCCCGTTTGGAGAGATGAACCGTATCTCGTCAATGTGGTGGAGATGAGCCCCGTGGATACTGACGTGGTCACAGTAAGTCCCACTGAAGCCCGTTGACCTTCATCACTTACAATCTGACCTCGTGACCTGAACTGCTGCTGCCAAATACGTGTCTTCCAGTGAGGAGAGGGGGGGGCCGTCTGACAAGTGATAAAAAGTGCTCTCTCATTATTAGTTTTAGTTTTTGTTGTTGGACAGTCTCCAGGGATCAGATGTAGATGTGGATCTTATGCAGATCTCCTGAAGAAGATATGTGATTGCGATGGACATGAGGGATTTACTATCGAAATCCCAACGGAATTAGGAATTCTGTGGCGATCTTAAGTTGCAGCTTTTAGTTATACTTTGAAAAAACTCGCAAAATCTTCAGAGGATACTATTTACAAAGGGAAAGGGAAACGTGAACTCAATTAACACGCTAACCTGACAAACTGGCTGCAAACAAGGTACCGCTTGTGCCTTCCAGGGGCAAGGAGGGGTCAGGGGGTAGAGTGGGCCTTGACTTTCTGTGGGTCCTGAAGATGTGGAAGTACCACCCTATCCAGAATTCAGTCCCACACGTGCTTCTCCGGCTCCGGATCACTGCCATCCTAATTGGATAATAAAGATAATGAATGAATTTAGGAGTTGTCAGAATTAATCCACACAGTTAAGAATTCTAAAAAAAAAAATAACAAAAAACTGTAATGCTTTCTCACAGAGTTCTGATGTAATTACCTATAATTACTTTTTCATTACAGTATAATTAAATCATATACAACAATATAATGTATAATTGACTGTTATTTTGTCATCAGTATGGTGATTTTGTCGGCTGTTTAAACAGTGCTGCTCCGAGGCCAGCTTGGGCCAATAAGAGCTGGATTAGAACGCTGCGAAGGTATGGGTGACTCCTCCCCGGGCGCTTCACAGCTGTCCTTTTCGGAGGTGCGCCGTCACTAATTAAGCTCCCGCTCGTCTACAAATTAACAATGCGCCAGCAAGCGTAATTAATGGGGTCCGACTGGTAATTAAAACGTAGCCCGCAGTCAAATGCATACTAATTAATTACGGTGCTCACCAATGCGAGGGGGTCGAGCCTGAGGAGCTTGCTGAATGAGAGGGAGACAAGCTGAGAGGGAGGGCGGGAGGCAGACGACACGGCGGCAAATCACGGCCTTGTATGTCCTCCTGTCTCTGACCCCACCCCTCATTATTTCACTCAGCATTGCCCTCCGTTTAAACCCATTTACCTGCCTTCTAATTGGCTGCGTTGCTAATTTCTCTGTTATACTAAGGCTTACCATGGTAAGCATTCTGAAATGGCTAGAACTCAGATGCCCCCCTCGATGGACGGATACTGCCCTGTGGTTTGACATACTCACCTGTGCATGCATTTGGGGGTGTCCAAAAAAAATAGCCGTTTTTCAGACTGCCCTTGAACATCTCCATGGTGTCTCCTGAGAAAAGACTGTTTAGTTGGTTAGTCTCACATAAAAAGTATATAATGAAATCCAATTAAACATTTCATCAAATGGGCTTCAAGTAGAAATCAAATACATTGAATACAACCAACAATAAAGACTCGGGTAACTAATGCAGCAATAAAAAACAATAAGACCAAGCAATAAATGTAATATCTTTCCACTAGTTCAACATACCACCATTCCCTAAACACAATAATAAATAATAACAATTAATTTATTTAAACAGCATTTTTATTATTGGTGTGATTTAAATGGAATCTGTATTGTTTTGAATATGAAATTTGCTTGGATTCCAGTTGTTTTGTTGTATGTGTTTTAACTGATGTATAATAAAGATATTTGGGGAAAAAAAAAGTCTCTGGAGAAAAAAGGGTCAACCACACAGCCTCCTACCCCCCCTTCTTAATGAACACATTCAGTTATATTTAGAACAGCACATTTAGCAGAGTCAGTTTGTGTGTGACACACTGTTTTTAATCTTGTACAAGTAAGGGTGCCTCCCAGTACACGCCTTTTCAAAACTTCTAAGACTATGAAAATATGGCCGGCTTTACACTTAACGACTGATCTGTGCCGATTTTTGACGTGTTAGGGATCACGTGCCACGTGACTGGGGGTCACACGCTACACGACTCTTACAGAATTGCACCCTACTTTAGTCGCGAAAATCAAATGACTGATCGACTCCGAGTTTCCAACACTCAGTAGGACCGACTGGTGACTGAAACTACGACGTGAATTTGAGCTAAAATCAGGGTGAAAATCGTCTAGTGTAAACCCAGCCTAAGTGTTTTAAGTGATGTCCTCGGTATGTAAAGGCTCGTTGGCAAACAGCGAATCATGTGGCTACAACTGAACACATACAGCATGCAGACAGGTGAGGTGTACTACAAAGCGAGTTTTCTATACCAAGTTAACTCAATTAAGACAGGTTGACCACCTGATTACTGCAACGAGTGATAAATGGCTGAATGATTGTGAGCAACGATTCATAGTACTCAAAACTTGGAAGTTGTACACTTTGTTGTACGCTCCAAGGATCATGAAGGTTAGTTAGTGTTTGGCTAAGGGCTAAGATCTAAGCAATTTTAAATGTGGTTTGATTGCAGGTGATATAGACAGGTGGGTTCCAGCACCTCAGGTACAGGTAACTTCTTGATTTTCTTGTGCATTGCAGTCTTTAGCATTTATAGGGAATGGTGAGTGGCATTTCTCCGGCGAAAACTCACAGTTAATGAGAGAGGTCATGGGAGAATGGCCAGATGCATTAAAGCCAGTGGGAAAGCTTCAAGTGCAAAAAAAAAGCAGCTCAGTAGAACCATGGTGTGCAGAAAGGTTTCTCCAAAAACACAACTGAACTCTTGGAGTGGTTCTGGACACCTACCTGGGTTTGGCTAGCTGTGTCTCATAATGTACATGCCAAATAAAACATTTAAGCAGCCTTGCCCTGCGGGGGGCAGTGTGCTGCCAAATGTATTCTTGACTAGATCCGAAATTTGAACAGTGGAGATTTCTGCGCAGTTTTCAACTTTTAATGAGTCGTTTCCTGTTCTTGAGTGTTTTTCGAGTGGGTCATGTGCTGGCTACAGTACTTTTCACACTGAAAGGTAAAGAAAGTAAAGGCAAGTTGGAAGTGAAATGAAAGTTGTATCGCACATTTATGAAAGGTTTTGCGTTCGATTCCTACCGAGGTACATAATGAATTCTTTACCCATGTCACCTCTTTCAGTATTTAATAAGAAAGTAAAATCTGGATACTTAGTGTTTTTACATTTGTCTCTTTGATTTCAGTTTTTTATACTAAGCTTATATATTCTTACAATTTCTAAAATTTAGAAATTGTAAAAAATGCTCCATAGACCAGGTAAATTCCTGTTCCACAAATTCAATTCAGTTCATTTTCATTGTCATTTCTGCTTACAGAACTGCACATTGAAACAAAATGCTTATATGTGGGGTCACAACATTACATTTAACAAACACTACAATACATTATAACATTTACTGTCGAAAGCAGAATGGCCCATTCCTTTATCAGTGTTTTTGGTACGTGGTACACTGACTTTTTTCTCACTTTTGTGCTTCACCACTCTTTTCTAGACTCTCTTTTAAAACTTTGTCTCTTCCACCTGCCAGGTGTTGGCTGTAGACCCAGACAATGGGGAGAATGGAACAGTGGTGTACCAAATCAGCCCAGCCAACCCCTTCTACTCCATAAACAGCAGCACGGGAAAGATCCGCACCAGTGGAGCTGTTCTGGACAGGGAGAGTCCCAACCCAAGAGATACCCAGCTCATGAGGGCCATTGTTGTCTCAGCTAGGGACAGTAAGTCCAACAGCTACGGTCCTCGCGTCTCTCGGCTAGGGACAGTAAGTCCAACAGCTACGGTCCTCGCGTCTCTCGGCTAGGGACAGTAAGTCCAACAGCTCTCTCGCCCATGATCTAAACCACACTGTGTCAGTAAGCTCTTCGCTCTCTTCTCTGTTAAAAGATGTATATTACTTCACGCTTGTGTTCCAGAGTGTAATGCTAAAATATGCATAAACTGAATGTTTATAAATGTTTTAGTTCTACTATTATCATTCCAGTTCTTCGATGCCACCATTTTTGGATGGGCACTAAATAAAAACATGCTCAGCGAAGCAGACAGCCGCTTGACTTTATCTGTGCCCCTCAGGATATTGTATCCTTGGATCATGTCCTCTCTCAGCTGCAAGACTAAAGAGATTTAGTACTTCTGACCTGATCTCTTCAGTGGACACCTTTTTCTACTGCAAAACCTTCATGTTATTCTTTGCTGAAGTCTCTTATGCAGTAATATCACCTTTTAAGCAAGATTCTAGGTCAGATTCTTTTATTGCATTGAACAGACTCAGCACGACTTCCTCGGACTTAGATTAAAAGTTTACTCAATGGAAATGGCCTGAAGGTTTTACTGTCCCTTTGCTGCCCCCCATAGGTGGAAGGCCTGCACTGCGCTCCTCGGTTAGCACCACAGTCTTTGTGAATCTACTTGATCTCAATGACAACGACCCCACCTTCCTGAACCTCCCTTTTAACGCGGAGGTGCCAGAGGGGCTTCCAGCTGGTTCCTCAGTCTTCAGGGTCAGTTTTTCATGGTGTTCTTATGGACTTTTCAGCTTGGAAGAGGGCAATGTTTATTATGTGTCATTTATGTCGCATTGCATTTGTGCATGTTTGCATTTATGTTTGGGACTTTGAAGGAGTATGACTCAAGGCTGTAATTCTGTGTTGTGGGAGATACTGTGTAATGATGAGTCTTTACTGCTTTAGACTGTGTGTGTATGAGTACACACCCGCTTCTGCGTATGTGCATACCTGCAGTGTGAGCTTGTGCAGGTGTTTGTGTTGTGTACGTATTTCCCCACCAAACATTAATTTCCTGCTCACTCCCTGCAGATTCAAGTGTCAGACCCAGATGAGGATAAGAATGGTCAGGTGACCACGGTCATCCAGATGGGGATGCCTCGGCTGGACTTTGTCCTGAACACCACTACGGGTGTGCTGGTCTCCACGGTGACGCTGGACCGCGAGCAGATAGGGCAGTACCTGCTCAGGGTGGTGGCGTATGATGCGGGCCAGTTTCCTCGAACCTCCACCAGCACCCTCACTATTACAGGTATTGTGGAGTAGGGGGTGCAGCAGGAAGTGGACGACGGTTGAGATTTAAAAGAGAGGACAGTCTGACGGATGGAACTCCCTGCAGGTGGTCGTAGAGGAGAGACTGTGTCTGAAATTGATTTAGCGTCCTGGGTGGCACAGTGGCACAGTGGGTAGCACACCTCCATACCAGCGATACCTGGCCTCTGCTCTGAGTTGTGGGGACTTTGCATGTTCTCCCCGAGTGATGTGGGTTTCCTCTGGTTACTCTGGTTTCCTTCTGCAGTCCAAAGACAAGCAGTTAGTTTAATTGGTGTCTCTAAATTGCCCATAGTGTGAATGTGTGTGTGTTTCTCTATGACAGAGTGACACCTCATCTAGGGACTAACTCTGCCTTGTGCCCCATGCAACCAGGGTCCAGGCCCCCATGCAACCCTGAGCAGGATAAGCAGTGGGTGGATGGATAGATGGATGAATGGATTTAAAACCCTGTAACTTGACGTGATTAAAAAAGTAACAAATTAACAGCTGCTGCCACCTACTGGTGTGTTTCCAACATTGCAAATCTGAATGTTGGGTCGGCTATGATAGTTGTTGAAATCACTTATTTCTCAAACTGTTATTTTTCAAGACATTCTGGTTAAGTGCCAAAGCAGCAGGAAGACATGAACGCTTTCAAACCTGTAGTCCATCAAGTCATGACTAGGGGGCACTAGTCATGAGGGGCATGCAATGATGGGATGTCAGTACGTCATTGGGCACAAATGTAATCACACACAATTTGGAAACTTTGAACTGTGGGAGGAAACCAGATTACCTGGAGAAAACCTTCATGAATACTGGGTGAACATGCAAACACAAATTCAGACCTTCGGTCTCGGAGGTGCGAGGCTGCAGTATGAATCACAAAGCCTGTTTCTATAAAGCAACACTACAGGAGCTGTTAAAGAGCATTAACTTGTCTGTTTCCCACTTCTGTCTGCCAGTGCTGGATGTGAACGATGAAACCCCAGCTTTCTTCCCGCGAGTGTACAATGTGTCCCTGCTTGAGAGCGTCCCGCGGGATTTCGTGGTGACCCGTCTCAACTGCTCAGACAATGACGCCGGGCTGAACGCTGAGCTCAGCTACTTCATCACAGGTGAGCGCGTGGCAATGGCACTACTGCATAGGAAACACAAGTGTTTGGATGGGAGGGGGGGAGGAGGTGGGGGGAGGAGGTACATAGGTGCAAGCAAACCTCGCGACGGCTAAGACCGTAGTTATGTGTCGAGCGAAAAGAGAAGTCCACAGAGGATTTTCGGTCGACTTCTGAGTTTACTGAATCATGTAGGAATCGCTCTGGCATACAGCCGTCAAATCTGCTACTGCCCTTTGAGGTCTGTCACAAACGTGCGAACGTGCCGTGAGTCTCTGGGTGAATGCAGTCAGCCCAAGCTCTTTGTCTCGATAGTTCACTACTGGTCATGGTGCAAGTATGGTCAGAGGCTGCAGTGTGGCAGGCCACGGACATTGCACATCTCTCCGTCTCTGGAAAAATACTTTGTAGGCAGTAGAAACTTTCCAGACACTAATCAGGCATCGGTGTCAGGGTTATTTACGGCCTTATACTTATTAATAGAAACTGTGATAAATAACACCAAAAATACTGATCAGTTTGCCCTGTGATCAAAATTGGCTGCACCGCCCTAGGTGGAAATGAAGATGGTAAGTTCAGCGTGGGATTTCGCACTGGCATCGTACGCACTGTTGTGGGCCTCGACCGGGAGACTCAGGCCTCATACACTCTTGTCATTGAGGCCATCGGTGAGTCCCACCGTACCTGGGAAAGGAGTGCAAGTGTTGACCACCTCATGGTATGCATATGCAAATGAGCCTGTATTTATGTGACAGATTTGCATGCTATTGCTAACGGTTTTCTAATGAATGTACGCATTGTGTCATCTTATGTGTTTTTTGTTTTTATGAAGCTGTGTGTCAAGGAAGTTAAAATGTCTTTCTGTGTGGTTGATTTGAACCTTGAGCTCTTCCTTGACACTCTGTCAAGTGATGCATGCAAATCTAAGTCTTTTTTTTTAATATGTGATTCTGCAGTCACTTTGTTTCCTTCCTCCACTGTGAGCGGTTTCCTGTTTATGTTCACTTTGTTGAGTAACCAAGTTGCTTGCTGCTGCTGCTCCCTGATAAATCTGGTGTAAAACACCACCAAAATTTTGACCTCAGATGTGCACCTTGTCAGACTTGTTGATGCTGTTTTTACTGCCACAGGAAAAAAAAAAAATGACATCTAGTAACCAAAACAAAACTTTGGTTCATTACCTTTGGTTCTGTCTGTCTCTCACCGGCCTTCTGCATGTGACCAAATCAGACAATGGCCCGGCTGGGAGCCGGAGAACGGGGACGGCCACCGTGTACATGGAGGTGCTGGACGTCAATGACAACCGGCCCATCTTCCTACAGAACAGCTATGAGACCAGCGTGCTGGAAACTGTTCCCCGTGGCACAAGCATTCTGCAGGTACAGGCACAGGCTGCCACAAGTGCTTAAAAACACAATCGTCAGACATACAGTGCAAGTGTTTGTTCTTTTATTATCATACAAGGAATGGAAGGGTTACATTATAACAGGGTCTCTTTTGCTGTTGGTGGTAAAAGTTTGCAGAACGTCTTTGAAAAGAATCAGCCTTTTCGGCGTGTGTGTGTTTGTATCAGGAAAATGGCGAGAAAGAGAAGGATATTAAACTGTGGCCGAGGTGAAGCAGTAAGCTGGAGTTCACATGAGAAATTAGCTTGTGATGAGCTATTAACCCTTGTAATGATTCTACAATCAGCTGTGTTACCCCTGACAAAGAGGAAGTATTTGAAAGCTCTCAGTAGCACTATAATCTGCAGCAGTTAGTTAAAATGAAAATGAGTCCCCCCGATTCGAAGGGTGAGTTCCTCAAAAACCAGTTACCTATTTAACTTTTTTAGGGAGACGTCAGTTTTAGTTGAGAAGGAGCATACACCCCTTGAGTACATTGTGATGGTAGGGCCCGAAGAGGGGACCCCTTTTTTTCCCCACTGACATGGTATCATCCGGCATGTTAGGATGCGTTTACAGGGAGTGTGTTCATATGACATAGTGCTTCAAACTGGAGGCTTGACAGGTTCTTGTGTAAACAGTCAAGTGAGAAACAAAGCGTTCCTACACCGCTGCTCAGATGAACCCAAACACATGTGACCCCTCTTCCTCCACATTCCTTTTCTGTTTTGGTAACGATGACAAATTACTAATGAAACGGCTTTCATGCCACTGGTGAAAGTTTACAAAGTCTTTGTTTACAAGTTCACAAAATCCATTTGTAGCTGCTACCAACCTTTCCTAAACATGTTGTGAATTTTCTCAAGAAATCAAAGAAAAGCCGGCCCGGCCGCTTCAGTGAGATGATTGTGGAACCTGACGTGTATCTCTGGTTTAGTGTTGACAGAACAGTGGACAGACCTGAATTGGGTTTCACGGGATTGTGCTTGACAGAAGGGGGACTTCTGTGTTCATACCTTAGTTGTGTTTAGAGTAGTCTACCTAGCGGCGGTCCGTTTATCTGTGTTTACTCTTTTAACAGTGGTAGTTAGGGGAAGTTGTCTCTGACTGGTGGACAGAGCCTCCCCCCAGCACTAGAAGCTACCCTACACTTGACCTAAAATAAGGCCAATCTGTTCAACCCTTGGAAAACATTAAATGAGACTTGATAAGGACAAGATTAAGTACAAATGGTAACAACAGCACACTGCAGAGAACATACCTGTTCTCCATTTGTGGCCATGACTGCCCGTTGTTCTAGTCCTCCGAGCTTTATTTTTGGGGTAATAATACTGCAGAAGTCCTGTTAGTACATGACATTATGACATTGCTGATGGGAAGTATAGCTTAAACTGAAATCTCCCATCATCCTCTCTGCATCAGAGTCACCCCATGACTGTGGTAGATTCTTCTGATGCAGCCTTGCAACAGACATGGTACGATCAGTTGGAACGGTCAGCGGGCATTCAGATCTCCGTGGCGTGGTCGTAGAGGCAGGGCACACTGAGCTGTGAGGGTTGGGCAGTGGGCGCAGAGGCTCTCCTGTCTGGCCGGCGCTGGGTTGGCCGACGGAAGGAGGACGTCAGAGAGCGCCGCATGGAACCCAGCCTCTTCCACAAGCGGAGCTGCGGCTCACTAGGCAGGGAGGGGCTGCAGGGGAGGGGCTCCCCGAGGCCACACCCATCCTCTGAGAATCCCGCCTCTGCAGAGGGCCTGCACACAGCCAGGAAGGTGGCACAGCTTACAAAGAGGATGAAGAGGCAGAACACGACGATGATGGTGGGCAGAGGAGGGGAAAGAGCGGGTGGTAGAGATGTGGGGGTGATGACGCTCGTGAAATTCACAGACAGTGCCTCTGTTGGAGGGGCAAGGGAAGTGTTCATCATTATCGTACTCATCTTTTATGGACCTGGATGGAAACAGCAGAGTGGAGATGAACAATTAATGTATTTACATTTTCCAAAACAACATGTGCTCTGTTTATACGACCGTCATTCATATTAAACACCACACTTTAGTGTACAACAGGAGGTCCCTCCTGGGAATTAAACAAGCAATCATTATTATCGTCGTACCCTTCGTACAGTTCATACCATTAACAATCATGTTACATACCGATCTTGTCATTGTTATTAACTGGTTCATTAGGAGCCCCTTCATCTGCATCATGCCAGTACGCTATATAGCTTTCTACAGCTCACACCCATACAGACACGCCTGCCCACTGCTTTGCTAGGTGGCACCGCAGTCAATTGTATCAAACGGAATTTCAGTTACTTTTGTGGGATGTGAATGTCATTGGTTACATTTCCGACTTCAGTCCTTGAGAAAGTTGCCTTGTCTAACCACCCGTTTCTGAGGTCATCTGATCTATGATCGGTCCTTTGATCGGTCCGTCACGCACACGCACTCACATACGCGTGCTTAAATATTCATTTATGCAACCAGGTTTGAGGCCATAAGCTGCTAAATGAAAAGCGTCTGAAAGAAAATTGCCGCTTGACACGGCTTCTACTGTATTTTACAAATAGGCTTATTTTAAATGATCCCCCTCCCCGGACCACCCCCCTGCCCCCCCCTTCCCCCCCCCCCCCCCCCCCCCCCCCCCCCCCCCCCCCCCCCCCCCCCCCCCCCCCCCCACCCCCCACCCCC
>JAACJT020000052.1:10908503-10923777 GCA_009936485.2 Gymnarchus niloticus | reverse complement strand
TCTGCCGTCCCCTCTTCCTTTTGCCTTCAACCTTTCCCAACATTAGCGTCTTCTCCAGTGACTCCTGTCTTCTCAAAGTTCATAATACATCAACACTAACCTTGTTTACTGTGAACCTCCTGGATCGACGAGGGAGGCGGTTCTCTGTTCTTGTCCCTTCTACACTTCTTGTAGTTTTCCCACTGAGTTAAAAAAGAGAGAATTGGGGGATGGAAGGGGGGGCACAGGGGTGAAGGAATTATTGTCAACATGAAGGTAACGAGATTACTATCATCATCAATTCATCTTTTATTTTGTTAAATATATTAGGAAAAATGCATAATGACTCAAACTGAACATCAGCTCCGTTACAGACTCCTGTTGTTTGCTTTTGCAGACTTTGCTGGTTGATTTCTAACTTCCTGAACTATATTTTTGCTCAGAGGTTGTGCACCCCCATAGTGCTGGGAATGGCACAGTCTGGCTTGTATACCCCATTCATCACCCTCAAGCCGGAGCCCCATTTTACCCACCCACCCCCCAAAAAAAACCTCTTTATCAACCTAATGGGAGTAAAGTGTGTGTGTGTGTGTGTGTGTGTGTGTGTGTGTGTCAATGTCAGAAAAACCACAAGCTCAAAACAAATTATTTTAGGTGACAGTCAGAAAAAAGACAAGCTGCTGTTGTTCCTCCGTTTCTGCTGGGGAATTTTCACACATGAGACTCCCGTACTCACTTACCTACAATGTAAACATGCAGCAAAGAAAAAAATCTCAGAATGGAGATAAGATCATTTGGATTTAAGCCTAAGCATCTTGAGGTTTGAGTTTCACTAAGCCCATTTTTTAACACTGTTTAATCGGATTTAAGCACAAGTCCCTGAAGTGTAAACAACTACCTCCCGAATACTGTGATTTTTTTTCTTCTTTTTAACCCGTAAATAGTCAGCCAAAATATGACCGTGCAGCCACCCCAGGCTGCAGTGCCACAGGCTCTTCCGTTTCCACGCCGAGCAAAGGGGAAGTGGTCGTGTCAGGTTTTGGCACACTGGTGGGACGTGCTCCACGTTCGCACCCCAAAAGGGCCTGTGTCAGGGGTGGAGCGCAAGCTCCTTTGTTGGGCCCTTTACAAGAAAGGCTTGCCATGATAGGAAGGGTGGTCTGGCCCATTGCAGGGTTACCATGGCAGCACAAATGCTGGCAGGAGGTGGAAGCGGGGGAGGAAAGGAAGACAGCAGAGTTATGGGTGTGTGTGTGTGTGGGAGGGGGTGGGGGTGCTAGCATGTGTAAGTTTGTAGAATATCTTTCACACTAATCAGTCTATGGATCATTTTATCTTTGTTGTGTGTGTGTGTAGGGTGTTATTCTACAAACCTACATAGAATATGTTTTACACTAATCAGACTATCGATCATTTTATCTTTGTTGTGTTTGTGTGTGTCTGTGTAGGATGTTATTGTATGTAAGTTTGTCAAATAACTTTTACACTAATCAGTGAATGGATCACTTTATCTTTGCTGTGTGTGTGTGTGTGTGTGTGTGTGTGTGTGTGTGTGTGTGTGTGTGTGTGTGTGTGTGTGTGTGTGTGTGTGTCAATACAGGTGCAAGCCACCGATGCGGACCAGGGAGAAAATGGGAGGGTTCTGTACAGGATACTCTCTGGTAAGGGGTCATGGGGCTACTTCTGTCTGCATTCTGTTCATGAGATGAAAATGCACATGGGAAATTTACACACAGTGAACAAACAGTGACAGGAAAAAATTGTCACCCTTTGCTGTCAGCATTCATTAAGGAACACAAAATAATAACAAATAGGAGCACTTAAAGGAAAACAGTGGCGTTTCCCTGTTGGCATATTAGAGGAAAGGTAAAGTCAGACAGCTGCAGACTGCCGCTATGAGGCTTTGAACCAGGTAAGACTTTTCAGCTAATTGTAATCCGTCATCGACTAACCACAAACTAGGTGGGCCATCTGCAATGATCTGTTGTTTTCGAACTGTCAGTTTGATGTTTATGGTGACAAGATTGCTCTGCAGAAAATCTGTTGCTAGGTACATTTAAAGTCTTTTAAATAATTTAACGTCAAGAAATGTTGCAATAAATCTGTAGTGTATTACGATTTGCCATTGTGGCTGTAATTTGTTATGTTAATGTTTCAGGATTGATCATATGGGGCTTACAGGATATAACACTGAAGTGCTAGCATTTTGGTGCTGTTGACATCATTACTAGATATCGTTAGACATTAGCGTGGGGTCGCTGCCATGGAGAAGAGAAGGATCTTCTGAAGTCCAGAGCTTCCCTCCTCCGCAGGCAACATCAACCGACAGTTCAGCATTGACGAGCTGACGGGCCTGGTGACGCGGGGCGAGCGACCTCTGGACCGGGAGACCAGCGGCTCCCACGTGCTGGAGGTGGAAGCCTACAACAGCGATCAGGGCAGCATGAGGAGCTCGGTCCGGGTAAGGGGCGGGGACGGGGCGGGGCGGCCTCCCGAGAACAAACTTAGAAACGACAAAGGTTTCTGGTGTGTTTTTTTGAGAGGGCTTGCACACTCGACACTGGCCTGCAAGTGGTGGGACACCTTAGTCTTTGTTGGGGGAGGAGTCTATTAGAGCAGACAGGATGTACTGATGAAACGACTGCGTTCTACATTTTGATGGCTGCAGCACTTGTTTGACGTCGGATGGACAGATCAACACATCAAACCATGGCAGAGTGAATGCCACCGCTTCCCTTTCTAGTCACTCTCTATATGTGTGTGAGCAGAGGGCTTAAGCACGCCTGTCGTCTGTCAGTGTGAGTTCGCTCATGCTAAACTCCTCCTGTCATTCGTACTGTTTCTTGGCTTGTTTTTTCGTTTCTATTTTGTTTCTGTTACTTGTTAAAGGAGCCCCTGGTTATTGCAGGGAATCTCTGGTTTTGTGCCATGAAAATTGACCATTGGATGAAAACAAGCCACTCAGTTCTTCCCATAATTTGTCATTTTTAATTGGTAACAGATGTAAAAAGAATTTGCCTCATACCCTCAGAGTTCGCAATAATACAACAAGAGGTTAGCACCCACATATGAAAATGACATTGTTCTTGTATAACAAATTAACCCACAAAGCAGAATTTTAACTAGGATACAGCTAGGGGTCGCGATCAGCAGAATGTATGTGTAGGTTTAATCATTGAAAAGGGATTAATCTTAGTTGTAACAGCAAGGCCATATGAGCAATGAGAGCGGATGCAATGCATGGAGGGACTCTGACATTTCACGGATGTCAAAGCCAATTGATGAACGGCAGAAAATCGCCGTGAGAGGAAGCACCTCAGGAATTTTTCTGTTTATTAAATGACAAATGGTATCAATCTGTCCACAGTCTATTAATATCAATTGATTAATAGATGAATGTTGTAGAAGCTGTGCCTTGTCAAGGTTTTTTGACCCCTCAGCAATTTGCTCATTTTACTGAACTGGAAATCCTGCACTGAATTTTCATGATAGTGACCCAGTGCAATCTGGGAAAATATTGTGTTGTCAGTTGAGACTAGGATAGTGATGTCTAACACTGGCCACACCTGGACGAACACCGCATCTAGAGTGATGTGTGGTGGTGGCAGTTTTGTGCATTGGAGGTACTGTTCATCAGCAGGCACTCAGCATCATCTTAAACAAGATCACAAAATACAGGGAAATACTGCAAGAGACGTAGTTTCCATTGAGGACTCTTTCAGCTGGACTATGATCCCAAGCACATTTTTAAGTTAATTTAGAGTGATTTAAGAATTAGAGTGTGAAGGTGAAAGCATTGACCGCCGTCCAATTGAGAATATGTGGCATTGTGGAAATCGCTGGAACAGCCTGGGAGAAATTCTGCTTGAGAGAACAGGCCAAAATAACTCAATGTATAAAACTGGTACATATTAATGCAATATTTTGCACTAATTTCTGCAAAAGGTGGTCCTACAAAATATTAAAACAAGGGGATTGAATCACATTCAAATAATTAATTTTGAGTTTCAGTGCTTTGAAATAAAAACAGTCCTAATTTTCAGCACAGGATTTGTAATTCAGTCAAATGAGAAAATTGCAAGGCACTGTGGATTATGCTTGAAACAGCAGTAATAGTTTCTCTTGATATCTGAAATGGCCTGTGCATGCAAAGCTTAGAACTAATGGCCATGTCTGAACCACAGGTGATTGTGTACGTGGAGGACGCCAACGACGAGTCGCCTGTCTTCACCCAGCAGCAGTACAACCGCTTGGGTTTGCGGGAGACCGCCGGAATCGGCACCTCTGTGATTGTGGTCAGGGCCACTGACCCAGACACAGGTAAAAACACCCCCAAAATCTGCCCAAACCATTCAAAGTCATGCCCAAACAACAGGCACCAGTGAAGATTGGCCCACCTCTAGGAGGACCATGGGAATGCAGCTCAAGTTGGTGCCATGTCCAGATACTAAAGGGAAGTCTGTGTCTCAAAGAAGGTACTCCATTTGGTTTCAGACCTTGGGTTGCCTCTTGGTCATAGATTAGTATTAGCACAGCCTCAAGGAAGACTCCTGCTTAGCTTGGAATTCCTCCCTCTCTGTCAGCTAATTGTTTTTCACTTGCTTTATTTTCACTGATATATACCATAAAGCATCATAACTTGCACCATCCATTCTCCTCCCCACGTCCACCAGGTGATGGCGGGGCCGTAGCATACGCCATAGTTTCAGGTTCGGACCGGAAGTTTGAGGTGGATGTGAGCACGGGCCTGGTGACCACTGTAGACTACCTGGACTACGAGACCAAGACGAGCTACCTGATGAACGTGTCGGCCACAGACCAGCTACCGCCGTTCCACCGTGGATACTGCACCGTTTATGTAACTCTGCTTAACGAACTGGACGAGGTAGTGGCCTTCCTGTCGTCCTCCTATGAGGCCACACTGCGTGAAAACATCCCCACGGGGACGGAGGTGGTGCAGGTCCGGGCGCGGTCCGCCGACAACCTCAACCAGCTCTCGTACCGCTTCGACCCGGACACCTCACCGGCTGCGTTGGCACTCTTCAAGATCGACAGTGTCACTGTGAGTGAGTCTGCCTCGATCTCTTTCACAGCCCAAAACAATGTTCCTCTCCCGGGGGTCTGTAGACCCCTAGAGATCTGTTGTGTAATTGCAGGGCGTCTGTGGAATGCTGTAAAAAATACATTTAAAAAAATTTCAATTTTTTTAAGAGGCCCATACAACCTTCTATAACTTGGTCTTATTTGTGTGCTCTGGTGGGTGTCCTTGAGGATGGGTCAAAATGTGGCGGGGATCTAGTTCTCAAAAAAGTTTGAGAAGCAAAGTTTTCAAGCCCATGACTCAGTTACACCAAGTGTTGACCATGAGCTCATCTGAGGGAGCTATTGAGCAACACATGTTTACTCAAAGATTTAATTAAAAAGTCTTAATAATAAAATGTAATAAAAACAACCTAAATCAAATTCCAGTCATAGACATCGGTTAAAAATCTTTTTAACTATGTACAGTGGGGTTGGTGTAGGTGGTTTATTCAGTAGTACCACAATGCTCATAAAAATAGCAGTGGTTACAATGGAGATTATCAGGTCGATTTACACAGGCCCTTCTAAGATGCATGTTCATAGACAGCTCCGTGTACCTGCACCTCAAACGCTGGTTCTGGTCTGAGGTGAGACAACCTCAGAGTCGACCTGCATTTATTCTCACACTTTGGCCGTCCTCTCCCTCATCATGCCTTTTTCTGTCTGTCTGATAGGGTCGTATCGTCGTCACAGGCTTGCTGGACCGGGAGAAAGGCGACTTCTACACCCTGACAGTGGTTGCTGATGACGGGGGTCCCAAAAAAGATTCCACTGTGGTAAATTCTGCTGGATAAGCAGTTAGAAGCGGCATGGATGGATTTACTGTATAATGTATAGGAGTTCTGATTTTTTGCTCCTATATAAATGATTCAGTGGTGTTTACAGCTACGAATCTATTACCCCAAAACAGCAGAGACACAAAAAAATTAGACACCCTCTGAAAAATTTTAGGAGCTTTATTCCGTAGGAATGGTTTGAGTTGCTCTCAATCTTCTTGCTCTTTTCTCATGCCTTCGTGGATTTGCAGAAGGTAAAGTCATTTCTGCTTTTCGCTGTTTTTTTTGTGAAAGTATTGACTCGTACTTTTTGTTTATCCTCACTTTCATGGTCCTCCTTAGTTTCGTTTTTATACTTCTCATATTTTGTGAGAAGTTTTATTTAATTGGTTTCAAAACCAAAAGTTATTGAATTTACAGCTTCGTTATGAAATGTGTTTGTGTCAATGCACCCTGTTGCAATGTATTTCCCCTAATACATAGATAAATATATTAAATATATATAATAATGGAAATAGAAATATCTGCAGTAATGTTTAATGGGGAACAAAAAACATAACATTTCAGAAGCTTATCGAGAAACACAAAAAACTTCAGACTGAAGAATTCTGTTTTTGCTTAAAGAATTCACACTACAATATGCAAGTTAAAGCAAGATTTTGCCGCCCAAAGAACCTATCAAGCAATTAATTGCTGTTTGTAACAGGTGTCAATCACTATATTGGATGAAAATGACAACAGCCCTGAGTTTGACATCACATCAGATGTGTCCGTCGAGATTCCAGAGAACACTCCAATTGGGAAGAGAGTGGCAGTGGTATTGGCTCGGGACAGGGACACTGGGAATAATGGACTGGTAAGGAGGGAAGAACTTGTATACAGGCAGACACAGGAGCTCTTGAAGTGAGTTAGCAATCTCACACGTAAAAAAGCAACCCAATAGTTTATAGGGCAAAACAATTTCCAGTGTTTGACCCAAAGTAACTCAGATTTTCCAGTGTAATTAGCCTACCATAGCCCATCCCTCTCCAAACGTGAGATCCTCCTGAGAGTTTTCCTGCTGAGTGTCGTTGATCATCTCTTTCAGGTTAACTTCACATTAGTGGCCGGTAACATGCGTGACGTTTTCGAGGTGCGCACCACCAACCACACCTACGGCGAGGTCTACGTCAACTCGGCCCTGGATCGCGAGACTGTAGACCGCTACCTACTTAAGGTCGGAAACGGTATTTCCTGCAGTCACCCTCATCCTCAGCCAGTGTGGCTAAAGAAGAGCAAAGCATCAGTCCTTTACCAGGCGTGTTTATGTAAAGCAGCTGACACGCCTTACGGTTGCCCCCCAGTCCCCCCAAAACTCGTATTAATGGTGAAATAGTTACTTCTGACAAAATATCAGAAGATATATTCTGAGGACTGTTCCATTAAATGGGTCAGCCCGTAGTGTGCTAATGTGGAGCGCTGAGATGTTTCTCTTTGACGTCACGTTTCCTGTGTGTGTATGTGTCGCTACGCGTGAGGAAGCTAAACTCCACCTCCAGCAATGTAGATTTTAAAAATCATTATTAATATTAAAAAAATCACACAAAAGAGAAATGGCAATTAACTCCCACTTTAAATCTGTTTAACTAATCTGTGACACATTTGCACAGATAGACACCAGAATGCAAAACCATTAAACAATAATAACTCTTTTATATGCAATTGGTAGAATTACATTACTACTACTAATGCTGTTCATAGTCATTTGCAAAATTAATGTGTACACTAGGATAAAAAATTCTAGTCAAAATGTCAGTCTCATGCATGTAATCTGCTTCCTTGTAGGTGAGGGCAACAGACAGCGGCTCTCCTCCTAGATTCACCGACCTCTCGCTGACCATCAACGTTCTAGACGTCAACGACAATCCTCCGATCATCGCGAGCCCGACCGGCTACAACGTCAGCATCAGCGAGGTGAGCAGCGTGAGATAAAATTGTAGCGAAATGCCGAGCTGTACGCAGCAGGCAGAGACCAGTCAAGAGCGACTTCACATACAGGTGAAACGACCACAGTGTCTAACAACAAAAATACAAGGTGAACAGAAATTCTATCCAGCTTCCTGGCCACTTTTGTTATTTTCATCGTTCGTAGATTTTAGCAGTTTTTTCCCACATGTGCAATGCACACAAAGTAACCAAGGCTTGGCACTCGTTTTGTAAAGGCAGTGCATGACTTTATGCATATAACACATGCTAATCGCAGATGATTTCTTTGCACTTGGATGGTTAAACACCTGCTCTTAAGGACTAGAGTCGAACAGGTCTTATGTGCTTTTAGAATAAATTTAATTTAGACTGTGAGTTAGCTTGTACTCCAGTATTCTCGAAGTCTTAACGAGTTGTGTTTTTCGTTTGAACACACTAATCTCCTCACTTACATGGAGTGTAATGGATAAACCATTGTTCCTCAGCACACCTGTGATTATTCCGCAGCAGTCAAAACAGGTGACCTGATAATTAGCATTTTATGCCGAGAGATCTGCGGGGAGTTGTGTGTTTGGTGGGATAATACAACAACATACATGGATGGGCCTACAGGCTACGGAGTATGTGACTTGTTGGGGTGACTCTCTGACCAGAATGTAGGCGGGGGCACGTCCGTGCTACGTGTAGTAGCCACAGACCGTGACATCGGCCCCAACGCCATGCTGTTCTACTACATCACGGGGGGAAACCAGGACCTCACCTTCCGCATGGATCGCGTGACCGGCGAGATCGTAACCCGGCCTTCGCCTCCTGACCGCGAGCGGCAGCAGGAGTACCGCCTCATCGTCACCGTGGAGGACGATGGCACGCCGCCACTGTCGGTGAGCCTGCGGCGGGGGGGTGATGGGGCTGAAACCTGGGATTGGTTAGGCAGTTCCATGGATGTCACGCTCCCTAAACTGGTGGAACCAATAGGAATGAACTGGGGTCTAGGATAAACTGGCATTCATAGGGACAAACCATTGATGTCAGTGATGGCCAGCAACTGTAGTGTGGCATGCATTGTGTTTTTCATTCGGAACTCTAGTCAGCCAACTTTGTTTTGAAGCTGACCTCATTTCCCCAACTTCAAAACTCAAGATACTGTTCTCAGATCAGAGATGGCCTTCTGTGGTTTTTGAGATAGAAATAGCCAGCAACTGAAAGATGTATCATGATTTAGCGGTGTTGGCGCTGTCTGAGCTTAATAAATCATTTACCCTTAGCTAAAGCTGAATGCTTTGTGCCAGTTTGGTAGTAGTTGGCGCTTGTTCCAAAGTTTAAGCTATACAAAGTTTTGACATTGCTGTAGAAGAAAGATCATCGATTATCTGTCGTAGCTACTTGTGTGTGTGTGTTGGGGGGGTTGACGCGACAACTAAGCGAAAAGTACAAAACAGGAAAACCACAGCAGTTGTACCTGTTTTTTTTTTTCGAAGAGGATGCAGCAGACCAAAAAGTTCCGTAACTTCCTCCTCCAACAGATAGACATGTCTGATAAGCTCCTCCCATCCATGGGGCCCTCAGCCCTGGTTCAGCTGTTGCACGAGTGCTGATAGAAGAGACAGCCCTCATTGCCTCTTCTGATTACATGGGGGAATCTGATGTAATTGGAACCTTGAGTGTGTCCTCTGACTTATTTATGTTAATAAGAGCTGAGTGAATGGTTGAGAAATATAAGCTATATAAATTATAATAGAAAGAACTAACAAATGAGGATAAAATAATTTAAGCTTCAGGCTAACACCACCGGTGGTTACAATGGGGGGTGACTGAAAAAACAAAATCACTTGAGAATGATCGTAGAGGTGTGCTCTAACTACGACTCAAGCCAGAGATCCCTCTGCTGGCCTCCCCGTTCAGGAAGAATCCTGCACATCCATCACACGTAGGTTCAGAAGTTCGTCTCAAGCTTTAGGCCATCAGCTGAGGATGAAGCACTCTCTGCTCCTGTGCCTGGAGACAGGACGTAATCTCGGTGATTAATACCAGACATCTGCACGGGCTGCAGAAGTAAGGCACTGCTGACGCACAATGAGAGACAAGTTCCAGTTTATTGCGCAGAGAAAAAAAAAAATTAAAAAAAATCAGAACAGGGCAAAAAAGCTTCACAGAATGATTGTTCATTGCCATTGTTTTTTTCCAGAAATTACTTACAACTTTATACATGTCTTATTCTTTGGAATGCACTTCCATTCATTCACTCCTTCTCTCTGAACCAGACAAACAAACACATAAACAACACAACTACTACTTAGTCTCCTGAAATTTCAGTGGCTTTCAGACCACAGACATCCTGGTTTTATGACGCACGGCAGAGTCACGTTTCTTGGCCATAGTCCTTGATGCCGGTATACCAGTTTGTCACACTCGCATCGATCATAAATAATTAGGTTTTACAGCAGTTAAGGCCTCACTATCATTTTCAGTTGAAAAGATTATCTAGGTGGGCTTATGCTAATAAAATATATTGCCTTTCCTGGTTTTTAAAACATCCAGGATAAATAACTCCTTTATTAATCTCTGTAATAAATCAAAATTTGGGTTTAACAGCAAGGGCCCTGGACCTGAAGCTGCAGGTTGAAAGTCTACATCTTTAACCACCACATATGCCATCCATTAGTTTGTTTCCTTAACCATTTAAAGGCACAGCACCCTTTCAATCGCCAGCCCTAACGCGGCTTTCCGTAATTAAGGGCACATGTGGTGTTCCACAAAGACTAGGACCGGAAGACGTTGCTACCATGAGACGGTTCTCACGCGTGGCATCTCGCATTTCCACACACGTGCACACCTAACGGATTACTGCACAACAGGTTAATCAGTATGCCATTAATATCAGTGGCACGACCTTCCTTAATTTTAGAAGCCTCGTATAGCATCTCTCTCTGCAAACAAGCTATGGGCACACTGACACTGGGTTTATACCCGTTATTTCAGCCAAACCCACTGTGTGTACCTAGTTAAAATAAACATTAATCTCAATGACAGTTCTGCTCACACACATTCCTGAAAAGAGAGCGTCTCTAAAACATGAACAACATTGTTATTGTCACCATTGAGAACTGGTGGACGTTTGATTTCGCAGCATGCCCTTCTGCATGTTAACCCTTTCACTGACGCCACGTTTCCTCAGGAACCATAACTGCATGAAGTCGTACGTCCGCCTGACTCGAAAGGGTTACTCTCGCACAGCAGTAATTCAAAGACAGGATTTAGCGCAACCATACAAAACAGATTAGTCCAGATTCTGAAAGTCGTCAAAGTAGCAAAACCCAGAACATTTTTTATATAATCTAACAGATTGTATATACCAAAATTCTTCACACAAAACAATATATAATGTCCAGTATGATTCTTTGTTAAAAAAAAAAAGAAAAGAAAAAAAAATGTGTTAGAAAGGTTAAATTTGGTGTACAAACGTCTGTGAGTCCCTGGAATTGAGATGGTCCTTTGAAAACGTCCATCGAGCAAGAGCAGCGTCGCACGTCCCTACTAAAACAGTGGAATGGCTTCATTAGCCAGTTTACGCTGGACGTGCACCAAGCCAAGACCAGCATGTTCTTGCTGTACTTCCTGGGTCCGTCTGACCACTGCGATGTGGGCTGTTCGTTAACGACTACGTCGGATGCGACACGCGCCGTCTTTGCGACAGTAGATGCAGTGGCTTTGCACATTTTCCCCCCTCCGAGGCAAGCCGCTTGCTCTGGTGTAAAGATGTGAGGTTGAGAGGTTGTATTGGTGTGACAAGCCCAGTCAGAAACCAAAGCAGTGACAGGACCAGAATACCTGGGAGAAGCCTGTCCACGCACAACAGTTGTCAACTTAAGTATAAAAATCACTCTTCGGTACACTGTCAGTCAATGGGAACCGGGAACAATTCTGCACTGACCTATTTGAACTAATACAGCGGTAAACCATATGAACACTTTTATAAATAAGTTATATGAGGTTTTGCCGAAACATCTGTAAAGCCTCAATGGTCAAAAGCTGGTCAGTACATATTCTAGCAATGACTTTCAGTGTCCAGTCCATCGTGTGGACGAATGCAGGTTTGCGGCTTTGATGGACGTGCGCAACAACAGCGGCTGCAATGAAAGCATTTGTTTTTGCCCTCCTCCGCTTTCCGTTTCTGAGAAAAAAATACCCAAGACCAAAGCGGCGAGAAATGGCATGAAATGTGACATAGCTGTGGTTAAATGTGCGGGAGAAGAGCTCTCTTCATGTTTCAGAGTCCGACGACGGCTGATTGCATGGGAATGCTGGCCCCGAGGTTATACCTGCATGAAATCAGGGGATTCTGGAATGGGATCTGGAAAAAAAAAAAAGAAAAAAAGGAATGATCTTAGTTTACTGTAGCTTATTTATTCACCAAACACCAGTGGGTACAGTGCCCGTACCAGCATTTGTGTTGCGAACAGTTTAAAACGTATTGCATGCAGTATTTACATCTGCTTGTGTTCTCGGTGACTCCCATAAAAAAGTACCAGCACCACTTATTATAAACATAAATACACCGTTGCCAGGCAGATCCCAAAAGCAAAACTAGCAGAAAAAAGAAAAATCCAAACTCGTACCCCCTCCTACCAGTCCAGTTTTTTCTTCATAAACCACCACCACCAAGTTCCATGGGGAAAAGAACATGACATTCTAAACAGGAACCAAAAGCAGAACTCTACATGTAACTGTGAAATGTACGAAAGAAAGGGGGAACTGATGTCTGGAACGGACCACAGACTGGGCATGTGTTTTTCTCAGAGGATGGTCACCGGCACTGATGAGTGCTGCTCAGGACAGCATGACAACAACTAAGAGGGCGGTCAAGTTCGTGACCAGCGACAATGTCCTTTGAAACAAGCTGACCCAATGCATCAGAAGCTGCGAGGATGTGAGCAAAAAATATGAAAGCACGACTGTGCATCCAAGGCAGCCACAAATGAGGAGGCAGAACGGGGTCCCTAAGTGACGCTAAAACGGGGTTCTGCTCCAAGCCGCGTAAGACACCCATCCACTGATCCTAAGGAAATTAGCAATTCAGTCAACGATCCCAGAAATGCAAAGGCAGGTACTCTGGAGTCTTGATGGGCCTATATAGAGGGCTAGCAGCACATCAGCGTCAGCTTCTGAATTCCGTCTGCATAGAACTTTCTCCGGTTTATCAGCTGTGCAGTACATGCTGAGTTTGGGGGGGTTTGTTTGCTTGTGTAATGTAATACTGGCCTTTCCGTAAACAGCTGCAGCCATCACCTCAGAATATACAGTACATCATATTAGGCACATGTCAGTTTGGTGGAGACACTGTCTCACACAGTTCCCTTGTCCATCTGTCCAGGGCTGCAAGCAGTGTATCAGTTGACTTTCGGACATCTCTCGCAAGCGTGAAATGTTTCGGTAGCGCTGTGCTGGTTAGACAGACGTCAGGCCTTGTTCCTCACGGCGACAATGCGAGTCAGTCTTTTGATGCCATCAATACCATGTGGTCATAGCATTGTATTGGCAGTCCTAGGCTCATGGTCTCACCGTGTGCTGGAAAGAAGACGTCGCCGTGGGAGGAAGGAGACAGGGGAGTGCCAGGGTCTAACAGTAGGTGGCGCCCTGTCTCAGAAGACTGCCTTGCCAGGATCTGGGACACGGTGCGAGTCTTCGGCTGTGGGCCGTCTCCCAGGAACACAGGGTTCTCCTGACCTTGAGCCCCGCTGTTGAGTGTAAATGGGGGATAAGGATGATGACAAGACAGGGGTAATCAAAAAGAAGGGTGGCTGAAATGTCTGAGTCTGCACTCAATGTGGAAGGAGCCATATAAAAAAATTTGCCATTCAGACTCTTGCCACGTGGGTTTTTTTCGGGGTGCGGAGTATAGCTCGAAAAAGATTTCCTTAATGACGATAATCTCAGTGATGTTTTGAGGAACTTCATTTTGGTTTTTGAAGAAACTCACCTGTCCATTCTCACCAGCTCATGTGCACCTGTAGAGGGGAGAAGTGGCACATGTGGTTAGAGGGCAGACACACAAAACAAAAGAACACCGTGATGCCTAAAGTTTGAGCAACAGATGTTGTTTAAAAGGAAGGGCAGGAAATGAAGCTCAGACAAAGCAGGAAGTCAGTGTCACACCTGCCTGGGTCTTCGGAGATCATGTTTAAATATCTCGCTGTGTGCTTTTCGATCGCGTTCACCTCACCGTCATGCTGAACCTCAGACACACAGCATGCACAGCAAAGTGACTCGATTAAAAAACAAAAAAAAACAGCAGCTTCTGTTTTAACCTATCTACAGTGTGGATGTCTGTCTTCGGACGTCTTCTACCAAATAGAGCTGTTCAGGTCTGGCATCAGGTTTAGCATGGAATAAGTACTAGTTTAGCAATCCATCTTACGCAATAACTAGGAAAGACAGCTATACAGAAACAGTCTTCGCAGTGTTGCGTTAGGTAGCACAATCAGAAAGCGTATGCCTGCTTACACGTTCCTAACACAGCATGGGCAGACTCATCTCCCAGTCGATCGCATATGCCTTACGTGTGAACTTTCACTTTGCAGTCAGCTGCTTATGAATGAGTTGGGGTTACCGCCCTAATGCTTGTATATAGAGTCTTTGTGTGTCACTCCCAAATAACGACGTGTGCCCGTGCTATGCCTGGCATTCAGTGATGATAATTCAAGCATATGTTGAGTTGAGTACTTTTATGCACGTAAGGCATTGAATTTACGCAGTGTACACGTGTGTTTGCGTGTGGTCACTTACGCCGGCTAGACTGGACACTCTGTCTCTGTTTGTACACCAGCAGCAGGATGAGGGGTAGAGACAGAATACCCATAATGCACCCCGCTGTTGCCAGGCCTGCCGCCACAGTGCCTGGGGGAGGAATTATGAGAAGGAGAGGGGAGAGAAAACCAGAGCGGTCATAATTAAAGGTTTATGCCTTGTTAAACCAGTCATCCCCAGCTGCCATCCTGTAGGGCTTTGCGTTCGCTTACCCCAAGACACAGAATCAGAATTTCACTTTTTTCCAAATGACTTCAATTCCAGCCTGAACATAGGACCAGGAAATAATGTACTGCATAAATGTCCCACCGGTATGATTGATAGAACTTTTTCCAGTTTAATGCCCAAGTATACAGTGTGTTGGTGGAAGCTGTGGGTTTCCATACCTTCAGTTGGTTTCTGGCCAAAAACAGAACATCTTCCGGTCACATTCTGTCCTGAGAAGACATCGGGACATAATTGGTCAAACGCAAATTTGGATCCTACATCTAATTTTCTGTAAGTACAGTATATTGATGAGAACCACAGGTTGTGTCAGTAACTGTAAACAGAAGGCACACAAGCAGAATTTAGCAATTTATTAAAGGGAACTGAACAGGCTGGGGGGGGGGGGGGGGGTTCTGTACTGCGGGGGGGGGGGGGTGGGGGGGGGGGGGGGGGGGGGGCCC
>JAACJT020000052.1:10878595-10906823 GCA_009936485.2 Gymnarchus niloticus | reverse complement strand
GTCCTCCCCTCCTTACTCCACCTATTGGAGTTGAGAAGTGGAGGAGTGTGTCACAATCTCCTCCCCTCGTAACGGAACCGAGTGGAGTAGAGAAGGGGGGGAGAGCGCCGCGGTCCTGTACTTACGGGGTGTGATGGTCAGCAAGATGTGGCTGTGTGGCCTCTGCACCACTTTCATGTGGTGGTGTCCACTGCCTTGGAGGTCCAGGTCCAGGCAGCAATAGCGGCCCTGGTCACCGTAGGTCACGTTCACCAGCGTGACCCAGAAGGTACTCCCTTTGCTGCCGTACTGCACCCCTGGGGGCATCAGGACCGAGCGGTTGCCTCCACGGGGATGTACCCTATCCCGGCAGGGCTCGCTCTGGTGGGGGGTGAAGAGCCAGTTGTGTCTGAGATGGTCCCCAGGATTCAGGAGCGTGCCCTCCGAAAGACACTCCATGGTCACGCTGGCACCCTCTGGGCAGATGTAGGACATGTGTGGAGCGGAGACCTTCAGGGGCTCGCTGCTGGCTGTGGCCAGGGCGACAGGGCAGAGGTTTTAATAAACACAAATGTTAGAACTCATTTTGGTAGGAGTGGGTTGCTTAGACAGGTCAGACAATATAGGATACAGCTCATTTTGAGCCAAAATTTGAATAATGATAATACACTGAAGATTTTGCACCTCAAACAGGCCTTAATTAATTTTTTAAGGAAAAAAACAAGTGCTAGCCAATTCTTAATAAGTACCACACAAACAAACAAAGCCACAGCTAATCATGGCCGTTGGTGTGTACTTGCATGTGTGTGGGCTGCATTTTAAAGCAGATTTCCAGCGAAAGATCACAAGTGAGATAATGTGGCTGCCTGTACGTGACTTCGCGCATGCGTGTCAGTGGGCGCTCGGAAGTACGACACGTTTATTTTTGTAGTGGTTGGCATCCGTAGTAGACTTTTTAAATGGCTTTTTCGTACGCAGACCAGGTGTAGCACGTATTTTTCCCCGTAGAACATGTGGTCCCTCGACTTCGTCACCCAACTCTGTCATAACTTCAGCCTAGTATGACACCAAGTACTTGCGAGAGGGCCGGTGTCTTTCTGTGACTGAAATCACACGTTTGTACATGTGTGTTACTGTAATACACATGTACTGTACAATGTGTATCGTATGGTTATCAGGGAGGTACACGGAAAGAAGCTGTTTTCTTGAACAGCCACTCGTGTCGACTTGTTTGTTTTGTGTGCGGGTAACAGTTTAAGAATACTCTCGCTTCGTTTGTACACGGTGTGTGTGCCTGCACCCTCATACTGGCCCTCGTACATGTCTTTTGTGCAGGCAGGTGAAACTTACACGCGGATGCCCTCGGTGTGGCGTACACTCATACACGATAGCTCTTAGTGGAAGTACCGTGCAAAGCAGGGGCCTCCCCCTGTATCAAAGCCTTGTTGCTGGGAGCGGACTTCCTCACTGTGCAGCCCTGGGCGCACAGGCCCTTCCGATAGCCCTGGGTTTGCATGCTGAATTGTTTACGCAGTGATGATGTTTGGACCTTTGTGTTTCGCTGCCTTCCCATTAGCGTGCCTCGAACACATACAGCTGACACACAACGAGACATTTGGTCCTCTAAGGCCATAATCACCCTACCCCCGACAATAGTGGATGTGAGTTTTGCCAACTTTCATGTCAGACAATAGTGAATAGCTGGACAGAGAATGCCTTTTTCCATAATTTTCCCATGCAATTTAAAGCTAATGGCTGCTATGTGCAGTCATGCTCGCTCACTGGACACTGCAAGTGTTTTGAAAGATTACACCACTGTAAACAAACAACAAATGTTTCCCTTCTGCAGATACTGTATATCTGCATAACTTCTCAAAGAAGTACTATATAGCAAATCGGATAACTAAATAAACATCCAGGATTATTAAACAAAGGCCTTACGATGACAGTAAATTACTGCCTAAGAAATTACAGTGAGATTTAAACGAGTCTAAATTTAACAGATCTACGCTGGAAAAGAACAACATACTTTTTGTACTTTTAAACAGTGTGTGTGTGTGTGTGTGTGTGTGTGTGAGAGAGAGAGAGAGAGAGGAAGAGCAATAGGAAATCCAGGAACTGTGATTAACTGAACCCCCACCCCTCTGGACCGTTCCTGTCTCTCCAAGGTACAATACAACATGCCACTGGCTTCTGTTTCACACCATTAGGCCTTCCTCATTATTATGGAATTTTCATCATTCACATTGATTCTGGGATCCCGGAGCACAATTCCTGTTTCCAGTCTCAGGAGAGTCTAGCCTTCATTGAGAAAATCCGGTCTAACCTCCTGAATATTCCACTTACCCCACACCTTCACCCCCGGAGTTTTGTTTCCATTGTTATTGCCTGAAACCATCCCCTTGCATACACTTCAGGTTGTTCCTTTTGTTAACCTGCCTTTCAGCCTGGCCTAAGTGCGTATGAAAGACATTGTGCTTGTTTATTTGTGTAGAAAAACTCGCTTTATTATGGCTTTAAGGGCTCCCGTTTGAAGCTAATTACTAATCCTAATCCGAATGCTAATCTGTAACCAGAGGTCTAAGAGTTTTAACTTTTTGAATATGACTGTTTCATTATCAGTATGTAACACTTGTACATCTATCCGCCACCACCTTTCCACCCCTACGCCCCTGGGGGAGGCCTTGCCAATTGTTGCTCCATAGGCGGGAGCTGAAGCCTTTCCATTGGAGGGAGCTAGGCGGAATGACCCCGTAGGACTGCTATTAGGTGAAACTACAAGAGCCATAGCCTAATAGATGGTCAGTAAATTACACCACTGACTGGTTTCACAACTGCAAACCCGCTTCATTATTCTCTGATGTTCGTCCGTCTGAGGCCGGGTTTCATGTTTCTCTCGGTGGGCAGGTCACATGGTCATTGAAAGAATCTGGTTTTACATTTCATACCTACACAGATTGAGCCTCCAGGTATGCAGTGATTGAGATGCGCTATGATGTGGAAAAGAAATCATAAGAAGACGATAAGAAATACGCCTTAATTTGTCATCTTTTTAATAGGTAGTAATTATACTGGTGTGAGGCTACAGGCCTGCAATGATTTGATGCAACCCACAGCCTCACATTTCACAGAAACTATTAACCCTTTAGGCCATCCTAGTTAAGGCTATGAGTAACCCTTTAGTGTTACTAAGAAAACTAGCAGTGATGTGCACCAGACTGTACACAAATTTTCAAATCACGCTACCAGACTTTTCAATACTATATTTTTCCTTGGATGGAAAATCAACAAAGAAAAATGAGCACCAAAAATGAATAATTTCGAAAATACATAACCTAGATTTTTTTTCTTTCGAAATCTATGATTCAAGCCATTTTGCATCATCTAGCAAACTACTTTAAATCTAAAGGGACAGCCAAAGAGTAAAAAAAAAAAAAAGGAATACCCACTTCCGATCTTACTACCTGAAGGCACTGCGGAGCTTTGGGTATCATTCTATAAAGAGACCAGTCATCATAGTATCAACATCAGTGTAGATTCCTCTCTACTGAAGAGCTGTTGAAATGATCTCTACAGATTCTCAGAGGACAAAGGTTAAAGGCTCTGCCCCCCTCCCGTTAAATGACAATTTAGGTCAGGAGTCACAAAATGTGACTGGGACCTCCATCCCTGTCACTGCTCCTGTTTTGCTTTAGTTATCTTCATTTATGTCTTCACACTAACCAAGGTTTCCCCCTTTGGTAGTGAACAAATTACTGAGTAGCCAGCTTCCTATTCCTTTCTCCAATTAACTTTAACTTAAGACATATCTTCCTATTTACCATAACTGACTAAATGCTCTTATATTTAACTTGACTGTCGGCGACGGTGAGACTTCCAGTAGACTTTCCTCATGGGCTACTGTGTTTTGTATGTATGTAACAGTCTTCAGAATATGCTGCTGCACTGGTTTCAATTCCAGTCTCCTATGAACTCCAACTTCTGTGGACACAACCTCTAACTGAAGTATGTTCTGAGTAAGCCACTCCCTCGCACCCCCGACAATTTCATAATTTTCTCTTTCACAACCGTGACCCTGTTGATTCAGCCTACAGCACCTCGTCTTTGCATCCATTGTATTTGAAATGCCGGCTGCTCGGGACACGGTTCTCCACCAAGGTCACCCAATGTGTCCTTGAGTAGATCCTTGCTGTGTACATCGTAATGGCACGTGAGTGAGCGAACGAATGAGAGTGACAAAGTCACGCCCTTGGATTGAGGCCTCTTCAGCACGTCAGAGCAAAGCGAACACTCAGTTCTAGGAGAAAAGCCAAACACAAACACCAACAAAAATAGCCTCAAAATTGACTTTGTGGTACATACCACTAAGGGCCCTGCAGTTCGGACCTGGGTGGGACACTTGGTGAGAAGTGATCACTGATTGATCTACACTTTTCTATGTTTGGATTAACTTCTGAATCACCTTCTGGTTGGATCTTAGTGGAAGAATTGCTTTAGTCAATCTGAGGTGCCCAGCCAAAGAAGAGTTTTTATCTTTTACAGTGCCGGAATTAAGAAATGATCTTTCACAACGACTGGCATAACTTGTGCTCAGTACCAGCCACCTTGGATTAGTGCTTCTGTCTTGTCTTGGACCACTTCCCCATATTCAACAAAAGACAGAAGTGCGGGTCTAGTTGTATTCAGAGGTAATGTTAAGTTCAGGGCCAAAGCTGAACTCCACCCCTCTCGCAAATCAACCTGTCCCTCTACCCACTTGTTCAGAGGAAGGAAATCACAAATGAAGTACAAGCACTATTTAGACAGTCACTGCTGCATGAGCTGGAAGTTCACTCCGTGCGTAGTTTGTTGCAGAAAAATTGGTTTCACAATCTGACACCAAGCAGTTATACAAGGAGTGCCAAGCAACCATTTTTCCCCATCTGTGTTGTTAATCTGATTGAACAAGGCACAAAACTAATGCTTACTTGTCTGTCTCAATCGCACACCAAATACCAAACTGTATTAATCATTACAGTTTATCCCTGTTTTCCAGTAAATCATCCCATACTGATTTCTTCCCTGTTCTGTTGCCTAAATAAACATGACAACAATTAAATGTTAAGAACAGTGCAGAAACGAGTTGTACCGCTGATAACGAGGAATTAAAAAAAGAAGTGTTAGCTATGTATTTTATAAACGTATTTGTCACAGGAGTAGTTTTAGGTTACAAAGTGTGAATGTCAGTTCCTCTAGGCATGGTAGACATTTTAACAGCGTGACTCAGTTTCGCATAGAAAACATCTTCTCGTTGCCTACTTATTCATGGTATAAAAATACACAAGCACATTTGCTCTGGTGCTTTTTATTTACATAGCGGAAAATGTGAAGGCAACAGTTTTGCTTGTTTGGGTTTGTATGTCAACTGTTTCCACGGAAAGGGTAAAATTCTTAAACAGGCCGTCCCGAAACTGTAGTTTCCACAATAACTGGGCATAACCCCAAACATTTTCCCGGCACATGGCAACACATTAAAACACATTCCAACATCCCTTTCGAATTTGTCTACAGTCGTATTGTTCATGTGCTGTAGTGACATATGGCTAAAATATGGATAATCCTGTTCCTGCGTTGCCCTGTGACACGGGATAAATTGATGTGTACACGCAGGGACAGGGCTGTCAGCAGGCTTTTTCTCCCAGTTTCAGTCCTAAAATCCTAAATGGCTTTGGATGCAATCCGACCTGTTTGAAGTGGATTACAGTGTCGGCACCACACGAAGGCCCAGGGCGGCAGCTGCTTTTTGTCTTAATGCCAAAGGGGAGAGAAGCTTCAAATAAACCCCTGGCCAGGTGTTCACATGGAAACATGGGCATCTGTAATTCCTACTCAGTGGTTTGTGTCATTTGTTAAACTATGTAAATAGAAGTTTCAGTTAAAAAAAAAAAAAAAAGTGCCTTAAAAAAAAAAAAGACCGAAGTTAACTTTTTCTCCTGCAGTCACCGATCCAGCCGCAGTCACTGACGACGTTTCATTTGGTACAGCAAATAAACAGACATACACAACGCAGGACTTATAAATCACACTGTTACAGGCCAGCTGGCAATGGTGTTTACGCATAGTGGGCTATTTTAAGCAGAAATTGTTTTCAGATCTACGGATCTGGAATGTGCAATATTTTAGATTAAAAAAAAAAACACACACACATAAGAAATAGGAAGACCCGAACGCGGTTTGTACCAGAGGTGGGGGGAACAAAGCAACATTTTCAACATCTGGAGGTCCGGATCGACCCGAGTAAAGGAGGACGGCTACACTTACCCGAACGAAGGCTTATCGCTGTCAGGTAGACACAAATCCACCGCACCCCGAAGCACATTCCTGGGCTTCTTCTGCAGGATACGGCCGACATGGTGCTCAGATGCTTGAGTTTTGCAGGAGAGCTGCTGTTTAGTACCGTAAGCTGTGCCTGACTCTGTCACCGAAGCCACTTCATGCGCTTGCGGAAATGATTTAGTTTAGGTACAAACTTTCGTCATGCACCGTTCCCAGCTGAAGATGTTGCAACTTGATACGGAAAGAGAGCACAAAAAGTCTCTCTCTCTCTCTCTCTCTCTCTTTCTCTCTCTTTCTCTCTCTCTCCTTCCACAAAAGAAAACCTATGTTCTTTCCCTTGTTTTCATGAAGCTATTGCATCTTCTAATTTTCTTTTAGGAATCCCCATTTAGAAGTATACAAAAACTCAGTGAAAGTATTGCTTTACTCATATTCATTTCAAAGATGGATGTGAACAAATTACAACAAATTACCCAAATTCAAAAGGCATACAGTATATCGCATGCCTCGGCCAAGTGAGGTGGATGGATGGACTTGGCGTAGCTATTGAATAGTGCCCTACCCTGACACCATACCCCCGTGTCACATGATTCTGTCCCCACCCCAGTCTAAGTGACTGTCATTCTATTGAGAATAGAATTTGAAATGTAGCACTTCCTGTTTGTCTTTTAAATATTTTCCCATTAGTCCTCAACGACAGTCCTGGTTTACATCGTGGACGAGAATGACAATGCTCCAGAGTTCCCTGTGGAGGAATATGTGACAGTGCTGAGTGAAGGTCCCGGCACACTGGGTGTCACCATCGCCACGGTGACAGCCTTTGACCCCGACGAAGGCCTCAACGGCACAGTCCGCTATTCCATTGCCCAAGGCAACTTAGTCCAGACGTTCAAAATCAATAACGTCACGGTAAGGATGCTGATCGAGGGTCCAGCAAAGACCAAAATACTGTTTCAGTAAATGTTTAATATACTGTAATAATATGGATTATTATTCAGAATTATAATCCTTACTACAGTTCATTAATGTTTTAGTATAGTCTTCAAAGTAACAACAAAGCTGCTACGTTATTTTCAAAGTGTCAAAAATGTCTTTTTATGCCTAAATTTGTCTAAAAAAATGCACAGGGAAGCATGTGTAACGGTAAAATAATCCATCGATACGCTGGGTCCTGATTATCAGATAATCTAAATCTGACTGTCAGATTTTAATCCAGCCCCAATTACACAACGTATACAGTGGATATGAAAGTCTGCACGCTTGTCCTGAAATGGCAGGTTTTTGATATATACAAAATCTAAAAGAAAAACAAATGCATAATATCTAAAAAAATGAGCTGCAAATCAAAAAACACAATAGTTGTATATAAGCGTGCACACCCTAAAAACTAATACTGCACTTTCTGCTTTCATAGCAGCAGCAAGCCTTTATCGTTGCGTCTCCACCGACTTTGCCCGTGTGGACGGCAATTTTGTCCTATTTCCACCTTGCAAAAAAGTTCAGGCTCCACCAAATTGTGAGGGGGGTCTCCTGTGAGCCCCACTCTCTTTAGGGTTTCTTACAGTGCTGTTTGTGTCAGTGAGAATCTCGCAAATCGGTGGTGTTGTTTTCATAAGCATATAAATGTATTGTCTGTGTGGCTTTCCATAGGGGACTATAATAGCAGTAAAAGCCCTGGACTACGAAATCAGCAGTGGATACTACACACTCATAGTTAATGCTGTTGACCAGTGTCCCATCAATCGACTTCGCCTGACGTCCAGCGCTACGGTGAGAAGACGCGCACACACGCACGCACACACACACACACACACACACACACACACACACACACACACACACACACACACACACACACACACACACCTGCTGCACATGTACATAGAGAGCTATAGCACTTAAATGTTTCTGGTGGTAAAATGGTAGCTTAGACCAGTAGTCTTGCACCTCTTGGATTAGTGGTTTGAATCCCACCTCCAGCTCCTTGTGAGTAGAGCTTGCCTGTTCTCCCTTGGCTTTCTGTGGGTTTCCTTTAGGTATCCAGGAGTTTGTTCCAGAAAGTGAGCTTAACATATCCTATAATTAAACGTGAATTCTGATTGGAGAAAGCTGAAAGCCTGACTTCAGCATTTGAATCTCAACAAATCCCGACGGACTCCTTTCAGTTTTCTCCAGTCAGAATTCTGGTTTAACTGTAGGATATGCTAAGCCTGCTTTCTAGAATACACACCTGGTGTTCTTCCACAATAGAAACACATATATTTATGTTAATTAGTGTCCCTAAATTGCCTGTAATATTTAAATGTGTGTCCCTGTCCAAAGTGCCTGGTGCTTCCTGAAGCTCCAGGTTACCATGGACCTGTGCTGGATAAGCAGTTATTAAAAACCCGTGGCCCAGTAATACTAATCCACCGGCTACTGCTAATAGTAAAAAAATTCTAAATATATATAACAATGATAGATGTTTTCTTTATGAATGTATTGTTTTATGTTGTACTTTCATATTGTTCTTGATTTGTCACTGCTGTTGATAGGTCGTAGTAAACTTGATTGATATAAATGACGTGACCCCTACCTTCCCTTGGCCTTACGAGGGGCCCTTCGACATCACTGAGGGCCAGCCGGGACCCCGTGTATGGACTCTGAGAGCCACAGATGAGGATTCAGGACTCAACGGCAAGGTGGAGTACAGTATTACAGCTGGGGACCCCCAGAGTAAGTACCAGGAAGGGGCGTGTGTGTGTTTTAACACCTGCTACATGAACTTAGTATATAAACAGCTGGTTTCTGTTACTTTTCATTAGTTCTTCAGCTTTGCTGGATTAAGGTTAGGGGAAGCCATTGAAAAGTCCTTAAAATGATGTGTGTCAGCTGACTGTTGACCCCGCCCCTATTAGGTGAGTTTGTGGTATCTCCGGTGGACGGAGAGCTACGCGTGAAGAGAGACGTTGAGCTGGACAGGGAGACCATCCCATTTTACAACATCACTGTCACGGCTCGTGATCTGGGGACGCCACCGCTAAGTAGCACGGTTAGAGATCTGTGTGGGAATAAATAAATGTACATTATAAATAAAACTGTTTTATATAGATTAACATGTATGATCACCTACGGACTCACTGACGAATGCATAGACAGTCGGATTCCCATTCTTCAAAGACTAGTGTAATGTGCTATAGAAAGATCCATAACCATATGTACTGTACATGCAGATTTAGTATTACATTCATACACACAATCTGGACATGATTTTACATACGAATATGGGAGTCTGTGATGCATTTAGATATAGGGCGGAAAGTATATGAAGAAATGTAGATGGACGAACACGATGTTTAACAGCGTATAAAAGTACTCGGGCAATGTTTGACTTTTAAATGAGATTTCAGTGCGGAAAAATTGTGCTGCATAATCAGTTCTGTGATTTTTTTGGCAAGATCAAATTTTTCCACCACCGCACAAAGCTTCCGCTTTGTCATCATCTGCCTATGACATTTCGAATCTCCATTGCCTCAGGTTTCTGAAATACAAAGCCTCACCTTCTGCACCCACAGACTGATACGCACTCCTACGCAGTCATGCATGCGCAAATTTCCTCCAAAATTCTTTAGATTCTTAAGCCAAGTCAATATGCATTGTAAAAAAAAAAAAGACTTGTAAATATATTCAAACAGTAGTGCAAATTATTTTTTAGCTCTTTTCTTTTACAAACTCTGTCCTCATTTTGCTAGCAAAGGCTGGTTTGTTGACTCCCCTGTTGCGTCCCCTGTTCTTTTACCATAGGTGGTGGTTGGGGTGCGAGTTCTGGACATAAATGACAACGACCCAGTTCTCACGAACCTTCCGCAGAACAGGAGCGTCAGCGAAGGGGCCCCGATCCACTCCTCCGTGACGCAGGTCCTGGCGCAGGACGCCGATAGCGGCCGCAATGCCTTGTTGACATACAACATCACTGCCGGCAACACCGATGGAGCCTTCTACATAAACGACACGGTGAGGTGGATGCTGTGGAGTTTGGACGTAAGGGATATCAGTGAAATACCGATGGATAGCAGGGGAAGCACTAGGACTTGAGAGCTAAATAAATTGTCAGGTAGTCGAGGTGCTAAAGAGCTTGACTTTTGATGTAAAGATTCTTGGTGAATTCCAGACAGGGTCATGCCGTTGTACCTTTGAGCAAGGTAGTTTAGGAAGATGTACATGTGGTTAAAATAATAGTATGTTATAGCTTGTGTGTATGTACGTGTTTAAAACAAACTGCCGTTTGCTCCCTCTTCTCAACAGACCGGTGTGGTGCAGGTGATCAGGCCGCTGGACCGGGAGCGATTGGCAGAGTACAGATTGACCATCACCGTCAAAGATAATCCCGAAAACCCCCGCATCGCCCGACGGGTATGCATTTGGACCACCCTGCACCAATTCTCACGCGGAAAAACGCACGTCTTTTATCTTGCTGTAGACCATTTACCGACGGCCAGCGTTGCACGGAGGAGATCGTTGGTGTGAGATTCTGGAGCACCGTCAAGTATTTCCTTGTTGATCACAGACTTTTAATACATTTCTATAAATTCTCTCCCTTTACAAGACCCCAAAGGCTTGTTAAGTGCAACCTAAAGGCTAATGAATACTTCACTACATCTAGGTCATTGACATATATTGTCATTAGACACCATGATGTGCCTAAGTCTGTTTTTTATTATTAGGTTGAATAAGGATGGTGCAGACTTGCTGTCTTTCAGCATTTTGGGGTAGGGATACAACCTTGAAAGAGAATCCAAGGTCACTCACTCCTATTTTCTGCTGAGATAGTGGTACTTCTTTGACTACTAGACAGTTTCTTCTTAAAAACCTGCAACTACAAAATCACTTTCTGCCCGAATATTGAAATGTTTCCCTGACTCTGTAATCTCAGCATTCGACTGACTTGAAATTTGCAGACACTGATCTTGGCCCTGACTGGGTTTTCCCCACAATGTGAATCTTGATCAACTTATACTAGTATAAAAATGAATTCCACTGGCAAAAGCATCTGTTGTCATTGTCTAAACTTTAAAATAAATACATCAAAATTCTTTGTGTTTGACAGATGATAGCTGGTTAAACTCACCCCCCAGAGCTAACCCTCTCAGTATTTTGATTAAAATGATTTTATGGTGCTTTGACATAGACCTACTTCATGATTTACGGATTTCTTTTGTCAGACAGGGGCAGCGCAGTGCCTCAGTGGGTAGTACTGCTGTCTCCCGCCTCCGGGGTTGGGGTTTGAATCCTGCTCCCTATGTGTGGAGTTTGCATGTTCTTTCTGAGCCTCACAGGGTTCCTCTGGGTACCCCGCACTGTCCAAAAACATGTTGCTAGGCTAACTGGTGTCCCTTAGCTGAGCACAGTGTACGAGTAGGTGTTTATTTGCCCTATGATGGATTTACATTCTGTCCAGAATGTAATGCCTTGTGCCCTGTGCTGCTTAAGATTTGAGCTACCTGTGACCCTGACCAGGATGAAAGGTTGGATGTTATTAGACATTTCTTTCGCAGCATTTAAGATTAAGCTAAGTTATATAAAGTCTGTTTCAAAATTTCAGTTCTTACCTCAGGATATGTATAACACGCGTCCCTCTTCACATCAACGAACAATGACCAAAGCCTAGAAAGTATTATGACTCTTTACCCAAAACGTGACCGCTTGACATTTTATATTTTTAAGTAGCTAGACTGAGAAGAACACTTCAACAGGCTCTCCTGATAAAGATCCCCATTCAGTGATTTTTCCCCAAACCGCCAATGGAACAGACAGTCATGAATGATTGTTTCATAGCGCGAGACTCCTTCGGTGAGGGTGAGAGTGTGAAATGCAGTAGAATTTACAACAGGGCAAAAAAACATGGGTTTCATTCCATAACAGAGGCAAAGATCTCAATTAAAACTGCTTATTACAAGGCCAGCCAGTTTCTTGTTGACTTCAAACATGTTACAGCAGCTTAGCCCCTCTGGCCTGGAGTTGTCTAGTAAACTAACACATTCTTGTTGCTTTTTAAGCAGATCCAGTTGTCCTTTTCTGCCATTTCTCCTTTTCTCATCTCTCTATATTACGTGTTGCTTCCTGAATTGAATTGAATTGAATTGAATTGAATTCCTTTATTGTCATTGTACACAGTACAACGAGATTCAATGTGCAATTTCCCCATATCATAACTTCCATATAAAATGATAAGAAATATACAATTTAAAAACGTAAGTACAATGTACATATTAAAGTGCAAATGGTTCGTAGAATGGCTCAGGTTGTACAAAGTCACGGTTGTTGTGTAAAGCTTGCAGTGAGGTAATTATAAGCACAATCAGATTTACTTGTCCCTCCATCTCGGTTCCTCCTCTGTAGGATTCAGATCTGCTGGTGATCTCCATTTTGGATGAGAATGACAACCGGCCCATTTTCACTCAGACCAGCTACCGGGCCGAGATTGTGGAGAACTCGCCTCCAGGTAGCACACTGACCGGTGTGTGACTCTCTCCAACAATGACTGAACCCCCTCCACCTGCTATCCCATTTCCTGCAAATCTCGGATATTAACGAGGCCAGTGAATCACCACAGGATGAACGACCCCTCTTCTTTTCATTCTCTCTTTCTCATTCCATATCGTCATTCCGTCCTCTCTCTCAGGCAGTGTGGTATCAGTGTTGAATGGTCCGGTGTTAGCACAAGACAAGGATATTGGACCCAATGCTGTAGTGCGCTATCGGCTTGTTGGGCCACGAGTGGACCTGTTTACAGCTGACTCCGTCACAGGTACCAGCCTACTTCTGTAGGGGTTGTCAAAACTGCATACTCAATATTGAAATAGGTGCTATGTGAATACAACGTGAAATGTCCACATGTATTTATACTTAAATGACAGCTCATCATTATCATTAATGGCATTTCAAGAACTGACACACACTAGGACAGGAACTTACTCTTTATAACTTGGAGATATCAAAGATTCAAGTGTGATCATAGTGATATTAGTAGTAACTGCACTGTTCATAAAAAACTAAACCCTTTTTATTTCTGCAGTAACTGATCCTGAGCCGATTTTGCTCACTTTTGGCCGAAATGCATAACAAAACGTATATTTTATTTCCTGCCACTCCTGTTTTATGTACTCCTACCATACCTTGTGACACACGCAACCAATCTGACTAGCGTTCACAGTTATGAACATCGAAATCAAACAGCAATGTCAGGTAACAGTCAATTCAAAAACACTGACAAAAGTCATACAGTTAGAACCACTGTCCAAAGTGCTGTCCATTAGCTTTCTCAAAGGCCCTCAGCCGTTCAGCCAAAAATGCTCAAAGTCGGCTCAGGATCTATGAAGTTATTGCCAAAATAAAACGGGTTTAGTGGTTTTTTTTGTTTTTTTTTTAAGACAGTGTATACCAGTAACCATAAATATTAAGTATCCTTAATTTCTCTTCCTCCTGCTTGCTTTCTTCCTTATTCGACCTTCTTTTGTTCTCCTCCTCTTTCCATTCTGACCGTCAAGGGGAGGTTAAAGTGCGTCCGGGGGCAGTCCTCGATCGGGAGGCTTTCTCCGACCCTCGGGTGGAGCTGTTTCTCGTGGGCGAGGATGTGGGGGGACTCAGCAGTAGCGTGCCCCTCATCATCACCATCCTGGATCAGAACGACAACCCGCCTGTGTTCAGTCCGTCGACCCTTACCGTACACCTGCCGGAAAACAGCCCTTCGGGTGAGAAGCTCCATCATGCTCAGAGACGTCGTTCATGTCGCTGTCTTTCTAATGATGTTGGTATGGGTGGGTGGTGTGGTCCAGAAGAAATGAAGACAGCCACTCACCAGGCATCCTTGGATTGCCGATGTGCAGAAAGAATTGCCCTGGATGTAATAAAAATAGGGGCTGCAGTTTTTACAATGGCTGTCAGACGACTATGGTCTCGTGTATGTGTGTGCGGTTTCGGCATGGCTATAAGGAATGTTCGACAACTCTCCAGTTGTCTCGAAAAAGACAAGCGTTGAACTCCGTCATCTGCTTCCTAGCCATTATTCTTGCTGTATTGCAATGACTTTGTTGATCGTGATTTGATTTTGTTGTCAAAGATACACCTGAAGAAAATTGTTAGAGAACGTGTATTTAATTTCCCACCACACCTGTTTTCTGTGCTGAACCTTGCAACATGAACAACAAATGGGTCTAATGTTCACGACAGTAAGCATCAAACTCGGGCAGCAAAGTCAGGATAACGGTCAAATCAGATTGCTGACAAAATACACTTAGAGCCAGTGTTCAACGTGTCATCCATTAGTCTACAGCTGTTCAGCTAAAAATGGATCAATAAAGTATTGCAAAAGTATAAAGGGTTTAGTTTTTTTTTTTAAGGCAGTATATACAAAAATGAGACCATAGGAAGTTTGTTCAAAGAGAACCATGTGAGCAGTACGTATGTGTGTGTTGCTAAACTGATAATCTTTCCCAATTCTTTCTCTATGTTCCCTATACTGTTTTCCTCCATCACCTTACCCTCCATCGGCACCGTACACCATGTCGTCATGCTGTCCACGTCTCAGGCGTGGTGGTGACCCAGTTGTCTGCCAGCGATGCCGACTCAGGCACTAATGGTTGGCTGATGTACAGGCTGGATAGTGGCGCCCAAGACAGATTCATCGTGGACTCCCTGTCGGGAGCTGTCTTGGTGGGCAACTCCACCCTTGACCGGGAGGAGCGCGGTTCATACCGCCTCATCGTCGTGGCCACCGACCGAGGCACGCCGCCACTTTCCGGGACGGCGACTCTCTCGGTCATTCTCGATGACATCAATGACTCACGGCCTCGCTTCCTGCAGCTGGTCCACACCGTCAACGTTAACGAGTCCACGCCCCCCGGTGTTGTGGTGGCCACCCTCACCGCCAACGACCCTGACCTCAGACCCCGCCTTGAATATTACATCATCTCTGTTGAGGCCAAAGATGACGGGAATCAACCAGTGGGTGGCCTGCAAGATTCCTTTGGCATTGACTTCCATACTGGTGAGTCACTTGGTGTTACTGTTAGATATCCGGCACCAGATGGACCATGAGTATCATAAGCTTTTTTTCCCCTGTTATTTTACTGAAGCTTCTATCTAAATAGTCTTAGCTGTATCACTTTCAGGTCGACGCTTTTATCTTTCGGGGATAAGTGCGTTAACTGCTGCTTCTCGCTCCTGCTTCAGTCCCATGTATCTCTTTCTCCCCAAGACCTGCGCAGTGTTGTGCAAGAAGGTGCCGTTCCTGTTTTGTTTTGTTCCCGTTTCATTGGCGTTGTAATCGTGAATGACGTAAATGATGTTCAGAGCTTTGTATTTCCAGGCTCAGTATTTGTGCAGAAGCCACTGAACCGAGAGCTGGTGGCCAGCTTTGACATCATTGTATCTGTCCATGACAATGCCAGTGACATCATTGACCAGTCAGTCAGTGTGCCCAATGGTAAGGCGGCCATTAAATTACATTTCATTTTTTGTGCCCTGTTATATAGATTTTGAATTTTTCACATTTTAAAATAATCTCAACATGAGAATTCAACGTAAATTGCTGTTACGCCATCTTGCTGATTATTTGCAGCTATTTTATGCCACCTTAGGGTGGCATGGTGGCCCAGTGGTACTCTCACCTCAGACACGATGGGTTTGGGGTTCAAATCTCACCCCTTTGTGCTTGGGGAGGGATGTTATCGGAACGGACGTCCCTAAAGTGTACAGTGTGTGAATGTGTGCATGTACGTTCCCTGCAATAGACAGGCAGCTTGTCCAGGGCATCCCCCCTCTTTTTGCTTTTATCCCAAGATTTTATGCTGCTTGGGATAGGCTCCAGTCCCTCACATGACCTCGTGCAGCCTTATTATTGACTGTTTCTATATATAAAAAGAAAACAGATATAAAACGATCAATGTAATATTGTTCGTTTAATGTTGTGATAACATCGTCACGATCTGTGTCTTCCCACAAGCACGACTCACGGTAAACGTGTTGGATGTGAACGATAACGCGCCCCGTTTCCGGCCGTTCGGGGTGACCCACTTCTCAGAGATGATTCTGGAGGGGGCCCAGCCTGGGACCACACTCCTGTCCGTGTCAGCTGTGGACCCAGACAAGGGTCCAAATGGCCAAGTGACATACCACCTCCTTCACCTCCCCCATGGGGGATACTTGCGTCTCGAAGACCCCTCGACAGGTCAGAGACCCCTGTTTTATTTCTTTTTAAAATATATTCAAACTTTAATTAAGTGAATGATACTGAAGCTGTTTGTGTGTAGTGTGTCATGCCCATCAGCTGTCCAGGTTGATTCAGAGCTGCCTACTCTGACTTAGACTTAAAAGTGTGTCACCATGCAGGCCATCCGATTGTGAGTACTGTTTGTGGTGCCTGCACGCAGGAAAGATCTTGGCCAACAGGACGGTGGACTACGAACAGGTGCAATGGCTGAACTTCACTGTGCGAGCCCAAGACCAAGGCAGCCCCGTCCGAGCGACAGAGCTGCCCGTCTACCTCCGCATCGTTGACGTCAATGACAACAACCCCATCTTCCTGCAACCCTCCTATCAGGTGTTTGTCAGGACTGTGCTGCATCGCCCAGTTTGGCTGATAGAATTTAGTGCAGGGTTACATGAAGCGTGCCACAGTCTAGTATACACAGTGACATGGAAGGCATCTGGCTTTGCTACAAAGAAACCTACACCATATCTTGGGGCATCAAAAGCCAGCAGGATGCTACTCAGCTCCAGAAGAAAATGTGTTCTGGAGAAGCTTTCAAGTACTATCGAGATATGGTTTTAAAGACCAGGTTTACTTTGTGAAATGGGTCAGCTAGTAGCAAAGTATTTTAAGAACCAAATTTGTGATGGTAAGCTTGTAGGATCAAATCCCAGGAGTGGCCTTGAGCAGTGCTGTGAGGTTCATAACCCGAGGGTCGGTAAAATATAAAACGTAATTTGTGTAAATGGACGCAATGTAAAAACAAATAGCTACGTCTCAGTGTTGTAGAATCTACTGATAAAATAAGAACATGTTCCAGGTGTGCAGACCATAAGGAAGAGTTCTACTGTAAATGTTTATGATTCCTTATTAAAGAAAATGAAGTAAAGTGTTCTTGGCTTCTCTTCAGAGGTCTGTTTTCGAGGATGTGGCCCTGGGTACGGTGGTTGTAAAAGTTAGCGCCACAGACACGGATTCTGGCCTCTTCTCCGTTATCGAGTACAGCCTGGTGGACGGAGAGGGCAAGTTTGGGATCAACCCCACGACCGTGAGTGAATTTACAGGGAACGTTTTAATAATATGCACACAGCAGGGGCAAGCACAGTAAAACATGGGTATTTGGATAGGCTGGCACATTTTTCTTTTCGTAGGGTGACATCTACATCCTCTCCCCTTTGGACCGGGAGACAAAAAACCACTACACCCTGACAGCAGTTGCCCGGGACAACCCTGGGGGAAGCCCTAACAACCGTCGGGAGAATTCTGTTCAAGTAGGCAACTGTAGTCGTCTATGGTTTTGAATACTGTCATTCTAATTCTATTGTCTGATTCCACATGGGTCTTCACATCAGGTACACACGTGTTCCTGTGATTGTTTTTTGTTCTTACCTTGATTTTCTCTACTGCTATTCAAGGTGATACCCAGCTGAGACTTTGATAGCAGCAGTGTCTGTTGAAGTGTATTATTCCGAAATGTTTCCTAGCTATGAACTAGAGGAAACAATATATGACGGACCTCGAAATTGTTCCGATTGTGCATTTGCGTAACTTCGTCATACCATACCCATCCATCTCTCTCTGCCACGCCGTTATCTAAAGCCGGCCCCGATGTCCCATTTTCTTTGACCGCGGCTAAGGTGATCGTCACCATCTTGGACGTGAACGATTTCAGACCTCGCTTCTCGGAACAAGTCTTCAGCACCAGCGTGTTCGAGAACGAGCCGAGCGGGACCTCGGTTATCACGCTCACTGCCACTGACTTGGATGAAGGCGACAACGGAATCTTGACCTATGCATTGAAAGGAAATGGAGCTGGTAATGTCTTTGATTATTCAACTGTATGTTTATATTAAAATATTCCGTACAATTACGAGTTTATATGCATACTAATAATAAAGACGTCTGTTACAAAATCAGCTTGGTGCTCATGCATCATTTGATATCAAGTCCAACAAAAAAATTGACCGCATTGACAAATATTCATATATGTCTGTTATTGTGAGTTTGCCTTTCATGGTCACTTACAAAAGTATTGTTTTACATCATAGTTTAAGTCTGCATGTATAAATACTTTGCAGTGTGCACAAAGAATCTGTCACCATTGTTTGACTTGATGTAAGAACTGAATGCATGAAATGTCTTTTAGCAGATGTTAGCAAATCCGTTGCCTTCCAAATGTTGAATGAATGTTGGAGAACTAAGCACAACAATAACAGATGCAGCTTAAATGCGGCCTTGGCCAGCTTCCCGTAACCATAAACCGTGTTCTTGTTGTCTTTCTCAGATGCGTTCTCCATGGACCCAGACACAGGCCTGGTGCGTTCCCTGCGCCTGCTGCAGTCCTTCGAGCGCTTCAACCTGACGGTGGTGGCCTCAGACAACGGACGGCCGCCACTATCGGGCAGCGCCACCCTGATCATCACCGTCATTGACGTCAATGATAACCGACCCGTCTTTGTGCGCCCCGCCAATGGCACCATCATGCACATCTTGGAGGTGTGTGAGTGCAACAGCTCGTTGGCCAATTAACGGGTCTTTGTGCCGGTATTGACACGCCTGGGTGCATATGTGACCTATTCTACGTGTGGCGTGTGTATGGGAAGGTGATGGTGAATGGCCGACTATAATTAGATGGCATTTCAGTTAAATTTCAAAGACTGTACTTTCAATAACAATGAATTTGCCCTTGGAGAGACATCTGAAGGAGGATTGTTGTGTTGATGTAGACGATGATTTGGTTATGTGTGAAAGATGAGAGTTAATTCAGGGGTGTGCAGCCTGCTATCTATGCACTGGAGTCTTGTATCATTTAGAATCACTAGAGCACTGGTATTCAATACATGAACTCCAGTCAGGTCCCAAATACAAGCAAATTTGGACCTCTATAGTAAAGTTACATTGTAATTGGTGCTGATGTAGAAAAAGATAAATTTCACTCAATTTTACAGTCTAACAGCCATTTTCTGACTGCCTGATTGACGTTTTATATGGCCCAATCACAGAGCTCCTTCCACTACTCCAGTGTTAGCCATAGCTGAAATACGTTAGCAAGCTAGGTGGCAAAAAGAATGATGTAAAATGGCATGCTCAATGGAGAGAAAGGTCGACGATGAAAACTGCGTCTTTCAAGTAGAGTGGATTAATAAATACGCGTTCGTTTTACCTGAGAGAAGCACAAATCCGATGTGTTTGTGAGACAGTGGCAATCGTGAAAAGTGGCAATGTGAAACGCCATTATGTGACTAAACATGTACATGCAAGTTCTAAGCAAAACTGAGCCCAAAACACAGAGGTAAGAACGGAAAAACTAACTGAAACATAGTTTGCAAATATTTCAAGTGTCACAGTTCTTCACCCACAAAATTTCCCTTCCCCTGGACCTTTGGCTAAGTGGACCTTTAGGATTTTTAGGTCCTGTACCCTTGCACTAGAGTGAAGATAGTCATGCATGCTGATCTGGGAGCAGATTTGCCTTTATTCATGTTTTGTTACCTTTTTGAGTTAAGGTGATAATTGGTTGAGGGTAAACTGATCTGTCAGCAATTTTTAGGGTCAACGACTTTTTTTGTAGACCGCACATATAAATCAGTAACACTCAATGCTAATTAACATCAAAACCATCACGGTGATGACTTGCAATCAAACAAATTACTTCAGTGAATCCTGGGAGATTCTAACCTGCTCTTAATACCTTTCTTGTTCTCTAGGAACAGCCCCCAGGGCTGGTGGTATATGAAGTATTTGCTACTGATGGGGACGAAGGGGTAAACGGGGAGGTCCGCTACGCCTTCCTGCAGACTGGGGCGGGCAACCGGGATTGGGAAAACTTCCGCATCGATGCCTTGACGGGTGTCATCACCACGGCCGTGAGGCTGGACCGGGAGAAGCAGGCCCTACACAGTGTGAGTGGCTCTTGGGATGACTTGACTGGAATTTGACCTGGATGTTAATGTAGCTGTTCTTATTAAAGATGAAGGCCCCTTCTGGTTCTCTGTGATTAATGCACTGAAACTTTCATCAAAAGAATCTCTTAAAATATTAACTATACTATGCAAATTGCTTTGGAGAAGTTAAACTGTGTGATCACAGTTCATATAATGAGATGCAATGTGACGGTGCAGCTGATCATCGTGGCCTACGACCTTGGTCAGCCCGTGCCATATGAAACCACACAGCCCCTGCAGGTGGCTCTAACTGACATCGATGACAACGAGCCTGTCTTCCTGAAGCCTCCGGTGAGTACTAGCAATGTTCCCTTTAATGATCTCTTAAAAATTTAGAGAAACGGGAAGATGCTGAAAGATTTACACGCTATATTTTGTGGTAGAATTTTGCAGCTTTTGCAATATTTCTGACCTTGAAGCTGATGGTGTACGTGACTTTTTTGTGACGGCGTGTTGTCGCTGTTGTGGCTTCGTATCCCTGGCGTGAAACTGAGCTTTCGCTTATGTGTTGGTTGACATGTATCTCCAATAGTGATGGGACAAATGAGGCTTCAAAACCCACGGTGGGTGGGAGTATCCTGAACTAACCAATCAGTGTGGGCACTAAATGAGGCTTTAAACCCCATAGTGGGTGGAGGTATCTTGAACTAAACAATCAATGCTGGCAAGAGTTTTGAAGCCTCATTTGTTCCCTCGCTAATCTCCATGGGCTCGTCCATGATCTTTCTCACCCGGGTCTGCGTGTCGCCCCCCAACATCATCCAGCGGGGTAGCTTACCATACCAGCTGCTGTCTGTGCCAGAGCACTCCACTCCTGGGACGCTGGTGGGCAATGTGACGGGCGCGGTTGACGCCGACGAGGGCTCCAATGCTGTAGTGTACTACTTCATAGCGGGTGAGTTGAATAACCAAAGTGGAGGGTTACCGTGTACACTCAGAAATTTAGAAGAGCTATAGAAAATACTAGTAAACGTTCTCATTTTCTCATATTAAATAAATTATAATGATTCTTGAGGAATATTTATGAATAGGTAAGCTCAATAAGATTCGTGGTTAAGGTAGCGTATTGAATTATAAATAGTCATTTAGAATCGAGACTCAAATGCATATTCATAATAGAATTGATTTGCTGATAGGAGGGGATTAATTCAGTGGAACTTGTTAATGGACAGTGCTTTATATTATCAACAAGGCAACAAGAGATTCAATGAAGAAAAGAGAACAAAGGAATCAGAGAACTGATTGGCAATTGTATTCAAAGAGCGAAAGCATGGCGAGATGAGAGGTTAGTTGCAGGAAAAAATGGACATTGAATTGCGGGCACTGGGTATCGATGAACATTAATGTTCTGAGCAGCAACTTCTGGCTGATGCGTTTATAAGATCTGTTGTTGAAATTCTTTTAAGTAGAGTATCTTAGGGCGTAGTTGGTGCTCCTGTGGGGCCCCTAACACTAAGTCTGGTAACACACTGATGGCAGGAGGTGACACTGAGGGAAATTTCGGCCTGAGCATAACTGGAGCCCTGCGGGTGAAGAAGGACTTGGACCGTGAGTACATCCCTGTGTACTCCATTATTGTTAAGGCTTCGAGCAACCGCAACTGGACTCCCCCACGGAGCCAGAGAGCCTCGAGGCTTCTCAGCCTGGACCCCAGTCATGACCCAACCCTCCAGGAGGTGCGGGTCTACCTGGAGGACATCAATGACCAGTCGCCACACTTCACCAAGCTGGAGTACACTGCAGGTACGTCCTGAGTATGTCCTCCCATTCGTAGGTAAATCTTAACATGCTCGGTTATACAAAACGGCCACATTGTTTGGTCCAACTGGAGTAGACGTCATACTCAAGGTTACACGTGTGTATATTGTATGTGTCCTCGTCTCCCATGATCTCCAGGTGTGGCTGCAGATGCCAAGGTGGGTTCCGATTTGATTCAGGTTCAGGCGTTAGACGCCGATGTAGGTAACAACAGCCTGGTCTACTACAGCATACTGTCCATCCGCTACATAAAGCTGCAGTCCAACGACTCTGAGGATGTTGGCAATGTCTTCGTCATAGGTCAGTCTTCATCAGGCCTTCGCTGACAGCTCTCTGTTTTATTTGCTCTATCTTAAGTATAGCTTTGGACACACAGGTTATGTGACACCATTTACTGTGACTGGACAGAATACAGAATAGGGAAAGATGGAGTAATGCATGGATGGAGGGGGCGGGAAACGTATGATTCAAATCAAATGATGCATGCATTGGGAAGGAGGGAGGGGGCAATAAACATGCTATATTGCTTTTATTTTGACTATCAGCCCTGTTTCCTAGTACATGGAATCTTTTCCCTGGTGGGAATCCTTAATCAACAGGTGAGACAGACGGTATTATACGTACCTTTGACCTTTTCACGGCCTACGCCCCGGGATACTTTGTGGCGGAGGTTCTGGCACGGGACATGGCTGGACACAGTGACCTGGCACTGGTGGGAATTTACATCCTACGGGACGACCAGCGAGTGAAGATCGTCATCAACGAGATCCCTGAGCGGGTGCGATTTTTCCAGGAGGAGTTTGTCAACTTGTTGGCCAACATCACTGGAGCCATTGTCAACACTGATGACCTGCAGGTTTGTGCAAGTGTCGACCAGGACCTGCTCACGGTCTCCCAGTACGACGTGCCCAGCTTCCATCTCCTCGTCTATACCTTGATATCCCTCTCATTGTCAGTTCCACGTGGATAAAAAAGGTCGAGTGAACTTCGCTCAGACAGACGTCCTCATCCATGTCGTCAACAAGCAGACCAATCGCATCCTTGATGTCGAGAGGTGAGCAGGGGAGGTGGTACAGATTTTAAAAGGACTTAAGAGTGATGGTATGTGTCTTGTCTATGTACCTTGCCTTCCACGACAGCACGGTCTCCAGACACAGAAAAGATGCACACGGCAGCCTTGGTTGAAAAAACCGACAGGCTTCACAAAATACTACTCACTAACTGAAGATAAACAAAATTTAAAAGGCCTCTTTAAATGGCCACCACCAAAAAATGCTGACCGCTAAATTTAAATGATCCTAAACTCTACGAAACCCAAGCGAGCACAAACCAGCATGTATAAATGACCCAATATTAAACATCCCAAGCTCATTCTACTAATCAATCCAGCTTACCCTAGTAATCCTTTAGAAGCATAAAAGCAAAGTTTAATTTACTGAGCACTCTGTTGGACAAAGTGGCTTGTGATCAATAACCACCGGCTTATGTCAGTGCATGCAGTAATTACGCCTCCCTCAATAGTGATGGCAGTGTTGCTGTGCCTTCTCACTTTCAATACTGGCAGAGTCATACAGATGATCGATGAGAACAAGGAGCAGCTGAGGAACCTGTTCAGGAACTACAACGTCCTGGATGTTCAACCTGCGTTGAGCAGGAAAGCACCAGTGGACATGACCACCTTGCAGGTTTGTGTAAGAGATAAAGGGAAAGTGCCTGTTCTGTTTTTCCATATAACACAGGATTCATGCATTTTAAGTGATTTAATGGCATATCTTGAGCAGCAGTGTGAGACGCGTGCACTGTAAACGTTCATCGTCTCGCTGCATTAAAGGTAGCAAAATATTTTTAATAATGATGCCTGTCATTAGTTGAAATTGATTTTTAAAATTATTTCTTACTAGTTAGGAGGAAGGTGTGTTGCTAATGTTTCTATGTATAATTTCTCCATAGCCTCTAATGTCTCCTGTGTGTGTGTGTGTGTGTGTGTGTGTGTGTGTATTTGTGTGTGTGTGTGTGTGTGTGTGTGTGTGTGTGTGTGTGTGTGTGTGTGTGTGAAAGAGAGAGAGAGGCTGTGTGTTATGTGTGTTTGGCCATGCAATATGAAAGTACCAGTTGGATGTTGCCTTAAACATCTCGGAATCATTTACATCTCCTTGCTTCAGTGTTTTCCTTCCTTACTGGGTTCTGATATTCATGCAGGTCATTGTCTGAAGGCCTCCACTGAATCTTGCTTGCCTAGCGTCATTACATTCTTAACTGGAAACTATTCAGTTGCCTTCAGACTTCATGGCCTGGATTAGCCAGTTATTGACTGCTGGCCACCACTGGATGAGAGCCGGTCCTGTAGGTGTGTGACCAGGGAAGTTTCCACTTATCTGTCTTATGTCTCTCTTTTCTTGTAGATGGCTACCATCATCCTAGCTGTGCTGCTCTTTTTTGCCGCGATGCTCTTCACCTCCATGATCATGTACTACCGTGCAGCGTAAGATCCCTCACCTCAAAAGGGACTGTTGGTGTCGTGGAGAAGTTTACTCTCTTCACTTCCACCTGGAGATGTGTGCATGATCAACAGCAACTGGAAAATGTCGTTCCGTATTCTTGTCAGGGACTTGCATTTAGATTCTAAGTTGTACTCAGTCTGTTTGTAAAATTTGTTTCAGCTCAGACTTTGATTCTTCGAAATGTTCACAGGCTAAATGCTATCAGCATATTCGGGATTGCTTAAGAGGAAGCCTTTGAGAAATTTACGATAAAATCTTGCACTCACACACATACGCATGCATTTCTATAGCAATATCACAAGGCTGGCTTCCATCCCAATGCTTCTTCAGCCTACTGCTATTATTTCACAATGCAGTGCTTGCTGAAGGAACTTTGAGGCCCCACGGTTTCCTCTTACCCAGTTCTTCTCTGTTTCACTGTCTATTTACTGTAGGCACAAGAGGAAGCTGAAAGCTATCGTCGCTGGCTCCACAGGTACGTCCCCTGTGGTTCCCCGTGCCCCCCCCCCCACCCACCCTGTGAGAGGCATGTTTTTTTTGTTTTTTTTGAGTGAAACCCAGTCAAGTATTACTGGGCTCCTGCCTTGCTTTTTTATGCTTGGCTAGTTGTTTCTGTCTGTCCTCCATTCTCCAGGAAACCAGGGCCTTATGGACATCTTGGACATGCCTAATACCAACAAGTATTCCTTCGAAGGGTGAGCGAGCATCCATACAGAGTGGGGGAACACATCCCGCACGTGCTAACGTGCAGAGGGACGGGTGTCCGTGCCATGTGCCTCTGGTCGTTCTATGGCACGTCCGCACGTAGCCATGTGGATGAGCACTTCCCGAAATTACTGTGTTACACAATTTGATGGCTGGAGTTTTGCATGTATCTTCATAGATAGAGACATCTACGTTCTAATAAAAAATGACTCGCGGTTCACATTAACCATAGCTTCCTGTTCTATGCGTATTGCACACAGTGGTAGAGTGCCTCAGTGCTGCGGACTGCTACCTCACACCTTCACGGCCGGGGGTTCAAACCCCACCCCTGTTCTAAGAGTGTGGAGCTGCGGGCCCATGTTGTGTGGGTTTTCTTGCGGGCGTACCGGTTTCCTGACAGCATCCAAAGACATGTATTTAGGTTATTCGCTATCTCTAAATTGCCCATATGAGTGTTTTGCTGCGTGTGTCCTGCGATGGACCGGAATCCCATTAATCGTGTACCCCATCCTGGTGTATTGTAGTGCTTGGGATAGATTCCAGCCCCTTCCCCCCGCAACCATGAACAGGATAAGCAGTTAGAAGATGTATGAATAAGCATTTGTATCTGCTGTATCATTTCTACCGTTCTCTAACTGCTCACCCTGTTTATATATTCATATGTGCTTACACACAAACTAAAACTGGAATGATGCAGAGATGATTAGCATGGCCTCAGTGCAAGGATGACGTGCAAATTTGTGAATTTGTCGACATCATACGGTCAAGGGCAAACCCAGTATGGCTGGACCCGTTCTGCCGGAACCTGGAGCTTGCGGCACAGGCAGAGCACGAGGACGACCTCCCGGAAAACCTCAGTGACATCACCGACTTGTGGAACAGCCCCGCCCGCACGCATGTGAGAAGGCACCCGCTGTCCTTGTTCTTCTATTGCAGCTAGGCTATATACTATAGTTACAGACCCCAACGATGCCACACGACACAAATGGACCCTGAACCCGAAGCTGAGAACACTTCACATGTGCTTTAGTTTTTAGGCTATGACATTCCAAGATAACAATTGCCATCTTTGCCTCTATGGTGCACAAACTGCAACAATCCAGAGCTTGCCATTGTCAAAACACAATATGGCACCCACGCTAAGCAAGGATTGACCTGGAAATTTCCTCAGAGATACAGAATATATGTGTCAATGCCCTCCCATGAGATTTCATGTGATTCACAGCAGATATCAGTGCTACTATTGTTTTGCAATGAACTTTCTTAGATACGTAGATCAGGTTTCAGAAAGACTGATTAAACCTAATCTTATACTAAATTGCCCTCTTCAAGGGAATGGCTAAAAACTAAATCTGAGATCTCATACCTTTGTTTCTGTGGCTGTTTACAAAATCAGCCTGCGACAAAAACAAAAAAGCAAAACAGCTACGTTTCTACACCAAACATGCACTGGGTGATCAACTACATGCGTACATCGCATTTTTGACCAGACTTTAAGAGGCTGATTTAACCTAAGATTGTATTTTCGAAACCAGCACATCTTATTGTGATCCAGTGGTTTAAATTCTGTGTCGCCCGCTCGATCCATACCCCAGGGGACATTTGGTCGTGAGCCACAGGCCTCGAAACCAGAAGATGACCGCTACCTCAGGGCTGCCATACAGGAGTATGACAACATCGCCAAGCTGGGCCAGATCATGCGGGAGGGGCCCATTAAGGTGAGGCCTAACTGACAACACCATTGTCTAGTTACACTCGCCCACTGTATTATACTCATATTTGTAGCCAGCAATATCTCAGAACTTCTAGCCAACACCGGTCCTTGCCCTTCAGCCATCGAAATTAAAATATATCACGAGGTCGCTATCGACCACGGTGATGTCAGGCACGGTCTACTCAGTGATCCTCTGCTTAGTCTCACAAAATGAGAAAATTGCTGGGTTTCCTAGGAAATGTACAACACTCGGTGACTTGCATATGGTTAAAGTGCATGCCGCTTCATGGGATGTGAGACAGATGGTCAGGCTGCGGTTCAAGTGACCTGGTCTAACTGAGCTTGACTGCCATCCTGCTAGGGCTCCCTGCTCAAGGTGGTGCTGGACGACTACCTGAGACTCAAAAAACTTGTCGCCGCCCGACTGGTGACAAAGTCCACCACAAACGGCGACCAATCGTCCATCACTGAGGTGGGGGAGGGGAGGCGGTTGAAGACATGTAGGCTCATGCTGTCCTCTTCCCAGCCACTAGATGGTGCACTATCACTACTTGTGGTCTCTATTACTATATCACTGTTCTCCTCCTTCAGGTAGCCCTCCTAAAACTTGTTTGGCTCTTAAGCTTTCCCTCGCTTTTAGACTTCTTCTAAAAGATGCTGTTTCCCCACTCAGTTATCCACTATGAATTTCCCATCTCGGAGATACAGTCGTCTTTGAGCTGTTACCTATCCGGACATTTTCATGACATTTAACCGCATGAAGAACTACGGAGTTCTTTAAGTAGAAGATGCTGCTATTCTCTCCATTAATCTGTCCTTCAATTTCAGCTGTCTGTGCTCTCATGGCTCTTTATTTCCTTCGGCTGAAGTATCCTCTCATGTGACTTGATCCAGAAGTTCATCACAATGCGTGCGGACCTCCATGCGCACAGAAACCTCACCCACTTTTCTTCACTGTCCTGTTCCCTACTTCCCCCCCCCCCCCCCCCCCCCCCCCCCCCCCCCTCCCCCTCCGTCTCTGCCCTGAGCCTCACTCTTGCCGGGGTGGTGCCCCCCCCCCCCCACCCCGCGTTGCCCCCCCTCC
>JAACJT020000052.1:10861886-10878495 GCA_009936485.2 Gymnarchus niloticus | reverse complement strand
CTTCTGAGTACATATATTGAGTCATCTGACATAAAGGAAGAAAGACAGGTAACTGTGCACTGGGCTGTGAAAGGGAGAGTCTGTGGGACATGCCTTTTTTCACTCTAATGGTTATTAAGTAAGTCTGACAAACTTTACACAGAGAAAGCAGACGTGTCAGAAATAAGGAAGCAAAATCAAGAGTGCTTGGCATGGGCTGTGAAGCCATGGTTATTTCTTATTGTGTAAGCTAGGTGTGTTAAAAAGGGTTAATGAACCAGTCCTGCTTAGTGCCAGCCAGAGGAGGATGGACCTCCCTCTTGAGTCTGGTTCCTCCCAAGGTTTCTTCCTCCTGAAGGATTTTTTTCCTTCCATCCATCACCTTTGGCTTACTCTCTGGGGACCTTGGGCATGGGATTATGTAAAGCACTTTGTGACAATGCTCTTTGTTAAAGGCATTATATAAATATAATTGAATTGAATTGAATTGAATATAAGGAAAGCTGTCATGACAGGAAATTTTTTAGAAGTCTGAAGAAAATAAAAAACTAATGCACTTAAATTTGGCAACACAGCTGGAACATCACTGTGCGTGTCTCTGTGTGTGGACAGGACACAAGTAGACTCAGGTGAAATGAAGAGTGAGCAGGTGACTGCAGGGAGCCCCCTGGTGGCCGGGCTGCAACAGTACACCGAAATAAGTCAGCCACTTGCAGGCTTAATGAAGAGGTATCAAAAATGAGGGGAGAGGGAGACAGTGTGACAGCAAAGATGGTCAATGACAAGAAATCAGCACACTAAAAATTCAAATTGATTCCTTCTAAAAAACCATTTAATTGTATGTCATCTACATTTGGTCATGGCATAATAAGAAGCGAACTCTAAGCAGTTATATTTGTCTTGTCACGAGCCATCTTTGGTGGGCGGGAATGAGATGGCTATGCTTCCCTTTTGGCTTCACGTATGGTTCCACGACCGCCTGTTCGGGGTTAACTCCGCACCTCAGCTGTTTGGAACAGGCCCAAGTCTTTTGCTCCCATCTGTGCCCCTGTGTCTGGAATGATTCCCCCTGCGGCCTGAGTGTGGCCATAGACTTGCCTTGCACCGATTTGTCACCACAGCGTGGGGTTTCTGCTAAAGAAGTGTGTTTGCTGTGTAGCATGTGTTTTGGGGGGGGGGGGGGGGTGTGTGCTTAGATTCCCTGCTGGAGCCTGTCCCAAAAATGAGTGCCGGCAGCTTTGGCAAGCTCTGCCTAATGCTGTATAACATTTTTGTATATACGATTTTGTCATAAACTCACGCCACACTTTATAGTACTCACCTGGTGGCTTATGTACAGAGGACATGTATACAAAAGGCTGTCCTAAATGGTATAAAAATGTAATTTAGCTCAAAGTAGTGACTCATTCTGCTGCATGTGCATTTTATTAAGAGAATACTCAAGACCAAACATCACCTTATCTAGGATATTCCATCCTAAAAGTAGTGTTATGGTTTAAACGATTGCTCAACTCCTAGGTACTGTTCATGGAATGTTTACATATATGTTAATAAATATTTTGCATTTTTTTTCATCTTGTCGCCGTGGTCTGAGTGATTCCCGTGTGGGGAGGAGGTCAGAGAGATGGACCCAGCATGGGATTCACACCAGGAAAGGCTGTGTGTGTGTGTGTGTGTGTGTGTGTGTGTGTGTTGGCATCTCCAAAGAGAAGCCCTTCCGATAACCTTGTAGTTGTGAGGGAACAAGCTTAGGAAGAGTTACAGCAGAGCAGTATGGAGAGAATGTTCATGATGTAAGTGGCTTGAGTGAACATACTGGAGTTTTCATATTAGAAGAACCAAGAGTAGGACCTTGTTGTCTGGTTCTTGAAAAAGTCTGGAGAACGTCAAAGGTGGAGCGGGGGGATTAAGGTGAGAATCAAAGGTGGAGAATGTAAGAGAAGAGCAGTTGTACCGTGGATAAGAATTTGTGGAGCCGAGCTGATGTGAGTTACGCAATTTATTGATTCGATACATGTTCATATTTACACCACAGCATTTCATCCCTGCAATTTAATAGGCTCTTTGTGGTTACTTTGGAACATTCTTTGCAATGCAGTAATGAAGCAGTTGGAGGCGGAAACAGTATCTCTGTTTTTGGTGGGGAATGCCATTAAGGCTCACTCATGCATGTACCTGAGCTCCCATGAAGATATAGGATTTCTTTTGCACACTCGAGAACCCTCAGAAGAGCCACTTAAGATATCTTGGTTCTTCACATTTACACTTACGAGATCCTGGTTCCATGTCAGGCAGAGTCTCAGCTGAGGTTAATTGATCAATTAACTTGTTAATAAACCTGTGGGAAACACCTGATGTTGCATCTACGAAGATTAAATAAAACACAGAAACAGATGAGGAAATGTCACTGGCCAGCTGATTTCATTTTCTCCAGAAAGAGATTTCCTTTCCATTGGAAATCATTTGATAATAAAACATTTTCAGGTTGATCCTGAGAAGCTATGTGTGTGTGCTATGAATTTGACTGGCTCTCCAGGTCTGTGGACTGGTGCATTGTTGGAATAGCTTTGATTCTCACCACGCAACCACCTGTGCCAACCACCTCATTTTGCCACGGTGTGGGGATAACTGGCAGGGGTAGTTTGTACAGAGCCCAGGCTGAGCCAGCTGGCATTATGTGAGAAATTATATCAGATACACTCACGCATGCACACACACACCCTTGCTCATAACTCCTATGTTTTTGTAATCTTATTTTGCCGTCAAATTTAGAAGGAAACAAACACGGAGTTATATAGGGAACCAGGCTGTCAATAGCTGAGTGGGGGGGTACACTTTGGGTCTCAGCCAATAACAGCCTTCCCTGTACTGATCGACAGTCCAATGAATAAACAGCCATGACAGTAGAGGCAGGATAGAACCAGTTTGTCAGGCTGCCTCTGGAGCTCGGCATGTAACTGCTGTTTTGTATTAAGAGCATGAGCTAAGATCTGCCCATGCTTTTGTAGAAGGTGCTCCGAGCGTGGGTTTCCCAGGTGCTGGATGGGCGTGCATCTCTCTCAGAGCTTCCGACTTGTTCTGAACCACTGGGCAGCCCATAACCGACCCGTTTGCTAATATGTGTGGAGCTCCGAGCGTGGGTTTGCACCTGCATGCGTGTGAAGCGAGAGTGATGTGTCACAGCGCATTAGGGAGCGCCGCACTGCCGTTTAAGGTGGAACGGAACCCATCCTGCCTGCGTTTGGCATGCTGGGTGTGGTGCTGTGTCAGTGCATGGGGCTCGAATTAAAAGCTTCCTTTTCTGCGGCGTGTCTTGATTGGGTGGAGGAGATTCTTATGTCCATTTTTCAATGTTGGCAGCCCGGGCATCAGCAGGCCAGCTGGCAGCCAAGGTCCTGCCTGCTCATCGGCCTCAGCCCCACCCCCATCCACACTCCCCCGAGACCCTCGACTAGACACCCCCTCACCCACTACGCGTTTCTCCGATGAGGCGCACCTCCATAATTCCTACCCATCTCGGACTGCCACGGCACCTGGTGACACAGGCCGGCCACAGTCCAGCAAGGAGCCGAGCGGCCAGGGGGTGGTAGAGATATTCAGCTTCAGAGACTACATCATGGGCACAATGAGCGAGAAGAACGAGGTGGAAGAAAATGCAGACGTTGGTGCAGCAGACCCACTGGATGCCAAACCGTCCTTGGCAGAGATGGTCAAAACTGAACCAGACACAGAATCAGAGATAAAGACAGAGGCCATTACAGGTTCATGCAACAGGACACAAACAGATAGAGTACCTTATACCTCATCAACAGAGGGCCTAAAGAATTTCCAAAATGCAGCACTGATTCATACAGTCCCTTCAGAGCACACTGATAAAACGAAAGCTGGTGCAGACCCAGATCTATTGGCAGAGAGAGAAACAGAGGAAAAGAAGCATTTTTTGAATATCCCAGAAGTCCTTGCTCAGGATATGGGGAGACAGTTTGAGATGATCGAGGACTCTTTGAGCAAAACAACAAATGCAGTAATAGATACTGAATCAGAGAGTAGAATGAGGGAAACAACAACAGGGTTGGCAATGAATTTTTTAATAGGCGATTTAAAAGGTTTTGTGGAAACAGATTTACAGAATGAGAACGTTCTGACAGAAATGGAGACAGTGGTAATGGATGAAACAAAAACAGAGGTGGAGACACTTAAAGAGGCACCAAAGGGCAAAGATCCTATGAAACAGACCGAGAATGCAAAGCTACCGTCACAGAGTGACCGGCGAAAGGAAAGGTGCTTGGAATCAAAAGAAGACTCTGAGAACGATCCTAACGGAGTCCTCCACAAAGGGGAACATGAAGAAACAGATGATGAAAGAAGGCTAGTTTCAGAACCCAGCTCTCACACTGAGACAAAGCGAAGGGCAAACGAATTGCAGACAGAGACAGCTACTGAACCGAAACCACGAACGAGGAGCGGCTCACCAGAAGAGACCCAAAAGGGGGGAGAGGCAATGCCGACACAGTCACAGGCAGAGGTAAAGGCCAGGACGTGCGTAACGTCAGGTCGTACGGAGATAGAGGAAGGCAGCGAAGCAGAAGAATGTGGGAGAACGCTTGCAGAAAGCGGGTGGAAAACACAGCCAGAGTTAGGAGTGGAAACAAATATAGAAACAGAACTAAAAATAGAGATAAATAACAAGTCTGAGTTACAGGCACAGAAACACTCATTGACAGGCTTGAAGATGGAGACAGTTACCCACCCTGAGTTCAGTTTAAGCTTACAGAAATGCATAGTGCCGGATTCGACAGCAGACAAGCAGACAGTTTTGAGCTCAAAGGCAGGCAGGGAGCCAACAATAAAGGTACAGGCAGACACACCAAAGGAAAAAGATCTAGAGACAGAGAACAATTTAAGCATACTAACAAATGTGGAGAGTGAGCTGAAGACAGAGCCACCCAAAGACTGGTCGAGTTACCAGGAACAGCTGAACCATCAGGGACAGGCGAACATCTGTGCCCCACCTCCAGACCCTGAGGCTGGGCAGGATTATTTTACTGCCTTGGTGATTTCACCTGCCCCTGGCTTGGCCCCTCCCCAGGGATCTAAGCAGCAGTCCCCCTGCTATTGGACAAATGGCACCTGCAATCTGATAGCAGGGGCTCGAACCCCACTCCACAGTCAAGCTGTCCCCCTTGGGAGTGGTAAAAATGACAAAAATTCACTGGCGAAACCTGCTGACGTAGTGCCAATTGATCTGGCCCTGTGTGGGGCCGGGCTGGACCCAAACACGGGCGTGGGAGCCAGGATGGGGACCTTTGTGGAGCGGCAGCCTCCTGAAGGCCATGCAAGCACAGGGACGGAGAGTGCCCTTGAAGTGGCTGCGGAGGCCACTGCCGCGTTGCCACTGACAACGCCCACAGCGCCTGAAACGATGGCAGGAGAGGGAGAGGCGGAGGAGAGAAACGATTCGTCCAAGGAAACGGCTAGGGCAGCCAATTCAGCGGCAGCAGCAGGAGAAGAGGAATTAATTACGCGTCGGAGCTCAGCAGAAGCGTCAGAAATCGTTACAGCCAGACGCGCGGAGCCATCGTTAGTCTCCGTGGAGATCAGGCACGCACCTGATTCGACAGACAAGGCCGGTGAGTCTGACGGCACATCATTGCTGCGCAGCTGCATCAAAATGCCACTCAGCTCAGCTGAGAGTGAGGGGGGGGAGGCAGGGGGTGGAGCTACAAACAGCTCCCCAGGGAACAGTGCTCAGTCTCTGGCCAGGGAGAGGGGGAGGGAGAGGGACTCTCACGGGCTGGAGGAGTGGACTGACGTTTCGCTGCCTGGCCCAGTGCAATGTGACTGCCAGGAAGAGAGCGCCGTCGAGCTGGGAGCAGGAGGGAGAGAGAGAGGCAGCACAGAGTGCAAGGAGAGGGAAGGAGAGCATACTGCATTTAGACTGTCAGCAAGGCCTGCCAACGGGGTGACAGGGACGGCGGCATCAACGGAGGAGCAGCCGGAACTCTACGCGAGCCCGCCCCCAGGTGTTGGTGACTCAGCGTCGCGACGCTGCCGTGGGTTTGCCGGCTTATCAGGGAGCGACTCCGCCGCAAAGGAGCGGCAGTCGCCATCGCTGGAAGAACCAGAAGGGCACGGTTCCACCCCTCCCCCGCGGCCTCCTGTCGGAGAAAGTGCTGGACGTCGTGCCGCTGACCCCGTGGAAGAAAGGCTGAGAGAGCACTTTCTGCATCCTGAAAAGCACGGAGAGCAACAGGAGGTCCCCAGAGCTCCTCCACAGCTTCTGGTAACAGCTGTCACCGTAGAGCAGGCTGCGGGGGTGCCGACGAGGGCCTCACCGGACCCAGCCCCGAGGCCTCCCGTCCTGCCTGGCCTGCCACCCAGCCCCCCTACCAGCAACCAACAGGTTAGACTCTCTGGCAGCTCAGAGTCAGACGGATTAATAAACGGTAACAGCGCAGAGCAGCCAACAGAGGGCGGCGAACAACACACTGAGACTGAAGGGCCCAGGGGGACCCCCACAGAGCCGGCGAGCGACCAGCCTCACATAAACTTGAAAACCATGAAGGACATCAATGGACGCCAGGCAGGTACGAGGAAGGGGGCAGAGAAGCATCGGAAGCAGAGCCCGTCTAAGACAGCGTGTGACAGCACCTCAATAAGCATGAGCACCTGTGCCTCCCTCCCACCCCTGACCGTACAGGAGAGCCTGCACCATCCAGTGCTGGAGAGCAGCTTCACCTACCAGGAGTTCTTTGGCCTCAGGAAGCCAGATATACCACCTCTGTCATATACAGTCACAGATCTACAAGCGATTAGTCATCCTGAGCTAAGAAACAAAAAGGCGGATGCAGAGATGGCGCAGCCGCTAACGCTGCTGGAGACAGCGGCAGATCTAGCGGCCGTCGTCAGCAAACCAGAATTGGAACCTCTCCAGCAAAGCAGTGAAGCAGGTATAGCAGAGACTCCACCAGCAATTCCCAGCAAGCCAGAACAGAAAGAACCCGTCCAGCAAAGTAGCAAGGCTCATGTTTCGAAGGCACAACAGCTTACAGTGGCACCAAGAATGGAAGATCCAACAGCCGCTGCCAGGAAGCCAGAACTGAGAGAGTCTGTCCAAAAAGGCAGTGAAGAAGATGTGGAGCAACCTCTAACTCATACACCTGCAATGCCAGAATGGTGGGAACCTGACCAACAAAGCAACAGGACAAATACGGTGGTGTCAGAAGCACCGATGGGGCCACCTGCAGTGGCAGATGAACCGGACACTAAGGTGGAACAAACTGCGATAGAAACGGACAAGACTAAGCATGAATTTGTGAAGGAAACACGTTTGGAGCAAGCAGAGCCAAATCCAGCTAAGTTGTTGTCTGAGGAAGTAATTTCCCTGAATGGTGAATGGCAATCAGAGTCAGTGACTCTAAGTGCTGAGGAGGAGGAAATGAAGAGCAGAGCCTTTGGTCTCCCGGTAACAGCTGAGTGTGACCTAACAGAGGCAGAGAAGGGGGGATGTCAAAGGGCAAAGGTCATGGAAACCGAATGCACTGAGGAGGGAACAAAGACAGGTGGAGAGGACTTGAAGGGGCCGGCTGTGTCAGCTGTTGCAGAGGAGCCACCCAAAATAATCACAGGGAATCTGAGAGCATTAGGAGCCAAAGACCTGGTGGAGGAGATGACCATCTCAGTGGGGCTACCTGACACTTCCCCGGAGTCTAAGTGTTTCCCTCCCGCAGCATCTTCAGATACCTCACAGCCCAAAAAAGCTGCCTCTCTTAGTGATGCCATCTGCATAGTTACTCCAATATCTCCCTTTGCTCAAAATGACTCTGACGCCAACACACTGGGCCTTACTGAAGATGTGAATGCAGAGGTGAGCCTCCATCACTTCACTAAGCCTCCAATTGAACAGGGGCCGTTTCTTCTCCAAAACACATCAATCAAACTGCAAGACTGCGATGTTGATCCCGCAAGATTTGTGGGTTTATTGCCATTCGAGGAGGCTAAGGATCCTGTGTTAATGCAGCGAGAGCCAGATCACACAGACACAGTTAATGCAAAAGCTGATGCCATTACTTCACTCATTTCTAGCTCAGCTGGGCCTCTACTCTGCCATGGGGAGGTGACAAATGACTCTGTACCTACAGAACATCTGCATACTGAAGCTGAAGACCAGGGGACAAGCCAAGGAGCCATGGGCCTATTGTCAGACATGGACAAAGGGAAAAGTGCAACTCAGGGCAGTTCTGGCCTTCAGAAAATTGATGTCAATGTCCTGATCACTGACTCCCACGGCGACCAGTCCAGCAATATGGAATCTGGAGATGAGGATAAGGATGCATTACCTATTCGTACACCAGTAACAGAGCTGGGCATCAGTCTACCTTCAGCCTCATCTGCCATTACAGACCACATGGTCGTAGAAAGGGATCAGGTCGGGAAGGACATCCTCTCTGCTCATCCCATTATGAATGACATAGACTGTCAGATGGAAGAGGGAAGAACGGGGAGAATCTCAAAAGGACGTGATGTAGAAGATCAGATAATCCACAGCAAACCCTCCATTGCAGAGATGCCTCAAACCCGAGTTTCACCTTTCCAGGGTTCTCCGAATACAGAGATACAAGACGTTCTGGAAAATGAAGACTGGCTGAGCACTGTAGTTAATGAAAGCAATGCAGGCAACGAAGCGAACTGTGACTGTGTGGGTGCATTACAGGAAGCCGTGGGGAGGACTCTTTGTTTATGCAGCCCTAGCGCTGAAGATCTCCCTGCAAACCGGGTATCTGGTGGAACCCATTCATCTTCCTGTTTGGAGCCTTCATTATCTGAACCACTTTTAACAAATACATCAAACCTTGTTGCAATGGACACAAACACTGTGACTTCTCAGACTGGACTCGATGGAGAATTGAAGTCTATGTCAGCCCAGACCTCCACACCAACCACTGGACCTGATGTTTTCCCCAATCCACTTAGCGCTCTGCCGGTCTCCAAAGCAGAAGCTTCCAAAACTCAGCTTGACCATACCATGGAGCCTGTGCCAAAGCTTGACATGGAAACCAAATTGCTCTTTCCCAAGCTGGCATCCCTCAAAGCTGGGCAGGTCTCTCCAGCTGAGGCCCACAGAGCAGAACCTCCTCCTGAGGCTGAAATACTTGATACTCTGCCATCAAATGCTAAAAAACTTAATAGTGCTTCTGAGCTTAAGGTAGAGCCTCTCGATGCTGAGCCTGAATATAGCATTATGCTTCACTGCCACAATCCTGAACATCAACTCCCAATTGCCGGTCTTGATCACATGTCTGGAGAACACTTTAGCTTATCTGCCAGTAGGAAAGCAGAGGAAGGCAAGAAGGAAGACTCCAGAGTACAGCGAGATGAGGAAGTGCAGCAAAAACAAATGCTTATAGAAGAAACTCACATGCAAACGACATGGGGAGAAATAACCAGAGAGGGGAAATATGAAGACAGCCCTGATCCTGGATCAGTCTCAGCTAGCACAGGACTGTCTGAAGAGCCAGTAAACTGGAATTCAGGATTAAATGGAGGCCTGCATCTATGTTTGGATCAGAACCAATCACCGTTGACAACTGATATGTCCCCAGGCAAAGTAAGAGACTACACATGGGTGGGGCGCTCAGCTGTGGACCAATCAAATATGGAGTCCATTCCAAGAATCCTAGCCGAGACCCAGCATCCTTTGCAGTGGGAGCCGGAAGTGAGGGGTGCTGGAGAGTCTCAGGAATGTGACGTACCAGCCAACGAGCAGGGAGGTGACCGGCGAGGTGTACCAAGCTTCGAGAAAAATGTGGGGCAGGGGGATATCGAACCCTCAGCGTGTGCCCCAGTCTCTGACAAGTTTAGGAGCAGTGCCAACAGGAGCTGCAGCTTTGACGCAACAGATATTGTCTTCACTCGTTCAGCTGAAGTCACGCTGAGCGAGAATGGGGTAGAACAAAATACGGGGTTTGCGCCAGATACTTTAAGGTCAAATAATGTAGTGCCGAGGTCAGGTGAACATGAAGGAAATGATCAAGCAACACTAACACCAGACTATGAAGAAACAAGATTGATATCTGAGGGGAAAGTGAACACTGGTGTTTCTACAACATCTGAGCAGAGTGATGCCACAGACCACATCCATGACACTGCAACACCAGTTTACAAGGAGATGCCCCCTGAATGTTCTTCTGAGGCAGCGTCCATTTTGGACAAGGCAACATGTCGAGACCCTGTGGCACCTCCCAATCATTCCTCTGCATATCTTGTACCTTCAAGTCATACACTATGGGAACAGCAAGCTCCCACATGTCTCGACATTCACGGTGAGGCTCGGGAATACTTTGGTCTGCAACCAGATGTGGAGCGGAGGTCTCAAGACCCACAGTTAGCACATGAGTCTACCAGCCAGCCCACCTTGAAGACATTTCTAGGCGGTGACTCGTGCTCCCAGCAGCACCTGGTGTGTGGACCCACTACTGCAGACAAAAAGGACCATGCCTTATCAGAGACAGCGAACAGGGAAAATGTGGAACTGGAGCAACCAGAAAATGCCACCACCGGGTGGCAGAGTTTAGCTTTGCCACCATCTGAGGAAAGCCATCTCCTCAGTCATGCCAGCAGTCCCACAGAGACTTACACAGTGGTTCCCCAACCAGTCCAGGAAACACACACAAGTGACGAGCAAATTCTTGTTGTTTCTAAGGAAGGACAGCATGGAAATGTTCATGTCACTCCCAGAATGTCCTCTGAATGCGGTCCCTGCTCAGATTTTAAAGGCAGGAGTGAAGAATCAAAGGGTGTGAGAGACAGCAATGAGGTTGTGCAAGGCTCAGACACTGAAGCTGACACCCAGGGACAACTTATTGTTTTACCTTTCCAACCTCTCAACGAAGAAAAGACAGAATTAGAGAAGGAAAAGGAGGTCCAAGGCCCTGCTATATCTGAGGAGACCTCATTCTCAGAAAGCCTCAACAGCGGTGTGGTATGCGATGGGATCTCTATTTGTAGAGAAGATGAGGACCTCCCAACGGATGAGACATGGATAGAGGAGGAACAGGACTTTGGCACTGTTCCCTTAGGGCCGCTGGCTGGAGATCTGCCCCCGCATGACACACCAACATGCATAGAACCACACGAGCCCCCGCCTACAACTGACACCCTGGCAGAGCCCTACGCCAAGAGTGCCCTGCAGGTCTCTCTCTCTGCAGGCTGCTACAGTGTCCACACTGACCCAGACGCATCCCACCTCGCTGTGATCTTGAGTACAGAGCCAGTCTCTGAAAGCAAGGACTTAGAGAAAAGCTCAGGAGACGAGTCTGCAAGAAACGACTCAGAGCGAAGTTTACGGACAGCTAATAAGTGCGGACGTGACGACTTAGGGACAGAGGCAGTGAGTCAAAACAAAGACTCAAATAGAACACCACAAACTGAAGTGACCTCAGAGGACACGGACTGGCTGATAAAATCCCTGCAAGATGCTGCCTCTCTGTATCAACCTGGACAAACAGCCAGCTGTGCTGAAGATGCCTCCCATGCCAGGTAGTGTTCATCACGTGTGTGAGTTTGTATGCAAGGGCCTTCCAGACATTGATGTATATGAGAAAATGTCTGGAATGTAATTGTTCATGTCTACAGTTGTTCATCAGTGGCTACTATGCAAGAAAGATTGTCCTATTTAAGATATATAATTTGTATATATTGAGGATCTTGTCATTCCACAGCAATGTCAGCTTTTCTGTCTCCTTGGGAGGCAATGAGAACAGAGCTATTTTTTTTATTCTTAGGTAATGAACATACATTAAAGAATAAATGTTCCTGTATCAGTAATTTAGCTAAAATTCAAATGATGCATTGCATTGGCTCCTGGGGTGAATCTGGCTGCACCTGTGTGTGTGTGTGTGTGTGTGTGTGTGTGTGTGTGTGTGTGTGTGTGTGTGCGCGGCCATGAGTGTGTATTCCCTCAGTATGTTGTGCAGGTTTCCGGGAACTTCTATATGTGGTGTATCCACCTCTCAAACGTGATCTACTCGTGTTGTACCCAGGCTAAATGTCACTATTTTTTCCAGGACAAAACACAGGATAGGCTCAGCTGCGACATGATAAGCAGCTACTCAAGTAAATAACGTGGTAAAAAAAAAATGTGACAAATCTAAGAAATGTGTGAAATGACTAGACGGTGAGAGGAATTTGATCTTCTGTGTGACAGGGAAGAGTTATGATTCTTATGAATAATAGGTATTTCACAATATTATACTGTATATGAGAAAATGCAAAGAAAGAAGCAGATTCTTTCAGGCTGAAATGGGGGGTGACAATGGGATAGCCTATCGTCACCAGGGAGTGACATCAACTCTGACATCAAGCAATGTTCCCAGAGCAGAAAGGGCCTATTGACATACACGCACACACAGGAGGTATCTGAGCACGGCGGGTACAAGAGGGCCGGGAAATCCTCACAGTGTGTCCTATACATACATGCATACCCACACACACAGATTCATACCTCACACACTTGGATGTCTTTATAGACACAAACATACACGACAGGATTTTTCAAGCATGTTCTCCCAACAGCTAGTTTTGCAGTCTCACACATAGAAGCTGTAAAGTTCATACAATACCTTTCACACAATGCTAATGTTTTCCAAAAAGAAATCAATTTGACTGCGTCACCCAAAACTATTGGCCATAAAGCCAGTGAGACACCAGCTCCACAGCAAGGCTTAAACAGCCAGCTGCTGAGCACAGTGTGAAACTTTCATCACATTGTTTGAGTGTGTAATGCACTTTAGGCATATTTAATATACGCATGAAACTAAAATAACACGAGGTTAACGTGACAAAAGAGAGAATACCGATTGTGAGGGATTAGCCGGAAATGCGAGACCTGATCCAGGTGCTGTTTCGTGAGCTATCTTCCTGCCCTTCAGATAGGGGCATCAGTAAATCTACTTGTCATTTTGGGGGTACTTACATCAACTATTTGTGCTATCTCATAGCCCCATTCAACAGCTGGATCCACCCCAAGCTGATCTAGAATTCTGTAAACCCACTGAGGAAACAGCACCCCCAGAAGACAGGAAGGAAGACCCACCAGATCCCAGGTAAATTAATGCCTCCTTTTTACCTTGGTGTTTCCATGGCGATGGTTAGATCGCGTGTGCTTGGGTTCACTTGAGCACTTTTTGTGACTCTTTGTTTATTAACCTCTTCTTGGCCCACTCGTGTAATTTATTAATTCGGTGAGAATGTGTTAAAATTCCTAAAGAAGCCAGCAGCCCTTCTGTCACAGGTGGTTTAAATTTTGCAAAGAGATCGGGTTTAAATGTACCTGCTCTCAGCTGCTTTGCCACATCTGCAAATGACCTCTTTGTGCACGATCTAGTCTAAGAAAACATCTGCAGAAAATAAATTTTGCACCAGAGGATCCGCTAAGGACAACCAATTAGACTGACGTGTGAAAGTTTACGGGTTGAAACCGATTCTTTATAATGGGCCGGCAGAAATGCACTGCATTTCTGGAATATTCCAAGTCTCCTGTGTGAATGCTGACAAATACCTTTGATTAAAAACATCCCAATGTCTTCTGCCGTCTCCCTGGCAATGCCATTCAGATCACAGATATCACTGAAATTCACCAGTAGAACCTTGGTGTGACAGCAGGAGGTAGAATGGTCAAGGTTTTCAGGTTCAGATACACATTCCAGGTTTTTATATGACTTTGAAATTCAGTATCACCATTTCTGGTGTTTAACACTCAAGAGGAAAATTGAATGCCACTGTCAGTCTGGAGATTGTGGGTGAGTGAAAAAGTCTGTTGCTGGCGTTATAACATGACAGAGATGATGGAACTTTTCTAATTTTTCTTCAGATTATTTTTTCTCTTTCCAACCCATTTTTTCTTTTATGTCATCTTTAAAATTTCTCCTGTCTTGTCTTTCCTCTGTTCTCTGCCTTGATTTCTCTGTCCTTTCTTACATGACACTTCTTTCTCCTCTTTCAGTCTGCTTTAAACCCCCAGAGCATCAACAAATGCTATTAGAGAGCTTGCTGATGATCCAATCACTTCCTGCAGCAGCAATAGGGTGGGCGTGGCATGGGGAGAAGGAACCAGAAGGGATGGAGTTGTAGATTTGGACAGTCAGTCTAGAACCCACTTTAAACACAAGATGCATGTGAACTCAGTGGTGGTGTCTGTGGGTGTTGGATTTCCCCGCAAAAGCCTCTCTGGAGCTAAGAAGTGGAGAGATCCCCGGGTGGTTTAACCCTAAGGGCTGGATGAGTTTTCGTCCTCCCTTTCATTAGGGATCACAGGGCAGGGTGGAGAAGGGGCAAGGGCTGTCTTTTCCGGCAGGCGTTTTAAATGAAGTCATCTGTGGGGGATGGGACCCAGCTGTGAAAGAGTAACGTGTTGAGGTTCGCACGTGCCTTCCTTTTGGAAGCGTGTTTGTGTGTGTGAGAGAGAGCTAGAGAGAGAGAGGAGTACAGGACAAGGACTGGGGAGTGGAGTATCCCTGGTATTTTAAGTGTGGCGCCGTGAGAGAGAGGTCTCACATCACTCTGGAATTCTCCCTGCGCTGTTCCAGGGAGCGAGTTGGGGGGGGGGAGAGACTTCACTGCCGAGAGCCGGGTGAGTTCTCTCTCTGTTCCCCATGACACGGAAACGGTCGGCTCGCCTCTGAAACTTTCAGCGGTTAAATCGAAATGGGAGGCCACCCTTGGTGACAAGTTTGACTTCCTCACATCCCGGTCTCAGAGGGAGGGGGGAAATGATGACAAAGTTCATTTGGAGGGAGACAGAGCATTACACTGCTATCTATGTTTTCTAGCGATCGTTTTCCTGATGCTTGTTATTTATAGTAAGTGCGGACCACCAGGCTGTCAGTCAGGGGACTGAAATGGACTAGCATCCCATCCAGGGTGTCCCCTGCCTCCAATTTTCTGCTTTCTGGAATAGAATCTGAGTTCACTGCAACTTGCGCTTAGGATAACAGGTTCTGGGAAGCCAATAAGTGAGCATTAGCCTGGTGACCCCTTGATAACCTTGTTTGCTGTCAGGTGGGCATTGATTCAGCACTCGCCGCATCACAGGGGACTGTGAAGAGCTCCTTAGCTCCTTAAGAACATGGGACTGGGGCCACATCTGACTTGGCCAGCTGTTGTTTGAGGGGGAAACAAAGGCTTCGGACACAGCAGGTTTTGGCAACATCACTCTGATTCGCGGGAAGTAAGACCATGAAGCTGGTCTTTAGGTCATTTAGGGGATTCAGATTTGCTGTGTGGATTTGCTGTGTCATTGGCTGAGGGGTTAAGCAGAAATCTATAATTCAGATCCTCCTCAAGAACACACTTTGGTACGTATTTTTTTAAATCGATCCAAGAATTTGGATTTATTTCAGTAATAATTTTAGATTTTCGAAGATTATTTCCAATAGGTTAGCACAAATACAATATACTGGCCTGAAGTTCAGTGACTAATTACTGTTGGGGGTCCTTAAAAATCATGCTAAAGTAGCATGGCATAAAGCTTGGTTTCTTCTGGGGAGTCCTGGTCTGTCCCAGAGACAGACCCCCCCCCCCATTTTTACTGTGATGAAAATAAGAATTCATGACACGACAGCTATGATATATTATCCTTGTCCATGTTGTGCTTTCTGTTTTGCATATCTGCAGAGGCAACCTGGGGCTGGCTCTAGGGGGTACTGGAGTGCATGTCATTTGGTTCGCAGGAAGCCTGTGTGGCATTTGATAGTCTAATCAGGCTCGCTTGTAGTTTTAGAGCTCCAGTTAAAAACAGGCGACCTCAGCAGATTCATCCGTAACACATTGAGAGCAAACACCCCACAGATTCACTTGGAAGGCACCAAGTTTATCTGTGTATTTCTCGAATGACGGATTATTGCTAAAGATACATACCGAGTATTGTCAGAACGTTCACTGAGAATGACCTGTTTCTTATTATTATGGAATGATTTGAGAAAATTACATATGAAATATTGACCTGCTTATGTAGTGATTTGCATCTATCCATCTTCCAGGGTCACAGTAAGTTTTGAGAATATCCCAGATGACACAGACAGGGGACACCTTAGATGAGATGCCTGTGTTATTATAAATTAGGATGCATGGGTTGATAATTTATCATTAGTAAGAGTCACATATTTACATTTAATGTCTTCAGGTGATCCTTTACCCCCTTTCCTGCCTGATATCTCAGAGTAACCTTAATGCTCACTTTCCATCACCGATGGCCATCGAGCACAACAGTGGCAATGCAATTCGCAGCACTACCAGATGCATCTCAATGTTTTTGTAGTTGCAACTCAATGATTAGCCACTCGTTTCCATGGTGAATGACAAAGGTGGTGTGCATTCTCCTGCCAAAGAGATGAGAGGGAGGTATATCAAAAATATACCACACTCTTATTGAACATATTTAAATGCGATGATGCTGGGCAGAGCCTGTTTACCCATGTCAACATGCAGGTATGTGTAAATAGTGTAGTATCTGGCATTCCTTAAATTCTTTAGCCTGTGGGCTACAGAATGTTGGGATAACAGGCTCTGCTTACCTTTTCAGTCGGCGCGCCCGCGATCGTTCTGGTCCACTCTGGTTGCGTTCCTACTTCGG
>JAACJT020000052.1:10830317-10861071 GCA_009936485.2 Gymnarchus niloticus | reverse complement strand
TTGCAAGCATAACTTTTATAAAGCACTTTCCTTGGTTATAGTTCAAGGTTCTAAACCTAGCTTTCTGTCCCTACAAGAACCACACCTCATCTCATTTTAGGAGTAATTTATGAGTGGGTGTTTGTGCATATATATCAACAGCATTATTGCAGCTACAGGGACATAACCAAAAGCTTTAAGAAAAATTGGGTAATGTTCAACGGGATCAGTCTTCTGGTATTTCATTATTGTGTAGCTGCTGGCCAATAGGCAATCAGCATGATGATAGCTGCTGGCCAATACGTAATCAGCATGATGATAGCTGCTGGCCAATACGCAATCAGCATGATGATAGCAGCTGGCCAACAGGAAATCAGCAAAATGATTGTCACCCAGTGGACTACGAGGAGACGGCAGGAACAGTGGTGTCATGGCACATGACTCTTTCAGGGTGCCCGCTTTGCAGTGATGGTCAACGCCCATCTGTGGTGTTTGCGTGTGTTTATCATAGCAGACATGTTTAACCAGTGCCGCAGGTCGTTTCGTACTACTGGTGCTGCGCACAAAAAGATAATTACGGTGGATCGATATTGAAGATCAACTGCAGCCATAAAAACTGCTCTGCCACCCTGTGGATTTTTTTAAGGGAAAAGGCTTGGAATGCAGGCTCGTACCCTTCTCTTGCTCATTTCCTCCCTCCCTTTGTGTTGACTCTGCTCGGCAGGCTTGTGCCGTAGCATTGTGGACCATGAGGTGATCTCAAGGCCTCAGAGAGGTCTGCCTGGAGCCACCCCCCCAACATCCTGACCCGTTTTCCATCCACAGCGCATCAAAAGCAGAATGTGTAAACACTGTCGTTTGCAGCCAGCCTTCATTTTGTTCTCCTGTCTCTCTCCCTCTCTGTTATTTCCAACACTGACGGCCACATCTGTGTGAGTGAGCCCTCTGTAACAGCAACAGACAGTGGGGAAAGCAAGCTGGCTCTTGTGGTCCCCTTTAACACATAATAATCTTCGCTCTGTACGGCATGTCAAGAATTTTACCATTTTTCTGTGGCAAAGATACTTTTTTCCTCCATTTCCTTCTGGCAAGTGGTCTGCTTTTGATTCCACTTTGGAAAAAGAAAAGGCTTTTCCTTTACATGGACCGTGGCAGTTTTTCTAAGACCCGACATCCGCGCTATGCACAGTTGTCTGGGGCGTGCCAGGAGCCTTCAGGCAGAAGCCGGGCTATATTTAGAGCCTGACGACGGAGTGGGCTGTGCACCCCACCCACCCCGGCCTGCCCTGCAACACCCGCCATAATAAGGGTGGCTGTAGAGGGGAGTCAGCCATCAGTTCTTTTGAGTGGCAGCAGCTACTCTGGAGCACAGAGAGAGGCACTGACAAGAACAGACATGCTGCGAGTCTGAAGACCGACACAGCCGTTTAACCCCAAATTAATACACATGAGTATTATAAACCCAATATGATGCAGAATTATCATAAAAGTATTACAGTAATACATGGTACTGTTTCCCCTCCACATTCCAAAAGCATGAATGTTATGCAAAGTGACTCTGAATGGCTCATAATTAGTGAAACTGTGATTCAATGTGAGTGCGTGTGTCTCTCACTCCTACATTGAATAGTCAACAAATGGTAGTAACTCTAAAAGTACTGAACTTGGGGGAAGGTATGGATGGGAATGTACTTTCAGATGAATGTGCTAAAACTACTAAATGAGCATACCTTTTGTGTCTTTCGGAGGGTTGGTCGATCGAGGTTACTCTGAGCTGTAAGACAGTAAACAACAGTACTGTGGGGTTTGTTTTGTGATTGCTTTATTGTTTTTCCTCTTCTCAATTTAATTATCATAAAATGTAATCCAGCCAATACAACTATACATTTTTCAGACCTCTTGGCTGCTTTTCATATATAGTCCAACTATTTGAGGAACACTTATTCACCATTTGGTGGAATCTGTCCAGAGAAGATCTGGAGCAACAAAGACTTTAATGTGGTCCTTGATTTCCGGTTCCTGTTTTGTGAGCGGCGGGGTGGTCTGTTCAGTGCTGCTTGGAACAATATCACATTTATAAGCTGTTTCCGTGCGTGTCTGTAGTCAGTCATAGCCATGACATTTGGCTGTGTTAGTGCCAGTTTTGGCACTCTCACGCAAGAGGAGCATCACAACACACAGACACATCAAGCTGGGTTAGCAAGTTCTGTCAAATATAAAGAATATGGGACCATCTTCGTCCCAATAACGACCCCTGTGAAGCTGAATATTTCTGGTGAAGCTAAAGCTAAATGGTTCAATGGAGTTCTGGGCTAGACTGAAACCCACACAAACCACTATCTTCCTGCCGAGGGGGACTCCCACTGAGGCACTGTGCATTCAGTAGAGAAAGTGATGTTATAAGGTCCTCATGCAAGTGCTTGTCCAAGACAACGTTTAGTAAAAGATACAGATATTTCATTAACTGGTACAAATAGCAGCCATTTAAGGTAGGTGTATGGTAAAACCACCGTGCTGAATTATTCATTCAGTTAACATATTCTAAGAAGAAAATGGTCCATTAAAGTTCTGTCCATATTATTAGCTAAGCGTGAAAACTGGGTGAGAATGACCGCCATCTTGTGGCCAGTAAGATTTCTGGCTTTAGGGTACTGTTTTTCTCCATCCCAGCAGGTGCTCCCTGATTGGCCAGACTGGAGCAAGTGATCCCGCCCCCGACTTGGCAGAGCCTCTTGTGAAACAGACTCTCCAGCCACACCTACCCAGCTACCTTCATCAGGACGGTGCCGATTTTCCCACCCCTCCTCCCACTCCCCCTGAGAGGTGCACCCCGGCCCTTCTGCACAGCGAACCCCCAGCGCCTCAGACCATCTCACGCGCAACCGCTGTTCCTGGTCTCCCCACACCTACCCCAGCAGGGGTAGACCACCCCTCAGATCGCCCACAGGACCTCGGAGTAAGGTACAGTAACATTCCCACCACCAAAAACCTATTCACCATCCTCGCTTCTTACCCTGGTCTGTTTTGCACTTAGAGCTGCAGGTTTTTCTGTAATTTATTTTTATCTAAACACTGTCTTATGGTGGGACTTCCTCGTGAGGAGAACTACCTCATTCTCTCTGCCCCGCCCTCATTTTAGTTAAAAAGCAGTAAGAGTAACAGCTAATTAGAAAACTAGGAAAATCTGACCACCATCAATACACTCAAAAGTGAACAAATTGGAAAAGAAAGAGGTTTCCCCCAAATAATGCTCAGAGTTCAAAACTCATATATGTTGAGATATGTTTTCATGGTCCTGACTGAGCAGCTCTCTTCTAAAGTCATGGCAGAATTTCATTTCCTCCTCTCGAGTAGGGCTATGGGCAGGGGCTGGATCTGAGCTCAAGAATTGGACTGTTAGTTTTCAACAAATGTTTGTATTTATAATCTGAAAATGACCACAGAAAGGTGAGGCATGGAGGGAGGACCAGAACACACCCTCATCCTCACTTAAAACTATTACTATGAGAACATTTAGTATATTAGCCTCCGTGTTTATGTTTCCTTGAAAATATTGATGTGGTGGATCCTGTTTTAGACTATTGATTTATACCATGAAGTCACGTTACCCGAGCCCGAGAAGCCAACTTTAGATATGGGTGGACAATGAAACACAATGTGGACCTCATTAGTTGTGAAGATGACTTATCAGGAAATAGTTTTTTTTGACAGTCCTGTTTCTTTGCCTAATTAATTTCTGTCCATTGGTCTCCCAGAACCACTAAGCCAGTATGGGGTTTGTGGTGAGCCTGTTATGAAGACAGCAGAGGTCATTTGGTATTATGTGAAGATGAACGATGAGGTAATCGTATGTAGAAAGCAAAAGAGACCGATCCACTGAGAACAATAAAACAGAGAAGGCATGGGAATTAGGAAATGATGATGCAGGCTGCAGTATAAGATATAAAGCCAGCTTGAACCCACCTTCACTGCAAAACAGTTTGCCATAACTGGACAGTACTGAAAAGAATGTATTAACATCTGTTCTTGTGATCACCTTTACAAGGTAATGTATAATTTCAAAGTATAAATAACTGTACAGTATTTGTGCTAATGCACAAATAGTGAGTATGACTTTTTCCTCTTGGGGCTGTTTAAGTAGGGAATGTTACCCCTCGGCACTGCCAGAGAGCAGCATCCACACTCAGCGGAGATTCCCGAAGGTCGTGGGATCAATGGTGGTGTATTCAGGAGGACCCATCCTCCCAGCAGCCGGGCAAAGAACTCAATGTGCAACTATTCCCACTGTGCTGACTGAGGAGGAGGTGACGGCCCCTGTACCAAATGACTAAGGACTGTACTGTTAATCCGTGACTGGATATATTAACTTACCAGTCTTAAAGTGGGCCATTAGCTGTGAGGTGACATTAAGCGTAGATGTGTGCCAAGTGAAATACTAAGGAAGGGCTTGCTACTTGGTTTTCCACCTGTGATTTCCACATGGAACAGTAGGGGGCAGTAGTGATCCTACCAGCTTGATCTGTAAACCCTCCCCTGAGCTTACTTTGACACTTACTATCAAATATGCAGTACAGAATAATATAATTTTTGTGTGATCAATAATGTTCATTCCACTCTTAAGAAGATGATCAATGGCATCAGTCCCACTACAGAAGATATCTGTAGGGCTTTCAGAGCAAGGTGAGTGATTTCACTTTAGAGGATATGTATAACTGACCATGTCTGTTCTGCTCTGCAAATCCCACCCCCACCATTTAAAATAACACTTCTTTTGCAGTTGGTAAGGTGCCATAGGAGCAGAAGTTAGTGCTTATGCTACATAAACCACAAACTTTGGTTAAAAAGCTTTGTTGCATGAGAGGATAGAAGAGAGTTTAATAGTATTTTTCAGCCATGGAAGGCCATTTCAGAGGAAAGCTTTCATCACCTTCTGAATGTGAAGCAGAAGCTTTTGGGGTGGTCAGAGAGTCACAGAACACGTTGAATGACTATGATTCACATATCAGCATCTTGAACTGGACCAACAGGTCCAGCGATGGTTGTTTTGGTGTAGTGAGTCAGAAACACGAGGAACCAGATGGAACAACAGACTGCCTATACCGCCAAAAACATAGAAATCCCTCCTTCAGCACACCTAAAATGGCTGTGACAAGTCATTAACACATGGGTATGGTATAATCCCTACTTCACTCCATCCCCACACAGCCAAATAAGGAGAAGGAAGATCTGAGCTCAAAACAATCACCCCTCCCAGCTCTAAGCTGCACACAGCAGCATGTGGCCAGGATGACATTTCTAATAGGCTATCACCGTAAGAAAATTTACATTTGCTGCCTACAAAGTATTTATGAATTGTGTCCTCTAACCGGGGTTAAAGGTAGAGATTTTGCTACGGTTTGCATCAGTTTAAGAAGTTTAGGTAGCACGATATAGAGTATTTGTCTTTTCGCCATGAGTATTACTGAGTAGCTGTTTGGATAAATCAGTGGGACAGCAGGGGGTGGGTGGATGGTTTCAGGAGGTGGACAGCATGCTGTACTGGGGGGGCTGTAGATGATGCAAAAGTCTGAAATTGGATTTAAATACTAATGTATGGTAAGCCCCTCTTTGGTTGCCCCTCCATTTCCTGCTCCTGGCTGGTGGAAAGGTTTCATCGAGATGAGATTTGGATTCAGTGGGGTTATGGTCAGAGCTCAGACCAGTTCTTACATCTTCCTCACCACCATTTCTAACAGAGAGGTTCTGTTGATGCCATACACCACTCCATAGCCCAGGGGGAAAGATTCAAATCAGGCTTTCAGTTTTCTCCAATTAAAATTCAGCATTAATTATAGGATATGTTGAGCCCCTTTTTGGAATATCCCCTTTACCATCAGAGACCTATCTTTCCTGCAAATCAGAGTGAAATTCAAAGGGTTTGCTGGCAGGAAATAAATTTTAATGCATCTATAGGCTACACCAGCACCCTAAACTTCACTGTGACTAAGATCTTCTGCTCATTCCAACCACCTTCCCCATACAGGTGAGCCTTAAGCTTCTGAATGGCCACCAAAACTTTTAGCGGACCCAAAAGGGCAATAATAATAATAATAAAACAATGCAGAGTAACAAATGGGGTAATCCAAAGAATCCGGATCCCCCCCCCCCCCAAAAGGCTTAAAACTTCACACTAACACACACATGAGCACCAGATACTACAGCCTTGCTGTTTATATAGGTAGCAGAGCTCGTTAACTGGAAGAAGTTCCAGCTTTGTTCCACTGCAATCATAACTCTGGCGCCCACTGCAGGACAGGAAGAGATGCAATGATACTAGGAGTATCATAAGTATCAGAAAAGAGGCTGAGCTAGCTCAGTGGATAATACCAATGCCCTTATATACTGAGGGTCGTGGGTTCAATCCCTCAGCCTTTCTTTGTGTAAATTGTGTCTGCCTATTCTCCCTGTTTTCTCTCTTTTGTCCTCCAAAACATTAAAAACAGGACGTTAAGTGAGTTTCTTTATTTTTTCCAATAAAATAGCCTATAGTGTGCAAACATGTGCCTGTGCTTACTGGATGGATGGACAAGTACAGACTCCCTGCCTGTCCAGTTAGCACCCTGCCATAGGTAACCTAGATTTCTGCCTGCAGATATTCATCTTTAATTTAAAAACCCCTCCTTAGATTTTCTTTTTGTCTTCAAAAGTCTTAAAAAATGAATGTCCCCACTTCCTTTTCTGTGAACCTTATAGTTAAAGGGACAGGCTTGCTTGTTGCTAAAGCTCCAAAAATCTGCTGAGACAGGAACACTTTGAGCAAGCGTGTGGTCCCAAACACATACGTATCACGTGGGTGTGCTTGTCAGGGGGCTGGTGGTGAACCGGTGCACCATTAAAACAAATAGCAGCCAGCCAGATTTTCTGCTTCATGTTATGTGGACTGTTTTGGGGTCCAACTGACTGTAATGTGAAGGACTTTGAGTACAGTCAGGGAAACCGTGTTAAAGATCACACCAAGCTATTCCGTGTATTTAGCATGGGGGTGAATAAAAACCTCTCATCTCTTACTAATTTCCTTTCTCCATCCTTCCTCCATCCCAAAACTGCTTTAAACACAACATCTGGAGCTAAAATGGATTACAGAAAGGTGGCAAGCTGTCTGTTACTTAGTCTTTAGTCTTCACTTTGTGGCACCGGCAAGCGACATGCAGGCAAGGATCCTCATGTCTGAAAACCGCGTGGGGGTGTCAAGTGCAACCAGGGAGAATCTGGGTGAGAGCAGAGATGGGGGGTGGCCATCCTGCTGGAGATGCAGCTGTCCCACCATGGGGGTTGGGCAGAGAAAGACACAAACCTGGATCTTATCTCATCCCTTTCTCTCTGCCTCTCTCACTCATCCCAGACTAAATAAAATATTGTCTATCCTTCCATCAACAATGCATCTTGATTTCTCAGTGCTTTCAGCCTTCATCTTCTCTCTTGCCCTCCCCATTCTCCTCCATCTTGGCCCCCTTTCACTGCATCCTGAGTGACGATTGGTCAAGGGACTGAGCCCCGGCACTGTCATTAGGGTACTTGATATTTTAGAGGTTGAGAAGACACCATGTTCCCATAACCTGAAGCTATAGATCGTAAAGCCAATCACAGGAAGCTTCATTTGTGAATGTCCGGCGGCTGTTTGTGCGTGTGTGTGTGTGTGTGTGTGTGTGTGTGTGCTCTTGTTCCTCTTCTGCAGCTTAGAGTACCACCAGCTTAGGTGGAAGAGGAGACAGGCTTATGTTCCCCAGTGACATCTGCACCATGGTGGCTGCCAATGTGGACAGTCGGTCTGTGTGTCCAGCTCCAGGAGCCTACTTTTTCCAGACACATTTCGAAATGTGCTGTGGATGTTCCTCTTCGCCCCGAGCACCTGACATCGCAGAAACACAGCATGGCCGCCAATTAAAAAAAAACGCTGTTACCATTTCTCAGAGAGAAACATTCTCTTTGTCTGTCTGTCTCATGTGAACAATAGATTTATAATCCTCATATTACTAGCAAGCTCCACCCTCCAAATTTTCTCAGCTTCCCATTAGAAATACCCTCCTCAGATGCTAGTAAACTCCACGATGCTTGCATCTTAATCCCACAGGCACAAGACCTGTTCTCGATGCACACACACACACACACACACACACACACACACACACACACACACACACACCAGCTTGCAGTTTCCACACTTTAGAATATGCATAAATTTCTGTGTAAATGAGAGTAAATTAGATCTTCAAAGCAGACTCCTTGGGGACTTGGGGAGGGGAGATGGGGCTGATGACGGTGGGATCCAGTTAAAATATAATAGTTTCTCTGTGCAGTTAAGAGGTGGAACCTTTGGAACACTGTATCCGTGATCTCGTCACACGGTGTTACAGAGGGGAAAACAAAAACATAAACTAGGTGTGTCATAAATGTTGACCAGCTGGAAGTCATCAACATACCCTTTTATGATAATTGCTTTTGTGATTGATTTTGGTCAATTTTTAAGGTATATTGTTGCAACTACTGAAAAATAAATTTGTGTATGTATAGGTTTGTTTGTGAGACGGTTGGAGAAAGATAAGGAGAGAGAGGGATACAGAAGGAGAGAGAGAGGATGGGAGCGAGATAAAGACAGAGGGAGAGAGAGCGAGAGAGAGAGAGGAAGCACCTCGCACTCCAGTGTCCATTGTTTACCTCAGCCTGCACGGCTCTTCTTACTGGGAACAACCTTCGTGTGAGTCGTTTGTAGGGCAGCTGTAGCAGTATGGGGTCTCCTCATCCGAGAATTGCTGAGGAGTAGCGACAGGCGGAAAGCAGGTCTAGAAAGGGCTATTGTTCAGGTTCTCGGTGTGGAGAGGTAGAAGGCAGGCAGAGGGGGGGTTAAAAAAAGGTGCTTGGTTTTTTTTTAACCTCCCCGGTTCCACGGGAGCTGGAAGGCAGCACACAGGGGAGGACAACCGGGCAGGGAGGCGACTGTGAGAGAGCATCTGCAGTCCTCCTCCTGCAACCCCCACCCGCAGCACCGCATCTCTCCCCCCACCCCGGCTCCTCACTCCGGCCTCAACTGCCGCGACGCCGGAGACACAGGGAGAGTGGAGGGGAGAACAGGGTGGGATGATCTGGGACACTCCGCGGGGAGGGTCAGGCCACCGGAGCGCCGGCCCCTGATACCATCCGTCCTCCTTCACTGCACTGCAGCACGGCGGCACGCGTCACCCGCCCAGAAGCGGGGAACGCTGCCCAGAGTCAGGGGCGGATAGAGGAGAAGGCAAGGACCGGGTCTGGGGGGGTGGGGGGAGGCACGCTTAGCCAACGATGGGAGCCACTGAGTCCATGGAGGAAGGACAGGCCCCTGGCCTGGCACAGGAGCACACCGAGACCATGTGAGTCTCCCGGGGGGTCGGAGGGGGGCGCCAGTAGCTGTGTGTGTATTTGGGTGGCCGCTGAGACTCCCACCGTCGCTGTTTTGTTGTCTCTCATTGGTTGTTGTCTCTTTCTTTGTTATGGGGGGGCACAATGCATGAAGTGCTGTTTTTGTTATGCAAACGTGGACACGTGTGTGTGTTCAGACGCTTTTTGGTGGGGGGGTCACGGACCATCACATCGTTAGTCTGGGAGGAGAATCTGTGGTTTCTCGGTAGGCTGTTACCGTTTCCCCCGTGTGTGATGGGCTTCTTCGCCATCTTTCTTCAGAGAAAAGGGATGGTTCAGCCTTCCCTGTGCCTTTGTTGACATCGCAGAAGAACGGCAGGAGGGGTTAGGGGGCATGTAGCACGTGTGACAGATCTGTGAAAACACCTTGGGTACTCGGGCCACAACATCGGAGCAGATGCAGAGGAGCTCTTGGCCCTTGTGTGCAAATGTGCGTGTGTGTTTGTCTTGGAAACAAGGAGATCTCGCTATGTGACAGAGGGGCAATGGGACCCACACAGGCTGGTCACATGTGTGTCTGGGTTCTGTTTACGGTGGTCTCTGGGCTAATTGCTGTCCTGGAAATGATTTGCGTTAATTAGGCAGATTGAAACGATCCCGGGAGACGGGTACAATTCTGGATGTGATGCTTTCACATTGCGCTGGCATCTGATTCCCTGTTATCAGGGCACTGATGACACACAGATTGAGCCTAAAGAGTTTTTAGTCCCTAGTTAATGTACACATGAAAATGTATGACGGTGTTCAAAGCTGACATGCGTTTGACCGGAACTGTAGTGACACATACAGTATGTTAGAGATGAAGGCGACGGTGTTTTGATTTATGGTGGCCTCTGTATAGAAATGCTAAAGGCATTAGCGTGCTTTGGGACTGCTGTCCATTTCTGATGACATCAGCGATAGAGGGGAATGTTGAGACTAGGCGCCCATTGATCAAACACCGACTGCCTCAGTCCAGCTTACGTCATTGTATTGGTCAACCAGAAAGACTATAAATGTCTTTCCAAAGGGACTTAAATGTGTATAAAATGGAGGATTGCATTTTCTAAGGTGTGTTTTCTGTCTGTGATTATTATTTTTTAGAAAATTAGCGAATAAGTACCAGTGTGTATACAGCTTGTGTGCATGTATGTATATATACATTCACTGGCCATTATTAGGTATACCTGCTCATTCATGCCAACAGCCTGCTTCAAAAGGAGAATCGTGTCACTGCAGACAGGATCAAGAGATTCGGTTACTGTTTGACAAAGCTTTAAAAAGGGCAACATGAATGATCTCAGGGATCCTGAATGTTGTGTGACTGCTGGTGTCAGACGTGATCATTCCAGCATCTCACAGACATCCACCTCTTTTGATCTTCATGCTACAAGCGAAAAACATCCAAGTCAGCAGCGGTTCTGTCGATCCTCGTCAATCAGAACCGCCAGACTCATTAGAGCTAAAGATCAAAATTACTAAAAAAAAAAAAGCTCCGTACAACAGTGCAGTGTAAAAAGGCATCTCCGAATGTACAACTCATCATCCCTCCAAGTGATTCTGAAGACATACCTGGGTCCTAACTGGTAGCATGTGTGGGTACCTAATAAAGTGGCCAGTGAGTATATATACACTCCACAACCGTATACTAGATACGGAATGGTTGAAGACAGATGGATAAACACATTTTCATATAAAATGAAATGCTGGACTGTCGTCCCATCCAGGGTACTCCTCTGCCTTGTGCCACATGCTGCATGGGATGGGCTCCTGGCCCCCAGGTGTGCTGACCAGGACAAACTACTGGATGGACGGTTATTTTTATTGTGCATACGATAGCGAATAAATCTTGATATGACGTACAAATTATTTATGATAATGCTTCAGTCTCCAACCCATTTTTCTCGACCTCAAAGCCTTAACCACAAGATTAATCTGCTTCAGTGGTTTAGACTCTTGTATTTAAACTTACCAGGAGAACCCTTTACTTATAAGTGCTGCTCAGGTCTGTCAATGCCATCTCCACTCTTCTGTAGAAAACTTTAAGAAGGTCTTATTAGTGGGGTTTCACGTTGAAGTCCATGCAGCCGCTTTGTTGTTCTTTGAATGAAAGTGAAAAGCTTACTGATTCATTTGTAGACTGGTTTGCCATCCTTAGTACCACCAAGTCTTTTGTGACTATGGAAGGGAGACAGACAAATGGGAGGAGCCAACTTGGTGATCTACTGTCTCTTCACCCACCACACAGTCCCAGGGGCATTACTGCCGAACAAAGAAAAGACAACACGTGAGGATTAGGTCGTGTCCATCAGCAGGTGCCTGTAGAAGGCAGGGAAACTCAGGACAGATGGTTTATGTGATTTGAAATGTTCAGCATTAAAAATGAGAGACACATCCCATAAAGGTATTGGACATCAATCAATACGTGCTTTGATTGGGCCCCTCGTTTATTCATCACTTATCTATAGGATCGGAATCCGAGCGACATTCTGATTCCAGGAAAACATGCCAAAGTCTAAGCGTTCAAAGACTGCAAGTTGCTCAGAATTGCCACACGATCTTAGCCACTGCCTCAGTATCAGACACAGGCATGTTGTGTTTTCTGGAGTGCAGTCCTTGTCCAGTCTCTCTCCCTCTATTGCTGGTTCATCAGCATCTCCTTATGACTGGAGAGGCTACTGAGAGACAGTACTGTGCCCCATCACCATGTGGGTCTACGTGTCTGTCTATGGCAAGGGCGTTCATCAACGTCCCTGCACAAGCGGTCCATTGTGCCTCTGATCCAGGGGACAGATGTCACTGAATACATCTCCAACATATGTCCTTGTAAAACTGTGTGTAGAATGTGTACCCAAGAAACAGATCATACAGCATATGAAGCATTTTTACAGAGTAAGTCCTTAATTCATCAAAACTATTGTGTGTAGTTCCCATTGCTGCACTATGTAGTCTATTACAATACCGTAGGAGATTTAAAAAATCATAACAAAAAAGGAACAGGACGTATTCTTCCCAAAAGCAGGCTAAATCACATGATCCAGAATTCAGGCTAAGGTCTGAGCTGGAGTTAGGGCATCTGCCAGTCATGACAGAATAGCAAAGCCAAATAAGGGCTTAAGGATAGAGAGTAAGTCTGCTAGAGTAAGGTGCTGGAGACATGTTTAATGCTGAGACGGGTCTAGTTACCTGCAATTAAATCAACAGGACAAGAGACAAGTAGAGACGACAGAATACTGGCAGAAAAAATTGGAAGCCTTTACGTGACCGTAATAAGTGACGCCTGAACTGTGGGAAATTGCTTGTTAAAATTATCCCAAGGGAAAACCTTTCTCGTTAAAGTATGACATTTTGATTGTGATACAAATAGCTGCAGTAGTTTGTAAGCCTGTAGCCTGTAGTCATGTGGTTACAGGGTGCTGAGTGGACAGTTTGGGAGCCCATACAGAGCCAAAGGGAATTACACATTACTCACACAGACCTGGGAATTTCATGCTGAATGATGTCAGCCATATTTAACTTGCATGTTTATTAGGGAAAATCCGCAAAGAATTATTTTGTTTCTTCCAAAATTTCCTATGTTATACTCAACTTGAACAAAGAACCAGCCCTGCTTTCCAGAAAATTCAGTCATTGCTGTCATTAGTTATCACTAAGGACAAAAGAATTTGTATGCTCAGTGAATGTTTAGTAATATCGTTTACTAATCAACATTATCGAAGGTCCCCATTTGAATTTGTGATCCTTTTATAATCCAAGGGCTTATGAAATGGTCCATAAAAATCAAATTGCAGTTCAGCAGAAAATGAGTTGTTTTTCTGTTTTGCTTGTATTTTATTATGGGCTACACTGGGTATAGGAAACAAAACATACTTGTCTAGTAACCTTTAACCTAGCAATCACGACAATTATCTAAGGCCATTATAAATGCAGGCTGCTGATCTTCAGAATCAGAACAGAATCAATTATTGGCTTAATCAGGCCCCAGACACATAGTCCCCCGTATCCATCTGCTTTGTCATTCGGAATAACTTGTTTTTGATCCAGATAAAAATCTGCTTCTAATCATACTTCTGCACCGATGTAAAAACAGCCTCGCTTACATTTCGACAGCCTCAGTGCATCTATTTCCAGAAAGGCCTCCTTTAATTTGAAAACTGGCTGCCAGGAGCACTGAAAAGTAATGCAGCCAACATCTCACAATCTGTCTGCATTACTTTGCTCAGTGTATGTTTAAGTGGGGAAGCAGGAAATAGAAGCATGAAAGTCAGAAAATCACTCAAACAGCTCTGGATTCAGTCGTGGTCATGAAGAGAGCGAAGGGACCCGAGATCCACAAAGCATCACCCCTGTGTCATAAACATTTCATTCATGGTTGTCAATGTGGTTTAATAACACCCCCACCAAACCAGGCACTCCATACTGGGTTAGGGTACAGATTTATCAGTGGGGAGGAGAGGAGAGGCGCCCGTGGTTGTCACTGTCAATTAAAGCGGCAGCAGTTTGGACTGAGAAAAGATCACCAGCAATCCTGTTAGTCTTCTTTTTCCTCTTTCTATCTCGCTCTCCCTTGTTTCTCCACACCAACTCTAATATTCAGAGCATTATTTCACTTGATACCAGTGTAATTTTATGAGTTATTAATAAACAACGTTTTGATTTCATTATGGAATTTCGGCAACAGCAAACATAAATAATTATTTTCAGTTCAAATACACAAACAGGCAGAAAGAAATATCTGTACACTCTTGGTTGTTGTTCACATTTAAATGGCTCGATTTGAAAAATCTTATTATAACATTTTTGTGACATGTGTACAGACCATAAACAACTGCAGTATCAACAAAATCAATCAAGTACTAAACCACATTTTGCATAATGAAATCAAAACATGTTTTTAATGAAATCTTTTTCAATTAAATTTTCAATGCTAAAATAACATTTAGCTGATTTTTTTCCCTGTTCTCTGGCAGTAGCTTATTCTTTCTTGCTGTCTCTGTCCACCCACTCTCTTCCATCTGTACAGATTCCCAGCCATTTTCTTTCTTTGTCTACCTTATCTCGATCTCTCTTTTGCTCCTAGTCTCCCTTTCCTGCTCTCTTTTAGACCATGGTCTCTCCTTTTGTCCCTCCATCCTCTCCTCCATAAGTCAGCCCAACATGGATGTCCAGCACATCTTGGATCAACATTTGTTCTGTCACCATAACGGTATCATAGACCGTTAAACGTTATTACCAATTAACGTCACGAGAGCACGCTCCTTCGCACACGGGCACAGACCCAGGGACATGCCTGTTTATGGGAACAGTAATATAATGGCTATAATGATTATTTATCGCCTGAATCATCTGAATGCCTCTCTGTACCTCCGCTCAGCCACAGGCTGTACTTTATAGTCATGAAACACAGAGGAATCTCTCTCTCTGCATTGTCTGTCTCTATCTTCTGAAGAATAATTACAGATGTGTGTGTGCCTGTGTTTTGTACTGTTTGTGCTTATTTGTTGTGTGTGCCTGGGTGTGTGTGGTATACCTGCAAGTCGTCTGTGTCTGATCAAGTGTGCATGTCTGATGTGTGCACTTGGCTCTGCATTGCTGAATGTGTTCGTTTGACTGCACTGACGTATGCGCATTTGACCACTTGCGATGTGTGCAAATCTACCAGTTTGTTCAGTTCAACCACAAAATAACATAATGCTGGTACCATTTTCGGTTGCCATGGAGATTGCCTTACACACCATACAAATTGTTCTCTTTTAGAACATTGAATGTGCTGAATAACTGCTAATTATGCCATTTTGAAGAGTTCCTGAAATGTTGGGCAAAAGCTGTATAAATCTTATGCATGTCGCTATGTGCCTTAAGGATACACAAACCAGAATGGTTTTATAGACTATCACCATGGTGAGCAAGTTGACACTACTACTAACTATTTTTGCTACATTATTTGATACACAAATCTTACTTATTTTGTTTTAAATCCCTTATTCTTAACAAAGACATGCTGTTTTTAGTGTCCGGATGCCAGGGGGTTAGCATCCGTTACTTAGGAGGTGACAGACGGCCAGAATAAACGGCCAGATTTCTGTGCCAGAGGTTTCCTTGCTATACACAGATAGATGTTTTAATTAAAAATGAATCAGGTGGCTTTGGGATTTAGTCACAATCCTTTTCTCTTCTCTGCTTTTCAGTTTTTTTAACAATCTCCCCTAAGACCCCATTTTGGTGAGAAATGACGCTATGTGTCTGAACAACTGTCTGAGAAACTAGATACTGCCTTGCAGTGGTCCAAATCTCGCTGGTCTGGAGCGTTACACTGTCCAGAGTATAAAATCTGGACCAGTGTAATTACAGTGTAATTGCCATATCAAATTGGGGCATAAAATGGAAGCCTATCCATCAAAGAGCTCACTTCCATGCTTCACGCCACCTCAGAAGTAACTGCTGCCTACTTGCGTTTGCTAACATTTTCCCCTTCAGTTAGAATCTCAGTAGCTACATTACTACCCTGGCAGTAGGGATTTGTGACAGAAGGTCTATTGCCCATGAAGATTTCTTATGGAATTTTCGTGAGCTAATCAAATTTCTTGGCTTAATGGCAATACACTTCTCTTTTAGTGGCACCCTAAAAACTTGTCTCAGTGGGAAAGACATGCCTTTGGATTGGTTAAGATGCTTCCCAGGGTGAGACTTAAATGATTTGCTTCATCGTCTCAGGTATTTGTTGCATAATGAGAGCGTTTCATTTACATACCTCAGTAAGTCCCGTGTGATGCGTTTCCTACCCCACTGACTCACCCCCTTTCTGAGATGGTTTCTCCTCCCTTCATTCCAAGTTTCCTCTCCTTCCTGCTCTTCTTTCTCTTCTCCTCCATCCTTCTTCACCTTTGTTTTGCTGAAATTGGTACATGACCTTCAAATGCTGTCCCTTGTGACCTGCCCCCGGGGCTTCAAGGTCATAAAGTTTACTCAAGTTTATTGTTTACTTCAATTACTCTGCGCCCCCCGCCCCCCCACACTCTTCATGTTCTGTTCCACTAGAATGTTGGTTCATTCTATTGATTTTCTCTGTATGATCTTAAACCTGAAGGCCATATACCAGCTCTGTGGCTCTTGTCATGCCAAACGGAGTTAACTGGTATTTAAAATGCCTTCTCGCTTCTAGACAAATCTCATGGAAACAGTGGGGCTACAGCTAGGAAGACGACAGTACCAAACTGCCCCTCCCCACCCCATAGCCCAAGACGTGTCTGATTGATGTGTTCCTCATCATCAACCAAATGGTTCCCCAGCAGGAGCTCCCCTGGCGTGGGTGTTCTCCAAACCGGAGTCACCCACACTCCAAACTCTGGCTCATTAACTCGGTTGATCTCCCACCCCCAGAGAAATTCTTTACGAGGACAGTAATTGGCTCATTTGCAAATCAACTTGTGCATCTGAGGGCTCCTCCGCCCCTTCAGTAGACCTCAACATCATTTGGGGATCCTCCTTGTATTATCGCACTGTGGGGTTGATCAATTCCCATTCCAGGGAGCTCTTACAGCAAATTGCCTGGCGTGTATATTTCTTTTGTGTTCCTTTCTGGGAGTTTAACCCCTGCTTTACCCCTGGTGTAACCCTGGGCCTTCATGGTGTGTGACACTATTCCTCTCATAGTACCTGTTGTATATGTAAGCTGTCCTCTGCCCAAATGCTCAGATTCTTGTACCATAAAGAATCTCTGTCTGTACATGATGGTATGTTCCTGTGCATTGGTTACTGCCATGTTGTCACCATCTTTGTCACTTGTGCCTGTGAGCGTATGCTTATGTCTACTGCTGGGGGGGGACGCCCCCAGTGTTGCTGGGTAAAACAGGCAATCGAAATGGGTTTGTAGAACAGAATTCGCCTGATGTGTTCTCGGCATGGTGGCTAAGGTGCCACTCACCGATTCGCTCATTAAAATTCGGCGCAGAGAGGGGGGAGAGAAAGAGAGAGTGAGAGAGAGAAGGCAGAGTGAGGGAGGGACGGCGGAAGAGAGCAAGAAAGAGAAAGAGAGGGGGATATAGGCACTCAGTCACTCTGGCTACGACAGGCAGCACGCGTCTGTCTTGGTGTTTGGAACGGCTGCCAAAGGCTGCCTCTTCCTCGCCTGGAGAAAGTGAGGGATAGAAAGGCAGGGTGTACGGAGACGGAGCTGTCAGCCAGGGCTGTGAGTTCCGGCGAGGTGGCGGAGAGCTGACATGGCGGTGAGCGCGTGGCAGGCGCTCTCCCCGCTGCAGTGGGCTCGCTGGGGCTGGGACACACTGCTGGGAGGCTCGGGTGCCGCTGGGGGTGCGAGCGACCCCACACTGGGGCTCCTGCAACGCCTCGCCTGGGGGGCACGGCACGACAACATGCTCCGGGCGGGAACGGCCCCCACCCGAGAGAGGTGAGGAAGCGTAGAGGGGTACCGGGGGGGCCATGGATGCCCAAGGCACATAAAAGAAATGGATGGGTTGGGGGATATACTGAAAATACCTTGCATCAAAAACTGTGTGTAAAAGACAGAAATGTGGCTATTTAAATTTTTTACGTGTAATCCTCCTGCATGGGGACTGTGAATGCCATGCTGGTGCAGAATGCTCGATAGCGGATGGAGTCGACTGCGACTTGTGGGGGCTGTGGGGGTGACTGCATGCTATCTATCTAGCCAGTGTGTCACTGCTGCACTTAGTTCTTTGAGAGAAGGGCCTTGTGGGGTCAAATAAGATTGATTGGTTATCGTGGGGACGAAAGTAAAGTAGCTCCGCTTATCTTTCACAATTAAAAACTGAGCTTAACTTGAAATCTTATACTGTCAGCAGTTTACAGGCAAAATGTTGAATAAATGCAATACTTAATGTTCAAAAGAAACATTTTTATATACTGTACGACACAGCATGCAGTTTTTTTTAACTTCATGTGGTTGAATATGTAGCTATTTCAGCTGCCTGTGCGTGACCGTGATTAGAATGTTTTATCATTTTTATTTATATAACAGCTTTATTTATATGAATTTATATGCTAAATCTGCGTGCAGCTTTTTCCCGCAATGTCACATTTTCCCAGCTGACCCGGCACCTTCCATTTATGTTTAAGATTCAAGTGTAGCTGGTCTATGCTGGCCACGGAATTCCTTTGTCCGGATTGGCGTGTCGCCTCACAATATGGCATCTGCTGTGGCCTTAACATTTGTCTTCCCATTTCTCATTTTTGTTATTCCATTACCTGAGGTTGGACCGTGTTACGTTTGCTTTGTTCGTCCATTGGCTACCTGCTACTCCGTTTTACCATTCCCTTCGACGCTTGGTCCTTGCCGTCACTGATTGTCGGTGGGAAGACCTTTGAGATGTCAGGCTAGGATGCAGGTCTGTATGTTCAATCTCCCTTGGCCTCACTCTCCGTTTCAGGAGCTCCGACTCCGACGGCGCTTTTGAGACCCCCGAATCTACCACCCCGGTGAAGGCTGCCACACCCCCATTGCCCCAGGTGGAGCCAGATGCAGGGGTGCAGCAGGAATTATCCCAGGACACAGGTGAGGCCTGCCTGCCTCCACTTATACTACATGTTCACACCGAAACCATTTCATATCACACGTTCCCAAAAATCACAATCTTCACCCAGTGAGCTAATGAGGGGTTTTAATTTTTTGATTCATTTTACTTAATGTAGCAGGTTTCTAGGGAATCGGTGGAATTAATTTCACTATACATTTAGCATGATAGAGTCATGATCAACAAACAAGATTTCCCAAGGCTAGTGTTGACTGCAGGGAGTGGTTCAATACAAGACTGGGCAAGATGGATCCTCTCCCAGAAAGGGTGCTGCTAGCTCCTGTGCTGGTTACACAATGCACATGTATTTTAACACTGATAGGTGTTAACCACTGTTCTGTCACTCCTTCACTGGGGCCAAGAGGAGACACTCATAAGAGTCTATGAATACAAACTGTGTAGTGCTGCACCCTACTTTCCTTTATTCACTATACCACCCCTTGTCAGACTCAGCCACACAGTTTTATTTCTGGAGTATGGCTCTATTTATTGCCATACTGAATTATTTAATATTTTAGTTAAAAATCACATCAAGTCACTCAGCTACAGTCCAGTTGGTCCTTACTGAGAGAGACTGCAAATTCAGAGTGACCTCTAAAGGACAGAAACAATACTGCAGCTATACATATTTTTTCCATATTTTGGAAATGCAACCTTTTTTCTGCTAACAAGGATCTTTTTTTCATTCAGCTACTTATTTCTTAACATATATTTCCAGACTAAGAATGGAGGAATGTTACAGAAATAGTTCTGATCCAAATCAACTCCAGCCTTTTATTCATTTTTCTTGAAGACTATTTTCTTCTGCTTATTATTACTGATCACATGATGGGGAAATTTTGAATAAGTAATGCCGCCTTCATTAATTACTGTAATTAGAAATGTCTAACAACTGGTTGTCTTTTATCTGTGACACACATGTAGCTATGCACACTGACACCCATCCATTTTCACCTATACATTTGCAGACACAAATGCATGAACACACGTATACTCACAATACACACACACACAAAGTAGCTCTGACAGATAGAGATATGTAATTCTAGAAGGAGTGCATTTGCTTAAAGGAGTAAAAAAAATCTTTGCACCGGTATTCATTTTAACCAGTTTTCCCAGGCTGATCGGTGCAGTAGTTAGTCCAAATGGTACCATTAGCTAGTCACAACTACAGCACGCTTTTCTCCAGAATCACTGCAGAATTTTTTAAGTACTGGACTAGAAATGACTGCAATTATTACAAATATTCTTCATCAGTTGGAACTAGTCATGCCAAGAGGACTGCAGTCAGCAAAAACCTGGAGTCCCTGTGGACACAGGAAATGTAAATGTCCTGTTCAGCAACATTGTTCATCTTGGTTTAGGCATCTGTTCTGAGCAGGGATGTGACTGAACCTCTTTCTGGGTTTTTTATGACCATTGTGTCCTTCTTGCTTTATTCTCCAGGGTTCTGTTCTGACTCTACGTATGTGGCAGAGTCAGTGTCCCTAAGTGAGCTGGTTTTGGAGCCTCCTGTGTTCCAACCTCCCTGCCGCTCAAACTCCACCGTCTTTGATGAGGACAAACCCATCGCCAGCAGTGGTGCCTATAACCTCGACCTGCTTGCCGCTGAGCCCTTCCCCGATTCAGCTTTCGGACCCCCGCTGGGGAAAGACGACACTGCCAGCAGGCGCCGGTCCACAGACTGCCTGCCCCAGGGCCGCTGTCCACTAACCCGGTCACTCAGCCTCCAAGCAGGTGAATTAGACAATCCAGAAGATGGTTCCGGCACAGGCATCCTGAGCAGGGCATCCCAGTCGAGGGCTGAGACCTTCAACGTCGGCACAGAGAGCGCACCAGGGACACTACGCAAAAGCAAGAAAGCCAGGCCAGGCTCCTTAAAGAAAAAGCCTCTCTCCAGGCAGAGCTCCAACACTGCCAGCTCCACCGAGTGTGGAACCATCAGCACCACCCCAGAGGCCAAGAAGAAGGCCAAGACCAGGCCAGAGAGCCCTTCACTGCCCAAAGAAGAGGAGGAGGAGGAGGTGGAGGAGAGAAACTCAGCCATCACAAGCCCTGGTGGAACCTTAAGGAGGAACAACTCCAAGGTTAAAACAGAGAGTCCAGTACTTGGAGCCGAAGAATTTGAACCAGACAAACAACCCTCTACTTCCCCTGTTCACCCCCCTGCTTCAACGTCCACCCGTCCCCCAGACGAAGATTCCCCCATTCCCCCAAAGGCATCTTACAACTGGGACCCAGATAATTTTGAGGGAATTGACCCATTCCATACCGGAGGTAGTAAGGTTGCCAACTCCCCAGTGCTGAGTAGGAAAGGGGTATCGTTTACATCTGTCGTCGACCCCCCACTCACCCCTGAGGAACCTGCTGCCCCACCTCCCCTCTCACCCCCAGTGCCAGTCGTTGCTGCCACCGTCACCACCAGCACCACCAACGACGAGCAGCCACTGAACAAGCGCCAGTCAGTCCGGCTGGAGTTTGACTACTCAGAGGAAAGTGGGGAATCTCCTCAAGACGCTGCACCCCCACCGAAGAAGCTTGGCAAGAAACCAGGGGCTAAGATGCCCCTCCGGAAGCCAAAGCTAGGGGTCCGGAAGCCACCTCCACCTGAGGAGCTGTTAGACAATGTTCCAGCCCAGCCACCAGATAACAGTGAAGACATCCCGATAACCAAGTCCTCATACAACTTTGACTCCAGCCAGTGGGATGACCCCAACTTCAACCCCTTCTCTTCCAGCAAAGCGATCCCAAATTCACCGAAACTATCCCGTGCAAGCTACAATTTTGACCCAGACACTTTTGACGACTCCATCGACCCTTTCAAGCCGTCCACTAAGATGGGGAGCTCTCCACCTAAGACTTCAGCGGCCTCGTTTGAGGCACCCGACAACGACAATGACAGTATCAGAGAGCTGGAAGACCCAAACCAGAATAAGCCAACAAAGAAAAAGAAGACACCATTAAAGTCGTAAGTTGGAGCTTCTTTCATTCTACTACTCCTCACATTTTTGTTGCTTTTGTATTATCTCAGCCTTATTGACCCTCCAAAAACAAAACTCTAGTCTTCCAAAAATTCTGACTACTGTCCCACTGAGTCATATTTTCATTCATATCTTATATTTATTGCCTTGCATGGGACTTTAAGATGTTTTATCTTAAGAATGTTTCTTCCACAATTTATCACTTTCCAAAAAAGTCAGCAACAAATTAATGCCCAGGATTCTGACTTATAACAATTAGTCTTATTGTGTGAATAATTCACCTGGCAACAGTAAAGTGAGTGGTGTACTTTGTGAGTCAGTGGTGTACTTTGTATAGTTTATATTGAAGAAATAACTATTGATTATTATATGTACCTGCAAACAACATAATTTTATAACCTGTATTGGTTTGTTGGTGTTTGCAATTTCCATTTTTGTGTGTGTGGGTGTTTGTGTGATAGGGCCTGTGTTTTTTTTACAGTGTAATGCTTTGAACAATCATTCCATCTGCTTGTCTGCATACTTGTGGTGTGTGTGTGTGTGTGTGTGCGTGCGTGCGTGCATGCATGCGTGAGTCAAGCTGTGTGTGTTTTTGTGTCATTGTGTGAAGGCATGTCGAGCACTGTCCCTGCTTGGCTGTCCTCCGTCTGTCTCTCTGTCACCTCTGTCTCTGTATATTCTCATGTCACAGGATGTTCGGCGACGCGACGTCTCTTTGTTGTCTGTTGTAAGTACGACGGTGGTTTAAACTACCAAACACAGAGCGAATCTAAAAAAGAAAAAAAAAAGCAACCATTGATCTAACACACCCCTGCCCGCTACGCTTAGCTTCCTGTCCATTATGGTGTCCCATTTTTCCATCGCTCAAGCCCATGCTCATTAACCACTGAACAAATAAACAGACCTGTCACCCCGCTTGAGTCCCCTTCTTCTTGAGTCCCAGAGGAGGGAGATTCTGCAGCTGCCTGCTTCAAACCCATGCCCAGACCTAATGAAATATTCTCTCAACAGTGAGAGCAGACAGACCTGCAAGAACATAACTGATTGGCAAATGCTTCCTTAAATGAATGCCTTTCCCTGGTAACTTGTTGTTTTAAAATATACAGTACCAAGCATAAATACTTATCTGGTATTTTAGAGTGCTATTTATAACAAAAAGACAAAGGAGATGGATGACAAATCTAAAAGTAAAGCCCCAAGGACCCATAGACATTACAACATTTGCTCAAAAATCTTTTCAGTTATTTGTGTAAGACAAAGTATATACTGCATTAGTGTTGTAAATTATAAAAATTATTCTCATTTTCAGTATTCAATAAAATTATATATTCTAATATGGCAGAATTGCAAATGGCACAACAGTTCAAAACAAATATCGCTGCTTGGTGTCATTAAGTAAATACCCACTAATTCACTGTCACATTGCCATTAATATTAAAGTTATTTTTAAATAATTTGTCCTCACTGTGATATTTATATAATACAATGCCTGTAATTGTAATAAGTACTCTGTACGTCGTTATATTCCAACTGTATTCCGAATGCATGTCTTTCATACCACACATAGATGGTCTTCTTTCACCTATGATTACAACCTGACATGCAGACACGGTGTTGTTGACAGTTAAGATAATGATGTTCGTTGTTGTTATTGAACATCAGTTTTAGGACCCACAATTCTCATACGATATTAACAATATGTACCCTTACATTCAGTGCATGAGAAAAAGTAATGTGAAAAAGGCAAAATAAATGTTTCAATGACACTTACAGCCCAACACAAAACATGGAGAGAAGGACAAGGAGGAAATGGCCACCACTCTCCCATCTGAGTGATAATTAAGACCGTCATGCCCTTTGATGACAAATCACTGAGGCGTGTGTAAGCATTCTTGACCACAGTGCGATTAGACTGCAATCTGCCATCTGACAGCATGAACGAGACAGCCAAGTGGGGACCAGGTCTGGAGTCGAAGGTTGTATCTGGGCAGGTTTGAGGAATCAGTGTTGGAAGTGGACAAGAGAGAAAATGTTTAAGGACCGACCCTAGTCTTACTGCACATGCTCACATGGCTGATTACTATTCTTATCATAACACATAAGACTGTAATCTTAATAGTGGCAGTCCATAATATCATATTTCTTTGAGAGCAACCAGCCCAGCCAAACCATTGCTTCCCATTTAACACCTAATCCCGATTCATTGATTAACACCAACACGCAGGCTTTCTGTTTAAGAGTGTGATGCTGAAATCTGCATGGTGAGTATTCTCTTTCCGCATTGTATTTTCATCTTAAAATTTCCCAGGTGATGGATTTTGATGGACAAAGAACCCTACAGTGTGTGTGTGTGTGTGAACCATGTTTATATTATGCTGTGGGGACAAAATTATCCTAGGAGGTAATAAAAACCTGACATTTTGACCTTGTGGGGACATTTGTTGTACTCCGACAAGGGAAAACTCAGTTTTAAAAAAGATCTATGAATGTAATCAAAAAACCAAAAGAGCCAAAAGTCTTGTATTGTGTTTGGTTACTTACGGTTAAGGTTAGTGCTGGATAAGGGTTAGGGTTGTCATAGTTATGGGTTAGGCCCATAGACATGAATGCCTGATGTTGTATAATGTATAATCTTCCTGTTAAAAAAAACAAAAAAACAAAAAAAACAAAAACAAACTGGCGTCATTTTAGCAGTCAATCAGCAGGCAACAGTGACCCCTAATGGTCAGAGACTGCAAATTCCAGCAGGCCGTGTCTCATTCAAATCCAGACATTATAAATCACAAAAGATGGCTACCAGGTTAATCGGCTAACAGCGGCAAAAATATACTATGGATGTTCACTATATATAACAATAATAAAAATCTGTTGCTTTTATTAATTAAACATTATTTAATACCAGAAGCATTTGCCTGCGCATTTAAACCTGCTGCCATTACACTATTTAGAGGTTCATCTTACAAAGCTGATTTCATGCTTACTGTACAGAGGCATGAGATGGAACCCACAGATTGGACTACAATATGTTTTGGGGGCAGGGATAGGGAGACAAGCAAAGAAGCTCACAAGGTCTCCTGAGAGTTTGTTCCTGTTGCTATGGCAGCAGGTTGCTTCCATTTCCATGGAGCCCTGCTAAGCTGTAGACAGGAACTGCCCTAAAGCAGATGGACAATCAGATCTGAATTCTGTTTGGGCCAGGGTTGGTTTAGTTGGCTTGCAGTCACCAGTTGTGGGGGGGGGGGGGGCACAACAAGGTAGGGTTATTTTGAAGACCATGGTGGTATCAAAACATGGCAAGAAAGATTTGAAAGGAAATGCCATGTATTTTAGACTAAACCTTCAATGCCGCTTATCTTTAATAGATAGGGACTCGCTTGGTAATACTACCGCACCAGCATTTCAGTCATAGCACATTTCTCTGAGACTCATTCCAAGTCCAGACATAACTCACTGTAACGAAGCCTAACACAGCAGCAGCAATGATGGACCCTGTACTAACCACCTAACCTGAACCATGCCTCAGCCGTGACCCTGAGAAATTGGGCTTCCACTACACAGTCCTACATATTTCCCTACTAACTGCTGTCACCGGCCGGTATGAATGGATCATGAGGAACAGTGTGGGCAAGCTGTTCTCCGTGCTAGCAGAGTGCGATTGCACCATTGACAGTGTAACAAGGTGTATGCTATAACTAAATATGACTGGTAACAGCTGGAATCTCTGAAATCTATTCTCTTTATACAATAGAATGGCACTTTGCCACTTTTTAGTACCTGTTACAGCCAAAGCGCTAATAAACATACCAATTCTTCATTTTTAAGAACTAATTTCATGGTCAGGTTTGTAGTTCACTGCCCCATCTTCGACGGTTCACTTCTCAGATTAATGGTCCATTTCCTTACGGTTCCTCTGATGACAGCAGATGGTAGCCAAACTCCTGGTCAAAAGTGATAGACAACCAAGGCACAAAATGGCCGACAGAAACATATGTGTAGTGTTTGCCCGACACAAAGCTTTCGAGACTGGTTTACAACCTGGGAGGGCCTATTTACTGCTGTGTGTCCCCAGCCTTCCCGAATTTTAAAGTTTCTCCCTTGTCTCTCAGTAACACTTTTAGGGTGAAGAAGTCACCTAAGAGGTCTTCCATGTCAGAGGCATCATCACAGGTAAAACATTTCCTCACCCACCTGCTCCTCAATCTCTCAATCTGCTTCTCTATAATTGGCATTTGACCTGTCGATCTATCGACCTGACCCCAGGAGATCCTTATAGTTACCATAACAACATGCCATCCGTCTGTCTAGCTGTGAACCTACCTGTTTGTATTCTAGCCTATCTTTCCATCTGTCTGCCTCTTCATAGCATCTCTAAAGCAAATCTGTCTTTCGATTCCTGTCCGTTCTCAGCATCCCTAAAGTAGGACTTTCCCGTGGGCTGTCTGTCTCTTCACATTCCTTAAAGACTCTTTAACTCTACACCTTGTTCATTTACTTACCATTCGTTAACCTACAAGAAACATATATGAAACTAGGATTACTAGGTGATCCAGCTACCTTTACAGTTCTGCAACCTTTCCGTTATCAGTCTGTCCTGCCTTGTCTGGTCGTTGTTTTACTACGTATTTGTAAGTGTGACTAGTGTGTTTTTTTTGTAAAATGTATTTTTTTATATAAAACATAAAATGATAACCTATGTGCACTTTGTGTGTTTTTGATGTTCCATTATAACATGGCCAACTGTGCTGTATGTCCACACCATATCACAACAGTTGTGCCCTGTGTGTTTTTCACTTTTCACTACCCTCCATCCCCCCACACTTACACTCAGGAGAACACCCCCCTTGCCTCTCCTGATCCGCCCACCGTTGTCTCGCAGGATGACCATGCTACCGACGAGGAGAAGCTCGCTTCCTCCACCAATCAGAAATGGGCTGCTCTAAAGGGAGTGGAGGTGGAGCTGACCTCCGACCCCCAGGACTATCCCCAGCCTTCTGACCTCACAGCCTTCGTCAATGAGAACAGCCTGAATTCGGAAACACACGGTGCAGGACACGCGAGTGTGTGTGGCTGTTGTGTGTGTGTGAAATAGGACAGTCCTATCCATAGTATAGGACTATATAGTAATGCATAACAGACCTGCTTTAATGGGATAAAATGCAATATTTGCTATTTAGTGTATTAAGTCTAAACCCACTACATAGGGTCCCAGAATCTCCCATGATGCACTGCTCCACTGCAGAGCCTTCAAACCGACACGTGCCATACAAGTGGAATTCTCCTGGCTGCCATCCCATTCTCATTTATCAACTGGGATGTTATATGAATTATTCATGAGGCAGGGTGTTAACAAAGCAAAGACACAGAGGGGGGAGGAAACCATTTTGTTGGTCATACATAGGCTTTCTGCTAAATGTTTGTGTGTGAGTGTATCTTTCTGCACATGCATGTGGAATAGAGATGCACTGGCAGCCAGAAAGAAGGCAATATTGCCATATGTGTTTGTTTTCCTCGACTCGCTCAAAGTTGGTGCATTGAGCAACAGTGCGTGTGACTAAAACGAGAGCCCAGAGATGCCCCGAAACAGGCCTGGAGGGGGCAGGGGAGGGGGAGAGTTGCTGCTTGGATTAATCTCTGTCTTTCTACTAAAAATTTGAGAATCTCACGTAAAACAGCCAGAAATTAAAAAGATCAGACGACAATATGGGAAAATCAAATAAAGAAAGTACACCATACTGATTCACTGAGTATCAGAGCCATGCAGACTGAGCCTTAATCTCTTTAGATGAGGCTTGGCTTGTGAAATGAGCAGCTGGAACACGTGAGGTGATATCCCTAATTCACCTGCTGTCCAATGGGATCCCCCAGTGACCTGCAAGAGGCAGCCTGTTATAGGTGGTGAAGATAGGAAAAGAGGCAGATAACCTGCATATTAAACAGAAGTTGGAAATTCTGAATTGAAACTGGCAGTAGGGTGGATGATATTGTGCTGTCAACCGCCTACTGGTTTAGTCAAGTGTTTAGCTTAATGGTTTCCATTGGTTATAATCCACCTTAACAAGGTTATTTGTTCTATTCCTTTGGGTTCGGCTCAGTAGAATCCTGATCAGTATGAGAATGAAGACTCTTTCATTCCATCTAAAGAGGCCAAACGACAGGCTTTTTAACCAAGGTAGTGAAGTCTACGGCCTCAGCCTCCGTGCATGTACGCTGCTCACATACTGGACCTCAATGCGCCTAATATGGAGAGCAGACCAATGTCTATGGCATCACAAGCACAGCCATCGCTCAGCTCGCTGGGATCCCTGTGGTCCAACTGAGTGTTCTCCTCCCCCCCCATTTAGAATAGCCGTGTTATGACACCCCCCCCCCCAAGATTTGACAACATCAGACAAGCATTTTCCCCATGAGCATGATAGGCGGCTAAGTGTTTATAAAGAGGTCACAGCACTAAGGTTCCTCTTCTATTGATCTCTTATCTCACCATGTGCTTACATCTTTAGTCTTAAATTGATATTCACTCTTCATGATTTTCTTCTCAGATTATGAGATTGAGTACATGGAGAAGATTGGATCTTCCACCCCGGTGAGTATTTTCATTATGTGGGATGAGGTCTGGGCAGAAATACAGACGGCAGCCATGCCAGGATAGGTGGATAGTCCAGCTAACATAATGTTGAACCAAGCTGGACAATCTAATGGACTTTTTGTAGTCATGTCTTGTTCTTCTCTGGGTCTGATATGATAGTGGTAGATGCAGGTACACCTGCCTGTTGGTTTTCATGAACGTTCTGTCGTATGTTGTCTATGTATGCCTCTATCTGTGAGAGCAAGCTTAACCTGGACCTGTGTGACCCGCAGCCTCTCTCTGGGAAGAAGCCTTCACTTTATCTGAAGCTGGACTCTTTGACGGACAGCCCTGCCAAGGACTCTTGCACCAGGGACTCTGAGCCCAGCTCCCCCTGTACAGGGTATGCACGTCTTTCAAAAATACACAGACACTTACCTGTGCCAACACAGCCCTGTTTAACACAGAGGAACATCCTATAACATATATCACAGGTTCTAATGTGCTTATAAACCACACAATATCTAAAATTAAGAAAACTCACACAGACCTCGACGGTGAGCCTCCTTACCCCTCATCTTCCCGTCCCTGTGTCCCATCCCAGGAGCTTTGAGGAGATGGAGGCACAGATCATTGGGGGCAGAAAGTCACCCTCCCGGGGGGCCCCGGAGTCGATGGGCATGGAGAAGAGCTGGAAGCGGGAGGGCGACGGGCTGAGCCGCGGCCCTGCCAGCGAGCGGGACGCAGTGGTGAGTCAGAGCTCGGCACAGACATGGCCGTGAGCACATGGCTGAGCGAGACTGTGGCGTCTGCATTCTGTGGTGTTCATGCTAGTCCTTTGTAGACCCAACTTGAAAAACTAGACAGTGTCTGATCTGGCCTCATTTATCAAGGTTTCTATTCCAGTCCATCCCCAGCTCCAGTAGGCCAGTTAGTAGTTACTTACCTGAACTCTTCTACCAGGATATTAATACACAATAACTTTGCTTATAAATGGTAATTTGTACCCTTCTTTAATGCTGGATGACAAGTTCTGAGTCTTTTTTTTTTTCTTCTTGAAGAACTGAGTGTAAACAAGGCCTTTTCCCTATGGTCAGCCATTCCAGCTTGTAATTTCTAACTGTGGCCATTAGGGGGCAGTGCTGTTTATTATTTCAATGCATCTCTGACATTCACTCTGATCACTTTGAGGGATTGTCTACCACAATCTTGCGAGCAACAGTTTTTTTATGTCATTGATCAAGCACAGTTGATAAGCGGGCAGATGCTGATGGTGAAAGGGGTTGGAATTAATTAGCATAATTGCATACATTCTTCCTGGCTCCAATCTGTTCATTTCACCTTAAAATCACTATCGCTAAGCGAAACCAAACCTTGTTTAAATCTCAAGCCTAGAGAATTCAGGGGGGAAACCTAGCTATAGGAATATGATGCCATTCAAGAAATCACAGTACAACTATTATCAAGCATGACAAGTCATAAGTAGTACGTTATGGCTGAAACACCTAAATCCCACCTATAGAAGACACGCTGGTAGCTAGCTTTGCTTGGCTAACTGGCCCACGCCGATTGACACCCCCACCCCCCTCCCATGCTGTAGACACTTCCCCAGGACCCTGAGGACCCCACCAACGCCTTGTTGTTAGACAGACTGGTGGAGTCAGGCGGCCCCCTTCATTACTTGGAACCTGACCTGGCTGAGACCAACCCCACCGCATTTGCTCAGAAGCTGCAGGTGTGTGTCCCAGAGATACATCCCCGCTGTCCCTACAGCCCTGACTGTGGACCCCCTCCCTGATGCTCCCTAGGCCCGGTTCTGCCTCCCTTACTCTTGATCTCTCTTACCTATCATTTGTTTACTTTTTCTTGTTTTGTCATTGTTTTTTTCCCATTCTTATCCTTCTCCATCACTCTGCTTTCTGTCGCTCTCCCTGGATTCTGTCTGCTTTTGCCACAGTTATCTCTGAATGTCTGCGTGGATGTGTCAGTTCTGCACAGAGGAGGAGCGTGGGTCTTTTTTTGGAGCCCACCGAGTGTGGAGAGATGTGACATGTAAATGATGTGTGTACGAAGATTTGTTTGAGTGTGATTCTGCCCGTTTCAGAGCACGCCCTAGTGACAGTATCTGTACTCTAATCCCTCTCTTCCACCCCCTGGGGCTGGGGCTGGCCATCCAACCTACCTTCACCTGTCCCCCCCCCCCCGCCGCGCCCCCCCCCCTCACAGTTCCCCCCTGCTCCCCCACCCCCCCTCACTAGCACATGGCA
>JAACJT020000052.1:10784354-10830217 GCA_009936485.2 Gymnarchus niloticus | reverse complement strand
CCCCCCCCCCCCCCCCCCCCCCCCCGCCGGCCTCGTGCTCCAGGAGGAGCTGGCACTCGCTGCTCTGAGGATAGAGGCCCTGCAGGTAGCCCAAAAAATCTCCCAGACCACCCTGCCCACTGTAAACCTGGAGGTATTGCGCTGAGCTAGCTTCGCACACGCAGCGCCAGTTTGAGTGTGTGTGAGTGCGTGTGCGTGCATGCGCGCACGTGTGTGTATGTGTGTGTGCCAGCCTCACCTCCCTTACTAAATCTCCTCACCCCGCGGCTGGCGTGACCTGAGGCCTGAAGCTTAGGTGTGTAGGAGTTTTCACTCCCAAGACGTGACTCTCCATGTAACATTTCTAACCCAGCTTGTTCTCACTTGGCCTCAAACAGTAATTATCAGAAGAGGGGCCTTCAACACCTTCATAAGGACCCTGCATGTCACATCACCACCACCCCCCCATAAAAAAATCGAAATGAAACAACAGAGGTGTCCATGTTTGGGCTAACACTGGTTTATTTGTCTGGACTCCAATATGGATGACTCTGGATTATGAATACTTACTATGAGATTCTATTTCTATTAATACTCATGAAACACTTGTCCTGTAGCTTTTAAGTAACAGATGTGTCATTCTTGTTTTCAACTGACTGTTAATTGGCCTTTTAAAAAATCTCCAAGTTTTGTACCATTATGCATATTCACAAACAGCATTAACACATTAACAGCAAAAAAATTAAAAATTTCTACAGCGGTGCATTTTCTCAAATGGCTCACTATTAAACTATTAAACTACATCATACAGTTTTTCAAACTGCTACATTTAAAGAACAAGGATCCAATCCAGTTTAAACAAAGTAGCTAATTGCTGCAGTTGTTATTAAAAGCCAAACAGAATCTGACTGAGGAAAGAATAGAAGTTCCAGCTCTGACTGTAGTTGCCCTATTCCTGAGACCAGCGTTGGGAAATTCAAGTCCAGAAAGTACAAATCCAGACCAGGATTTTGTTTTAACCAACCAGTTGAGTACTCTGTGACTGTGACTCTTAGTGACTCCTTAGACTCTGAGACGGTAGGTGTTTTTCAAAGCCCACACAGGCACATTACACTTTGAATCCCTTTCAAAGCTGCCTCAGATATGGAACTAAATGGAAAGCTTAACACCCAAGGAGATTTAAGCTACAAAGTGTTGAGAAAGGAGAGAGATCATTTTAAAAATAGCATAATCTATGACTCAGATAGTGGGCAGCTACAGGTGAATCACGTTCTCTGGAAACTGTGAGTGTGCCTCCTGAAAGTGGTGAGATTTAAGTCACAGGTGGCAGTATCTACATCCTAAACATCATGCCCGTCCCTCGATGCCGTGCGGTATCCCCGTCTTCTATTAGCATGTGTCTGTGTATGTCTGTGTGTGTCAAAGTGTTTTTTTTTAACTATCTTTGCTTCAGCCAGGCTCTGAGCGAGCAGGTCCCACAACCAAGGTCTGTAGATGGACTCTGACTGACAGAAGTAATCCATAAAAATATGGATTACTCATGTAGAAAAATGCTTAAACGTATGCACTTAGAGTGAGAATAATGAAAATTGAGAGACTAATTAGCTGATAACATACTGTAACACAGAATAAGCATGGGTGATATCATCTGAAAACCGAATGAAAATATATGTAAATTTTAACAGAAGGCAGGAAGATCTGTTCTGTATTCAGGGCATGAAAATTTATTTAATTTTGCACACGGCTTTTGATGGGATTACTTTTCTGTGTTTACACATGGTTGCCATGGTGTCATCAGTAAACCGGTATGACGGTGGTGTTTACTTGCGGTCACAGGATCAAATCAGATGGTGCTGTGGTGCAGACTGAAATCTGGGGGCAGATTAAATACTGAGTAAACTTCTACCATCTTCATCATGTTCTTCATCATTATACTGGAAGATGGATCATTTGCAGAATGGTCAAAGGGCCTAAAGTGTAGTGATTGAGCTCTGAAATATCCTACCATTGTATTCTGTCATTCTTTCCTTGACGTTTGCCCCTAAACTCACACTCCTGTGCTGTACTCTTATCCCAAACACTCCGCAGTCGCGTTTAAGGAAACCGAGCTGTCGCAGAAGGGATCTCGCTGGGTCACCTATGGCCAAAGTAAGACAGCAGAAAGCCCCATGCCCCAACCAATCCCTGCACAGAACCTGTAATGTCAGCCCCGCCCACTCTCCCCATGAATAGGAACACCCAGCAACATATCCATGACCCCCAGTCCCCACCCTGCCCACCTTTACTCAGCCCCCAGTACAGTAATATGTGCCTTTGTGTACCCCACGGTAAAACCCGTGTCATGCAACTACTCTCCTTCTTCTAGTAGGACCTAATCATGTTTTCCTTGACAGCAGTGGGCTGATGACATTCTAATCTCAATCCTGTAGCTTATTTCCAGGAGATAACCAATCTCAGTTTGGTCTCTAACCATGCAGCGTCACATGACACATTCACTCTTATGCACTTTGTCCACTGCCAGGCACCAAACACTCGGACATGGTTCTCGTACAATTCCACAGTCATTCCATCCCACACAAAGCATAACAACTTCTTTTATATGGCTGGCATTCCTCTTCAAGATTTATTTGTTCGTGAGTAGATGTTCTTCTTTGAATAGTACCATTTCTGTCACATGCTCGCCAAATTTTAGTGAGGCATTAGCACCAAGTCCCACTGAAATGGGTGCACAATTCTTGTCTGTCTTTTAAAAGTAGACTGGTCAAGGTTTCTCTAGACACCCATGTTAGGAGGTTCAGCTACAAAGAACAACAGTCACGCAAACAAAGCTCCACTGTAGCTTCTTCTAGAGCCGTGTGCGTGAACATCGATTCACTGTAGGCGACACAATGAAATGGCAGCTAAACGGGGATTTTATACTCCATTCACATGGAGAGGCAGCAGACAGTAAATTGTGGCTCATCTATGGCCAGTTCAACAGCCTCTCAGGAAACCCCGTTTCTCTCTATGTTCCTGATCCAGAGAGCAGAACCATGAGTTCTAGGCTCTCCAACACACCCCTGACGCCCCAAGCTGAGAAATAAGCAGCACAGTACATCCTAATAGAGCCGACAATAATTCCAGCCCAGCACTTCAAACAATCCAGTGGATGCACCTCCTGCTTCCAGGAGAAACACTGAAGTCCCTCAGCAGAGAATGATCTAGAAAACTCAAAGCTTTCAAGAAAACTTTCATTTCCACCTACGGTTTCTCCTCTGTGTTCTTCTCCTATATGTATTCACATCTCTTTGTTAGTCATTGTTATATTATTCATTTATTTAAGTTTTGTTTTCTTTTTTCTCTTTTCTCCTGGAGCATCCGCAGAGAAAAAAAATCCCTGTACCAGGATTGCACAGGCTAAAGGTAGAAGGGCAGACTGTCATCTGTAAACGTACAGTAAATCTTGAATACCAACTGATGTATTTCTTAACATACTTTGTCCGCTACATACAGTGAATCAGTCATAAGGGTCAAACCCACATTTTAGGGCAAACTTCCACATTCCCAGTCCTTAGATCTTTAAAGTCTGACATCAGCTCTTAGATACGTATTAGCATAAAAGCGGTATAATGAGAAGTCATGTTGATTTAATTGGATTTACTGCCCACATGACTGTCTCATTACTGGGCCTGATTAGCGTGCTCTGTAGCTGTGGCACTGAGGAGTCCGCTGTTAGAAGTCACTAAGCCTCGGTAATGAAAATGTCATAATCTGGAAGCGAAGGGCACTCAAAGCCTTCATGCTAGGCGTGTCAAAAAATTGTGCTTATTATGGACACCATCCATAACATGCGGGGTCTCCTGGTTTGTAGAGGGCAGCACTTTCAAGACCAAGCCTGGAAGAACATATATTCTTTCATGCGTGTAAAATTATTTGGCTAAACTTATCGCACTTTTGAAAGGTCTGACGGGCCGTCACTCTAGATTGAGACAGTGGTCCTCTGACAATTAAAAATGACAGCGATTTATCAGGACTGCCTCATTTGTGATTGATTAATTTACATCATTCGTCATCTAAGAGCATCTCAGGAGCCTCCTAAGTGCTGTCGGGGATCTGGAAACGAAGTCCTGGAGGGCTATCATGCAGATTTTCTAGTCCCAATTAAACTTGTTCGGCTGTCAGGGGTTACGTGTTGGAGAAAATGCTTCCAGCAGCACATTTCAGGACCACAGCTGTGTATTCCTGGTAACCAGCGTTGAGATGTGCTTTCAGGTCTCTAATCAGCGCAGGGTGCGCCACCCAGACCAATTAGCTTAATAAGCTTAGTCTGACAGAGAACCAGGAACTATTGAACAGGAGGGAAACTGAAAGGAAGTAACACGATATCAGTGTGTTAGATTTGTTTTCGTAATTCTGTAAACTCTACCTTAAAGGACGTCGTCTTTGTGTGTGGAAATTTCATTGCTTTCGATTAGGCATCAGGCAGGAGGACATTTGGAGATGGTTGTCGGAGACCCATTTTCATAGCAACACACTGACCTTTTCTGAAATGCAGCCTGTGATACCATACTAACCAAGAGGGTGGATTTCACATTATCACAACCCCCACTAGCTGCATCACCCGCCCTTCCTGCAGATGCAGCCTCTATCCACATATAGCTATAGATCCCAGTCCTCCACCACCTTCCACCATTTTGGCCTGGACTCAATCACAACCATGCCACACAGTGACAATCACCCAATCAATGCCAAGGTCACTAGTATGTTGCTGACATTCTCAGCCAATCAAAGGGCTGCTACTAGAGCCAGTGGTAGCGAAAGGTGGTGATGACATGGATATTTGCTACTCCCTCTGAATTCCTCGGAACAAGCTTGCTGCAGCTCTGTACCGAGTTCGCTGTCTGGGCCTGCGGAGCTCGTGCCGTGTTGTGGTTCGGTTCAGGTTTCCCTTGCAGCGTGTCATGGGTGTGCCCATGTGTGACCGTGTGTATTCCAGGGTACCGTGAACCTGACCATTCTGCCCTACTCTGTCTCAGCACCAGAGGGAGGCCACGTCCCCAACAGACAGTGCAGTGTCCAAGAGCACCCTGTATTCCCGGAAGGGGTACAGCGAAGGGGACGGCAGCCCGTACCTCCCCCGGGACCTGGACCACTCCCTGGGGATCGCACGTGAGGAGGTACCGTAACTCCTACCAAAACAAACACGAGTGCTGCTATAGAATCTGCAGAAAAGGCATATGATGTCAATGTCTGTATACTGCTCTCCTGATTGGCCACCGTGATGTTAGATCCATCCATTCAAAGTCATTCTGACTCTGAATGTAACGAGTAACATCAGGGATGTATGTTTCTCCTCAGATTGTCACCAAGGAGAAGGAAGCAGCTGAGTGGCAAAGGAAGTATGAGGAGAGCAGACAGGAAGTAGTGGAAATGAGGCAAGCTCTTGTTTAAATCCAGGTTTCTTTTCACTAGTTCTGTTTTATCATCACTAATGAAACTGTTTATATATAGATATATATGTATATTTAAAAAAAACTAGTGCTTAGACATTTGTATCCAGATACACAGCAAAAGGATCTGCATTTCGACCACCACTTAGGAGAGAAGCCAAGGGCCAAAAACCCGAGCATTAAAAAGTCATTTTGAACAAAAGAAACCAAGCCCAGAGGAGATGTGGCAGCTATGGGGTGGGCCAGTCAGCAGGAATCATTCAAGAAGAAGGGGCTTATGGGATGTGACAAGGCCTTGACTCTCTATATAAGATGACTCACAGCCACTGCAGCCAGGGTGTATCATTTACATTTCTGCAATGTTTTCAACTCCATGTAGTCAAGGTCACGGCAGTGTTGCAAGAAAGTCACGAGTTAGCTATGGTATGTATGATAATGAGTTGTGGGTCATTTCAAACCACCGAGGCTTCACAAGACTTCAATACACCTTGAGAAGTAGGGTTGACGTTGCAGCAGAGTATGTTGATAATTAGTTCCCAATGGCCCTCTAATGAGCACAGATTAAGACAAGAGATTCAAAGAGTAACTTGTCATCTTCTGTCATCCGTGATGCAGGCTGACACTGTATCTGGACCACTGCACTGTTTGTTGTTACACACACACACAAACACAAACTCTCACATTGCTGCCGATGCTTCTAGACCCTTTGGCAGTAGGTAGGATTTCCAGCCAAATGGACAGTCTCCAGTTAGTGTGGATGAGGCAGGGCTTACCTCATTATCCTGATTGGGCTCAGGATAAGACGGGGATAAGAGGCTCTATCCACCTCTGGCAAATCTGCTTCCCTGACAAATACACCAGGGCATTTTTCAGACAACCCCCTTCAGGTGGACTGACCAAGAAACAAAATGCTCATCTGGCGATAAGAAATGGACACATGGGCTTGGAGTCAAAATGGGTGCACTTTCAGCCAATCGGCAAAGAAAATCAACCAAGGTCCAAAATGACCGTACATTTCCAACCCTTGTCTTTACAGTAGTATCATTTCAGGGCCTTAACACTCACAAGCTGCTGTTCAGCTACAGGTTGTCGACAGTGTTGAAATAAGATGAATGAATAATTATTGTTACTATTACCTGCAATGGTTCTCTGAGGAGAAGCTTTGTGTTCTTCGGTCTCACTACTCTGGTTTTGTCACTCCACAGGAGAATAGTAGCAGAGTATGAGAAGACAATAGCACAGATGATTGGTAAGCGTCCGCTCTAAGTATTATTATTACATAGGGGTGATAAACAACCGAAGGTGCTAGCTTTTTAAAGATGACATCTTTTTCTTAATTTGGCTGAGGAAATCCTACAGAATTCCATGTCTCTCTCTCTCCCTCTCAACTTTCCCTTAAACCAAAAGTTTGTTTAAGTCACGCTACATCGCCTGTTACGGACTGTCAGTCAGCTGCTAAATGAGAGGGTTCAAGATGAAACCGTGGATTTAATCGCAACAAAGTCCATGAGCGAACCGATTCAGGCTCCAATTGACGTGTTACTAAAGAAGTTAAATTTAAAAAAAAAATCATCTCGTTTTATTCTCGCTACTTAACCTGTGTCTGGCATCCTTTGCTCAGGAGGATAATGACCTAGGCCGTCATTAAATGCACCCTGATTCGCATACTAGAAGTAATGAGGCAGACTAGATGAATCCCAAAATTTGCACTATTTTGAGGGGAGGGAACTAAAATTCCCGATGAATGCCAGACAGCCTAGTTATGGTGCAACCATCTCCCAGCCGCATGTATGTATATGCTGTGCTCCACGTAATGACATATCCCTGCCATGTATCTACGGCCAACATCATTGACATTGCCTGTCAGCGGCCATCAGGCTCCTACCCAGCCGGTCACATGACCCCGTTTGTTTTTCTTTTTCTCCTCTCGTGTGCGGTGAGCTCCTGTTCTTTTCCCCTCTCCTGCCGCTTCGTGTTTTCCCCGACCTCATCGAGTCTTTCATTCCTCACCTCACACTGCCTCCCACCTCCTTCCTCCTGCTCAGTTTGACTTACACAAACCCTTCTTTGTGTTCTGCTCCCATTTTTGCTCCTAACAATTTGATATTCCTGTAAGGCATGCCTGGTAAGTAAAAAGGATATAAATATATATATATATGTGTGTGTGTGTGTGTGTGTGTGCGTGCGTGTTTTGTTGAGTTGAATCCAAGTACTTGAAAGAGAGCGAGAAAGAGAGATTTTTCCTTTGTGTCTAGTGATATGCATTGTTATTTATTCTTTATTTATTTTGGCTTGCATCTTTTCTTTCGATATTGTGGTTGCATTTTTGGCTTTCTTGATCACGTCTCGTCCCTGTCATGTGCTGACATCACGTCGTGCAAATTCCTACTCGCCTTACCTCGGCGTTGCCGTGGAGATGGCAGTCGTGCCGTTGCCGTCGATGTGGCGGGGGCGGTCGGCTTGGGCGGTCGTCGCGCACGTCGTTGCGGTGTTTCAAAGAGCTGAGCACGATTTACGCAGGAACAGTAGCACCTGAAACAGTGGTTGTGTCATTGACCGTCGGATCACCGCAATTGCATACCATCAGATGAAATTGATAAACGTGTTAAAGCCCCAGTGATCCGCCCTAAGTGATTAGAAGGGCTTCAGACAAGCAATTCTCCATGTTGTTGGTCAGCATGTTTACTTGCTAGTACAATGCAGAATACAAAATATTTTAAATACTTCCGTGTGCCCTTGGTCATCGTTTGGAATGAAGTGGCGTCTGTTTAAGGGCCATTACGTCCTAATCTTCCATCGTATCGCATACTGACGACCGTGCACACACATTTTATGCCTCCCTGTCTCAAGTCAATTTAAACAGATGTATGCTGAAAGAGGCAATGTCCAAAAAAGGACAAATTCAGTCATTCCAGTTGAAATAGATTTCTGTATAACCACCCAGAGGACAGCATGAAGACATAGCTGTATAGTCCAGAGAAATGTATTCATACATATGACTATAAAGACAGTTACAGTAGACAGAGGGACCAGTTTTATGTACCTTAGATTACCCAGATAAGCTAGAAAAAGTTTCATATAAAGGCATGCAGAATCCACCATGTGTTTTTTTAAATGTTCAAAGATAACTCTCAACTTCCAAGGCTTACTTAAATGCCATTTTGAAATTTAACTCAATTAAAATCAGTCAGCTTAACATGAACAGCAGTCAAAACTGGTTGTGTGGTAACCATGTGGATTTTCCGCAGTCTGATTTAAAAGGACAGTGCAGATAGGACCATTACAAACTGCCCTTGTGACATAGTAGTTTTGTTTACTCATAATTCAGTGTTTGTTTTCTCAACGTGTGTCATAAGGCCAGGGAATTTGGTTCAGTTTTATTCTTCTTCAGTTTTTCTTCTCTATATAATTATTAAAGTAACATTTTTCAGAACATAATTTAAAATTCCACAAGCAATCATATTAAAAACACATTTCATAACATAACCAGTTCCTTATTATCACAACTGCTACATTTGAAATCTTTTAATATATTTTTGAAAAGCAAAATATCTGAATTATCCAGTTTCTCATTTTCATGAGACTCCGTGTGTGTGTGTGTGTGTGTGTGTGTGTGTGTGTGTGTGTGTGTGTGTGTGCATGTGTGTGTGCGTGTACACGCGGCTGCTGGTTCTTGAGTTTTACCTCGGGCTGTGCACATGCGTGTGTCCACCAGAGGAGGGCCAACGTGAGAAGTCGCTGTCCCACCACACCATCCAGCAGCTGATTGCTGAGAAGGACCAGGCGCTGGCCGACCTCAACTCCGTGGAGAAATCCCTCGCCGACCTGTTCCGCCGGTATGAGAAGATGAAGGATGTGCTGGAGGGCTTCCGCAAGGTGAACATCTCCCATGTCCCTGAAACAATGTGGCACAAACATGGGGTCAGCTGGAAAGCCTTTTAGATCTTCACAAGAACCTTGAATCTTGGTGCCCTAACAGATAATCTTTTTTATCCATTTTTTTTAATAAATCAATTTATTCAAATACAACAATTAAAATCAATCAAAACACATGCAGTTTCACAACAAAATCAAACGTTAATGCAATACCACAATAAACCAACAACAGACCCACACTCTAAAAATACACAATCAGTCAACAATTGAATTAAAATCAGATATACAAAACTGATTTACACAAGCACAATACAAGTGAACCATTGTGGTTAATAATTAGTAAAATTTTTCAACAATAATAATTAACATCTCAATAATAATGATTAAATGAGGGATCGCTTTACAGCTCAGTGTAGTACCATCCATTTTTTTTATCTATAATAATGAAAGTGCAACAGACTTAAATTGAGGCCTGGGGTCTACAAGGAGTAACGAAACAGTCCGTTTTGATGGTTTTCTGCATCTGACCCAAAATGCTTTTCCACCACGTCCCAGAATGAGGAAGTCCTCAAGAAGTGTGCACAGGAATACCTGTCCCGAGTCCGTAAGGAGGAGCAGCGTTACCAGGCTCTGAAGGTCCACGCCGAGGAGAAGCTGGACAAGTGAGTGCGGCTATTTACAGGCACATGGCGTTCATTTGGTGGGCGTAGCCAAACACGTCAGTGATCGCCACGACTTCTGAACTCCGCCATATATGAGACGCACGCGTACAGCCTAGCTATTATCAGGTCATAGGTACGTTTTCATACTCCTATGGCTTTTCATTGATATCTGTGCCACAACCAAAGTTCATCAACAGATATCCATACTACCTTTAGACATGCTGCCATGCTGCCAGTAGGTTAGTCGTTCTGCTACAACCATACAGGAAGTGGGTTATCCTGCTGTGATGGAATGGTTTGGGAACGCTGCTAATGTCAGCAATGCCGTGAGGCGGTCCGCTGATAGCGGTGATAATTGTGGCCCACTGCCCCCTGCAGGGCGAATGCTGACATTGCACAGGTGAGAGCCAAGGCCAAGCAGGAGCAGGCGGCCTACCAGGCGAGCCTCCGCAAGGAGCAGATGAAGGTGGAGTCCCTGGAACGAACGCTGGAGCAGAAGGTGGGAACGCCCTCGCGGACACATAGTGATAATAAAGAACAGAGTTGTGGTACTTCTACTTTTTTAAAAATAGCTGACTGGCAGCATGGGGGCTCAGTGGGTAGCATAACTACCTCACGCCTCCACGCTTCTTAAAAACCACCCTCTACTATGTGTGTTTCAAGCGCCACCGTCCTCCTTGTGCTGAGTGGGCTTACTCCAGCGGTCCAAAGCACACATTTAGGATAACTGGCATCTCTAAATTGCCCATAATGTATGACTTTGTGCCTGCCCTGTGATGGACTGGCATCTTTCCCAGGATATGCCGCTGTCTTGTACCCTATGCTGCCTGGGACAGTCTCCAGGCTCCCCTGCTCACAATAAATCATTGAAGGATGGATGGATGGGAAAATAGCCAGCTATGCCTAGCACAGCTCTAGCGTGATACCTTATGTGGACGTTTACGCTGCTCTTCTCCCACAGAACAAAGAGATAGAGGAGCTGACCAAGATCTGTGACGAGCTCATCTCCAAGATGGGGAAAAGCTAACGCTGTTCCATGCTCTGCCATCCTCTGTCTTTCTGCTCGGGCTTGGGCAGTGAGAAATGGATGGGGAGAGAGAGAGAGAGAGGGAGAGAGTGTTTCAGCTTGCCACCGCTGTCTGCCTGCTGGGCTCATGGACGGACGGACAGACGACACGGCTGAGAGGCTCCCCCCTCCACAGTCTCTCTCCCTACTCCTTCACGGCTATATCCGTGCCTCTTACGACTCAAAGAGGACACCTGGCTTCATAACACTTTTGTGCATCGTGATGTTTTAGAAACAAAAATATATATATATAGATATATATATATATGAGTTTCCTGTATCAGGGGTCTTGTGAACACATAGCGTATGGACTCTCGGAGTCGGCCGAGAGGAGGAGAGAAGGAGAGAGGAACGAGTCATCTGTAGCCGATCTGGTCGCATCACGCCGGACAAGCGGGCCCTTCAACTAGAGATGAAATGAACAGAGGGTCACTAACAGAGCAGAAGAACACTAGACTAATGAATGACTAATGAATCAACACAATTAATCACTGAAGTTACAACATTAATATTGACCATAATGTTCATTGCATGTAATCGGTTAAAGATTTTGTTTTTCTTTTGTAAATACATGGGCTGTTGAATATATTACACTTCTGCAGTTTTTGATACAGTAATGTCTCAGTATGACCCACTTTCCTCATGTAACATTGTAGATACCTCGTGTGTTTGTTCATAGCTCCCTCCGGAAAGAAATCATTTCATGGGGGGGGGGTTTATTTTGTCTCACTTGAATGGTATGTCCTCTGGTAATCGTCCCGATGATCAAATTAATTTAATTTGGGCCACATTCGTCTCTGTCCTGCTATGGTTGATGTACGACAAGTTGGGGGAGGGGGGGGGGCATCCCTCACAGACGTGTGGCACCTGCTCTGAAGTGCAATAAAAGATGGCAATAAGCACCTGACTCTTGTCGGCTTCTTGCAGGGATGCAGCGAAAACAGATTGGCCAGGTCACGCAGTAAACACACACTCAGATGGACAAGTGCATCTCAGGACTTTCCATTGAAGCTCCTCATTATAATCCACTTTATAATTTGCAAAAATTGTTAAAAAACAAATTCATATATATAGTCTTTGCTTCCTATGGACATCTACAGAAGTCATTCAATGACTAGTTCATATGTATCTTTGCGGGGACAGTTGGGCCCAGAAATGACTACAGAAGCCTTATGCTTGCAGGTTTTTCACTGGACCAGTTAGGGTCAAGTACTTGGCTCAAGCGTACAGCAGCAAGGCCCTTCGGGGACCTAAACCTGACAGTTCTGTGCTATTCGCCCCCTGCCTTTAACCACTCCAATGCCTGCTTCCCTGGCTCGCCTCTTACACAATCATACAAGTCACCTTTTTACACACGCCACATTAAGAACACAGCCATCTGTCTTTCAAAAGGTTTGAAGATACAGACAATGTGACAGACAGTCAGACTCTCAGATGGTAATATGGATATGGGGATACATGCCGCTTTGCTACTATTAACAGTCCAGTGAAGTTTGGTCAATAACCAGACAGCGATGACTCCACCTTCTTATCAGTTGTCCAATCAGAGCCAAAACAGCAATGGCCGCGAGCCCCTCCTTCTCCCCTTTCTGATTCCACGTCCTCCGTGCCTGACACACTCAGTGACAGCAGTCCCCAGGAGTGACATCGACCTGTCTGAAATGCATCGAATGTGTTTGAAGAAAAAAAGAAACATTAATGATTTCACCCAAATCAGAATTTCCTCCACGTGGGCCTTGACTCAAAAGGTCAGACTTACCAGCGTGAGACACTTTCACCCACATCATCTTCCGGTCAGTGAGTCACAAAATCACAGGTCTAACATAAAATCCATAAGCCAATTCCTACACTTGTGACAGAGCAGTGGTTACCTCAGATCGATTCATCCTCAAGTACATTTTGCAGGCAGACGATTGTATTGTAGAGCCGCCCGCTGTTTTAGATCGAGCAGCGTTGTCACTTAATTGCAGTCACTGAGACATAAACGTGTGCGATGGACATGTGGTTAAAGGGGGAGCTAGTGTGAGATTTATTTAACATGCTTTCAGAGAGGAGAACAGTCAGCACTGTGGTGCTCCACGCCTCAAAGTAAAAGTCCCACCCCATCTGTCAGCGAGCACGGTTTTCTAGTGCAGTCTAAAAACATGCGGTCAAGCTTATCGGTCTCTCTGAATTACCCATAGTGTGCGAATGTATGCACCCTGCCATGGACAGACATGCCATCTTGGGGGTAGGCTCCAGGCTGACAGCAACTCCATACTGACTAAACGGTTATGAATAGATGGATAGATGCATGGATGGATGGATGAAAAAAAACCAGTAGGTTAAATTTCAGTCATTCGTCAAATCCAGAAAATGCAAATGACATAATGACCAATAAGGAATACCCGCTTCAAGTGTGACAATATCATGGAGAAAAGTGATTCATTCCTCATTCCTTGGCAGCCGGTTACTTGTAAATATACTTAGCTCATAATTAATAGCGACTACAAGGGCACATTTAAAGTGTACATTTTTGCTTTGTTGCCAAATGCACATTGTTTCTAATGGCAAGTGTGGAAGGAAAAAATCATACCTGCTTAAAGTTGCAAAGTGTATTTAATGCTTGTGCTAGAAGTGCATTATGGTGTCCCTGACGGAACAAAGAGTGGTTCGTGGTAGGTTCATCTTATGGTCAAACTGAAAGACCTTGAGAGATTAGCAGGGCTGATGCCTGGACCGGAGAAACAACGCTTTCATTGCGTGCAGTGTCTCACACATAACTGAATATCACCACTACCTGCACTTTGACGAGGTCACTCAGATGAACGTGAGCCGAACTTTGAGCAACGGGATGGCTTCAATGCCAAAACTTCATTTACCACTGGTATCATGTCATTTATCTGCCATTAGTATTACTTCACTTAAGTATATTTTTCTCATCTGGCTTTGCATGAGGACACGCACACACACACGTATGTGAGGACAATGCTCATAAAAGCTAATAAAAAAAAGTTATGCAAGGAGTTGGCTCATCAGGGAGGGTTTCCCTATGACACAGAAAATCAATCTAGAAAATCTTAGCGAAAAGTTCAGAAATATATCACTTATACACATACTCTCACCACAGAATAAAAGGCACAGGGTAAGCCATAGTATATTTGACCTGGGCAGATTATCATAGATGAGGCACAGATTATCAAATCCTTGAAGTCTCTCACCAGGAATCAAGGATGGGCCGAGGTAGTAAATGATCGGCAAAAAAAAAACCTTGTAACAATGTTTTTAGATCAGCGTTAACCAACACGCGAGAAAGGCAAAGACAAGAACAGCATGGGGATAACGGAGGGAGGGCTCCCTCTCTCCCCTCGGTGTGCATTTCAGCCTGAAGTCTGATGTCTGTGCACCCTTGGCCGAGAATAAAGGAACAGCTCTCCGGGGCTGAATTATTATTGACTTAGACTCGCTGGGTGCGAGCGGTTATTTTAATCACCACGTGAGTGATTACCCCTTGTGTGTGTCCATGCAATTCAATATTTCTAAATATCAAAGAGTAAGCTAAGGAGAACAGTACTGTTACTATACGAGCATGACAGGACTGGAGGAAGCTTTTGTCACATGACCCAACAATTCTCCTGTGTTGACCGAACTCCCGATCCATGGGCTGCAAATCCTCTGTATTCACATCTAGTTATATTTGCTTTTTAAATAAGAGATTCAAACGTACAATGAGACTGCTGTGAGGTTATTTGTGCCATCACAGTCTATTTTCTTCTGTTCAATGAATGATTATTTGTATATTGAGTGGGTTCTGGGGGGGGGGGGTGGTGCCGCCGCCGACCAGCACGTGTCTGCCACTGAAACATTCTTTACATCCCCAGAAGCTGGGTTTTGCCGATCGCAATCCGCTGCCTCCACTCAAATCCTCTGAAACGAGTGCCGCCGCTGGACGCACTGTCGCATTGTTATCCCACGCATGCTGCTGCCACTGCAGCTCCGGAGGCGCAAGAATAATTTGATGCGAAGTGAAGAAAGGGAAGAAAAGGAGGGACAATCGCCGAGTGTCCTTGCTGGTAATTCCTGGCACACGGGAGGCTGCCGGGTCAATCACGTCACCGACGGGCCTCGTGTAGGTGCACGGCTGATCTTTTTTGACGTGCCTCATGACAACATCATCTCGGGGTGACGGACCTGTTGGCAGCAGGGGGCGGGGCTGCCCTCATCGTGCCCTTCCCTCCTTCAGCTGCCTGACTGGTGAGTGGCTGTGGTGCTAAGACGAGGGCCCCCAGCCCCAGTGACCAACCTGTAACCTCAGTCCTCCTTCACGGGGTGCGGATTAAGACCAGGGCTTTAGCTACGGCCGATGCCGGCTGAGCACCATGAAGACTCTATCTCTCTCCTTATGCTTCTGCGTCTTCCTCACGGCCCACAGTAAGAAAGCGTTTTCCCCTCTAATATTGTCTCACTTATTTTTTCCTGTCACTTTCCCTTTTCTTTTCTGTCCTCTTCGCTCTCTGTGTTTCTTCTCTTGCTTCCTCACCTTCCCGTCTCATCTGCTCCTCCATCTCTCCTCCCTTTCTTCTCACTGAAGTTTCTCACTCTTTCTCTCCCTCTGCCGTGTCTTCTCTCCCTCTTCACGCCTCTATTTTTTCTCATCTCACTTTTCTGCCTTTCCGAACACCAGCTCTGTTACTCTCTCTCTTTTCCAGATTATTTGATGTATTCGTTAATGAGACTGATTAATTGTTGACATACTGGCTGGCACCGATCGCTGACAGGCCTTATGGATCCCAGTGAGGACTTGAATTGAATTAATTGAGATATTAATTTGACAGGCATCTTGATTGCTTGTGTGTGTGTGTGTGTGTGTGTGTGTGCCACTTTAGTTCTTTAATGTTTTGTTCATTTTGAAAATTCTGATTTTGCTATGGTTACTTCAGGAAGACTGGACTCACACAGGTTTACATGAAATGTTGATAGTAAAGTTGTCTTCTCATGTCTACCGGTGTGTTATTGTAGCTGTACATATAGTTTAATCTTGTGAACCAATCATTAGGTTAGTTTCGGGTGGGGGGCAAGGAAAAAACAATTATTGTCAGATCTGTGGTCTTATTAATGTTGTGTTGGCTTTTAACTTCAGTTAAGAAATGACAACAAGATTAAAAGGAACCCCCACACACGAAGCAGAGATTCCTGAACACCTTTTCACCCCCGGCTGTGCTCCACAGACTTACTTCATCTGTACCAGTCTTTAATATGAGCAAAAATTGACCAAGAAAAGACTCTGGGAAATGCTGTTGGGTTTCTAAGCTGAATGTCAGCACACCCACATGCGTCTTTGTTCTTTGTAATTTACCAGCCTGATCACGCTGAAAGTCTACTAAAGAGCCCTCAGAACTGCCAGGCCAGTCTCTGTCGGGGACTACGGGATGGTAAAAACACAGTTTGCACAGACATTTGCCGTAAAGATGGTTTCACTGAAGGGTTTCGAAGGAATGCTTCATGGACACGTTTAAGACGCGTTTCAAAGCCTCTTTTAAGCCACCACATAAAAGCACAGTGGAAGTGGAGAGAGGGAAAGCTTTTGGCTTCGGAAAAACACATCTGGGACCGGTGAATTGTATCTGTTTTTTTTCTTGCCTTGTAAATGGGGCTCAGTAGAGACAGAGGCCCCTATCTCTGTCACCTGCAGGCAGTTACATGGCTTTTGTGGGATCACACTGCCAGATGCTTGACACCAGGCTTTGACAGCCCGTGAGGGTAACCCACTCAAAGGTTCCAAGGGCCCTGGAGGTACCAGGGCACGGCTGCAGCTTCTGCTTTCCACTGTACCCGTTTGGGCATTTGGTGCTCGTCACACCGTTATCAGGGTTAGCAGCTTGGGATTAGCATAGGTTATGGTGTGGAACGGAAGTGATTAGCAATCAGCTGAACGGCGCAGCTCACTCTCAACGTGCCCTTCTGTCAACTTCAGCCTTGTTTTGCCGGAATTCTCTCAAAAGTCGATTATGTGCACATTGTCAGCTAGGCTAGTAGGGTGATGTACACTAGCCCTCTGAGGGCACGCTGGTCCTTAAGCTAACGATACAAATCAGACTGAACTGACCTGTCGAGTGACTCTGACCCTAATTTCCCAGGACAGCCGTGGGTCGGACAGAACAATGCGAGCGAGGCCACACACGTGGCATCTGTCTGAGGGCTGCTGTGACTCTGGGAACCCCATATATTTCTGCCATTATGAGCAATGTCAAAGATCGTATGTCTCAGACCAGGATTAACCCCGCTCTTCACTTGACTTGCTCCTGTGTTGATTTTTGGTCCCACAAGCCCTCCCACATCGATTTCTCGTCTTCTCTGCCCCCCCAACCGCCAAGCTCCCATTTTGCGTCCTGCCAGGTCGGCTGCTATTCCATGTGAGCTGGGATGAGACGCCATGTCTGACCTTGACACAGTTTGAGCTTCCCCTCAGAATGGCGGCGTAGCGTCTAGTCCAACCATAGCAGCATTTTTGCAAGTTCGGTTAGTTTCTTGGCTTCTTCGGGAGGACTGGACATCGGTGTTGCCCTGACCGCTCCCGTTTTCTAACTAAATCCCCAACAGGTGACGCACTCAGGTGCTACAACTGTATAGGCTCAAACGAAGAGGAATGCAACCGGCAAGGCGCCAGGCCGTGCCCCACCTTCTCAGACGCCTGCGCCACCGTCCAGGGCCACAATGGTGAGTCGCCCACTCGGGTCACCCGGTCTCTCGGAATATGTGTGCGTGTTCATTGAGAGGGTTCACACCTCTCATAATCTAGCTGGGCAATCGAAGAGCGCAGAACACACGACCTTCAGGATACACGTCATCTTCTGACAGAAAGCTAATGAGCGCGGAACAGCAGCAGCCAGCCCAACGGGCAAGCCGGCGGGTGCCGTAGCAACCCTTCACGCCTCACGGCTCTGCTGCACCAGCTTTAATACAGTGGCATATTGCGGCTCGAGGATGGGAATGACGGTGACAGTCGTTGGGGATCTGAAGTCTGGCAGACTCTGCCGTCTGGATACAGGATTTGAATGCAGCAGGGGGTCCAGGAACCACTTTGATACTTTATTCCACTAATTCATGAATTTGTTATCTATGTTTTTACTTTGACTGTTCCTCAGCTGCATTGCAAAAACTTCTTCTATCTTTAATGTCAACATGTATTAAGTTATTAAATGCTATATTTCTCATCATTTTAGCAAAACTTTTTAAAGTGCTGTGACATTTATGCTAATACACATCCAAGTTGGAGACAAATGTCACAAAGACATTAATTCTAAAATGACCACGCGGTTTATGATTTTGGGGTCGTTGACCAGACTTTTTTCTGCACTCTAATCAGATTAAGGGGCAATCTGACATGGGGGCATATGGTTCTAAGGAATGGGATGGACACAATCGCTGCCCTTGTGTGAGTTTCTAGCGTAGATCTGTGACGTAGATTTCCCCTCTCCTGTTCTTTCCCTCTCAGGCAGCGTGATGAAGACCTGTTCCTATAAATCGTTCTGCAACCAGGCTGCCAACCATGGCTACAAAGCACCCGGGGTCAAAGTTCACTGCTGCTACTCAGATGAATGCAATGTGGTGGGCGGGGTCTCCACCCTCATGCACGGGGCTGGCTATATGCTCATATTTCTGCCCATGTTGTCGTTTCTGCTATATGTCTGACATCCTCACTGTATAAACACAGTGTGTCTCATGACATGTCCAAAAACCTAACACAACCAACAAACCGATAACCCCTGGCACCCATCAATAAATTCCTCTCGCCCCACAATATGTACGTCACTTACATTTACCCGAAAGTCAAACAGCTCCTCAAATACCCTCACGCCCCATTCAGTGGGGCATCTGACTGCTCAGGATGTTCACTGAGCCTTTCCCAGGGTCCTCAAACCTCACCTAGCTACTCTGGAGATCTCATGCACCCCCTCAATAACTCCAGATGCCCTCCACAATCCGGGCAGGTGGCTCTGTCAGCTGATCCAAACAGCCCATGTTACCTCTATTCACTGCCCTTAACCTTTTCTGGAAGACCTAAATCACCCCTAAGCCAAAACTCCTCATGATGGGATTTATCTCCAAACCCCCCCCCCCGTACCCCTCCTTTTTCCTCCACCTTCACTGACACATTACACATGGGGTGACCAAAGGGAGTTGATAGATCATGTTGAGCTGATCATTTTAAAAGTAGATCCAAGCCAAAATACTCTGGGCACCTCAACCTTACACAGACTGCCTGCCAACCAGTCACAGAAACACAGTGTCACGTCTAACCACTAACTGGCAGCCCCCGCCCCCCGACTCAGAGGGACCTTCCTGCCAATTGTGACTCAGGATAAGGTGACTGACAGCTGACTACAGTTAACTAGAGCAATGGTTTTCTGAACACGTTTTATAAATCGGTCCAGACATAATGATGAGCTGACCTTTCAATGGCTTTGTCTACCTTACATAAGCACATACAGTAGATGCAACGTCATACCTATCTACTAACTCCAGGCTGCTATAAGATTAAATGACCTCTTTTGCCATTTTGCTATGCCGTAAGCCTTCAGACGCAGATCGCCATGCACCGCGGGCCAAGTTAATCCAGCCCCACTGAAGCAGTTTAAAGATTTACCGGCTTTTGTCGACTTCTTTTCCTGATGCACACATAGACTTTGGAGGAACTATTGTACAAGTGTAAGAGATCAGAGCTGAGAGGAAGCAGAGGCACAGTTAGGAACTCTGTGCTTGCGTTTGTCAGGAGGGCCCCCTGCATCAGCTTTTGCTTTTCTTAGATACCTGCCAAAGATCTTTTTCTCCCTCATATGCTATTTTTTAGTCTTCACAGACTTGATAAGCCTCCACACACATACACACACACACAATTGCACATACAGTTCTATCTTTTTATAGGTATCCCATTGACTCACTCATGTTGCTAATGATCCACGACTACACACTCACAAAACTCAAAAAACAGATGGAAAATAACAAGAGAATAAAAATCATTTCCATAAAACGAGCAGGCGAAGTTTTAAAGAAGTATCTGTACAGCTGTAGTCCTTGCATACATGCACAAACATACCCATAAACATGTATGAGCGTGCACCCAGATCCCCTCAGACATATGGGCCCTGTATGCATGAATATGAAGAACACATTAAAGGGCAGCACTGGCTACCTTAGAGGATACAGAAGGCATTACATTTCCCAGGAAAGACTCCATTAACAAGTAATATAGAATTAATTTACCCCATGTTGTAAATATAAAACCATTAAAACAGTTTGTCCTATACATGCAGAGTGTCTCTGTATCCCTGATATTCTGAGGTGAGAAAAAAATAGAGTACACCTCTGTGCAAAGGGGATAAACGCATGTCAGAAATTAAACCAGAGATCTATCTTTGTGAAGAGTTCTCACGACGTTGACACAGCTGCACAGCGGTGATATCTCACCAATTTCGCGTACTGCGAACCTTCTGACATTTCAGAGATGATTTTAAAGCCAAAAGGCCCATTCTGGTACAGCTGTCACACTGCAGTGATTTTCAAGTTTTTCAGACAAAATACATTTACGTATATATAATTAAAGGGAATACACCACGCCCACAGCATGTCCCTAGAGCGTGGTCCGAATGAAATTATTTCATTTTTGCTTACTCACAGTACACTTCCAGTGCTGTGCGTTGAGTGGCTGCTGAAAGGCAATGAGCACTGCGATTGCAAGAGGGTGTATATGAGACCACAGTTGGAAGGCAATCTCTTTGACTTGAATGCAGTGAAGTTCCACTCCTGCAGAGAGAGCCGGGCAGTCCTGAGAAGACAAGAGATCGGCCGAGAGGTAGAAACGCACGAGTCGAGGTGAGTGCAGGCGTGCAGATCTCACTCGCTTAACCAGTATCCTCTAGACACATGGCAGGGGCCGCTGGGGACGGCCGTCGGTCATGATGCCGCACATGATCGTGTGCTACTGGCATTTAGAGCTGCCAGTTCATCTGGCTGCACGTTTTTGACCTGTAAAAGCAGACTGAAGTAGCGGGAGGAAACCCGCTCCAACATGCTAAGAACACGTTCATGTACAGGGCTGGCAGGGACTCCCAGACACGCCCCTTCATGGCATAAGTCAGCGTTCATATGGTCATGTCCAACTTGGACACCGACGTTTCGACACCCACGTCCACATGTCCATGAAGACATGAAAACCACTAGAAGACCACTAATAAGGGTCATGTTAGAGTGAAGGAGGAAGCTTTGTGTTGACTTTAGGGAAGTGAAATTCACATTTAATTACTACATTAATAAAGAGATGCAGCAAAACATTCAAACATAAACAACTAATACAAGCACGGTTGAGCAGTTCAATAGTTACTGATTGTGGTTAAAAACTAAAGAACTTTTAGATATCTGAACTTTTATATTACCACTTTTCTCAATGAGTTGACTTACATTGCTGCATAAGCACGAAGATGTGGGTGTATTCCCAGACGAAAGGAACAAATGTTTGTTTTGCTCCTTCTATCCTGTTTGTCTTAGATTAAAAACTAGATCTCTACAAGGCAAAGATGAGACTATCTGCTTCAACTGATGCGTCTCGTGAGAAATCTTCTCTGAAAATCTCCCAATAGGCTCTTGGGCATCTCTACAGGGTCTTAGGGGAGCCTCTCTATCCTCAAATTAGATCATCGAAAGAGGCTTCCATTTTTGTATCCATTGATGATATTCTTATTTCTTATCTATTTGTGTTTTATTTTAATGCTTCTTTGCCTAAAATCTCAATATTTCTCATGAGTCATTCATGTCATTTTTAAACAGTACATTTTGTTTCTCCAGAGGCATTTGTCTGACAAATAATTCAGACAACAAACATAATTTGCGGAGTTAAAATAAAAGATTTTTTTTCCAGAGAAACAAGACACACAGCTCATAGCCATTAAAGTGTTTTGCCATGTAACTCCCTGCGGTGTGTTCAATCGGTGATGTAGCTCTCGGCCACGGCATGGTCATTGGTGTCACCGCCTGTCGGGATTGGACTTCTGAGGATAAGATACGCAAACTCTTATCTCTCTCTCTCATACGCATGAGAAGTCTTGAGGTTTTGATAGCTGGGTTTTGAGATCTGAGACTGGAAAAAGTCATAAAGAAATAAGCCATCAGTGCTTGTTTTTCCCTTGTGACGTGTGAGATAGCCTAGCTAAAAATGGGCTCACTGGTGCTTGTTCATTATATTTGATGATGGTATATATTATAATGTCAGCTTGGACGTTTCCACATATGCAATGCCACATGGGTGCGATACAGCACACCACCACACGGTGGCAGCATTAACAACCTGAATGTGGCCATCGAGGATGACAAACTTAATCTATGGCTTCTTTTTTTCGAGGCCAGGAAATGACAACAAATGTCCATACGAAAAGCTGCAGTTAAGCCACAAAGTCGCTTCCATGCTGGGTCTTCACTATGCAAAACCAGAAAAAAAACATACAAGTCACAACCACCCACAGTTCCTGTAATTACCAATTAACTGAAAACGATTCAGTTGCCAAGAGACTGCCTGTAATACTTACAGCTATTTAAAGATGTTTGTGCCAATTGTGTCACGTATTCCCTATTTATAAATCGCCCTTTTAATTGTGTCTCAAACAAACATGGGCGAATAGGTGAATTACCGGGATGACCAGCAGCATATTTTCTGCTGTCCGTGAGGGGGTCAAGTGACAAGAGCTGTGCTTTCGTGCAAATGGAGGATAGTAGTATGAAGTGTGACAGAAGTAACGAAAGTCTGCAAAAACCCAAGATATATATACGGCACTTTGGTAAAAATATTGAATAAAAATAAACCCCTAAGCACTAGAGAGAGAACAGAAATATGACCACTGTGCATTACTTTTGGTGTCATGGGAACAATCTTGGACTGGAACTATTTAAAGTGCATGAAGTCAGTCTCATCCCCCATGCATGTTGCTCTCTCTAGAATTCTGTCAGCCTGTATCTTCCTCAGTTTGTTTCCTCTCTCTCCTCCTCTTCCCTCACTCTAAGACTTATTACTCCTACTCTTTGCTACGCTTCTAGCCCCCCGTTACCCTTCCTGCTCTTTCTCTCACTCCTTCGTTCTCTCGACACCCCCCCATTCTTTCTTTTCCTTCTCCCCACCTCTCCACGCCGGCAGGTCTCTCCTTTGACTGAGAAGTGCGAGAGTGTGAGTGAAGTGCCCCAGAGGGGGAAAGAGTCTGACCCCAAACTGTGAAGTGCTGGGGCGATCCCGCTGAGCCCCCCCCATCCTGCTACATTCCCAATATTCTTCCATCCTGTGGGCCACTCCATTAATCACAGGACAAGCCTGCGTCTCTCCAAAAAAGATTCATTTAGAAGTTTTACTTGCCCTGTAATTAGGGTCTGAGGAGCCAAAAATGTATATGCAGCAGGGGGCCGGGTAGGTCATCTTCAAAGGAAAATGTGCTTTACCTAAAGTAGGTGTCCCCATCACTGCTTCCTTGTTTTTCTGAAAGCTGACAGGCAGTTTTTTTTTTAACAAGCATCTTCAAGCTGTGCTGTTGACATGGCAGGTTTCCGTCATACATTGTTGTCGCTCTGCTTGGGTGAAAAACTGTCTTTTTTTTTTTTAAGGCTGCCAAAGCTGTGGAATTGTATGCCAGCGGGTGATAACTTTCAGAACAAAAATTACAGTTTTTGAGGCAGAGTGGCTTCCACTATTATAATGCTTGTTGTTGTTACCCGAGCCAGACACAGAGCGAGGTCATACAGCGCAACTGAGATACGTGCTCATCATTTTGTCCGTTCTCGGTCCTCCAGCATTAGGTTTTCTGCCCCTTGATGGTCCTGGCTGGTGTGCACCATGTCACTTTCCATTATTCCACTCGGAGGAATTCAGACGACTCATTCACAAACACGTAATGCAGATCGATAACCCGAAAATCTGGTAGACTTCAGCAACAGCGGTGTTGGAGCTGTCTAGCAAGTTCAGTCCCATTGACATGGACTCAGTGGTTCATCTATCTCTGCGTCACCTGACTGTGTTTAACTATTAAAACTGGCAGCCAAACACGGCTACTGAAAAACCAAACATTTAAGTGCAACACTTCAGCTCTGAATGGGATGGCCAGCTAATGCAAGTCTGCCAAGCTCCCTCCTATCACATTGGTACAGACTTGTCATGCTCCAGTATTATCCTGTTGGACCTTCATTCCTACCATAGCCCATATCTAGCCATAGAAACACCAGTCTAGAGTGATGCCATTCAAACAGTATCTCTCAGGAAGCCTTGTGGCATGGGAGTCTCGGGCATGATTCTTCCATAAAGCATCTACGGCCTTCATTCTTGGAACCTGTTTAGTATCTATGAAAGGGCTGTGCTAGTCAAGGAGAAGTTTAAGGAGAATATACTTCTTTCTTCAAAAAATCAAAATCAAGTCATATGAGACTGGAATTTATGGTTCTCTGGTCTAATCATAGATCACACACAAGCCCCTAAGATGGTACAATAAGCTCTGAAAGGGGGCATTCAGTGCCGTACAGAAGGGTGAGGTTGCTCACGGAAGGGCACGACTCGCATAACGGGGACGGCAGGCAGTCTGGAGACAGACTTGACCAGTAGACAACAAAACATTCTTTATACAATTCATCCCTCTTTGAGGAGCAGTCTACCATCAGGGGCTCAGATTAATCCTAGAAGTCAGCCACAGAAATAAAATAATAATGATCACCAAACCCGAGCAAACAAACAGATAGACACACCATGGCATCAAACAATCTCCCTGGACACAAGCAGAGTCAACAATAATAGCAGCAAGAATGAGAGCGGGAGCAGGCAGGGCGAAGGCATCTGCTTACAGGTGAACAGGGGCCTGCCGGCAAGTCAGGTTCACTGGTCGGTCACAGGTTCCAAGGCCTCAGAATCTCAACTCTTTTGAAAAAGATCCCTGAAGCAGAATTAAAGTGATCTACCTCCGGACTCAGGGCCTCAGGCCGGGACACGACGGGGTTAGGGGAAAAGGAGGGGAAAGTCAGGGAAGCAGAGAGAATTGTGTGTAATGAGTGGCCTCCCCAATCCCGGCAACTTTGAAATATAACAAAATGGTCTGAGCCCCCGGGGTGCCTGGCAGGGTGAAAACCACAGAGTGGAGCAATAAAAATGGCAGAAAAACAGCAAGGAAAAGTACTGCAACACCCGGGGGAGTAATGGAGAGACCAGCAGAGAAAATAAAGGAAGATCAGTTGGAAGTAACACAGGAAAAGAAAAAACATCAGAATGTACAATGCACTCATGCCCCTGTCTCCATGAGTCAAATGTTGTCAAGATATAGCCTGAGCTGTCCAAAAAAAAAAAAACCCACTGCCCTTCATAACTATACGGGGCTCCAGATACAACTTCAGACATGACACGAGAACACTGCACAATACACGATGCTAATTGTGCCCAGAAGTCAAAATTCCTGTCACTGGTGGACTCATACTGAGCAAGATTTTCTCCCACCAGCAAGAGATAAAAATGTAAGATGATGTCTCGCAGCAAATCAGACCTAAACAAGGGTTTGTCTAAACGAGATGCTGCCCAGACCTGGGAAAAAGAGGAAATTCAGGTTGCAAGCCTCTGATAATCACGGCCGTTAGCCAAACCTCAAAGGACCGTGTTCCATTTGTGTAGCAATCGGCACCTCAGCAACGTCCAAGACGTCCTGTCGGTCGTCATATTCTAGGACCATGACAGTAAATGATGCCGGCACAAGGCACGGGACACCATGGATGTCCACAGCAGGGTACACAGACACCCAGTCAAAAATTATGGAGAATTCAGAGACAACAGTTCACCTAAACTGTATGTCTCTAGAACACGGACAGAAAGCAGAGTGCCAGAATGAAACGCACAAATGCAGCAGTAACATGCAAACTCATCGCACACTGAGCCACGGTAGGCAGGAATCGAACCCACAGCCCAGGAGGTGTGAGGATACATTGTTACTCACAGAATCATCACTCCACCCCCTAATTCTCGAATTAGAATAGTGGGAATCTACTATGAAATGAAACACATTGTGAGTATTGAATTTTTCTTGACTTTATGTGAACGTTTTCCTTTAATAAAAATGCAGGGACATTTGAAGTTTAGCTACAACAGCTTCAGAATGGCATCATGTCTATTATGCACAAATGACCTCATACATTCAAACTAACACCAAGAACATAACAGAAATCACTTTTATATATGTATTTTCAATTGATATATATTTTATCAATTTTGTGACAGTAATAGGATTACTGATACTTATTAAAATGAACTTCAGACATCGTCGGCCTGCTGCCATGGCAACGGCAGCTGAATATTACATCTTTAGATGTCACCTGGGATATGACAGTAATGTTGGTTTCGTTAAAATGGTAGCCCAAGCGGTCCCCTAACAGCTGTCATTCAACCGCCTTCTTTCATACAGAATATAGCTTCTCGTGTTTTTCTTATATAATTTCCTCGGCACAGCGACCAGCAGCCGAATCGGCTCAGCTTGTTTTCGTTCCTGCTGAAGCAGCGAGCCGATTCTCGGTAAAAATGCATTTTTCGAGTAACCAAAAATAAGTCTTTAAGTGGTCTGAAGTCACTGTGCGGCAGAAACACTCGCTTGACACTAATGATGTTTAGCACATGCTGTTCCTTCGGGGGCCCAATTCCCGCACCTGGCATTATGTGTGTGTGTATCATGTGTGTGTGTGTGGGGTGGGGGGAGTTGCATGTTCTCCCTGTGTTCATGCAGGTTTACACAGGGGACCCTAGTTTCCCTCAAAAGACATCCAGTTAGGCCAAACAGTGTCTCTAACCTGCCCAAAGTGTGTATGTGTGATACTGTAATTTGACTGTGTGTCACCCGTAATGGACTGGCAACCCATGCTGGGTGACTCCCACCTCAAGCGCAGTCTTTCCGAGAATGACGATAGGCTAACATCTTAGCCGCCATATTTCATAAGTGGATAATGAAGACGGATAAACTTGATTGCACGGCTGACATTTGTGAGAATGCGACATCATCGCAGTGACAATAGAATTTGACAAGAATGAAGTCAAACTGCCCTGCGCTGGACTGGCATCCTATCCAGGGTATCCTGTGCCCTGTGCTTCCTGGGCTCACCGTGACCCTGAGCTGGATCAGCGGTTATTTAAGATGGATAAACAAACGTTGAGTAAATGTCGGAAATATGTGAATTACAGACACTTTCAAGGCCTACTCACTGACAGAAATACACCACTGGTTGCCTTCAGGACTTAAAGCTCCCGTGTCAATGTCCAGCAGTAAAGCCACAGTATGCTTGGCACATCAATCACATTCTTTTTCATACCGAATCCATGCTTTTATACACGCTTTAAATTTTTATTAAATAGAAGGTTTTCTCCCCCCTGAACCGGTGTGTTTACCCATATCTGTAGAGTTACACAACTGAACAGTTTATTTCACACTGCATGCTGCCAAAGCAAAGTTCTTTACAAAATTATTTGTGTGGGGACAAAAAATAAAACACTGAGGAGCACAAAATAGAAAAATATATAATGAGGTTTTTGAATACAAGAAATATCAGATTTAAAGAAACAGTGAAATGTATTAAAGCATATTCTCTATTTGTCAGTTCACTATGTATTCAACTAAGGTATTGATAATTAGATTAAGTTCTTAATTGAGTACAGGCCTCAGCTGACATGTCTTGAGCTAACCTCTTTTGGGAAACGATTGTGGCAAGACATACGATTTTAGTGATAAAGATTAACCAAAAAGTCTTTGTTCCGTTATTTATTATTTACTGTGTGAATAACAATGTTGCCACTCAAGGTTATTCACTTAATTTTTTTGTGGCCTTGGACCATGTAATAATAGATCCCCTAATCAATCAATTAATCAAACAGAAAGCCACCCTCATTAACAGACATGACTTACAAAACTGTGTTTAAACCCTGTGTTTTTAACAGGCAAAGATGGTATGCTTTTCGAGCATGAGAACAATAGCTGGAACTGGCACAGGTATTACTGTGCATATTATTAGCCGGGCGCTAAGAGAAACACAATTTCAATGGAAGGGACTGCAGGAAACAGAAGGACAGTGGGCTGCATGGACAAGAAGGGAGGATGAATGCATAGTGCCTTTGTTTGGCGAGGCGGAGTCCCTCTTATTTGGATACCAGATTTCTTTCCTTTTAAAATCTCAGTCATGGTGGTGTTCAGCTTTCCTGAAATATGGGTGGCAGAACAAAGCCTCGAGAATCTGCTGAACTTCTGAGAACCTCCGGTGTTCTGACACAGCCTTCTCACGCTGTTCCCCGTGCTCTTATCTGCCACTGTCGCTAAATTCATATTCAGATCCATTTATGTTTACATCCAGCCAGATATGCAAAGGTGTAATAAACATGGCTCATACTGAATTTGGGAGATAAAGTTCAGGAGGGGGGAAGGCCAGTTTTTCACACTGCAAAAAAGGCAGGAACGCATGATATTAGCAATTAGAAATCATGCATCTTTGTTTTACTATTCAGGTTATGAATACAGATTATAGGCTTTATTTAACACCCTGAAAATGATTAAGTATGAACACAATGACAAGTTAGACTTTCATGGCAATAATTAAAAGTCGTGCTTCAATTCAAAGAATTATTGGTCCATTTATCGTTTCGTATCAGTGTCTGCTAGCCCCTTCCCTTGTAAGTCTTGGACGATAGACAGGAAGTGAGGAAATCCATTAAGACGGATCCATGTCACCACAGACTGCCTTGTAATTGGTATTATTTAGATTAGTATATTAAAAAATATAACTAAAGAGCTCCTTCATAGAGCTCTGGTGTGTATTTTTAGCATGGAGTGTCATCTGAGGATGAAAGAATACAGCACGGAAAATGACACGTTTTTTCAGAGTAAGAGTACACTGTTTACTAATCACTTCTGATGTGTAGTAATAGGACAAATGAGGCTTCAAAACCCGTGGTGGGTGGGAGTATCCTGAACTAACCAATCAACACTGGTGCTAAATGAGGCTTCAAAACCCACAATGGTAGGGAGTATCCTGAACTACCCAATCAATGTTGGTACTAAATGAGACTTGAAACCCCATGGTTGTAGGAGAATCCTGAACTAACCAATGTTGGTACTAAATGAGGCTTGAAAACCCATTGCGGGTGGGAGTATCTTGAACTAGCCAATCAATGCTGGCGGTAAATGAGCCTTCAAATGAGGCCTCGAAGCCTCGTTTGTCCCATCACTGTTCTATGTCAAAGGTTTGCTCTGTTTGCTTATTATAAACCATTTACTGAGAATCCAACACGGGCAGCATAATTTCCTAAGTAATTAAATGACATAAATCAACTGATTTCAACTGATGAAAAACAACATTCTATCGCTACAATTTATTGTGCGCTCCTCTTGTAAGAATAACCCTGTAATTCTCCTTCTGAATCAGTCCAAATAACAAACAGATCAATTTCAAGGCGGGGCTGCTTTAAATCAGGCAGACACTCTAAACAAATCCTTTCCTGCATTGAAAATGCAATCAACATGCAGGACTGGCACCTGACTCGTGTATGCACCGTCAGCCTAATTCCTAGCGTGCTCCTGACAACATACTGAAGTACGGTGCTCACGTATAAGATCCTGTGAGATGAGCAAGGGATGAGGGACCAGCTCTCCCATCCTAACGTAAACAGACAATGGCACGGTGCACTCAAAGTTAAACACCTGAATTCGGGGATGAGAATCCAGAATTGCGCTCAGTCTGACAAAAAGGAGGCTTCAGCAGATCGACTGCTTCAATTTAATTAGCACAAGTCACAAGCCATCACTCAAATGGGGGAAAAACTGCCATTCGGTAACATTACTTTAGGGGGAAAGGAACACACAGTTGTTACAGTATTTATTATGAGTGATAATTTTACCAATGAACTTGATAAATCTCCCGAGTGTAGTCGGTTCACTGTCAGTGTTTAGAAAAAAGGAAAATGGTTCCCAGTGAAGCAGTTACGGTGTATCTGGTATAACGCACCAGTTATTCATTTGCTCTCTACTCGTGAGTAAAATATGCATTATTATTAAGGTCCAGCTGCTGAATCATTTTTTTTTTTTTTTGGGGGGGGGGGGGGGGGGGGTAAACGGAAAGGGGGGGGGAACTTCCTAACTCCACTCGGTGGGTATGTGGGGGAGGTTATTGTTTTTGGTGATTGTGGATGTGGGGTTGGTGGATGGTTGGTGGGGGGGGAGGGGGGAGGGCGGCAGGGGGGATTGCTAACTGGAAAGGGTTGACTGACTTCCTACATCCAGCTGTATGAGATCTGGAGGAAAGATTATACTGAACAGTGATTTCTATCGGGAGGACTCCACACACGCAGCACAGAGGCAGGAGTCGAACTCTGAACCCTGGAGGAACGAGGTGGCAGTCTTATCCACCGAGCCACCGCGCTGCAATATAAAAGAGTATTCTAAATGTTTATTTCCATCGGGAGAACATGCAAACTCCACAAACACAGATAGAAGCTAGAGCTCTGGAAGTGTGAGGCTGCAGTGTCACTCACAGAGCTGCCATGCCACCCTTTAAAATACACTAAACAATTAATACTTCCATCAGGAAAACAGGCAAGTTCCACACACACGGAGCCAAGGGGCAGGAAGAGAGCCACAGTGCTAGAGGTGGGAGGCATGGCACCACCCCACAGCTAATATTTATTAAGAGAGCACCAAACGAACAAGCACCCCCGTGACACCTCATCCCACCCGAAGTGCCGGATTCAGACGCGGGCTGCGAGCGGCTCACATCTACCCCGTCTCCAAGGAGGACTTTGCCAACACGCTTGCATCGTGACTTTTGCCAGATGATGCCAGGCAGTTCACAACACAGGCGGCAAAACTGAAGCACAGACGGACGGACTTGGAAAAGACGGGCTACGAGTGGGCTTAGATGGAGGGCAGCGTGCTAGCCTTTGTTTAACGTATTACTGGACAGATATTGGTTGTTGTTTACTCTCCTGGTGGTATTTTTTTTATTATTAGTCATCCTTGACAAATGACAGTACAGGTTTTGCAATATTTGTCTGGGAATTAAGTCGATAAAAAGGGCAGAGTGGTAGCTTGCATAGTGCTCCGGACCTCCTAGGTTGCAGGTTCAATTCAGTTCGATTTTTTTCCCTCAGCATCCCTGGTGTCATTGGTGTTCCCAGTCCAGAGACATGCAGTTTATGCTCTGTGTGTGTGTGTGTGTGTGTGTTACTTATGGTTAAGGTTAGGGCTGGGTAAGACTAGGGCTTTCATAGTGAAGATTAGGCCCATAGAAATGAATGGAAGGTCCCCACAAGGTAAGAAAAACATACGTGCGTGCGTGCGTGCGTGCGTGCGTGCGTGCGTGCGTGCGTGCGTGTGTGTGTGTGTGTGTGTCTGTGTGTGAGCTACAATAGCAACCCCTGCATGGCACATTCTGCCATTTCACTCAATGACTCTTTAGCCCTGTAACCTTAACTGAAAATTGACATTAATTAACAGTAATTCCCCAATTACCATTTTACATATAATGCCAAAAATAACTACTCTCATTGATGGTGAATATCACAAAAAAGAGGGAAATAATGTAAAATTGTATGCCCATAGATGTACATCCACACATTGGAAACATTTTCTCTGTCTGAATAATATGCAGACCAAAGAGTTTTTCTTTTGGCTGGATGAATGAAAAGAGGGAGGAGGCTTGTTTAGTAAACAGGAAGGTGCAAGTTCAACACCAGACACCATCCAAGAGAGTTTCTGAGTAACATGGTCCAGTTTCCAACTGCATGGCCAGCTGAACTAGAACAGCACGCGAATGTCTGCCAAGTTCCAGTAAAAAAACAAACAGACGGGGGGGTTAAAAATGTGCAAAAACAGATACTTCAGAGGAAGATAGCTGTGGGGAGGGGTTAGGGCATGCGTGAGGTACAGGAGGTGACGGGGTCAAGACTCAAATATAAATCAAATGACATCAAGAGCGGGATTTTCATCCGGTCAGCCGTGCCGTGCAATGGAGATAATTAGTTTTGAAGAAAATATCAGCTGATCTAAGAAAGCATTTTCGCGTGATGAAGACCCCTTTGTGATGTCACTGCTGAGGAGGAGGAGCTGGGAGGAAGGGTGTGAAGGTGGCCTGGGCCGCTTTTTTTTCTTTTGCAAAGTGTTCAGAATTTGCTACCATTTTTTTGACAATGGCAGGTAATGTCAGGTTTTTGGTTAAATGCCAGTATGAAGTTTCCGCTTTTGTGGGTTCGCTTTGGGCCTCAGAACAAAGTGAGATGAGAACTGTTGGACGGAAAATGGGAGGGGGAAAAAGCGTGAAGCTGGAAAGATTATAATGGGGGGAGATCAGGCCAAGAGGCTGAGTTGGAACGTGGCTTGTGTTGGGGGTTTCACTAAAACACCAAGGGGTCTGATATGGGGGTGCTGCGGGGCATTTGGGGGGGAGGTAGTCTGCGAAATCAGTCGGAGGATAATAGGAAAGCAAATTGGTCTTGACAAGTGAGACGAGGTGGAAGTAATATACCCCTTTTAACAGAGGATGGGGGCAAATCCAAGAATGCCATGAGATAATAAAAGGGGCCAGCTGGGAGGGGCGAGCATGTGAGCCAGCTGGCTTTGGGGCGCAGCTCCCCGCATGGGTTAACAGAAGCTTCTGGAAGGCTCCCCGGTTTCATCTGCTTCATTGTGGCACCGGCCTGCCTGAGAGGGATCCCGGACGCAATCGGACACTGACCATACCCGCGAAGTCCTCTGGCAGCGTCCCTCCCCGGATGGCGTTCCTGTTGTTTCCTGCGCTGCCGTCTGACTGACGAACGAGCCAAATCCATCTGACAGTCACATGGCCAGACGCCCTCGCGACGAGAGCTCCAGTGGTCCGCTCGCTCACGTAGCCAAAGACCCCCCCCCCCCCCATGCCCAATGCACCGGCAATTCTGTGCGCAGTAGAAAAATGTGGTAAAAGGCAGTTACTTACACCACATGTTCCACGCAGCAGCTATTACATTTACTGCATGCTGACTGGGCTGTTCCAGGATTCTAGTATGAGGAATTGCTAACTAAGTCTAGGGAATTGAACTGACCCCCAGGTCCAAGGCGTGAGGGTGATACGGTGACGTCATACATCATGTTGAGCGCCACATCTGTAAATATAGCTTAAAAATTATTTTAAACAAAGTCCCAAAAAAGAGATTTTAAAATCCTTGTCCATTCCAGAGCCAGCATGCTTTTGAATGTCAACGTCACATTTTTAATTTGAAGTTTAACATTTAGCTCAGGGAGACGACTTGGTTAGGCACAGCAAGCCATTAAGTGGCCTTTACGTAGCTAATTTATTAAAATGGTAATTCAAAAAACACTGGCTATAATCGCTTTAACCAAGAAAAAATGACTTGAGCTGCCCTATTCGCCGTTGTCCCCCTCCATCTCTCGCTCACGAATGTCAGCCATGTACGGAATTTAATCCATCAATCTTCCATAACCACTTATCCAGTACAGGGTCACAGTTAGCCTGGAGCCTATGCTAGGACGCACCGGGAACAAGGTAGGGGCCACCCTGGGTGGGAGGCCCATTCATCACAGGGTGCTATCTCACGCACACATAAACACAATAAAGGGCGAATGAGAGACGCCAATTCACCAAAGCACCTGTTTTAGGAGTGCGGAAGAAAACCTAGAACACCCAAAAACAAAATCCACAGGCACTTGGGGAGAAACTCTTCATGCACAAAACCGGGCGTGGGATTTGATCTTACAACAAGGTGGTTAGCAGCCATCTCACTACGGTAAATTCTGCAGTAAAATACGGGATGACTGGCATGATGCAAAGCAGCGTGTGGGTTTTGAGTGCGAGTACCCATAGCAGAGGGGGGTCAGTCCAAGACCCTGCTTTTAATAAGGACTGTAAGGGTGATCGAAGCCCAAGCAGACTGACAATGTGCTTCTCAGTACAAACAGGATGCTCCTCAGAAGAATGCAAGGCGTCTCTGTGTTGCTGGGGCCTTGTTATCCTTTACCTGGTGAAGCATGTCATCTTCGCGGCTAATGGGGTACGGGGCCAGGGTTCGCTCGCTGCCACTCGGAGCACGACAGCCAAAATGAGGCAGCTGAATTATCACCCCGCTACATGAGGCTCCACGGCAAGGTGACGGGGGATGCCTCTTTTTCGTTCAGCTCGAAGGCAAGAGAGGAGGAGGAAGGACTCGAGACCGCCAAGCCGATCGCTATCACGGAGAAGCAGGGAGAACTCCCTCCGGAGACAGAGAGGCAGCTCGCTAAAACACAGTCGGTCCCTTTTCCCGGGCGATGACATTTGATGTGGGATCATTCAGAGGATAGAACACTGACTCACGTTAGCCGCCAGCTAAGTTTGTGCAAGTGTGGGCTTTGACACTGTGGGATTATGTGACATACAGGCAATATTTACATACCCCCCTCCGAAAAAAAGGCTCAAATACTTATTACAAGTTCCCTACACAGGGTTTTTTTAATCGTAGTAATCCCAGCCGCGTATTTACGGAAAAGCCGCTCTGTAACTCCAGAGATGTTTCCAGGTCTTATCCTTGGAAGACTATAGCTTTGCATCATCTCGCCCTCTCTGTCAGAGACGACGACCTGCCGGAATTGACTAAATGTGTTCACCCATCTGTCTGGCACAGATCTAAGGTCTGTATTCAACTTCCCTGTCGCAGCTTTGATGTGTTTATATATGGATTATAGACCATTTGTTTTACCTGGAGAGGATCACATTAATGAGAATATCAAAAAGAGGTTTCCTAATCTTAATATTATCCCCCGACACAGGGAACAAAATCCACGCTGGTGGTCTGTGCTGCTGGTATCCACATTTTCCATCTGTTTTCTCACAGCATTAGTGCATTTTCTTCGTACAGTTAATTTAGCATGAGCGCACAGCAGAAGGCGGAGTGACTATCAGCAGCCGGCCAACTGTGTAGCTACAAAAAAAAAAGATGAAAAAAGAAAATGCGACCTCCACACACCCCCCCCACCCAAGCGCGGCTCTCGCTTCTTTATTTTTTGCTTTCTCAGGCCTTAATCCCCACATTTCTGACACACACTGGTTACCGGTTTTGACAGAATTCTGTAATGACCTAAGCTTCTCTTCATGGTGGGGGGGGGGAGTTGAGTTCAATAGGAGGGACAGTAACTTTATGCCAGTAAGGGGAGTGTTTGGCTATCGGGAAGAGTGCAGTTTCACAGTACACACACACCTTAATAGCGTGGAAGTGCAGTTTCCTGCTTCGGTCACAAGGGGCCGTGACGACCTTCAAATCCAGGTGCGGGGCAGAGTCAGGCTGTGTGAAAGCGACTCCTAAACATAAACAATACCCTTCATTTCCTCTTTCAGCGCTAGAATTTACCATATTCATTTCTCTCTTTTGCTCATTACCCTACACATGTGGCAAACAAAGTAAAGCCTAATCTGCTTCCAATGGACTCGTGCGGCAAGGTCACTTAAATTATGTGCAAAACTCTGAGCTCGTTTGTATGTTCTTAAAGAGTTTTTACTTTAAACAATTACTGAAGACTTTCTTGATGTACTTTAAAACAGCTATTTTTAAATACATTTTCTATATTTTAGAAAATAAACTAATCCTGTTTCATATTAATCCTTTCCCTGGGTATGTTATAAGGTCTTTGTTGCCCTTCAAGACCAAGTCCACGTAAATTTAGCAGTTATACTTCAACTCGTGCAGAACCCTTCAGTTAATGTGCCAGGGTCGATTCTGCACTGAAGGGGACCTTTAGCGCAGCACCTTAGTTCTGGCGCAACAGAAAAAAGACAAGTGGACAATTGCTCATGGGACATGTCAAAAATGATTCATTCTGAGCGATGTCGAGGTGTCAGCCTCACGTGTTCAAAATATATTACAAAACAGATCTCCAAAAGTGGTGAAATGTGTAGCAGCAGCATGCTCCCTCCCGGGAAATCTGCTCGTAAAAGGACCACGTGACTTGAAAAGTTTTCGGCCCGCCTTATTCCACTCCACTTCATGGAATTTCTGAGAAGCAGACAGAAAAGGTCGGCCATGCCAAAGGACCTCCATCGGCCGGAAACGCCTTCCGTCTTGCCCACTGGGCCTCTCACAGCAGGCCCTAGAAGAAGGGCTCAGCGTATCCTGAAGTACCTTGTCCAGGCTGCTCTCTCTCAGCATCTCCCTAGACTGAAACACTTAAGTTATAACCAAAGGCTTCCTATTTAGTATTTATTTAAATATGTCCTCTCCAGCGTACCCAGACACTTTAACATCTACTATTCCTATGTGTTACCTTTCGATTTTTGCTAGAACATTGTGGCAATGTTTGATGTCACACTTTTAAAGTTCATTCATTCATCCATCCATCCATCCATCCATAACCACTGATCCGGTACAGGGTCAGTGAGCCCGGATCCCCTCCCGGAAAGCACAGGGCACCGTGGACGGAACACCGGTTAGACTCAATTCTTTTCAAATTCTATTCTCATTACAATTAGATTACATTCCCATTGCTGTTGGCCACCCCAGGTCTCATGACTGCAGCTCCAAATATGTAACCTGTAACTCTATCATCACCCCACAGCAGTCATTGTCATCACCAGTGTTGTAAATCCCCCCCCAGAAATGCTCAATATCCTCATCATCCAGCCTATTATCATCCTCAAAGTGTGCATCTACACTAATTATAATAACCCATCTTCATCATCAAAGCCAAGTCCCCAAAGACCGCTTTATCAAAGCCCCTCGACATTACCCTCAGAGCCCCTTCCTGTGTGCAGATAACAGTGAGCGCTGACGTACCACAGCCTACCCCCACGTCCTGGTCCCCCAAAGGGAAGTAAATAAGGAGAGGACTTAATTAAACTGAGGTCCAATGAGACTATGATGATTGGGGGGGAGGGGGGCATGGGAAGGGAGACTGAGGTTGGAAAGAGCTGGGGGGAGCACGAATGTGCCTGGTACGTACGGAAACTGTAAAGTGCTGTCCTGTTTATTCAATAAATGTTTAATCTCTGTCGAATAACTTGAGGCTAATAGATAAACCATTAATTGAAATGAAATTTAAATAAATCATTAGGGGGTTTATAATTAAAGCGGTTATTGATTTAATAAAACTGTTTCATTTGCAATATACTAAATGTGTTTTTTAAAAAAGTGGCACTTTTGAAATTAGTGTGGCAGAAATTAATTTTCCAATTTGGTCTCCAGAATAGGAACATTATTGCATTCTGAGAGACTGTGCGTGACATTATGTGCATATCATAAAATTAACTACTGTAGGGGAATAAACAACGTCCTTGAGAGAAACTGCGAATGAGTTTATCTTTTAGGCTATCTTGAGTATTTGCAAAATGTATCGGAGTAATTTATCAGTGATGAACAGCCAATGGGAGACAGCCTTGAATTTCAGCCAATGAGAAGGCTGGCTCATAAACCACAGCCAATAGGGAAAACTATGCAGAGGATGAAGACATCAGGTTTTATGTGTTAAGCTATATACGCCATTGCAATCAATCTTTCTGACTGCAACAAAGATTTCAAAGAGCATTACCTACAGGTAATTAATGCACAATTCCCTGCTTTTCCAGCTGTAATAAAACAGAGCATCAATTGTAAATTACCCCATTTCTAAAAAGCGGTTCAATCGCACCTGGCAAGCGGGCCACGCGGTGACAACGTATGCAGCACAAAGCTGTCCACTGGGATGCGAGTACCGGCACGCTCGAGTCTAACGCATGTGACGCAATACCGTGACATAAGCAGGCCACCTCGCAGGCAGGAATTCTCAGCTGCCATGCACCAGAGGACGTGGAAAGCACAAACAGAAGGGTTAAAAAAATATATCAGATTTCTCAGGAATCCTTGACCTCCCAAATTTCTCCAGATCACAGACTTCTAATCAAACGCCTTCAAGGGGAGAACTGCTGTATTCTGCTTGGCGCGTCACCACAGGGTTCCAGTAATAAAATAAATAGCAGAATTAGTATTTGATTATAATATTATGGTGCAATATAATGTTATGGCATTGCATTTATTGAGCTGAAATTTAAATTTGGCTGAGGGAACCTCTAGTGGGTGGGAGTAATGCCACATGTACAGGAGTCAGGTTTAGAACTGGGCCAGATGAACACGTCATCTACATGTCTGCTTACGTTCAGACATCCACTTGAACCCGTACGGTTTAGGACATCGTACAGGAGTTAACACTGGACCGCCGGAAGCTGTTTTCTCCATATTCTTCTACGTCATCTTCTTGCTTTTTCAGTTCACGCGACGTGCTCTGTTTCTGTGTATATTGCATATGTAAAAGAGCTCTGGGGCAACTATATTGGGAAGTGTGCTTTATAAAAATAAATCAAATTGCTGCTCCCTGGATAAATATTATTGCTATTTCGAAAAAACCACCCAAAAGCCTTGAAGCGCAGTGGTCATTAAAGCAACACCCAAGTCAAGGGCATTCGTAGGGCACGCGTTACATTACACACCGAAAGCGATGTTAACGCACTGGCCCAAAGCACATTAACACCTTTGTCTGTGACAGCATTGCAATATCGCAGGGTCTGAAATGTCTGCTACTGCACAAGGAGAACACATCCCAAAATGAGACTCCATTAGTTCAACGTGTGAAAGACCCGTCTCACTCTCGGGAGACAGATCCCGCACAATGGACCCCGACACGGGCATACACAAGTGCCTGCTGCCCCTTGCACGGACGGTCCTGCATGCTAGTGCTGTCCGCTCGAAGGTCACCGGAGATCATGAGGAGCAGCGTGACTGTGGACGCCTCCGTGGGAGTTGGGATAAATGTGAATCAATGCACCCAAGCCTGACTAGGATCGGGAAAGCAGGAACCGTGCGTGCGTATGGTTTGGAGAACATCATCCTGTAGCAAAGATGTGGGCACGAGAAGGAGGGAAATTAAAATGGAAGCTTGTGATTCAGTGATACAGTACAACTGCATGAGAACCTGAAATGCAGTCAGTACGTGGTCTAAGAAGTAAAGGGGGCATGCGTGTGTGTGTGTGTGTGTGTGTGTACACATGGATGTGGCGTTTACTCAGCTCTCTGCCAGGAGCATAACTAGCCAACACATGAGGTTGGTGAACCAGCCCTCACACATGACCACAGGTCCCAGAGAGCAAGAAAGGCCTCACAGACAGGGTCTGCATGGGAGTACTTCACGACCACCACTTCCATGACCTCGGTAGGCCAGAATGGTGACTGCAGGACACTCTCTCCTCATGGCCGGCCCAGCACCTCTCCCTGGCTCTCTCAACACTCTGGCAGCCAGTCCGACAAGGTCGACTCAGCTGAGCAAATGTGCCGCAGGTCCCGTCACGCTGGGCTGGAGCTCGGGTCGAGCCATAGTCAGCGTTTAAACGGTCCTGGAACAGCCCTCTGATTTTACCTCAAAAAGAATAATACATTGAAACGCAACATGATTCGTGGTGTTCATTTCTGATGCCTGTCCACTTGGCTTCCTTCTCCTTCTTCCTCCCCTCGCTCATCTCCGCTTCCCCGCACCCTTTCATGACGAGACCACCTTTACATGCCCAAGCCTGCCCCGATTTTACTCCTCTCCAGAGAGGCGACCGTGACCACACATGCCGAGGGGTCACAGTGGAACCTCCAACCCCGTTTCATTATCACCTGCCCGCCAGGACAGGGGTTTTTATCTGTTGGGAGGTTGGTTAACAGGAGCTTCAGATAACTGTGACACCACCCACACTCGCGTTGGGGGGGAGGTGGTTGCCGGCCTCTCAGGGAGTGAGTGTGAGAAATGCAGTACCCCCACCCCTTCTGAAAGCCCCCCCCCCATGGGACTCCTGACTGTGATGACCACGCCACCTTCATGTTAGAGCAATCACAGTCCAGCCCTGAGGCGCAATTCTCACCCCTCAGAGCCGCTAGACGCCACCATGACGATGCAGTCATCACCCCATACCCCCCCCCACCCCCTCCCTCACACCTCTTTCCGCCTGCCACAGGCCCCCAGTCTCTGCCTCAACAAACCTTTCAGGGGTGGCGTAAGGTAGGGGGAAGCTAATTATAAACCCGATCTCAGGAAGTGGGAATCCAAAATGCACCCTTTTCCTGCCATTCATCTGGTGACAGGGAGAAGAGAACGTCTTCCTGGGGGATCAAGCTGGTGAGCATGGTGAAAATGAACATGCCCCCCCCACCCCGTGGCTGCATACAAAAAAATGGGTCTGGAGGTGACTGCTGCACCCACATGGGAACAAGTGTGGCAAAAAACTCAAAGAATTCACACTGTTGCAAAGAGCCCTGAACACAAACGCACACTTACCAGAAATATGAATGCATTGGAGAAGCACGCAAATGCATATACATTTTTTATGAAGATGACCCCCAATCTATCATCCATATGGTTTCACCTTGATGTGACGAGGGGTACAGACACACACCCAGCCTGCCGCGACACTAGCCCTGGGGTACAGACACACACCCAGCCTGCCGCGACACTAGCCCTGGGGTACAGACACACACCCAGCCTGCCGTGACACTAGCCCTGGGACACAGACACACACCTAGCCAGCCGTGACACTAACCCTGAAATACAAACGCACACCCACCCGGCCGTGACACCGGCTCTGGCATATGCACCTGCAGACATAGATACTCATACAGTAAATGGGATGATATAGTCAATGACTTACAAGACTTTCAGACACAAAAAGGAGCTTTTCTGATGGGGGGGGGGCTTGGCACTGACTAAAATTAGCATTAGCAGTGTGAGATAACAGGGAAAGCATTCGGAAGGGGAGGAAACCACATCAGAGAAGGTAAAGGTAGGACCATACTTCAAGAAAAAAAGACAAAAATCATTTTTCCCAGCATTCAGTGTGCTGCAGCAAAAAAAAAAAAAATGCAGCATTCACGGTGGTGACTGCCATGTCTTGCACAGACAGAAAATCAGAAGTTCGGTGTTTATGGTTTCTCTAGCTGAGAGCAGCCACTCTCCTCAATGATTTAATAAAGCTGTGAGTTTAACCCAATAAAGGTTTAATAATTACAAAATAACTTTGACTAAACTTGAAATAAAAGACCCAAAATCGCACAAAATCACGGTTTGCCGCCTTGTGTTGGTAGGGTGAACTACACAACTTTTTTTGTATCTTTTCAAGTATGTTGCTGCCTCAAATGACAGGTTCGGACGTCTTTTTAAGAATACCACAGCCCTAATGGTGGTGGCAGCTCTGTCATTAGCCAATTAGCAGCTAAGGCTGCTCCAGGCCTCCTTCCCCCCCCACGCAGCCTTCATTGATTCTTGACCCTCCACTTTCTTTTCATCCCTGTACCTTTCCTTGCCATTCGGGTGGGGCACGATTAGTCCACAGACATCATTTTGCCTGACTGACAGGCCCCTTGGGTGCCCCAAATTAAGATTCGCAGGCCTCTGAGTAAAGCGATGACAGCCGCAGACTACAAGTTAAAATGGCACCTTTTAAAGTCAGGGATGAGGTAAAATGAAATCAAAGTGGCATCGTGATGTTCTATCGGTGAAAACTGGAGATTTCTCATGACAGCACTCCGACCTCTACCACGTGTCCAATTAGAAAGCTCCGGTGATTTTGTGTGATTAATAATGAATCGGTGATGTTAACATGTTTCGAGCCAACAGCTCCACACACGCACGTGTGTTAGATCTGCTTCTCCATCTGCTCAGCTCTGGCTTCCCACACCTACCCGTTGACTTGTCATTGGAGGAGTGGGGGACACTTCCCAAGAGACCACAGACGCCACGGTGAACCGACCTGACGCGAGATTCTGGGAAAAGAAAAATCCTTATGTCCTTATGATTGCACAGCTGATATCGATTGACTGACGAAGACTAGGTCATTTTAATCTCGAAGAACGCTCACCATAGCGTGGTCAGAACAACTGGAGGAGCCAAAAAATGCATTCACCTTTGTGGCATAGTCCACAGAAGAAGAAACATGTCATAAAAAAGGTATATGGGTCATCTCAGGCAAAACTCTATATTTTAATCCAAAAGCCTCATGTTTTATGTAAACGTAGCTTATAAAAATAACAGGAGATAAAGGAAGATCGCTGGGTGTTGGCTGGAAGCGCAGGAAAAACCTAGCCAGAGGAAGAGTATACAAAAATAAACACCACACTGCAGTCTGGACCTCTGGTCACATTTACACTTTTTTGCATCCCCATGACTGGACCCATTTGTACAGGGAGCTCCAGGGTATGGCCAACCTTTGATGCATGAGTTCCCTTGCCTGAGCGGACCCCCTTTCTTAAAAGCATACACCCATCTGAGCTTCATCAACTCTCCCCATCTCGTTCCGCTCTGTTCTACTCCACGGGTTCCAACCAGAGAGTCACTTTGGACGCAGTGTACAAGGGGACATTTAAGCGCAGGCCAGTGGAAGGCCGAGTGGTAGGGGAGGACCGGACTGGCAGAGCCTGTCTTCTGGGGCCACTGTGGTTGACGCCCATTTGAACCTGTTTCTTTCTAGTTTAACCCTAGCCATTGTAAACGCTGAGTGCTGATACAGTGACGTGAGCCGCTGTGTCCATGACACTCGTTTCTACCCCATTCCTTCGCTTTGTTTTTTTTTACTATTGAAACAAAATGTTAGTTCTGCTTTGCTCTTTCAAAAAAACAACTGCCCACCTTCCATCAGTAGCATGCCTCTTTCAAAGAAGTGGATGAGAGTCCAGCAGGTCATGGGTTCAGGTCCAGGGTCATCTAGTTGCCCGGGGTGGGGGGCAACCCGAATCACTTTGGTCAACACCTGACGCTAGCAGTAAGTTAAAAATGTAAGCTGCCCTGAATAGGGACTTCTGCAGACCAAATCAGTAGTGGAAAGTTCCCCATGCACCAGGTGTCAAACAGGTTATGTACATATTTTAACAACTATACTTAATTTAGACCATTGCAGGTGCATCAGAGATAAACTGCCCTTAAAATAATTCTTTGATCTTCTAATACAGCAGAATATTTTACTACAGTCTGATATCACATCACTAGTATACAGGTATGTAATTTAACGAATAACTTAGCCCTACTTCTTTATTCACTCAGTTTCTGAATCGCCATCTTTATCCCTATAAACACTGTGGTGGTTCCATGTTCCCAACTCTGACCAAAGTAATACCGGAAACGTTCCAGCAATGCTCAGCTCAATCATTTAGCTTAATACAGTTCAGAGCCTCTCATTCCAGAGAAGTCAATCAATACGCATACACAGTAAATAAAAACATACAAAACATTCAACTGTGTCAAGCGATCCACTAACCACCACCACCACCTATAAAAAATAACCACAAGCCTTCCCACCACACTTCATATTTTCCATGAGTTAGTGTACCCTTTTGAACAGGTGACCAAAGCAATCTATACTTCAAATACGAATCACAGACTTGCAGGTACAAATCCAATATGTCGTCATCTCCCATTTTTTATTTTCACCAAGAAAGCACTGCTTGTCAAAATAAAGAGACGTGGACCTCCCTTTCAGTCCTGACAGAATCAGCGGAAATGTTATTCCATGTGGTTTTTGGCTGAGACTTAACTGCCACTGGGAGAGACAGGCAAAATATTGGAATATTTGTTTAGAAGAGTACAAAATAACAGATACCCCAGCTTCCATCACAATAGCCATCCACCCATTTTCCTCATCCGCTTCTCCCAATAATCAAACGGTCCAAGACGTACATACAATGTCCCCGTATCAACACTGCCGACTGTACCTCGTAACCCACCTAAGAAGTACATATGCAAAATGGCATAGCCAGGCTTTTCATTGCAACGGTAAGACATGTTTTCTTAGAGTTAAAGTATTTTGCTGCTGGATTTGACCATTCCATTAGCTTCACAGCAACATCAGCACGCAACATGCGTGGAGATTTAGCTTTTCGTTCCCGGCCACGCAGTAGGGTCGACAAAAGCCGGAAAACTTTGTTCTGGTGTTGGTTGACTTGTTGATCCTGTTTTGTAATAACTAGCGCCTAAGGCAAAAAACACGCTGCCACGGAAATAGCGAGGCGACCGATAGCAGTAGCAGCAAGACTTTGGTAGCGTAGCTGTGTTGAATCTGTCTCTCGGGCCAGACTTGATAATCGTAAAGGCTGACAGGTAACGATGTCGACTCATCTGTGGTAAATGTACTATATTGCCACTAGCATCTGCTAAGCAAATAAGTTGTAAATACATAGCTAACTCTTAAGGCAGTACAATATTTCTCGACTATTTGTAGGATTGAACTCTAAAATCATGAACTGTCAAATGACAGCACTTAATGCATGCATAAATAACGCAAGCCTCATTGTTATTATTATTGGGTGCTGTCAAGTCCACGTCAGCGAAACAGAAGGCATTACTCCAGAACATCTTGTCTTCTGCCTGGGCCTTCAGCCTCCCCAAAAGCAATCCTCATTATTGGAACAGAACATGAATCGTAGTACAACAGTACCCACTACCCCTTCTGGTGAAAAGTGACAAACAGTTAGCGTCCATGTCCAATTTGAGTTGTGTGATATATTTTGGTTATATCTGAAGGCTGCATTTGGATGGTTGATGATGCCATCTTCAAAGGTGCCAAAATCTGCCATTTAGAGATTAGAGGTCTTGTTTGACAGAGTTAAGGTCTCTACTTCCACACTGAATCAAAGTCAACACATTTTTCTCCAATGACATGTAATGTTTCTGTGATATTATGAGGAAGGAAATCTCTGAATGTTTCACTTATGTAGCCAAATGGTATTTCTGGTAAAAGGTCCTTATCCATGCATGGACTAGAAAAATATTCTCTAAAACTTGGGGAAAATGAATAAGGGATTCTGTACTTAGAGGTCAATTAATTACTTAACACTTCAATTACATGACTGAAGGAAAAGTTAAATCAACATCAACTGATCGGTTAAATCCAATACAATCAAGCAGACCATTTCTAACAGCAGCATAAACTCCACGTAGTTAATATTTAGATGCTGGGTGCACTGGGAAAAATGGTAAATCATTAGAACTCAGCTCCTACTCATAATAGAATCTGAAAAGTCAGCAGCTAAGTTTTAGTTACGCGTCACAATCTCGCATGCAGAAAAGCCTCGGGCAGGTCGGAGAGAACGGAGCCACGTGACGCGGAGAGTTGACAGCAGCGCGCGTTTTATTAGACAATCTCCCTTTTCTGGCACAGACTGAAAATAGGGCAGGCACTAGGCGCTCACAGCAGAGGGAGAACCAAGCTAAAACAGGTTGCCATTTCGGTGGGGAGAGACACACGATAACGTCGCCATTCAAGCATGGGAGGGAACAAAAAAAATAAAAAATCAAACTAAAACAGAAACATGACTTCATGGGGTTTCACGACATGGGAACGAACACCACTCCATTCGAGATTACAGGGGGCGGAACCGAACAGAAAACACCAATTTACACCGTACACGACACAAGTGGAACAAATCGATACGGATCACCGCCGTCACCTGACTCCCAAATTGCCCCCCCACACTGAGATCATTCAAAAGCCTTTAAATCCAGCGACATTCAAAGCCACAGGTAGTAGCAATGTCAGGTTCCCGAATAGTGTCTCTTCATCCGAATCGTGGCTGGCTTCTTAAAAAAGACCTTGTGGTCTTGCTCACAACTTATAAGCAATACATCTAACCTCCAACACCCCTCCGTCTTCTTCCTCTTATTTTAAACTTGACAAATGATACCTGTTCAGACTGTCATAAGTTTTACTAATTGACTGCTATATAAATCATCAGCTGGGAAAATGAGCTTGACTCACTTGGTACCAGAGGGATTTCAATCCAAGAGCTACACCCCCTTAGCCCCCGCATTGCTCCTTCTCCTGCTCAAGCAGCAG
>JAACJT020000052.1:10764940-10782980 GCA_009936485.2 Gymnarchus niloticus | reverse complement strand
TCTCCTAACAACGACCCCCCCGCCCCCCCCCCTCTCTCCCTCCCCCCCCTCCAAAATACGGCCCCCCCCCCCCCCCCCCAGCCCCCGCCAACACTCACAATACTGGGAAGGAAAACTGGAGTTGCCACACTTCAGGGGACAGTAGTTTCTGTCACTGTCACCTTACGCCATTAGCCTTCCTATACTATGGGACATTTTTAGGACAGGGATGAGAAAACCTCGGGTCAGATTTCCTCACAACGTTGACGCAATATCGATTTGAGCATCATGAATAAGATATAACACAAAATGGAAAAACACATGGATGTGGAGGTCCCCCCATCGTAATTTGGTGGGGGAAGCGGTTGTCGTGATCCAGCCACCTTCCCTGTCCACCCCCTGCTGCCTAGCAGCTTAACAGAAGTCTCGCCGTGTTATGGGTCTGCGGTCTGTCACCGCTCAATGCCATTGCAAACCTGTTGCACTAAGCGGTGACTGAAGATGAACCCAACACACCGTCCAAAAGCATCCCTCATTCCACAATCATATGATATCTTTAACAGTAAGTCAACCTTTTTGTGCAGTTCTCTGAACCCTGTTCCTTTCATCTTTCTCTTTGCAGTTTGCTGTTTTTAACTCAATAACTCTTCCACTTTCCCCTCAGATTTTCCCTCTGATGGTCGTAGGACCCCTGCCTCCATCTCTATCCGTCCCTCATCCTCCCTCTCATCTTACCCTCTCTGTGCCTCCACCCCTCAGCCCCAGCCCACTTTGGCCCCCTGTGCGGAGCCGCCTAAAAGCAGGTGTGGAACTGGCCGTGATGTCACTGTGGACACTAAGGGTTAGTTACACCACCACCAACACCACCTACCCGGATCCATACTTCATTTATGCATTTATGAGTTGTTTTTAACTTACGAAAAACAACCTATATCAAGGAATTTTAAAGAAAAAAACTGACCATTAGACATCTGATACATATAACAAATGTGTCTGGGACTAAATTCATTTAAGTATATATTTATGAATAAATCTATACTAATGTAATGCGTCCAGTCCACTAGTTGAAAAATCTGAGTTAAAATAATTCTTAATGATTATCATTATCACAAGTAAGAATGATTCATAACAAGCAACTACAAAAACACAGTGACACAAAACAAGATAAAAGATTAAAAAAACTAAAAGAAGTTATTGACATATTGGGCTTAATTCTGTTCTGCGGATGTTAAGGCCGGATAATTCCCTGAGTTATTAAAAATGAACTGACCTTTCCGTCTTATCGAGACTGCACGAAATGTCTTCGGCTCACGTAAATGAATGGACGGGAAAAAAATTTCAGAACAACAAACAACAGACATCTGCTTTGTCTCTACGGTTACTATGGTTATGGAGACATCAGTCATAATTGGCAGCAGATTGTCCAGAAGACCTGCGTCCCGACCTAATATTGGTTTTAATACTCACAATAATGCCTCTTTATTGGTTTACTAATCCCTCATAGCCTCATCTCTTGCTTCCCCAGTAAACTAATCAGGTCCACTTATTTCTCTCAGATTAATTAAATTTATTAATTTCATTCGATTGAGAATAAGGTGGTGAGATTTTGTTAAAGGTAATCAAACTGAACCTGCTGAATAATACCCATGGATAATTTAAATACAAAATATTTATATTGAAAGAATTATACTTGGATAATTTTTCAAAAAAGCCTCTAACTAGCATCCCATCCAGGGTGTACCCCTGCCTTGTGCCATTAGAAGATGGATGGATGGATGGATGGAAGGATGGATGGATGGAGATCAATGTGCAAGGTTAACAGACCTATCAAACCCAGGTATTCCCGTATAACAATAACTTTACCAAACAACATAGTTATGACTGCGGTGGTCAAACTACCCCCTCGCTGTCCTAAAACACAGTCAATCACATTACAGGACAAAAACCTAGTTTAGTTGTTTTGTTGCACCTTTTGGAGTGCAAGTAATTATTATATCTCTTCACTGAGGAAAACAGGAGCAGCCATGTTGGATTGCTAATGCACTTATGCTAATGGATTTTCATAATTGATCTCAGTCACATGCTGCTCTGGGTTTTGGATCTGCCCAAAGTCAGTCTCTCGTTGCAGCTAAAAATCATTACCACATAAGGCTGTTACTACAACCTCTCCTCCCCCCCACTGAATGTCACAGCAAAGAGTAATGAAAGCTCAGAGCTAAGAGCCAACAGGCAGGTCCTTATGGTACCTGAAATGTGCATTGGTCAATTTATGATGCATGTATTGGCATGTACATATGTGTTAAAGAGGAAGGTGTTCAATGCTCCTCTACACAAATAAGGAATGAGAAACAATGTCGCTAATCTGTACATAGCTGCCTGGGATTGGTTGGGTGCGTTGTCTCCAATTACAGAAGGCTATTCTGCTGAGTGAGGAACCCTGCCACATTCACACATAAACACGTGTATGAACATACAGAGTCTTCAGAGGTGGACTATTAATTACTCTTTGTAGTTTCTATTTTACACAGTCCTTACATCCGTTTTCTCTACCCACTTATTCTACATCTATAACTCGTGAAAATTTCCAATTAAGGGTTAAAACCACAGAGTCCCATGATTGTACAAAGGAAAACAGATTCACTTCTCTGGAATTCAAAACAAAAACAACTGCGTTTTGCAGTCTCCAAGCACTACATTCAAGAATCACTGGGCTGAAAGTCAATTAATCACAGAGCAAATGGACAGAACATTTATTCATGAACCCAACAGTTGGGAACACAAGGATTTTTTCAAAAAGCCTTTTTCCATGAGCACTCAGCCATTGCAGGGGCATAATGAGTCTGGAGCCTATACCAGGAATCACAGGCAAGTATACACCCTGGAGAGGATACTAATGTCTCAAAGGGCAGACACAGCAACCGAAAGCCTACGCCTTTGGACCACGGAAGGAAGCCCACACAAACACAGACGGTGAACACACACATACACATCACTGGGACAACAGTCAAATCCACAAAACCATGGCTGTTTACTTAGCAACTGGGCCACACCTTTTCCCAGACATCTCAACTATAGAACATCCCATGAAAAACACGAGTGTGTAACAAAATACATCACTTATGGGACTGACTGTGGTGTCAAGTTCTTCAAAATAATAATCCTGGAAACCTAAAAACCATTTTCACATAGCTACCACAAAAATCATACCAAAAGAATGTTTTGTCTGATGTTACGTCATCCAGGCCAGATCTGTACCTCTGGGGGTGAAAATTGGTGTCACACACAGCCTAATATGCAACCTTTTTGAACAGCTATAAATAATACAGCATACCTCCCTGCTAATGGTCTGAGTAAAACTGTCAGCGAGTGTTCTTGCTGGTGTCATCCATTTTACAGCCAATTCCTGATGAGGCAGTGCTGTTGGACCATTACAAATGGCGTCCCTCAGGTGAACATCACGGTGGCTGCCATGTTATTTACCGTGGATAAGGGTATTTCAGTGCGTGCCTTGGGCTATTATTTGGGAAAGGAGGTGGATCACCTTTTAATGTTGCCATAATGAGAATTTAATTGAAATGAACGCATAAAAACCCCAAGGAGCCCCTAGCCATTGAGTCATGTCAAAATCGCTTTCAAGAAAGAATGACACAACAGAAAAAAACTTTTTCTTTCTGTTATTGCTTCTTTGATTGCGAATTTTGTTTCGCTACCCAAACAAATCATCCTGTCAGTTCAGTGACTCAGACAGGAAAACAATATAATTAAAAGGGACTTAAATGAAGTGTTACTGGAACAATTTTGATCTATCTCAGTATCTAATTAACACAGTAATTCATTTAAATGAACTGTATTCGCGTGTTTATAGGAGTCAAATTTGGAATTTAAATTTATATTATCAAACCACAGTCCAACAAGGCCCAGCAATAACCGCAGAAACAAAATTCTGCATATGACAAACATCTGTCATGACAAAATTGTATTAACAATCACACAGATAGGCTCCTTTTATGGGACAGCACTGACTCTGATGCTTGGCAATCACAAATGTTACCAAAACCTCTCTCTAAAATGGATAACTCCTGACAAGCAAAGCCACACAGAGTCAGAAGTAAAGAACGACTTGAGAAAAAACAGAAATGAGCCCTGACATTGGCTGCCTGTAATCAATGGTAGTACAAATAAAAACTCTAAAAAACACCCCAGAACACCTGCTTAATGAATTGTGCTGCTAGTTTTAACACAGTCTTGAGTCTTGGCGTGGGCATGTCATCTGGAACGAGTAGGTGAAAATCCTGCTAATTAAAGGTCTCGGTGCTTGGAGAGGTATTCGAGGTACTTTCAAAAGCTCCGAGGAACACCGCTTTGAAAACCTAGGCTCTGCTAACACCTCCCTTGTAATGGAGTACGCTCTCCTGAACCCCCCAGCCCAAAGGTAATGGTCTGATTTTTAATTCTTTCTGAAATGTGCCCAAGCTGGAGTATACCCGGAGGCTGCGGAGAGGGTGCGGCTACTGGCGATCGTTGCCTGGCGTGTGAAGGAGAAAGAAAAACACGTCACTTGTAATTACCGGTGAGGCTTATAATGAGCCGAGACCTGTCAAGGTGTAGACAAGGAGGGTGATTGAGTCCCCTTCTACACACCGAGGTGGCACATCATTACAGACCAGCAAGAAAACACATGTCCAAACAAGGGACATGTGAGGTAATGAGAAAGCGGGGTTTTTTAACATATGTTGTGTATATGTTTTTCTGGCTCATTTACATATTCACATTTATTGATATTGCCCATAAAATTTGGTATGACACAAATCGATTAAAGAGCCTGTAAGTAAATGTAAGGAAAAACTGCTGCAAATCTATTTGACACTCCTTCAAAAATCACAGAAGAATTTGACAAAAATAATTTACCACGGGAGAACGAACTGTTATGCTTCTAAATACGGAACGTGAAATTAGGAAATTTAATTTATCCCACAGCAGCAGAAAATAATCAGGATTCTGCGGATTGCCACAATACGTGTTTGGTTCACACGTTTGCATTTCAACAAAGTGGAAAGTAAAGACTGCCAGCAGCCTTTAGATTTAAGGTACACTAATGCAAATTTTAGAGCAAAAAATACTCGAATAATCCACAAAATATACAAATAGGGATTTTTTTTTTTAAATAATAAAATTTCCACCCAAAATTGAACATAGGTTTCTTTTCATTACCAGAAGTGTCGCATGCGTCTGAAGAAAATATTAAACTTGAACTGCCCCTGGGCTTTCTGAAAGAAAAAAAAAAATCTCACTTTTCTCTGTGCTTTGGGAATAGTATGGCCCATGCCAGGAAGCAAAGAATGATATGCCTTGTTTTAATACTTACAAGAATAAAGCGAGTGATACTTAGTGCAGCCCCCTCCCGCTAATGGCTTGGGGTGGGTTCCCCTTCGAGGAGCAAGAGCCACACGCTGGGTTTTTATTCATTGTGCGTTAGCCGAAATATTAGTTTTATAGTTGAATACGGGTTTGCGTCCAGGCATAACTGAAAACTCTGGTACGCTCGGGGCTCTCAGCTTTTAGCTTTGCAGGCAGACCAGTGGGCTGACTTAGAGAAAGAATGCTCAGTTATTTGAGACCCGATAGCTGTACAATAGGATGGGAACAACTGGAAGATTGTATGCTTGAGGTTGCGCGTGGCCTTGGGGGGTTTAGGCTGAGCAGGTGCACAGTGGGGTAGTAGTTTACCCCACTCCCACTGCCCCAAATCATATTCCCTCTCAGTCAGGTAAGCAAGAAGGTGCTCTGAACCAGAGGGTCCTCGGGGAACACTAAGCCCTTTGACCTCGGGGTGTGTCACATAAGAAAGATATGGGATTTGCCCCGGTGGGATGGGGGTGGTCATCTCCCTTTTGATAACTACTCCCCCAACCCCATCAAATATCTTAATTTTTCTTCCCAATCAGACTCCCCCAGATGGACAGAATAATTGTCTTGTTCATATTAACTACCCCCCCCCCCCCCGCCACAGCCCCCATTCTCTGTGTGCGCCTCAGAGATAAAGGATAAAGGATTGTTCCAGTAATCTTTTTGCAACCATTTTCCTCTGGCCCAGTCAATTCAGCGACCCATCAGCGATTTCGGATTACCTTAATGTGAAAATCTCTGCGTCTGCCTTAATTACTGCTTTACGGTGGGATGCCTTAAATTACAGCCATGATGAACTGGGTCCGGTGAGACAAGGCCCGCCACCACCTGGTGATGGATGGACCCTCATGCACACACACGCATGTGCGCCCGCATCGCATAAGTACACTTGGCCTCATGACGGCGTGCGCTGCAACCTTTCCTCCGGTCCTGATTTGCAGACGGCGCTGGTTGCTTAGCTCAGCATGTCGAAGCACAAATACTCTGCCTTAATCGCAATCTTAATTGCAGTCAAGATGGTCTGGGGCTTGGGGCAAGAGCATAACAGTGCAGAACACAAGAAATTCATGTGCTTAACAGATGCATTCACCCAAAAGCATAATGATTGGTTGTACCCAGATAACAAAAAAGGTGAACACCTAGAATCTGTCAGGAAAATCAGTAGCTAGGCTAAAATTTGTTCTTCAGTGCTTTGGTTGTTGTTTCTCTAAGCCAGTTTTAGCTCCAGTTCACCTCTTTTAAGCCCGTAAGGAGTCTTCTTCTGCCCCTTTGGTATAATGGCATAGACTCCAAATGCCATGCCCCTGCCCGTCCCCCACAGACTCAAATGGATCGGCATGCCAAGAGCTATGAACGGTTTCAAGAGGCTCAGCCTTCGCCGGTATTGGCAAGAAGCTTCAGATGTTGTAACAAATTATGCACGTTACAAAAGCGATGAATTTCAGTCACCTTTCCTGTCCCTTTTTCCAAGATTGACCGAAAGTCAAACTACCGGTGTGGCCACCCGGATCGCTCAGGAAATGTGACAGTAGGAGGAGAGGACATTATTCATAAAGATTCATTCATCAATCATTGAATAAATAAATTACTCAAATCACAAACACGTTTTTCTGTATTTCTCTACGATGGCCTTGTGCTGCATGAGAAAGGATTTCGGCCATGAGCCTTTCACTGGTGTGTGTGTGTGTGAGAGAGAGAGGGAGAGAGAGAGAGCGTGATAGGGAGTGAGAGAAAAAGATTTTTTTCCACCTTCACCTGCAGTCTCAAGATGCTAACACAGGCAGGTTAGATGTGCTGTTAATTATCACTGTCATTATCATCGGCGGGGTTTCTATGGCCACGGAGTGAGGAAGTGACAGAATGGAACATCACTGATCTGCACGCACACACGTGTCTATACATACCACTATTTCTAGGTAGTTCTCGGGGGCGCTCTTTTCTACTGTGGTTTACATTAGGTTGCATTCATTTATACTGCAAGGCAGCACATACAAAAGTATACACCTCAGTCCTGGTGCTTATTCCTAACTCAGCATGGCCTACTCAATGCCTCTTTATTTGATTGTTCAGGCCCAGTTGGGCATACAGACATGCATGCAGCCGCACATCTACACATGCATGCACCTCGCTGGTCCTAGCACACACCCCTGTGAGCCTTATTAGCTTTGATTAGCTCCAATGACTGCAGGACAAATGATTGGATATTGAAGGCCCGTGACATTAATGTGGACTAAATTGAAGAGCTGGCTCCCGGCTGTTCTCAATCAACGTGATGGGGAGTGATGTCGTCCTTTCTGTCCCCCGTTCGCCTCTCTCCTCCCACTCTCCCTCTCCACCTTTCCCCCAGCCACTTCTTCACATCCCAACATGGTCACCACCTCAGAGTGACACACACACACACACACACACACACACACACACACACACACACACACACACACACACACGTCATTTGAGTGTCATTTTCAAATCCCTTCATTCCTCTGTTCTTCACCTCTCGATTTCCTTGACTACTTCTGCTTTTTCCCAAAGCACTTTCTCTCTTTTCATTTCCTTTTCCCGGTGTTCCTGTTTCTTTTGTTGTCTTTTGTCTGATATTTATACATTTGTCATCTCACATTTTTTTGCTGAGACAGTCTGAGCAGGGAGTCTGGACTGGTCCTTCCTCTTGGTACCAAATTTGTACTCTGTGTCCTCTGCGTTAAAACCAGTAATAACTGTTTAGGCTCAGCGAGACGCAGGTAAATAATATTCTATGTAGGCCATCCATCCTAAACGATGCAGATTAAATAAATCCTCTAGGGTATAACAGCAAAACCCTTTGAGGAACTGGAACAGGAAACAAAGTCAACGTCCTAGACGCAATTGAGGAAGCAAGGAGAGAGAGGCGATTACACTGACTGATGTTAGGAGACGAAGAAAAATGTGTGTGACTGGGCGTGTGTGCACGGTGGGGTTGGAGGCGGGATGATGAATGATGGCTGACAGAACCACATTCGATGTGCCGAATTGTATTAAGAAAGGGGTGGTACAAGGGTGATAAAGAAGAGTAAGTGATGAAGATGGGCTATACATTTTCGTTTCACTCCAAAACAGGCAGGTATCATTTACACATATGATATATGTAAGAGTACATACGTGAACCCAAGGTTGCGAGACGTACATGGGTCTGAGTGTATCATAGTGCATGTCACCATAAATTGTTCAAATTTCTCAACACTGACACTTGAAAACCAATCAAAGACGTGGACTGTGACTCTGTTGAATGGTACTCTATGGCTGCATCTGTGATCTTGACCATAAGGCTTCTATCACAGATACATTTGTTACAGCTGTGTAAATTTGTGAGCTTGTAATACATTCTCCCATTTTCAAAAAAAAAAAAAAGTAGCCTGCAATGATCCACCGTTCTCCAGGATGTAAAAGTCAAAGCCTTGAGGAAATCTAAAGCTTACGTTTTAATGAGAGGGACCAGAATCAATCCACTTCTTCAGTGTCGGAGTGTTAACATCACTTGATCAGGATCAGCTTACCTCCTCCGCCTGTGAAAGAGCATCCGCAGAGAGTAAAGTTGACGTCTTCGTTTTCGACCGGAGGCCAACTCGTTCTGTCGATGGCGGTGCTTTCATGATTCCAGGGGTGCTTTCGGGTGCTGAGTCTCCTGGACGGAGAGTTCCTCAGTGGCCTTATCCACCTCCTGCTCCCCCACCATCGTCAATACTAGACCGTCTCAGGAGGTCCTTGTGCTTTGGCCCCAGTCATGCCAGTTCTGACTGTCGATTCTCCCCCAGTCCTTCGCAGGCAGACTCAAAACCTGGGTGGACATGTTGTCAATTACATTCTGTTCAGGATTATCAGAGGGATCCTGGATGATGAACTATTATGTCAATCAATCCATCTAAGAATGAAATCTGGTCTATCCACTCAAGGCCCTATGACTAAGAGCAAATGGTCTTATTTAAGGGCTATTTACCTGTACATTACAAATACCGACGTTACTGTGTTTGAATAGGAACATCCACCCATTTTCATTATCCCTTATATGGTTACAGTGAGCCCGAAGGCCCAGGGTACGTCCAGGATGGTATGCCATGTTGTCACAGGACATAACGTCACATGCTAAGACACCAGTTCACTTCTCTACATGTTTTTGTACTGTGAGAGGTAACTGGAGTATTGACAGAAAAGCCTAAAGGCAGAGTGAGAAGTGGACAATACAGGGAGCAGAGGCGGGATTCAAACCGCAACCCTGAAGTCAAGAAGCAACAATTACCCACTGGGTCACCCTGCTGCCAACTTTCTGTTTGTACTCGAAAAAGCAGACAGAATTGGGGATTCATCTACAATGATGACAGGCCAACTCGACCGAGCCGGGGTGTGATTCGAGCCTACAGCCCTGGGGGAGTGAAGCCACACTGCCATTTAATTACACATAAATGACACAAAGAGGTTCAGCTTTCCAAAAATCTCTGTTTTCATTAAGGTTAAGGAACTCTTGAGGGTTTTTTGAAAAATACTTCTAATTGAAAAATGCGTACCTAAATTAAACAAATTGCGTCAAAACGTCTAAACGATACTTCAGTACAACTGTTAAGCTCAGTGTCGTTGCTGTTTTTGGGGGTTACATACCAATGAGATCACATCTATTTTAAAAAATTGAATGTTTTTCAATGCCCTTTATCTCAGAAAATGATTCATACCAACTTCCTACAAACTTTGTCGTTAGATTTGAAAACTTTTCCTCCTACCGCACATTTCTTCAGACAGATTTATGGTTCTATGACAAATAATATTAAATAATTCTGAAAAAGTACCAGTCCTAATATGGTACAATTTTTGCCTGATATTTCTCAGGATATTTTTTTACTCTTTGAATAATAGGCTAGCTTCATGTTTTGATTATTTTCTAAAGGCTAAGTTTGAAAGAAAGGATATTAATTACAGAGGGAGCCACTAATTCACAGCAGTCTCTGACATTGGCAGTTATGACAGGAAGCATTGAGACATCCTACTATAGAGAGGTGCATCGCAGATTTGGCCGGGGTGTCATTAAAGCTGACAGCCGTGTCTGTGCTGCTGTCCTCAGAGGGAGCAGGTGTCTCAGCGGACAGGAGGGGACGTATCCAGTACCGCTCCAGGACATAGCTCCAGTTCGCCGATGACAGGAAAAATGTTTTTTTTTCGGAATAAGCAGTTGCTTTTTTTTCCCGCCCCCCAAGGACTGACGTCCTGTACATTTCCTGCCGTTTATGCACAGAGGGGTCTCCCCCAAAAATCTTTACAGGAACTGGAGGCAGTGAGGACTTGTTTTCAAAAGTCAGCAGCCCTCGAATTTAGCCATTGTAAAGAGAAGTGTCACTCGGTCACAGAATGCCGTTTCATTTCCCCGGTACTGCCGTCTCCCAAGAATTACAACTCATTCAGCTGTGACAGCTTGATTCCAAAAGTTAATAGCTTATTAATGGAAAATTTGTGTGTCAACAGATGCGCTAGGTAATTATTCAAGTCTCTGATTTTGATGAACAAGTATCCAATTGAAGAGCTTTGCAAAAGAAGGACTATATATAAGCTATAATCTCCTTTGTAATTTTTTATTATTGTGTAAAACTTTCATGACATAACAAAAGGGTATATTCATAAAATGGATGAGTTAAATGTCGCCTGGCTTTAATGAAGGAGAATGGAAAGTGCTGGAAGTTTTGTGGGCATTTATTTATTTTTTCCCTGTATCTACATGATGTAAGCCTGGTCGCGGCTTGCACGTGACTCATCGAGAGGATGCAGGATGTAACTGCCACCCAGTCTCATCTTCCTCGGTCCTCACAGTTAGAAAAATGGAGAGCGTGGGGGCTCTGGGTATGGTTGCTGGGGAACGTCACAGAAGCTGGCTCAGTTTTGCTAGGTCAGAGTGCAGAGTTGGGGGGGGGGGGTGGCCAGAGGAAGCTTTGACAAGCAGACTTCAGGTTGTCTCAGTCCTCCTGACAGGTGTTGATAGACTTCTGAAGGTTACGATGCAAGTTGAAAAGAACTAAAGTTATTCATAACAATATCTGAAGACATTAGAGAAGAAGGAAACATATTATCTTTATAATTTTACTGCTGTAACATTTGTACAACATTTTTTGATAAAGAAAATGGCTTAAGCCTGAGGGATTGCTCATTCTTGCCTAATTTTCTGTTAAGCCTAAATAGTAGCATTAACTGTAGGCTGTTTTTTGAACATTGCCACTTGGAGGCTTGCTTGTAGGTCACCAGGTGTTCAAATTGCAGGTCCAATGATCATCAGAAGCTAACCAAGCCAGGAAAGTCCATAAGAGGAGATCACAGTTTGGCTGACATGGGATAACAATGAGGCAGAAGACTGTGTAATGCAGACATCTTCCCATTGTGAGCAGTGAAATTTCTTCAGTCTGTTAAGGGCAGACAGCCACCACTGAGGAAGATGTTGGTTGTGGTCTTACTTCAGGCTCAGTTTATGCATTAGACCAGGGATGGGAGTATGAGCCTCAGTCAGATCTATACTGCTTACACAGTCACAGTCCATAGCTCCAACGTTTATTGATTCCTGCTGTTGACTTGTCTAGGAAAAGGGTAAAGCCATTGAGTAGGCGATGCTAGGAATTATATTAGCAACATATAAGGATCTCAGGCCTTTTTGAAAATCTGCAGCTTTTAGGTAGGTGGCATTGTGGCTCCAGTGGGTAGCACTGCAGCCTTCCACCTCCAGGGATACTGGTTTGACAGAGCGGCCCCCCTGGTCCTGCACCTGTAGAGGTTGCATCTAAAAATACACAGTTATTTGAATTGATGTCTCTGGGTTGGCCTAGTGTTTAACAGTGTGCCTTATGATGGATTGGCACCCCATCCAGGATGTACCCCAGCCTTGTGCCCTGTGATGGACTGGCACCCCATCCAGGATGTACCCCAGCCTTGTACCCTGTGATGGACTGGCACCCCATCCAGGATGTACCCCAGCCTTGTACCCTGTGATGGACTGGCACCCCATCCAGGGCGTACCACAGCCTTGTGCCGTCTGCTTCCTGGGATGAACCCCAGAGTCAGGTAACACATAAGCAGTTATGGAGCACGAACTGAAGGCATTGCTGGGGAGTTAATTCCTTCCTGTTGAACATTTTATCTTTAATCCACCCAAATAAGTGATCTAGAAAAAATTTTATAAATCGTAAACTTTAGTGCCCTTGAGAGCCAGTAGTAGGAAATCAGAATTATTCTGACAATTAGAGCTATTTGGGTAAGGAAAGTGGCTCACTGCTAGGTGCCAGGCTTGAAGGCTTGGAAATAGGCTTTGATTTATTAAGCAGTATTTTAATAACTACACTGCAAACAACCTGAGTTAATTTGAGGTTTTTTTTGCATTGTAATTTGCCTGAGGAGACTTCCATGGTGCAAAGCAAGGCTTTATTCTAACCGTCTGGTGGAAAGATTGGTCTTCACAGACAAACCTCAGCTGCTGTTTCATTGCTATGGTATTATTTAAAATGTCAATAATAGCCAACCAGGCCTTTTATCAGTTGATTATGCATCTATTGTGCAAAACACGCTCATTCAGACTTAATGTCTCTGGCTTTCACAGGATCATAAGTGGAGTCTGCCAGAGTTTCCAATTTAATTGAAATTATAGCGATAATGCATTAATTCGTAATAACTAGATGATGGGTGTTGGATGAAATCAGCACAGAAATTTTGACAGATGTGAGAACCCAGAATGTTCCAGAATGGCTTCATCATAGTGCAAAATCATCAGGGGGGTTTTTGTCAGGACATTTTCCCGGTTCTCTGATTCGTGGCTTGGAAGCAGTAACTGGGGGTTGACAAATTGCAAACTGGGATGTGGCTGAGTGAAGGGGGAGCTGCAGTCTGCTCCACGTGTCCTTATCCAGAGGCTCCGAATGCAGGCGTCCCTAATGGGTCTGGAATCGTCGCTAGTTTTTAATCTTCTTACTAACACAAAGTAGCCAGTTCTTCGGGCATTAGGAGGAGTCGACTCAGAGGTGGATCCCAGAAAGCTGTATGATGGGATGAGACTGGAATGGTAGGTTTGGAGACCTTCACTGTGTGAGTGTGTGTGTATGTGCGTGGCCAGCTGTGGAGATAAGCATCTGTAAATGACACGTGTGTGTGTGCTTTGTGTATGCAGGTGTATGTCGTACCTGTGTCGTGTTGTGCAGTATATGTATGTAGAGTCATGCATGTGTATGTGTCATTAATGTAGTATGTGTGTAGAGTATGTGTTGTAAATGTACGTACGTGGTTGGTGCATGTAGTATGTGTCATGTATGTTTTTGTAACGTGCTCCCCTGTTCAGGTTGTGTCCCCTGGTTCTCTAAGAACAGGAAACCCACCAAGTGCTTACTGGAATTTTAACCCCCCACCCACCAGGGCCTATTGATCCGAACTTAGACATGGTCTTTGGTATCGCAGTCATCTGTGTTAATTCAGCCCGGCCATCGTCCAGTAGACGGGGCCATTGCATGAGAGTGGAAAACAGGAGGGTGTGACACTAGGCCAGGAAGAAAGACACGTAACAACAGGGGTCATGAAGTATATGGGCGGGCCACTTTCTCTTCACTGGGCCCCCGAATTACAGACGACTGCCCATGTTCACCTTGGGACCTTGGGCTGAGCGGAGTCTCCAGAACGACAGTCTTGCAATGACACGATGGGATTGCCCTGAGTTAGCATCAGCATCATCATCATCGTCATGATCAGGAGCTCCCCACCCCTCCTTCTTATTTAAGACACTCCTGCCACAACCCTCACTAAAGGTGCCGGGGGGTGTGAAGTTTTGGATTCATGAAAAGACTCAAATTTGCTCGGTACAGGTGAGCGAAAGCTAACGGTTAAGCGGGAGATCCTGCCTCCTTTGGAGCCTCTACAACACCCCCCCACAACATCACGCCCTCCCCGACAATACGTCCCAACCACACCTGATAAAGCGAGATGGCGGCTGAGGCACCCGGGGGGTAGAGGCAGGTGACATGCAGCTGACAGCTCCGCGGTAATCTCCCCCCGTGGCCGGCGGCCGTTTACGACTCCTGTCAGCGCTGGCTGATAGTGTTTTCTGAGCAGACACCTTGGATCTCCTGAGCAGTTTACGGAGAGCAATATAAATAAATAAATATATATATATATATTTCTCGCATCAACCTGCAGGTGCCTCTGCACAGAGATGAAGGCAGGAATAATGAATATTTCAGCGGTAGTGAAAAGGACTCGGAGAAGGAAGGAAGTCAGAGAGAGACGTAGACGCCAGTCAGTCTCTTTAGCCTCCCCCCGCCGACCCTGGAAATCTGCGCTTTACAAACATCCCTGTTTACTCTGCGCAGTTCCTCTGCTTCAAAAAGCGTAACCTGAGTGTGTTAAGAAAAAGCACATTAATTAATATCGTGTCTCTCCTTTTCATATGGTAATTTTCACAAATCGCTGTAAATCAGGCGTGACCTGACGCGCCGGAGATGGCCTGTTTGTCCTGCGCCGCGGCACTACACGCGTCGGTACATTGCACCCTTCAGCGGCTGAATAGCTGAACACGTCTGATTAACTGCAATCTGCCACGGCCACGCCTTCTCCTCTGGAAGACAGAAAGCTTGCTTGAAGACAGGACGAGCCAGACTCTCTCTCCCTCCCGCTCGCACACGCAATCCGCCATGATTCATCCAGGCCCCCAGGGGGTCACAGTAAAGACCATTCAGTCAGATGGATTGTGTTTTAATTATCCCCCCCAACACCTCACCGCCTCCCCCCAGCCGCTTCTAAGAAGAGTAGATTGTCAGACTGCAGGGCTGGCTGGGAATTTGACTGGACCGGTCTGGGTGGCATTGCCATGAATGATGCCCTCCATGCCATTACAATGGAGACAAATTTAACTGGCAGGATATTAGAAGAGGCAAGCCATCCCACTGCATCCCTCCCCTGTTACCGAGGACGACTCAGAGCCCTTCTTGCAGATATTTAAGCATATATGTATAAATAGGATTCTGTGTATGTCATCCTGACTCACCACATCTGCCAAGAAAATATCAGGATTATTTTGGCAGTGCCGTCTGTGCATGTGCACCATTCCTCATATAGGAAGTAATATCATTCTCCTTCTCTATTAACCCTCTGCCAATCTGCTGAGCCAATCAGCACAGCGTTTACAGAGCACGCCAACTGAGCATCTCAGTGTGCTGCCCAGTGCCCCCGTGAGCACGGTCACCTGTTCGTATCACACAAGAAAGCATTGCTGGGATATGCCCCTTTTCGGCTTTATTACCCAGGATAACTATGTAGCGTAAATAAGCACACCAGCACGCAGAGTCATATGAAGAAGGTGGATGGAGGGGACCGATTGTTGTACCTTAGAGCCTTGCTACTCGAGCTGTTAAAATAGAAACTGCAAATCACGTTGCATAAAAGCATCAAAAAGGTATTATGTAGTATTATATAGCCTACGATATTACACAGTGTCCAAAATAATTACATTATGGCATATGAAATTAATATGAGCAGTCCAACAGATTTAACTGGGTCATGGTGTCCCATGCTGGATGTGGACCAGAAGTCGGTACATGTACAGTATGGGCTTTGTTGCCAAGAGGACAGGGTTCAGGCCACCCATCCTTGTCTGTCAGCTCAGGGTTAAAAAAGCAGTGCCTGCCTCAGAATCTCCAGGGAAACTCATCACTCAGAAGCCCTCATGGCTCACTGGGTTTGTTACAGACCCCAGCGATGACACAGCGGAGGATCCCGATTGGTCAGGGGTGAGTCTGCCTCACTTCAAATAGGACCGCAAGGCAGAGAGTAGACTGATTGGATAATAATGGAAAATGAGGATGCTGAAAAAAAACACCTGAAGGATGGAGTTTTAATTGAGATATAAATGTATGGTTTCCAAGGTCACCTCCTGGTCAGAGAAGAGATGGAACTCAATAGCTGATAAACAGAGAAGCACGTGTATTCTCCTTAATTCATTTTTATGGTCTTCTTTGAAGTTTGCAGCCAAATGAACAAATAAGTAGTAATACATAAGCTGATGTAAGCAGATGAAAGAGGATCAGACTTTAAAGTCCTGTAAGGTGTACTTGATACTGTATTTGATAGACTTTGGCAAGGATTCATACGACCACAGTAGCCTCGTACCTTGAGAGTTACAGCTTGCCACAGGATTTCTGCAACGATTCTGGTTGGGTCTTCTTGTTTCCTTTCCTATCAGAGCTTGGTGGCTTGGTGTCTCTGACTTGTGTTTCTGTGTGATGGGCCAGCATCCCCACCCATGGTGTTCCCTCAACTTCCTGGGGTAAGCTCCAGGTTCGCCGTGACCTGGGTGAGCAGTTATGGGAAATTAATGGATTTGTAGGTTCTTGTGAATTCAGCAAGGTCACCAGCATATTCACGATTCTCAAGCAGGGTAAGATATACTGGGTTGAGGATTTCTCTAACTGTGATACGATTAATGTTATGTCGACGATTTTTTAGACTTTCTAAAAGTAACCCACAAACTTCTTTCTTTAAATTGACTAATTTTACAACTGAGTAGATAAGGATGAGACAAGCCCAGAAATTTTTAGCACGGTGAATATTTAGCACCACTAGTCTCACAGAAGAAAAATTACAACTAAAAACAATAGAATGTGAGGAAATGTAAGACAATACATTTGACCGTGTGCATTGACCGTGTGCATTTGTATAAATCCTGAAGAACCGATATTGTGAGGATTTCCACCCATGGTAACGCGCAACGTTTAAGCACCATGTAAATTGTGTATAAAAAAAAGTATTAGCAACTTTCAGATGTTTCCAGGTTTTGTTGGGACGGAGTTCGTAAACGCATGCATCAATAAAGTCTGAGTCAACTTGTCAATGGCTGGTAACCCAATGTGTCTCCGTGTGTGTGGGGATGGGACATTCCAGCATTGCCTTGTGACTCTGAAGTCCAGTACCACGGTAGAGGAGGTAACTATTATCACATAACATAAGCTACCTCTCCAAAGTGCTCAAAAGCGCAGAAAAAAAAAAATGGTTATATTTATGCAGTTAAGTACACAATGCGGCTAGCACTACATTCTGAGGGTGACATGCTCTCCTTGTATACTGCATCTCCACAGAAACATATCTGAATCATTCGAATTTATACCATGAATACCATGCCTTTAAAGCAGAATACCATGCCTTTATACTAGAATACCAGGCTTTCATACCATGAATGCCATGCCTTTATACCAGAATACCAGGCCTTTATACCATGAATACCATGCCTTTATACCATGAATACCACGCCTTTATACCAGAATACCAGGCCTTTATACCATGAATACCAGGCCTTTATACCAGAATACCACGCCTTTATACCATGAATACCAGGCCTTTATACCATGAATACCAGGCCTTTATACCAGAATACCATGCCTTTATACCATGAATACCATGCCTTTATACCAGAATACCATGCCTTCATACCATGAATACCACGCCTTTATACCAGAATACCATGCCTTTATACCAGAATACCAGGCTTTCATACCATGAATGCCATGCCTTTATACCAGAATACCACGCCTTTATACCATGAATACCATGCCTTTATACCATGAATACCACGCCTTTATACCAGAATACCAGGCCTTTATACCATGAATACCAGGCCTTTATACCA
>JAACJT020000052.1:10740790-10762574 GCA_009936485.2 Gymnarchus niloticus | reverse complement strand
TGATGGGGAGGAATTGACTCGGAAGGCGTGCTGTTGGTGGCGGTGTGGTGGGGAGGGAGTGGTGGTGAGGTAGTGACACTTGGGATAATTGATGGCTTGGATGATTGACATTGGGATAATCGATGTTCTACTGTACCTTATTATTAGGCATGGTAGCTTGGTGGGCAGCACTCTTACCTCACACTGATGTCTTTCCACAGTCCAAAGAAATACAGTCTGGCTAAATGGTGTCTCTAAATTACTCTAAATTGTGTGTGCGCGCACGTGTGTGTGTACCATGCGATGGACTAACATCCTGTCCAGTATGTCTCCCAGCCATGTGCCCTACGCTGCCTGGAATAGGCTCAGGGCCCCCCATAACCATAGCCAGGATATGCAGTTATAAGATGTATAAATACATATTATCCATCTTCTAACTGCTAATACTGATCAGTGTTGTGGAATCATTATTTTTATTACCATTTATTTGTTATTGCAGTGGGTCAGTGACATTTTATATAAGCGCGAACTAGGCTTTTATTCAGCTGGATGTTCTGCTGGAGAAATTCAGGTTAAGTATTGCTCAAGGGTACAACAGCAGAGCCTGTCACGGGACTGTAGCCAGCAACCTTTGTGTCCTTAACTACTACACTACTTGCTGCCTCTCTCCAGGTCATCGAAATGCGAGGAAGGACCATCAGGTGTCCTGTAAAATCAGGAGCATGAAGGAGGGACGTCGTGGGGAGGGGGTGGCCTATTCTCAAGGATCCAGATCAGTGGAGCCCAAGTCCAGCAGCCCAGCATAGCCCTGCCATTCCAGGTTGCCGAGGCACACGGAAGCCTGGCAAGACCCTTTTGGGGTGACTTTGATTTTGCCTTTATATCCTTAACATGAAAGGAGAGAATGAGAGAAACTGAGAAAGACAGACAGAAAGTGACAGACGGAGCAAGACAGACATAGGGTGAGCGACAGACAGGGAGAGAGAATCTGACAGAAAGAGCATTGGAGTATGACAGGCAGAGAGAGAGAACAACAGAGGAAGCCTGACAGCCAGACAAACAGCATGAAAAAGAGCACGACTGACTGAATTATTGACAGAGAGAAAGAGTCAAAGGCCGAGAGGGAGACAGATTGACAGACAGACAAGTAGATGGACAGAGAGTGAGAGGAAGAGACAGAACACAAGAGATAAAGTGAGCACAAGAACCGAGGAGTGAAAGAGTGAGGGAGAGATGGAACGACAGACAGAAAATGAGTGACAGAAAGGGTGCGACAGACTGGGAGACCGTGAAGGTGAGAGAGAGAGCATGACAGACAGGAAGGGGGCAGAGAAAGAGAAAGAAGAGAGAAAATGAAATACAATGTAACCTCGAGAGAAAGGGGGCAAGGTGCAGCATAGCATATGGTGTCTGAGGGCCCTCATTACCACTCTTTCCCTCTCACCTGCCCTCACAAGAACACTTCAGTTTACAGCAGCCCCAAGCACCACGATGATGAGGCAAAACTGAGCAGCCCAGAAGAAGCGCTCACCCTCGGAAATGACAGTCGCCTAAACGCCGGTGCCTGGAACGTTCTGGAGCTGGCAGGCACAGTCAGAAGAAGCTGAAATCAGTGACTTGAGACACATTCGGCGCTGAGCTCTCAACATGCTAATGGGTGAAATCAGGTTTCGTCTAACGTGTCGTTCTCTGTTTATCTGGGTTGACCGCGACAGTGGGCCCAGATCGCCAGCCTCCCATCGCCCACATTCACCCACTACAAGCCTCGCCGCCGGGGGAGGAGGCAGTTGGTAATTGGTAAAATTCCCAAAAGGCGTCAGCCCGGGTTTAATCTACCATGTGCGTAATCCTTGGCGCCCCGTCTGGCGTCGATAGCCCTTCCCCGCACCTGCATCCCCCAGTGTGTTCGGTCGAAGGTGGGGCCCTTTTAAGACGTAGAGGAGCTAATCCACTGTGCGTGTGTGCGTGTGTTTATGTGTGTGTGGTAAGAAGGCGGCCAGGATGACAGGAGAGGGGTAAGATGCATGTCAGAGTTCGAGTAATGGGATAAGACTGGCCCAGCCTTGGTCAGCCCCGGCACACCTTCCCCTTTTCTGATAGGCTTCTTTTCTGGACCTTGGTAGTAGCCGTTTCCTCGGGGCCACAAAGAACCATCTGAACGATTCCTCCGGCATGTTGCCTCCACATCCCTGTTGTGTTACATTGTTTTGTTTTGTGCCACGTTCTGTATTTTGGTGTCTGACACCGGCTTCCATTCCTCGGTGGGAATTTTCCAGTGACTTGTCATCCCCTGACTGCTTCCTTCTTCTAGTCAAACACTGCACACACGTCATTAACACACTTCTCCAGTTCTATGCTCTTATGCCCTTCCTATATACACTCCCTCACTCCTACCCATTCTTGCAGGGCAACACGATAATCCGTCTCAACCACACAGCCTCACGTCATGCGTCACCCCTTCTGCCATCTTACCCCGCCCTCAAAGGTTTGTCTGAGTCCCGCCTGACTGGGCAGACCTCGACTGACCAGCCCATCCGCTACCTGCGCTGGGGTCGCGGCCATCCGGAGCCTTTCCGAGAGCTGCCACGCCGCCTGCCAAGCTGCGGTCCGCTCTAATTTGGCGGGCAGTGGCTGCCGCTAGTCCGCTACATTTCTGTCTCCACGGTGACTGGCCTCACCTCTGGGCACCCAGTGCTGTCCTCGCAGCCATCTGCTGCTATTGTCTCGAAACACACCGCAGCCTCACTCGAGGATTTCCCGACTTGCTCAATGGGCGATGCCGCACTTTCGCTCCCCAACTGTTGCCATTCAAAAATCCCCCCAAAGCCCTGAAACCACGATGGAGATCAGGTTCCACCACAAAATACTATATTTCTCCCATTACGAATAGCACTACAAACTGAGAGGATTTATATATGAACACGTCGGTCTGCAACGTTTCGTTTACCTGTATTGTTTTCTGTTATTTAGTCAGACATCCAGGTTTGGAAGGGATGGTGAACAGAACAGAGGTGAGAAACAAAGGGGAGACACACAGGAAAGAAAAGCAGTGTTGGGTCTAGGGAAGGCCTACAGTGGTTCATCAGGGCCTGGCTGGGCATGGAGAACAACACCAGAAATCAACATCACATGACCAGTAATAATGCCGAAACTGAAGCTAATGTGGTCACCCCATAACCGGGCCCACCCAGGATATCATGTCATCCCCTGCCTCAAATACACAGTTCTTGCTATTTCTTTATTTTAAAAAGCTAAAAAGTAAAGCAGGTTCTTTAACACAAAGTTCTCTAACCTTCTACAGTGACAAAAGGTGGTGCAGGTCAAGACAGTAGACGGTAGCCTCATCTGGGAATTTAGGAGCATTAGAAAATTTAAATGGACCTTAGTAGCTGAAATGAAAATGAAATTAATTTGAACAGGGACTCAAAGGTTTTGACAGCGCATGCTAGGTTAACAAACAAATCATGGATATTCTGGCTGAATGAAGTTTATTCACTTCGCAACCCATGGATAGTCTGACTACCACTATCAATAAAGTCTTCTGTCATCATTTGCCAACCGCAATGCCAAGAGCGGCAATGGAGGACTGAGTGTACCGAGGAACAATAACCACAGGACCGGGATCATAGAGCAAGGAAGGGAAAGAAAGAGCTATAGTAGTTCTGCTGGTCATACTGGTCAGAAACTCCAGCAGTGACCAGGTACCACCACAGGACTTAAATGCTTGCATGTACGACTGACTTCATAGGAGAATTATTCACAGACATATCAATTTGCACGTTTTTAAAAATTCTTCTTCCTGCTGTGAAGACCTTCTCCTTCATGGATATTCATGAGGAAAGCTCTTCCTGGTTGAGCGGTTAGTGGGACAGGGACTGTGACCATCCCAGAGACCAATGTTTTGGGAGAATTGACTTGATATCAAGGTAGGTAGGTCAAATTCTTGGATTGGGTCACAGGGTAAACCGGTTGTGATTTCTGCTTCCAATTAAATGTGATGAGCTAAGATATACTCCCTCCCTCTCTCTCTCTTTCTCTTCCCTTCTCATACTCTCTCGTTTTCATGCTCCCTATCTCTCCCTATCTCTCCCCCCCTTTCTTCTCCTATCCCTCCCTTTCTCTCTCCATCTCTATTTTTCTCTCACAGGATCCTCCTAGGCCCTCATTACTCTGTGTCTCACACACCTTTTTGAAGGATATTGATTTCCCATTGCCCCCATCTTCACACCTCACCTTGCCATTCCGAATCATCCCATTCTGCCTGATATATTTACACATGCAGGGCGCACTCACACGAGTGCATACGCACACACACACTCCCTCTCATGCGTGAGGTTCAATTCTTAGGCTTCTAGCAGGGTTGAGGTTGCACAAAGCGGTCAATTAAAGGAGAAACTCCTCCCATTTTTTTCCAGTCTTTAAGTTTTATTGTGAGGTTTGTCATTGATTGATTTTTTGCCGTGCTGCACATGGATGCAAACACAAACTCACACACACACACCCTCCTGTGTGACTTTCACACAGTAGTCCTGCAGTCCACATCTCAGTCAATTCTGGTCAGTGGATTGTAAAATGCTGAAGATTTATGGCACTTTCACAGCAAGAATAAACTGAAAACATCCCATCTTGTTAAATATCCTAAAATTGGCAATAGTGTTTCTCCGGGGTCAGGAAGAGAGAGACAGGAAGGAAAAGAAGGGATCAGACAGAGGCTAGGAAGAAGATGAGAAAAATAATTTTCATCTCTGGCTGGGAATTTTGTTTTTAGTTGCCACTATCATTGTGTGTTTGTGTAGTGATTGGGGGTAGATGGCCTTTCAGTTATGACAACCTTCTACCTTCGAATTGTCTCATATAATTAAACCTTGAAAGCAGGAGACTACACTCTGAGCAGCATTCAAAGGTCCTGCCTAAGTTAAACCTCAACTGACAATACTTCTCAGAGTCACCTTTTTTAACACCAGAAAACGACATTTTCCGGAAGCCCTGTGATGAATCTCAGCTTTCAGAAGACTGATAGTGTGAGGAAGCAAAGATGGTTCATACTTCTGAATATATTAATGCAAAATTGAAGATTTAATTATTAGCCTCTTGATAACTGGTATGTAAATTACAATTGTATGTCATTACCATATTTCTCCTTCCACTTACTGCAGTCTATTGACATGGTGCTATAAATTTAATTGCACAATTTAAATGTGTAAAGATACATATCTTCAAATATATGTTCAGGTGCTAACTGATTGGATTAATTAATTATCCATTGTTGTTTTTGCAAAAATTGAGTTTAAATTCACTTTCTCAATGGTTGCCAGAGATAGACTACTCTTTCCAATAGAAAGGACTGTTTTAAGAGCCTCAGAGAATTGATTGCCACTTAAGATGCAAAATCAGGGACAAATAACAAGTAATAGCACTATTTCAGTTTCTGTTTTGTTTTTGATCACCCTAATGCCTGATTATCTGTATCCAAGATTGCTAACAGCCAAGGTCTGTGTCATCACAGAATACAGAAAAACTGGGCTAAAACACAGCTCAGGATATTAAAAAATAGAAGTTCCCGGTTGTTTGTTTTCTGAATCCTGCTCTTCTTCATTATTATCAGCACAAACACATGCCGTGAAGGACATTGACATCATCACGTCGGGTCAAGACCACCGAATGGTCCTGTGAAGAACTCTTTCAATGCTTAGCTTGTCATTTCACAAGGTACAGTAAGAACGTCCTTAATCACGATTTTAAAAACTGACTGATAAACAGCCTCAACCCATCTTCAAACTTCCAGTTGCAGTTTGTTCCTCTCAGAGAATATTTAGGTAATGGCAAATTTATTTTTAGGACTTGAAAGTAAATTTCGTTGGTCAAGCTAGTGCTAGTACCCTGGACTGGTCGCGTGCGTGTGTGTGTTTGGACATGCCTATCATCACATTATGGGGACACAATGTCCCCTGGAGGAATGAAAACCCTTTACTCTTTTACCTTGCAGTAAAATTTATCATCTCTCCACAAGAGAAAGCTCAGTTTCATAAAAATCTGTGAATGCAATCAAAAATCCTAATTAGCTAAAAGTCTTGTATTTTGTTGGGGTACTTATGGGGGTAGGGCTGAGACAGGGTTAGGGTTGTCATACTTAATAATAATGCACCATACTCACACTCAAGGACGCTTTAAAATACGTATTATCCAGCCATACAATAACAACAATATTCAACAATGGGAAAAAAAACAAACAACCTTACAAACTGAATGACAATAGTTAGGATTACGGTTAGAAATGTCTCCATAACGTTATAAAGATACAACTTGGTGTGTGTGTGTGTGTGTGTGTGTGTGTGTGTGTGTGTGTGTGTGTGTGTGTGTGTGTGTGTATTTGATACAATCAGGAAGAGGAGTTCTGGATGGATATGGGCATGAGTTTGGGGGAGGGGACTGCTGAGGAGATTCTCTTCCATTGACGGCCCCAGTAGACCAAGGTAAAGCACACAGAGCCTTAATGACATTTCACGGTTTTATCAAAAAAAGTGCTAATGCACGCTTTGAGCATGTTTGCCTATTAAAGTCCCCTATACGCAGGCTGCACGCAGGGACGAAAATGCACGCGACACTAAATTACAAACTGTTTTTTTTTCACCTTCATGGAAAATCGCAGGAATTCTCCAGGTCCCAAAAGTAATTAGAGTCTCGGGCGGGCTGGGTCTCAAAGGACCTCGTCCCCACGCACATGTCGTCCCAGCAAGCCGGCATTCGGCCAGGGTCAAAATTTTGCTTTGCGAGAAAATTACACATGTGGCTGGCGTTGTGGGCCATTTGCATCCCAGTGGTGTGACAACGCTAATCTGCAGATGAATGGTAACTCATCACTGGACTCTACAAAGAGGCATCTACCTCACTGTTATGCATATCAACGGATCCGGCATGGACACCAAAACTGCATATCTGTGCAATAAAAGCATGACCACGCGTAGCACATTGACGCTGACTGCAATGACTATATGCTTGAGAACTCATTAAGAAGCCAATTCTGCAGCTTTTATGAGAACGGAAGGCTAGTACTTCATTAGATTAGTAAAGTTGGCATATCACGAAGCACTTTTCAATTTACACATTACAGCCTTAAATATTGTCACATATCCCAACATACTGTTAAACCACAAACCATGTAGCTCATTTGTGAAAGGGTATAAATTACACTTTTAGACATGCTAGGATTGACACCCCATCCAGGATGCTCCCCCGCTTTGTACCCTGCGCTTCCTGGGATAGGGTCCAGTCTCACAGTGACGGGTACTGGATAAACAGTTTTGGAAGACACATGAATGGATGGGTGTATTATTTTTAAGTGATCACATATGATACGTTAAGAATACTTGACATGGTGACATTTAATTAGGCACTGCGTTATTGCCGATCAGCCTTTAGTGATTGATGTTTTTTTAAATGTATTTAATGCTTGGCATTTCACAAATGCTTGAATCGTTTGTAACCCTTTGTGGAGGTAAAAAACTACAGCAGAACAAGGAAGTGCTTAAGAATTAGACAGCAGGACAGGCCCAGTCCATTAACGTCCAGAGCTGCTGATAATAGGCCCAGTCAAATGGTATCCCCCAGCCTTCAGAGGAAAGGGGGAAATCATCCCATAATATCTCACCCAGTGCCAGCCATCTGATTTGCCAGAGGTGAGGCCAAAGGTCATCTATGTTCTAAAAAAAAAAAAAAAAAATCTATCAAATTCTGGCCAGTTACCTATCACCCAGCTGACAGTGACGGTCTAATCTTTCATCCCTGAGCGACAATCAAAAGGACATCTATAAACCTGGAGTGTTGTGGTTCATGGTGCATCGCATTGTTTTTAACTATTAGTGAGGACTGAAATGCTTTTGTGTCGTTAAAATACTGAATAGAGGCAATATTATTTACTGAAAACATGGGTGCTTCATAGCTTTAAACAGAATAAGACTATCAGCAGTGCTGGCAGATGTTCAGTGCCATTTAATAACATTGCCACCATTGACTGACAAAAGGGCTGCTTTTTACTGGTCACAATCAGAAAAGTCTTGGTGAAAAAAGAATGTTAGTGGACACTAAGGAGAGCTCTTTTCATTTTTGGAACCACAGCCACTAGTTCTCGGAAGGTAACAAACGCCTGCGGTGATTTCTTGCAAACACAAACTATTAATTACGTGAAGGCAGTCCAGCTGTTCTTTGTGCAGTGAACCGACATTCTGACGAGGGGTCTCCTGCCACATGCCGCACAGGTCTAGGCTCAGCTCAGCACTGTACTGGGTAATTGGGCAAGCATGGGTGGATGGATGGATGTGTGGAGGGTTTTTCTACCTAAAACAGGCTAAATAACTATTTCTGCAACTGAAACAGATGATGTATGCTAAACCAAGACCCAAAGGGTGGACAATGCAATCATAACTTTCGACACTAGAGGAGAAGATGATCATACCCTTTACAATCTCACCAAAGCTGTATGAACTAATCTGAAAGTCTGTTAGACACTCAGACCCAATATTAAACTTGTAAACACTCTAGGGCCAGAAATATCAAACCTTTTCTTCACCCTTCTCATTTTTTCTTGTCTTCTTCTTTTCCAGAAGAGAAAAATTTAATCTGAGATTTACCTCACAAGTCCTAGTAGAGGTGATCTTGCGTTTTTCACAGCTTCATCCGTCAATAACTTCAAAAAGCCTGAATCCCCTGGGTTTATTCACATATCCTCTTGCTAGCAGGATGATTTTTTTTTTTTTTATCCATCTCAAAGAGCAGAGATCAGGAACATTGGAGCATTATTTTGACGTAAAACGTAAAAATATATGAAGTAGTGCCATTTTCCCCTGAATTAGGACTAAACGTTCATTCGATAACCTCACCTGTCACTCCCCCTCTAGGTGGTCGCTTCTGCAAAACCACAAATTTTATCATCATAAATTAATTATCTGTGACCCTGACCAAGACAAGCAGTTAGAAGATAGATGGATGGATGGATGGATGGATGGATGGATGATGAATTATTTTCCTTCAATGTGGAAATATTTTCTTTGTGTTCCTACAAATTATATATATATATATCACACCAACATTGATTATGTAAATATTGGGATTTTCAATATACATTTTCACCAGTGTCGTTCCAACATTATTTTGATGGAAACAATAATACCATACAGTTAATTGAACATTTAACTCCATTTGGGGTGCTTCTTGATTAATTAATTCACTCTGTGTTACATATCTTTTACCACATACGATGATAGGGCTTCACAGATACCTTTTAAAGATTCATAGAGACCAAATATAGACAAAGGTCTATTTGATATCGCCGCAACTTGAAGCTGTTGAGTTAGCCACTGTTAGCGGACTTCCTAGCTCTTCAAATACCTTCCTCGGACAACAGCCTGAGTGAACAGAAATACTACAAACTTAAGAAGTGATGGAAAGCCTCCATGGTAACTCGGTTTCTATTCTGGGAGACGATGATGCAGCTGCTTCCTCTGTAGAATCTACGCCGCGCACTGCTTAAGCTAGCTTCCTCGAAATGTTCCGGAAAACCCGACGAATTAGCTGAAGTGGACCGAGTGCAAGCTTCGTGTGTGTTTTTTCCCCTCTTTAGAGGCTCTCTGTTTCATTAGAACATCGTCAGGAACAAAACCCTTTATCGTGTCAACAGAGGAAGGGTCAAAAATAAAAATATTTAAACCAGGGTATAAGTGCATATTAGTTTTAGCGCTTCACACTTGTGGTGCAGCAGGTTCCAGAACCAAGTTTAAAAGAGCTGCGTGTTTGTGTAATTGTTTACGTGTTTGGTTTACAATGTGTCAGCATGCACCATATAGCTGAAGAAGGTGGTGCTTTAATAATGTAAAATGTTATGTATTTTCTTATGAAGTGATCAGTTGGTTCGGGAAATGTAGATGAGTAGACTGTCTTTTTGAAGAGCCCCGACTCTTTCTCTTCCAGGTTCCTTATTCCCAAATACATCCCTGCTGTGCATACTTGTCCCAGTTTGCTCTCATGACATGGACTCCGCTGTCACTTTTGTTTTCCGCCCTGCCCTTCCACTTCACCTCTCTTGTCATCTACTTCTGTCACTCACACGCCCCCACCCCCCCCCAATATGCCCGGCTCCATGTCGCTCCCATGCTGCCCCCCGCCTTTGCTGCCGTTTAAGTGCTCCGTTCCTCCTACTTTCCCGTTTCCATAGAAATGGCTCCCCTTACGTGGGACGCAAAGCGAAAATCCACATCTTCCCTTTCTTCTTCACCACTTTCATCCCCTTTTTTCCAATCTCTCTCATCACAGGCCAGGCTCCTCTTCTCGACCACCTCCTGCGCCTCGTTCGTATTCATTCCCTGCTTTTTTTTCCCTGTCAATTGACTGATTTTCTTTTATCCAGGAACCGAGCAGATTAAAAGATATTGTATCATTGCCAAGACAGGCAAAGCCCCTTTTCTGTCCCTGACATCTAATTAATGGTAATCCTTAAATCTCCTGCTTGTAGTAAAGACCCCTTGGTCGTCGTCCTATTTGCCATCGGGAAAGCAACGTGAGGAACCAGAGGAAGGCTGGAAATACGGCACCCCAGGACCCGTATCTTTGCATAGAAAAGCTGGCTGACTCCGAGGTTGTACCAGCTTAGGCTTTACTTCTGAGGGACCAGATCTAGACATGTCCATTGTCCCACAAGTCCAGTGACCCAAACACACCCCTTGATGTCTGTCTGCTTCACTTGAAGGTACAATCGCAGCACCCTCTAGGGAATTGACTCGAGACTCTGAGGTCTAAGAGCTACACGTTCTAATACAGATCCACGTACATCGCCTGTATGAAGTGTCTGCCTGTCACACTATAGACATGTTCTGAGAAGACTTCACCTTTTCTTGGGGGGTGAAGGTTGGGGGGGTAATAGGGTAACATTAGGCCTGGTGGTAAAATTCAGTTGCTGAACTTAATTTACCAAAATAATCGCATCAGCTGCCGTTCATTTGTAAATCGATAAACGCAGTCGTAAACCTCCTTCTTTGCACCATAAACAAAGGGTAATAAGGAAAGAGGGGGAAAAAAAAACGTCTGAAAGACTTGTCGAGGGGACAAAAAAGCGTTTAGATTCCCCGAATGTTTTTGCATCGGCTGGGTGGCTGCCAGCTTTGACGGAGTGTGTTCTCCACAAACTTTAACGTGTCATAAATCTAAATAGGAATCCGTTCAGATCGACGGAACATCCGATCAAAAAACAAGACCAGGGTAACACTAAAAACAAATGCATCACTGGCACTGTCCAATTCATTTTGTCTAGCAGGCTTACATACCCAGGAAACTCACAGACCCTGTATTTTGCCGCTTAATCATTTCAGAGTGTAGTTTAATTAATTACATAATGCTCAGCATTAATGATTGCTGCCTCAAATGCAATTCGCATCTTACCCATTTATATGGCTGGAGAGTAAATTGAGCAGCAGCCCACAGAATTGCGGCACAGCTCTCTGGTGAAGCTGCGTAATATTGCCAGGTCCACTAGGAAACCGGCTTTATTCACGTTTTGGGTGAGGCTGGGGGGCGGCACAGTACATATATTTTGTGGTGGGGAGGCTCTTCGTCCCACACGTGGCAGACACAGACGCTGCTGTTAATTAAGTCGTTAAACGCCGCAGCCCTTATCTGTGGGTGTCAGCGTCTTATCTACGCGTTCTGCATCTTTAATGCCCTCCCCAGTCCCAAACGTACAGCCTAACGGCCGCTGCTACTTGGAATGCCCCTGACAGTGTTCTGCCCGTCCCTCGTTGTCCTCTCCTGTCATCCGCCCCCTGGCTGTCGTGCAATCGATCACCATCTTCAGTGCTGTGCAGTGCGTGTGTGCCTTTAAGGGGGCCTCAGATCATTAACACTTGGCATGCGTCGTTTGGCTCGGCCTATGCTGTAAACTTACTCAACAGCAGGTTCCCTCAGACCTATCACGCGTGTACCACCATTGAAACGTGGGCGTGGTTTCAATCGCAGGCACGGGACCTAAACAAAGCTAATGTCTCGTACTTCCAGCACAACTTCAGATGATGAAGAGATAATAAAGCAGCGAGGCAACGCGGTCGGAACTTGAGACCCCAAATAAGCATTGCCGTACTTCTATACCAGACGGCGTGATAAGGCTCCAGTGTCATTTTTACATCATATCTTTAAGGGTGTTTTTTTCCTCCACATAACTCCAGAGCACTGTTAATCCATACGACTCCTACAAAAATCGTAACTCAGAGGAAAATGAAAAGGTCACCCAATATAAAAGCAACCACGGCTGATGAAAGGTATACAGGACATAATCAACACAGCAGACAATAAAAGAAGACGCGGGGCAAGAAAAATGACGGCCAAGGTTTCAGTAGCCAATAGCGTCGGGTGGCATAATCTCACCGATGACGTTTCTCGCCTGGAAAAGCACCCGATATATAACTCGTCAGGCTTCCGTTGAAAAACACAAAAGCAACCCAAGTATTTCCAGAAGGGGTGGCAAGCCGTGGGTTTCCACTCGCCCGCTTCGCCCCCTCCGGCCACAAGGCGGACGGCGACACACCAGAGGAGAGGGGTTATACACGGGTGCCCGTGGCATTTTTCAAATTAACCCCGGTCTGCCCCCACCTCCCACAGGAGCGTGGTCAGCGCTGGGTGGTGACAGGACTGGAGTGGCCTAAATGCTTCACTGCCAAATGTTCCTCCATAGGGCTTCGCTCCCCCCTCACCCCACCAATCAGACTTGCTGCATGGAGGACAGGCAAAATATACATAAGGCAGTGAACCTTCACATTTTTCTGGTTGGCGTTAGTAGTCTCTCTACCGGTTCCCTCTATATTGCTGTCTCCGTCCCGCTGCCTTTCTTTCTCAATTTCTAATTCAAATTCATTCTGTTTTTTTTTTTTTTTTTTTTTTTTTTAAGAGTGTTTCTGGAAGTGTCTTCTCTTACCTCCATCCCTCCCTACCCTTCGTGCCGCTCTTTTCGCTCCCACACGTCTACATGTTTCGGCGTGAGCCCATCTTTACCCCCTGCTTTAGCCCTCTCCACCATGCTGCCTGTGCCCTGTCTGTGGCTATTCCTATCCCTGGCCAAAGGCCTAGAGAAGCATGATGGTGGTGACCCCAGCCACCGAGCAGCCTGTTGTAACGAGGTTTGGCACACTGCTTCCTGTACCTGTACTCTGGGCTGTGACGTCACACAAACCGCTACACACAGAGCACATTTATTATTACAAGCTTTCATCTGAATACGTAAACATACCAGAGGGTTACAGAGAGTACAATTAAAACTCTATAAGCGGGGATAAGCTTACTAACGAAACTCCATTTTCCTTACCCTTTATGGTAATGGTTGCAGCAACGGTGATTATCTTAATTGATTGTGATGATCAGATGGCAGCAGTTGGTGAGGCTGTTTTTTGAGCACACAGATCCCAGCATCAACTGAATGAAGACCACCATAAAGATCAAGGAAGGCCAACTCATGCCGCGCATAAGACGGTGGATTGGCGGTTCCGGAACAGAAAACAAATCGGCAGCAGTGGAACAAATGGTATTCCAGTGACATTTCTGGCCGGACTGACATTTCACCAGACAAATGGAACAGTGTTATAGTTTAGCTGAGTTCCGGTACAGGTCAGGACAACATACACACGCAAATGAACTCACACATGGAAAGGCACGCACTCGCACCGACCCGTGTAGACGCACACCCCCATCGTAATTGAAGCGTGAGGACTTGACACGCAAAACTAAAAACTACTCCACACACAAATCACCAGCACTGCACACACACACACACACACACACACACACACACACACACACACACACACACACACACAGAGTGGACAGGAAGCAGTAATTTCATCTGGGTGATTTCATTAATATTGGCTCCAGGTTTGTTTTTGATAGTGTCCTTAGCATTTTTTCATTTCCATTAAACCTCCTGATCTCAGATGCTGAACAAACAAAGGCCTTTGAAGTTTCTGAAAGACGATATTGGTTTTTACTTCTTATGCATTCTATTCTAACTATTCATAGGTATATAAGTGAGGGTTCTCGTAGGCACAGGAAAATACACAGATAAGGTAGATGATGCGGGAGGGGGTCTCTGAAACCCCTTTAAAATCTTCACTTGATTCCTACTTCATCATACGCTGCCAGTCTGTTTGACTCCATCGTGTCGCAAGTTTAATGAGTCAGGCGAAAGGTGCTGGCGGTGGACCTGAATTGTTTTGGCGCATAAAAATGAACAGATGCGTGGAGGTGAGCGCATGTAGAGCTATCATCAAAACATTCCACCTGAGAAGGCCCCTCCCAGCGCTTGTCTTCTGGATCCCTCGTTCCCTCTATCCATCAGGGTCTGCTCCAGCGGAGCGAGTCCAGCCCCGGGATTGTCATCATAAATTGAGCACGTGTCGGCATGCGGAGGAGCTAAGTGAACAGTAAATAACAAAGGAACACGGTTCCTGTCTGGGACAGGGTGGGGGGGAGCAATGCTGCACGGCGAGTTGCCCGTTGATGGGCCGGGAATGGAAGATCAGGGGGACGGCGATGCAGCTCCTTCCCCATGATAGATCGGTGGGCCACAGAGGACAGATGCGCAACGGCCCCCCTCACCCCCTAAGAGCATTACAGGTGAGGCCTGGGACCCCTGCTCATTTAAATTGATGACATCTTCATTTGTCCCTAAAAGAAGCTGTTTGTCTCGTGCTCCCCTGTAATAACACTTCCTCCACCACACATCCATAACTGCCAACATTTCTCATTCTTTCACTTCCTCTTACTTTTCCTCTCCTTCTTTGAGCCATCCCTTGTTTTCTTGTGCCCACCGTCCTCCACCGCTCCCTATCTACTCCTCACGTGCTGCTTGCTCAGGTAGTTTCACTCTTCCTTTCTGCTTTCCTTCTCTCCAGCTAACCCATTCTCCCCGAGTTCTCAGCTGGTCTCCCAGCTTACCTTCCAGCATCCTCTAATAAGAGCTTGTTGAGCGGACTTCAATATCTGCTATGGACGCCTTTCAATGCTTCAACTTCCCATTACATGCTCTCCCCCATCATGCTTAATTCCTTTTCACTCCCCGTGCCATCCTCCTGTCTTCACGCAGCATCCCTCACCAAGTGGTCTAAATCCTCTCTTCTCATTCCCATCTCAATCTCTTTCTCTTCCTTTTCACCTTCCTCTCCTACCACTCCACCAGATGTCTTTCGTTCTCCATACCCTCTCCTCCTCGTCCATCCTCCTGCCTTACTCCCCTTCTCTTCCTTCACATGTAGGACCCGACCTGAGGATTCATGGTTAGGACCACTGACACAAACGCAGCGTCCCAGGGAGAAGTGTGCATACCGCTGGTCCCACCAGAAGTTAATGTACATTTCATGTCACAGGCGTGTTCTGTGAAAACAACAAAGGTTCACGTAAACTTGAAGAAGCCGTGACCTTCAAATGCACTTCACAGAAAAAATAGCCAACAAAATCCTGAATCCAAAATCTTGTGAACCGCTTATCCCGTACAGAGTGACGGTGACCCTGAAACCTAACACAAGAATCACAGGGCACATGGCTGGGAACATCCAGCGGGGGTGCCAGTCAATCACGGGCAAACACTCAAACAGTAAAGACAACCTAGAGAGACAAAATCACCTGACCATGTCTTTCTGGACGGTAGGAGGAAAGTAGCATGCCCAGAGCAAACACAGAGAGAACATACAAAATTCCCAGTACTGGAGGTGTGAGGCCACAAACATCTACTTCAACTTACACCAATTCCTCACTTCTAAAGGTATTCTGTTGTCTTTAAAGTAGAGGGCTTCGTGAAGGCTAAAGTTTCTCAAGCAGGTGAAAGTTTACCTTTATTTCTCTGGGCTGACTGAAACACAGGAACAGATTTATAGGGTTAACAGAGAATGTCGGGCTGGTTTGCTGAAATGGGCTATTTTTATAGGCCTGTCAGATATTGAGAAATTTCTCCACCAGCATCCTGACATTTTGGCATCACTGATTGAGACTTTAAGGAATGTATTTTTGAAAACCAATTCCCCTTTGTAATATTTAAAAAGAAGAGATTTTTTTCCTCTCCGCTTTTCATGGGCAGGGAAAATAAAGTATCCACAGATATCTAAATAGTATTAAAGATTGCTGAGAGGATCAATAGTGTTTAATAGTTTGACATGTAACCTTTTTAAGATTATTGATTTCTTTTCCCGTTTTGGCCTTCTCAATGAGGGCTCAATTTTGAGCGTATTGACCGTCTTGTAGTCGTGATATAGCCAGCTAAGGCCAGGGGCTCCACACTGACGCCCTCGCTGCCACAGTTATTGACCTTTGCAACCTTGCATCTGGGAGGTCTTCAAATAGTCTACACAGATCCATGGGTAGAGAGGTCTGCCCCACCCACCTGATCCTCTCAATATACCCACCCCAGCCTAGACATGTGTCCGTCATATGTAAGTCTGCATATTTGTATGTGTGGTCACGGCTCTGTCAATCATCGGTCTGTCATTGTACTCTTTGTCTGGTCATTTAATTATGTTATGATTTAAAAACCATCTGAAGCCTCACACCTCATAGGTTGTGTGTTTGAGTCCCTCCCCCAGTTTAAATGGACTTATTCCAGGCATTCCATTTCCCATAGTCAGTCCTACAGATAGCTGTAAATTTCCCTTCACCTGTGAGTGTGTGTATGAGTGCGGATCCTGCGATGGACTGGCATCTGAGCCAGATCGCTCCACGCCTTGTGTCCTGTGTTTCCTGGAATAGGCTCCAGACACAGTGTGACCCTGCCTAAGCAGGTATGGAAGACAGATGGATGGATTTTAAAAAGTCCCCAGTCGAAAAAAAGCGTGAGTGCCGGACGCACAAAGCAGTGAATTACCTTCTCACACCATAAGGTTCCGCTCGTCCGCCGAGAGAAGAGAAATCTCAGATGTGGTGGAGAAACAGTCTCTCACATCTGTCTAATTCCTGACATTTTGCAACTATATTAAAACTGGCGCGCGGGAAGGCGAGCATATGCACGGTGGCTGGAAGCGGGGACCTCAGTGACTCTGCCTTAATGAACGCCGCCGAAACTCAGGAGGCCCCCGTGCTGGATTGGCACCGGCCTGGGGTTAGCTCCGGAACCTCTGGGCTCACAATGGCTGTCCGGCTGCGGGGTAAGGGCTGGCTTGGCCCAGGACCACCAGCCCAGAAAAGGAGGGTAACTGGGAGGGGGGGTCATTCAAGGTTGACCACCACTGCTGTGCCCTTGAGGAAGGTACTCAACTTAAATGCATTGCCATAAACTCCCAAGAAAAAAAAGTTAAAACCAGAAAGCCACGCAAGCAGCTTTGAAAAACCATCTGGTGAGCATCCCAGCTCATAAGAGTGATAACAGTAATATATATTTGTAATTCGAATAATAATAGAAACAAACAAATCATCAGACATTTGCAATCCCCAGATTCTTCTTCCATCTCTCCTGCCACTAGCTTCCCTGGGATAAAGGTGACCCTGAGCCTGATACAACAACTACAGTGGTGCGTTCAATTCAACCCTCAAATTAAGCCCCCCCCCCCCCAACACCAGCCGACCTCATTGCCAAATGCACAGCTCTGTGAATTAGATTGCTGGTTTATGGCGCTTAATGGTTTATAAATTGTGCGTGATGATCCCTCCTCTCCTCCCGCCGTCTGCCTTTATGGCCCCTGTGGCTTTGCAAGGCAGCATTTTATAAATGGATGGTCACCCAACACTGGAGAGAGGAAGCTGGTCCTGTGTGTGTCCTGTCCCCCCCCCCCCGCATCGGCCTCTACAATGCCCCCTTCTGGACATCTCACTCCTTTCCTCAGATTTTAATACATCTATGCTCATGTCACCCACTCAGTTTTCATCAATAGGAAACTGAAGTTTTATTTTGCTCATCTGTTTTGTCTGATTTTGTGTGCAATACATTTAACTGCGGTTTGCTAGACTTGATAGACAGCAGACACATCCTGCTTCATGTGATGCAACGATAAAGGAAGGCATTGATTATTATGGGTTAATCCAGAATCTGTACGTGTCGATCCAGTTAATGGGAATTCCGAGGAAGACATCAAAATTGTTTCTGCATGGAAGTGAGCTGATTTACAGGCGAGGCGGGTGAATCCTAATGGCCGCATTACCACCCCCCCCCCCCCACTGCCCTGGGACGGCTGTGTGGATCTCCTAGATGTTTAGCACGTGGGCCTCAGGCTAAACTCTCCAGCCAAATTTATTTTCCTGTCAAAGGTCTGATACAATAAGGAAGCTGCGTCTGTCATAAACGAGTATAGACTGCGGCATGTCGACCTACCCCGTGCCCCCAGTACGTCTGACGACCGAGAACGAAGACACCATTAATCGGGTGTGGCGATAGACCACGCCAGTGTTTATTTTTTCAGCGATAGATTCAATGTATATCAGGCCCGGACTCCAGAGGCATTCCAAGCTATTTTAAAACAAGGCTTTGCGACGCGTCATATTTTCTAAGCAAGGCACCTACAGTTTCAGGCACTGAACACTTCATATCTATATATATAAAAAAAAGTTTTATGGGGCGGCAAATAAACAGCGACTGTTTTTCTTTACAGTGGGAGTTCTGAGGTGCAGGATGAAATTTTTTTTAGATGAGTTTTCACAAAGCCGAGGCCGCCACAGCAAGCAAGGTCATCGTCTCTCCAGTAAATCCATAAAAATTATTTCCCATTGCGCCTTTTACAATGAAATTACCACAGAGTGATCTACAGCATTATGTAACGAAAAGACAAAAGACAGAGGTTTAAAAAATGAGGGAGCGGGAAAAGGGCGTGCGAATAGAACACCAAAATTCCCACAGGAGGTGTTTGGGGGGGGGGGTGCGAGAGGGGGGGCAGGTCTTTGAGGGAGCGCAGTGGCTGAGGTTATGTCCCATGACACACGGACGGTGGGCCGTCATCAAAAAAGTCAGACGTCGGCAGGTCCAGAGTCCCCCTCCAAAGCAGGGGAAATGAACCAACCTGAGAAAATCTGCTGACCACAAAGATCTAACTAGAGACATGGAACCAAAGTCGACCTGTGCTTGCCGCCTGTACCAGATTTATACCCATTCCTTCTGCTCTCTTTGCCTTTCCTTCCTTCCTGTATTGCCACTCATCCTAACCATAGACACACAGGTGGGGGCCGGTGGTGCGAGGAGGCATGTTTAATCCCCTCTATTTCATTAAAGCTCAGAAGCGAAGGTGTCACTTCGTTTCTAATTGCCGTTATCCAATCAGGGAGAGGCAGAGGAGCCTGGGTGCGCCTGAGCCAAGGGCCCTCCGCGCTGGCGTCGACTTGCTAATTCAGCTCGTTAGCTGTGCTTACGCTTACTGCTCATTTCACCCTCGTCCTGTCTGCTCCTGCCTCCACCGCCTGTCAGGCTGTGTCGCCCTTGGAGGGGGGCGGTGCAGAGTCCTTCAGCAGTTCAGCAGGCCAAAGATTTTCCTGATACCTGCTTTAAAACTGGATCCCCAGAAGCAGGAAGGAGATTTTAAAGTGAAGCATTTAGTCAAACGCAACCGAGTACTTCATCTTTCTATGCGAAATTCTCCTAAGACAGCTCTTTACAGACACTTGTTTTTAAAAATGACCATTGTGAATTTTGCTATATAAGAACCCTTAATTCATTCCTGTCCATGCCTACCTGCTTGCCTGCCTGTCTGTCTGTTTGATGGACTGTCTGACTGTCTGCCTGCTTGTCTGTTTGACGGACTGTCTGTCTATCTACCCGTCTACCTGCTTGCCTGTCTGTCTGTCAATCTGCCTGTCCCTCGCCACGTCGTGATCTTGCAATGCAGGACAGAAATGAATGCTTCCATGCCGCCACCATCCTGCTCCCATCGTGTCCCGCCTCCCTAAACCCCTAGCAACCCTCAATGAAGTTCTCAGCTGACACAGGATGGACAGCCTGCACTCCCCTCCCACCCACCCCTTTGTGCAGTGAAGAAGGGAAACTGGAGCATCTATCAAGGCTCTGTTTCGTGCTATGGTGAACAGATTAGGCTCTCTATCCCACTGACAAAGACGGATTCAACCCTGTGGCCCAGTTTCCTTTTACGTCTGGTGTCAGTGGATCGTTTTTTAATTCTGTGTTATTCTCGCTGCTGTACAACCAAGAGCCCAAAAGTGGAGTCATGGAGGTCTATAGCTGTGTGTGTCTGTATAATGTATACTCCAACATTCCCCAAATAGTGCGCAGACAGCATTAAGCACTTAATCTCAGCAGCCGTTGCGGGATTTCAGCAGCGCACCCCAGAAACTGTACCGTGATGTTCCTGTTTACATGCCGAGCCCACCACTCCTGGCAATCCAGACACCGATCCACGGAAGAGCGCAGGAGACGAGGGGGCGACAAAGCAGGGACCTGAGGTTTCCCTCGGGGCAGGCGATGGCGAGAGGTTAGCAAAAACAAGTCAGAGGGGAAGAAAAAGCACAACAGGAGACTGGAAAAAATGCTGATACACATTCCTGTCTGGAAAGGAAAAACAGCGCATTGATTTCAAGAGCAGAAGCAATTAAAAATCTATAGGAGGTACTGGAGCTGCGGCAGAATCCGGTGAGTGTGCAGGGGCGCAAGGCAAGAGCAAGGTCAGAGGGCAAAGTAACTGACTTGTTTCCTTATCCCCATGCAGCCAACTGCCTGTTCCACACGTGCCTGGATGTGCTGGTGCCAAATGCCACAGGTACAGCATTGGGTTGAAAGCGGTGAGGAGCACAGGTTCACAGACCAGTAACTACAGTCCCACAGAATTGGGACTACAGTCCTACAAATTAAGAGCCACGGTCCGAGAAAATAAGGACCACAGTCCCACAGACCGTTAACCGCAGTCTAATATACCAGGGACCTCAGTCCCAAAGACTGGTAACCACAGTCCCAGAGATTAGTAACCACAATCCTACAGAATAAAGTCCACATTCCCACAGAATAGGGACCATTATCTCACATATTAGGGACCACATTCCAACAGACTGGTAACCACAGTCCAGGAGATTAGTAATCACAATCCTACAGATTAAGGTTCACCTTCTGACAGATTAGAAACCTCAATCCCACATATAGTTCCTCAAATTAAAGACCACAGTCCCCCAGACAAGTAATTACAATCCCCTAGATTAGCAACCACAATGGCACAGCCTGTTAACCACAATTCAGGATTGTCCCTGTTGTTGTTTTGCCCCAAAACTGAACCTGTTCTTAAACAAAACTAGCGTTACCTATCCAATATAGATATTTATGTTGATGAAGTTTGAATGTAGACAGAATGTGAAATGACCTCACAAGGAGGATCCAGAACGGCTCCCAACAATGGTAGTGGGGGGAGGGGTTCACGCTGGGAGTGAGTCCTCTTATCAGGGTGTGTGATCCAGCCCACCTCGCCATCACTCTGGCACACGCACACAGCTGTTAATCTCCAATTCAGATGTGCTAATCCATCCTGTTCTCTACAGACCCAAAGCCCAACAGAAAGCAGCATAGACGGAGAAGTCATTAACGAAGATCCTCGGGGGGTGAGACCAGTATTTCAGAGCGGCCTTTAGGGGGTGCTCTGTTGGCTGTGGATGTGCGGGGGGAGTGTTGATATCAGCATCTCCTCTGCTTTGTCTCCCAGGACACCAGCGCTCCTGTTCCCACCTCGGCTGGAAAGTGATCAGATGGGATAGTTTGTGTGTGTGTGTGTGGGGGGGGGGGGGGGGGGGGGCTGGGGGGGGCGGCCCCCCCCCTCCTTTGATCTGCGCCCCTGTCCCCCCGTGTCCCTCATAATTCTTTCCCGGGGGGGCCCAG
>JAACJT020000052.1:10701844-10740690 GCA_009936485.2 Gymnarchus niloticus | reverse complement strand
AACAAAAAAAACAAAAAAGCTGCTACAAAGCTAAAAAAAACTACCACGACACCCCACCCGTGAATGGGGGGGGCGCTTTTTCTCCCCCCCCCCCCCCCCCCCCCAGAGAGCATGGCAAGGCTTTCTGGAGGCTTTCTGATGCGTCCGGAGGAAGTGGACTCTAATAGAGACAGAGCAGGCTTGATCGAGTTCTTCATGATGGGTTCATTAAATAAAATCACATTCGTGTCGCACCTGAGTACGAACCTTCATTTTCCCTCAAAGCAGACGATGGGGTTTATAATTATATATATTATATAATGTGTGTGCTGTGGAACACTACATCATTAACTGAAGGTTTATACAGATGTGTGAAGACCTCTGTCTGGACTTGAAGAGATAGCGTGGAGGTTAAAAGGGCCATTATTAGCCAGCTGTCAAGATTCTCTGATAAACACCCTGGGCTCCCCACACATTCAGCACCATTAACAACCAACCAGCTGAGTCCATCTCTGAATGACCCTCGAACCTGGGGCTCCGGGCCGTGTAGCAGCCTCACGCTTCGGTGTCACAGAACAGGGACATGACCCCGATTCCAGAGTGATGCAGACGTTGACTCTGGAGTGTCTCGGAAACGGGTAGCTGGTGTTGTCCTTTGGGGTCCTCATTTTGAGTGCGAATGACAGTGCCATTCATGATAAAATCACACCCTGTGGTAAGCAATAAACTAAACAGAATGTTAAGGTTTGCCCTTGACATCCTGTCAAGGTGTCCATATCAAAACCACATGTCACTTTTAATTATCAAAACACACCGTCTTTCCCTGCTCCTGGACATTTTTTCCATCCCTTTTCGTACGTCTCACATGTATTCTAGCTATTTCAGTTACATTTATTTAAATTAGACTAGACCCATTGAAGGTAAGTCATTTTCTTTCCCGGTTTTTCCTCCTAGTTTTTTTTTTTTTTGTACGCATTAACAGAATCAACAATCATTCTTTCCATCTTTCAGTATCATTTTGGAGTCATAATTGGCAACATTTTATGCACTCTAACAAAGTTGTTTTTTGTGTTTTGCTCCCCCTCAGCCTTCACAGTTATGAATTGACTTATTAATTAACACACAGCGCTCAGATTGTGGGTACCAGGGCGAGGTAATCTTGACATCTTTCACTACAAAAGGGCAGAACACTGGATGACCCACATGACTGAATCTAGGTCTTCCTTCGCAACCTCTGTGTCTGCAGCCTGAGAAATGCATTTCAGATCCTCTGATACCCGCAGGGAGCGTCTTTCTCCTTCATTGATGCACAGATGCATCAATGACAGTCTAGCACGTTATGCATCACCTTTCTGAGCTCATGTTAAAACGGAAAGAATGCAAAAGGCATTCATTCTCAAACACTTATGCACATAATTAAACATTTGAATTTTCCAATATTACTGCATATTTATAATGCAATAGGTTCACATTTTTTCACAAGCATTAGCTTATTGTTCATCTGATAAGAGTTGATCTGCAGTATAATTCCCATGGTTGCAGTTAGGATGAGTTTGGTTTCTGAGTGAGGAGCAACACCTTCCCGGGGGCAAACATCCAGAAGATTGAGTCGTTCTTTGTCTTCTCTGTTACTCTTGGGGGTGGGGGGTGTAGGCTGAAGGGTCAGCGCAAAGTAAAAGATGCGACTGTCCCCTACCCACAAAAGCATGTCCTTTTGGACATGCATCTAGTAGGTGCCACCACTCGTGACATCATTCGCACGTGACCGATGTGGACTGCATTTCGCGCCTTCTGCATTAAATGCCTGTTGGTTAGGAGCGAAGGGTTGAGAATGAAGAGATAGACCAACAGTAGGGTGTCGCATTCTAGCCACGGAAAGGCAAATTTAGCATCTCGCAGGATGAGCGCAGAAGGGGATCGCCCCAGAGGCCCATTACTAGTGTTCTGTCCCATTGCCCTCCATAATCACGCAATTACAATTGTTCCAAAAGTGTGACAGTGACAAAGTGGCACCAGGCAATGACACCTTCCTGGACTCCTCAGTGAGGACCACTTTGGTTGGTGGAGGACCAGGGTTGGAGCTGAAATGTGGGACCTACCGTCTCCAGTGTCCAGGCAGGTGACACACCGGATGCCTGACCGTTAGCACATTCCACGTTTGTGCCTTTTCGTCAGGGCCACGTTGGGAAAAAACTCACGTGAAAACTGGAGGGATGAAGCATCGACAAGCCAGAGTAATTGGTAGGCTGAGGAGGACACGTCTTCTTCGTCCTCTCCTTCATCTGTGTATCTTTGCATGTTAGCTGTTCATTTTTGCAGCATGGAAGCCCAACCTAGTTTCAGATGCTTTATATGTTCTCTGTGGTCCCAGCCCTGCAAAATAACCTTTCTGTGATGCTGAACTTCAATTATTGAATTTAGATTTTCTGTTATTATAGAGATTATTTAAATTACTACATGTGTGCTCAGCATATAAGCGAGAGTCACTGCTAACCCTCTAAAGCAGTGTTTCTCAAACCAGTCCTCAGGAACCCCAGACGGTCCACATTTTTGTTCCCTCCCAACTCCCAGGAATTGGGAGAGAGCAAAAACGTGGTCCGTCTGGGGGGTCCCCGAGTACTGGTTTGAGAAACACTGCTCTTAAGGACCAAGATTTGGGGTGACTCAGTACCTCATGGTACCCAGACGATTGATGCCTATTCCTACACCTGACCAACTAAAACATTTTAATTTACATTTACCCACTGTGGTGACACATCTCACACCCCAAGGGTTATGTGTTTGAATCCCGACTCCACTGTGTGTGTGTGTGGGGGGGGGGGGGTCTGGAGATGGCAGCCGCCACTCTACTCTGATCTGCGCACCTGTCACACCGTGTCACTCATAAGTCTCTCGCAGTGGAGTCCAGGCCACCTGTCATTGTGTGTGAGTGAGAGAGATGAGGCCAGAGGGTGGGGAGATATGTGATCATCTTCTAGTCTGCACTAAGCGAGAGCTCATGTGTGCATGTGTGCGTGTGTGAGAGAGAGAGAGAGAGAGAGAGAATTTCTCAAAGAGATTATTCACTCGCTATCAAGAGAAGAATGGCTGTGTATGAGTAGGAAACCACAATTCAAAAAAAGACCAATAGCAAAATTTACAACCATCCTGACATGTCCAAAGAACAACACAATATCTTTCTTTTTTAATTCAGGTAGAATGCTGTCTCATGTACACATAAACCACACAGCACTCCCGCTGATGCCGATATTAATCTGGTCTTTGTCCTGACCTCTGAAAAGCTTCCAAACACGCTGTTGACAACATGGGATTATCTCACGTCGAGATGAATGCATTTCCCTGCTCACCACAGGAGAGGATGAGCAAGAGAGCAACAAAAAAAAGAAAGCAAATCACTCAACATGAAAGCTGCTTATATCTGAAATGATTACATATACCTCTCTCACCAAAAGCTGTTTACAGTCAGAGGACCTCCGCGTCGTTTGCTATGGGCAACGAGCTCGCTGTCAATCAAATTAGTAAGGGGTGTGGCCTGTCACACGAAGGAAAATATAAGATCACCCTGATCACACAGAAAGACCTTACAGAGCACTTAGGCAATTTTGAAGTTAAAGCGTTTTCCGGCAGAAGCCTGTGCTAAAATATCGCTTATGAAGCCCAAGTCATAGCTGAAAGGATTACCTCCCATGGGGGGGGAATAGGCAAGCTTGTCAGTGAGTTATCGGGCCATAAAAGGTTTCAGTAAACTTCCAAGTGTTTAAACGGGGATGAAATGAAAGTTTATGTACGTCCATTTTGGCGTGAGTGTCGGCACAGTGAGGAAATGCACTCTAGAAAACGACAAATCATTTGTGGGATCTTTCAGCATGCCTGGGATTCACTCCACCTACGTTACCAGGCCCTGCAGATGTGGTAAGTGAAGTGGCCATAAGGGTCAGTTCACCTTCTTAACCTGACCAACGTCAGCCTGCCTCATTCTGTCCCTACCAATAAAGACATCCATGCCCCTGCCGTGACCTGAGCTCCATTTCGGGTTTTGCGGGTCTGAATTTCATCTTTACTCACAACCAAACTGCCGATTTATGCTCTCCAGTTCATCCGTTGCTTTAGCTACAGTCGTCCCCACTATCATATGACTCCTTGCCGTCCCTCCTACATACACTACATACATCTCTGGCCTATAAACATAACCCCATCTCCTGTCCCTGTAGCAAGTCCCCTACCGTCACGGTTACATTATATGATCACCTCCTCTCCAACCCTAACCCCAACTAACAAATAGATTAACCCACGCTACCGGGCCAACCTAATAAAGAGTGACATGGTGACATCGTTGTCCTTTCCACAAGGTCCTCGGCAGCCAGATGTGGTGCCAGCATGCAAGAGGACAAAAGAAAAAATAGCTGTGGCTTTGCCTCTCCTGACATCCACCACGGCAAGAGGGTTGCGGAAGGGAGGACGGACAGATTCTGAGCTGAAAAGAAGTGTCCTCTGCTACATCAGCCCTGAGGCATGGGGTCACCTCTGAGACCGAGAACCGAATTGCCCAGAACTCCCAGGCTCCTCCTGGGAGTGCTCGGACAACAGAAGAGGAGGAGGAGAGTTAATGAGGGGGACAGACAGTTCAGGTCCCAGGGGACCTCTGATAGCCCGTCGCAGTGGACACTGGGAGCAGTCCAGCTATAGTCGGGTAATTAGTGCCACACATTCTGCTCGGGGCACTCAATTGATTGATTGGCCTACACGAAAATGTCTTGCCTCACTACGGATACCCAGGTGGATACTAAACCATACAGAGTTAAGGCAGGTGGTCTGCAATTAATTGTTATGATTCCACGCGGAATGCTTTGCAAAGGTAATATTTGCATAAAAGTTGCATAATTAACATTCGGACCCTAAAAAAAAAAAAAAAAACACGTTCTTACCCACTTTATATCATCATGTAATACATCTTTGAATGAGGGAGAGACCATGACCTCGCTCATCAAGCTTCTGCTATGAAATTCATCGTGAAAAATTTAGTTTGCCTTTGGCAAAAGGCAGGAATGTTCCAGGAACCTCTCGGGATGGATTTGTTCACAACCATTTATCAGTTTTAAGTAGCTACCACACGGCTCTAACTGCTGAAACTCTGCGGCGCGCATTGTTTGGCCCTGATAGATCATTTCCTGGTGACAGGTCAGGTTCAAATGCAGTGATATTACTCGCTGTGCGGCGATATTACAGGAACTGTGCTGACCACCATAATTACCTAACACAACTCATATACAAACACTTTAATGACCCACTACTGGGCCTACTATTATGCAGAGTAAAAATATCACAGATTAAACAAATTGCTTCTAAATCAATTTTGGAATGGAAATATTAAAATTCTCAGTAAAACCTAGTATGCCTAAATTTATTGTTATGACTTTCATTTTCGGACTACTCTAGCTGAGAACATTATTGGATAGTTGGATACAGTGGGAAACTGCAAAAGTGAAAAAAAAAAACAACAGAAAGGGTTAAATCCATGGTTACAGTTGCTTTGACTGTCAGTTCAATATCACGCTCTTTTTACTCTTCCAACAGCAATTCCCCTGACAGGATACTCACAGTGTTTTGCTCATATCCAAGACCTGAGAGGGGGGTTGGAAGGAATCACAGAAAACTCATTGCAAAAGAGCTGCAAGTTGGCGGGGTATTAATTAACCAATTACCCCAGTTTGAGGTGGGGGAGGTGGGTGAGGTGATCATGGGGTGAGATGAAATATGCATAAGCTTTGATTGGACCGCTTCTGATTATGTAATCTAATTTGTGCCATCTCAGAAACAGCTGTTTGATTCTCTGGTTCAAACCTCCTCTCCCTGTTCTACCTCCTCCCTTAAATGTCATGAATGCCAGAATCAAAGCGGACCCCCCCCACCAATCTGAGGGAGAATATCACTTCAGTCTTAATTCGTCAATGTGTTTAATTAAAATCAGGTAATCAGTTGGATTAATCTCTAAGGTGGTGGGAAATAAGGTGTAGATTAATATTCCTTATCCAATCCATATCAGAGAATATCCACAACTGCATGCTTAATGAGAAAGTGAAAAATTAATGAACTATTGATCTTATAATTACACCTCATGTTAACTCACATGGCATAAATGCACATTCACTATGGTCTTTATCATCACCTCATTTCTTTGCTGACTCACACTCATTTTCTGTTGCCTTCTTTGTCTTTCTAACTGCCGACTTCTCCTCCCTTCTTTCCCCATCTTTCTTGTAGGCTTCTGTGTTGCTTCACTTTACCTCTTCACCTCTAGCCTTGCCCCTTCCTCACGTGCCATGAGATGAGGTGTTGTCGACCCCCGCCAATAGCGCCCCCTACAAAACGACCCATGTGCCTGGTGTCTCACACTTCCTCATCCCCTGTCTACCCAATCACTCTGACAGCTCATCCTTTCATCCACATTGCATACATCACACATCGATTTTTGACCTCCAACCAGCAGGGGGAGCCATGCTGAGCAGCAAGGGTCACATGGGACCAGGCTGCCAAGCACAACTATATTTTGTACCCGATAAATATCTGACCTTAAATAATGCTGCCCCTTAGTTTGTCTGTCTGTTCCCTGCAGAAAACTGTCATTGCCAAGCTTAGTAATTGCACATTAATGAATTAACTCCAACAGCGACATAATTGCTCATTATCAATATAGTATCAATGAGACCTAATGTCTAAAACAGTAGTGTTTCTAACTTAAAAGTTGCTTGTTGGAGCCTCGGTAGAAGCCACTCTGTAGTACCCTTGAGTAGGGTGCTCAACCTTAATTACCCCGGTAAAATATCTACATGTGTAAATGGGTGAAAATTGCAAGCTGCTTTTCAACACATTACTCTGGAAAGGGGCAGAAAGTTAATTAGATAGATGAATCCTAAACAACCGCAGCTGTGGCCACACCAGGAAGAACAGGGTCTGAAAACAAGGCGATAGGAGAGTCAAAGCAGAAGAAGAACAAATGCTTGACATGGAGGGAATGTTTTACGGTCTTTCTAAGGCTTTGCTTGCTGTCTTTTACCAGAGCCTGAAGTAAGGCCCACAGGCTGACCGGGGATACTGACATTCAAAGAGCGTGCTGATGTTTCTGAGGGTCACAGCAGAAGGGTACGGCCACTACTCCTCATGGGAGCAATGAGGCTTGAAAACCCACCGTGGGTGGGATTATCATGCATTGTCAATCATCCATGTTTAAATCCAACAGGAAGCTGACTGAGCGGCCTATGGGCAAGTAGGATAGACCTGCCTGTGATTGACAGCTGCATGGTAATCCAACCTCCTGCGGGTTTGAAAGAATTGTTACCCCCGTCACCAGCCACAGGCGAGTGGAAGAGACAACTGTGTCCAAGCAGGGCATTTCTTTCACTGCGTGGGAGCGTATACGTGTTCTAACAGCAGGTGAGAGCCCAGCTGACTGCGGCAATGAACTTCATGAGAGATGGAATTAGGTGGGCCTCCAGTTTTAAATTATCACTTTAGGTTGACTCTGGGAAAATAAATTATTCTCTGCGGAGAATACAGCGAGAGGTCTACCTTTCGTTATATTAAATTAGCAGCTCCCTCCTTCAGGCACACCCACCTGATTCTCTGTCTGCATATGTCACCCAGCAACAGTATCCCTCCGTCCTCATCTCATTCTTCCTCCGGAATCTCCCTGTTTACCTCTCACTTTTTCTAGTCATCGCCCTCACTACTTCTAACAATGAATCCTACACTTACTTTACTCTCCTTTCCAAAACGAGGAAGGGCGGCGTGAAAGAAGCATCCAGAAAAACCAGACAACTGTCTCTCAGCTCATTTGTACTCTCGGCACTGAAAAATCTCACGCAATCAAATGGGACCTCGACAGCACTGACTGTGCCTTTTGCCAAGGTAACCGTTTCCAGCTCCTGACGTTCGACTGTAATTGCACAGCAGGAAGACATCATAGCTATCTGTCTTCTGGGAATGAGCTCAACAAAAATGTATTGCTATTGTGTTTGTAATCCATTTCAGTCACAGTCAGGCTGTTTGACAAGTGAAAAGATACCAAGAAGACAAACGGATATCCAAAAATTAAATCAGGGGCTTATCTCAGCTGTTGTTTGCCCACCCCATGCCTTTACTGACACCCCAACCTTTTCTCTCCACAGCAAGCTGAAATTGGTGCAAGGCAGAAGCAAGCCTATGCAGGCAGACCATGGCACACTAAATGTAAAAATTTGCATACGATGACAGCTGAGTCACCAATTGGTGCTTTTCTCCATCTGTCACCTGAAAAACACTTGCCAATCAGAAACAGCCTGTCAGAGGGCTGACCTTACTAACGGTTCAGGTATCTTCCAGTCGAATGATGGCAAGCATTCAATTTTTGCCGCCTGAATGCAAAATCTCTCTTTGTCCCAGAGAACGCATTTTTTTGAAGAATCTGAATGTATTTTGTCGTCTTAGAGAGACAAACAAGGTATAAAAGAACTTTCCATATATGATTTCAATGTCATAATTCATCACGTATAGAAGATAACACTGAAGCATTTTGTTTGTATGCAGGTTATGAATAGGAGGTTTGGTTTGTTTAACAGACATTTTTCCTTTTAGCCTCTGTCACAGATAGGAATATTAAAAACATATTAAGGGGGGAAAAAAAACCCATCCATTTTATATAGTGAGCACTCTGATAGTTCTTCGCAACTCCAAAGATCAGTTATCCTATAACAACCAATGAAAACACCCACAACACGTGCCAATCATTTTGTCAATACTGCTGCAGCATCAAGCGGCTACACATATCGATCCAGCCCTAATTATTGCTCTAACACAATCTTCTGGCTTTATGCCGTTTATCTCCCGTTAGTAATTTAGAAGATGGAAACCATCCATTAACGGAGAACAAATTAAATCTACGGCAGAGCACCAAGGAACGGAAGACTCCTCCCGTCACCAGGGGGCTCCTCAAAGGTAGTGCTTCACTCGGATGCTTTGATTCAACTCAAGGAAAGACGAGCAAGGCCTGGTGTAGCTAATAAGCGAGTAGTTTGATTGCATGAAGAGCCTTCAGATAAAAGCAATCCTGTTATGTCATGCCTTGAAGCAATTAGAAGACCATTCATTGCTCCCAGGGCTCACAAAGAGATATTTCGTTCTCTTCCGCACCCCGGTTCTCCTTCCCGCTCCTTCTTTTCAGCATCTCACTCCTCTTCACATCCCTCACTGCTGCTCTCTGTGGAGATCGCAGCAAATGATGCATGGCAGAGTGAGGGCCGCTGAACAATCATTAGCGGGGCTGTACAGGTGAGGTGGCACAAGGGACGGCAAAGGGAACGAGCTGGGGGGAGGAGCACAGAAGGCAGGCAGGCTTTCTGCCCAGGTGGGGGCGCTAACCCTCTAGCCTCACGGGAGCGGATACAGTTTCTTAAACCCTGTGTCATCGCCAGCGGTCACGAATCCAAGGACACGAGGAACACAATCGGGCACCCACTCGTGAGCGCGGGGGTGGGCTGCGTGATCGATGCCATTATTACGGACCGGCTTGCGGTGACAAACAGAAGAAACGCCAGACAGGTGAGGGGGAACAGCAGGTGAGCACTAGCAGTCAGCAAACAAACATATTTAAAAGCTAAAGAAAACGAACACGAAAACTACAGAAGCAAAAATACTTTATAACACAATATAATATAACACAGGGGTAATTGGCAAGCCCCATTCCTATAAGTAAACACACACACGCATAATTTTCACAGTAGCAAAACAGTCAATCCCCGGCCCTATTAAAGCAAACCTGTCATTTTCCGTATACCTCAAGGCCCTACAGTTCCCCTAGTAGGAGACAGCGACAGATGTTATCAACAGTGAAAATGGGAACATCAGCAATACAGAAAGAGCCAAACATCTGTATTAAACTGATAGTGATTGGAAATAATCACATCTGCAGGGTACTCCTGTTCCTTAAGGCTTTCAGATTTTTAGTGCATCTGAATTATTAAAAGCGGGGCAGACGTTTTGCTAGAAAATTGAATCCTTTTGTTTTGTTTTTTTTTTTAAAAAGAACTCCCAGCCGTAAATGTCAGTCTTAATTAGCGTTTACACATTCGCACCTTTGCTACCATACACCATCGCTGAGGTTCCTGCACGCCATACCCGAGCCTACAGTTTGGGGGCAGAAGCGTCTCAGCGCAGCAGGACGGACTGGACCAAGACCCACCAGGTTTCTCCTTGAGACCCGCAACAAGTAAGGCTGAGATCATTAGTGGACTTCATTCTTCCCTCAGGTCTTCCATCTTTTCTTCTCAGGTTGCGAACGTCCATTACAGCTCTTTCCTCAGGCCGTCCTCTTCCTCAGTCGATTGCTGCTCTCCGCCAAGTAAACGGAAAGTCGATAGATATAGGAGACTCCGCAATAAATCAACGATCCATTACGGGGTGGCCGTACAGCAATGGAGTCACACGGTGTTGCTTCATTGTTCCTCGTACTCTGTCATTAGCAGAATAGGGACACAGAAATGGTAGGCTCAGCCGACGGAAGCGGAGTTACTTTAGCGACAGGCATTGATTAACCTTTAAAATCTGGAGGAAAATAAGACACCCACAAGTATGCAACTCTTTGTGCATCTTCAGGTCTAAAACAAACACTCACACTCGGTCATGTGTCACGCACACTCTCGCTTTCGATAGACCGCAGAGCCACGTGTTCACCGCTAAACACCTGTCACATGGGGTGTCAGGCTCATACCGAAATACAGGAATCTCAGTATGAGTCTGAGATTCTAGCCTGACAGATTAATTACCATTTTTAGCCAGTACACCTCGCTTTCAAAAAGATGTGATAAAGTTAGAGAGTCGAGTGTATTAGAAGCTGTGTTAATTTCAAGAAAAGCATTGGAAAATGTATTGGTAAAATGAGACAAAGATGTGGATCGTGTTATAAATGTCTAAACTTTGTTTGATCACTTCTCTTAAACACTCATTTTCTGTTGGTGTTTTGACACATTTTACCATTACAATGTAGCATTTAGCAATACTACTGTAATGACTATTCCATTTTATCATATATGCAAATCAGCAGAAATAGATCGACCACACTCGGTCATGCTGACCCTTTGTGCGGCTCATGAAGAAGAAGGCTATGCAAGGGTGGAAGAATTTCTGCGTACCTGTGCACATGCAAACTGGTAACGGAAATAGCGGAGCCTGCAGCTAGAGTCGGAATGCAAAACAACTACATTTACATGACCGTGAAAGTTATTTTAACAAACTTAAGTTACTAAACAGTGAAACATTGAAAAAGGTGATGTCCTAATAGAATCCGGTGGAATTTTAAGTTTTTCTGCATGGAATTCGGACTCTGACAGCCATTCACACAACAGCCTGGTCTTTTCATTCACCCTCCACGACAAACAACGACCCTTCCGTTGCAAAGCTGAACATGCATCTTTTTTGCAATGTAGGCCATGAACCCAACTACAGTCACACTCCTAGTTATGGGCAGGACACAGAAACTCCAACTACATACTCTTGGGGAATCATTGATCGCAAAGCCAGACGTTGAGGCTCAGACCACCGTCCCACTGTTCATTCATGTCGACCACTGTGACCAATGTCACAACCGTAAAACCCAATTGAGATCTTTCCCTGACTTCTCAGAGGATATAGATGTCACTTGTAGTCATGCTATTAAGTCCAGTTACATCTTCTTCTAGAGAATGTGGTCTGCACTGATAATCACTGATTAGACCCACCACTGATCAAAGCAGTATGACATTAATCTGAAAGCAGTTAGATGTGCGTTCTCACAAGATGTATCTCCAGAAGGCTTTGAAATATAATATGCTATCTTATAATAAATAGATTCATATTAGGACTTGCAATATCACTTAGAGCGGTAAAACCGTAACTTAATGTTTGGCTTGACTAGCATTTAAATTTGAGCTGACAATGTCTATATATCCTTTTTTTTGTACTTGTTACGGACTTTCAAACATCCTCCTGAAATCTGCAGTACATATTTGAACGTGAATTGTTCTCAGAATGTATTTCATACAAACCCATTTGCAGTGAAGGTCTTTCAGTCCTTTTAAAATCATAATATTTTCCCTTTTGTTTGGTGCTTTAGGATGTTGTGACAACATTTTTAACATGCTGATCATATCATCAAGCCTAGTGAAATATCTCCTTTTGAAATCTTTTTAAGCCCAAAGTCCTTCAGATGAGAAAATTGCAATCAAGAAAGCATGCATGGAATGCAGCACGAGAGGTATTGAGAGAGTATGCGCACATCCCATGTATACAAGCACGCGGCAGGGTCTGAATCAGGCATCACTAATCACCGCTGTCATTCCACATTTAATTTTGTACATCCACCTTCCCAACAACGCGGAGAGCTTTGTGAGCAAAGCAACAAATCAGAGCACTGATCATGCATCGCAATCAGCTAAAAGCTCTAAGGCAGAGGTATTGAGAGATTAGGAAAGGGGGCACCAGGTGAAATCGACAAATGGCGATTGAGAGATAGCTAGATGCGCAGACAACACCAGTCCAGGTAACCATTCATGCAATACACAATCATGCCTTACGTGGGGCACGACACAAAAAGCCATGCATGTACCAGCACACACGAGGGAAGTCTCACACGTTCAGTCACCCACTCGCTCACAGAAATAGGTAGACACACGCCTACACAGACAGGTACGGGCTGACAAAGTTTGGAAGTAAGACTCACGCCGATTACACTGCTGTGCAGAGAAAGGAGGAGAGAGCCGAAGACACGGGAGAGACAAACCAGCCATCGGTCGACACTTCCTCCTTCACGCGTGGACGTTTCACATTAGTAGAAGGTCGGCTGTCCCTGGAGGGATGACGGCCCCTCCGGTCGCCGCGTGGACCCACACGGGCCGGAGCCGACCAGCATTGTTCTGGATGACCGGGCCCGGGCGATAATCGCAAATGCTCCCCTTCCTCTGCTTGCATGAGCTCATCAGGAGAGATCCGTTAAAATAGCACAAGCTAGTTATTTTACTTCTGTTTGACAGTTCCGCCTCAGCGCTCAGAGAGGCGACGACAGAATGTGGCCATATGTCTGGTTGTAGGAGAAATTGGACTAAATCGGTTTGGTCCTTCGGTCTCTTAATGCGGGTGCTAATATTACTGCTGTGGCCTCTCAGCTAACAGAAGTGGTACAAAGGGTTTTAACCACCTAGGCCAGATCAACTGTGCTGATACAACCAGAATTTTTGAGCTCTTCTCACAGAGGTAGTCACCTGTTTGGCTAATGTCATGAGGGGCAATTTCCGTAAAAATTAACATCCTCACTTGGATTTTCTTTTTAATGAGGCTGTTACATAATCATGTTATCCACCTTTCAAGAAATTACTCTGAGAACCTGTTCGTTCATATCTGTAACTTCAGAAAAAGGTGGAAGCGCATATTACCGAGGCCAAAATAATTCAGCCTGTTCGCCGTAATCTACCATATTATGGAGCCCATTATTGGCTCTTGAGGGTCATACACTTCAAGGTTCTCGAGTTCTGTTTTAATTAGCACCGCATCGGCACGTGAAACACCAGGTGAGCCGATGTACTATCTCGGTAATTGCTTCAATAAAGCAATTAAGAGCTGGGGTTGAGCAAAAACTGGCACACCCTGGGGACCCGAAGGATCAGAGTGTGTCACAAGTTTACAGAAGCCCAAAGAAAAAGTCTTGAGCATCTCTTGGTCGAATAACGATACCTTCTGCACTCATAAAATTTGCTGGAAAATTAGCTCTAACTCACTTGTTTAAAGTGTGAAAAATCCATTTCTCAGTGGATGTACTCCTGTTAGGAGAAGTCCACTTACCTACTGAGGACCAAAATTCCAAGCATGGTATTTCAAAGGAATACATAGCTCAGTCCAGCCATGACTTTTAACATTAAAGGTGTCCACATTATCCAAGATATAAAGGGCTGGTAACCATACAGGTGGGAATTTCCCCACTGGAGGTGTGGTGATGGAGAACCTGGGCTTGTAAATAAAATGTTACAAGTTTTTTTTCTTGGTGGGATCTTATTCTTTCAGTGAGATGTTGAATAGTCCAGCTGTAAAATTCTGACATATATGGGAAATAAAATGCATAGCGACTACATAATGATGGCAAAAGTATGATTTTTAGGTTAGCCCTGTACTGGGCAAATGGTGATGGATGGATGGATGGATGGATGGATGGATGGATGGATGGATGGATGATATTATATTTATAGTGGAATTGTGCAGTAGCCAAGAATTTAAGCACTGAGGTCTAGAAAAAAATTACTCAATTTTAATTGAAGTACAGCCATTTCGGAATAAAAATTTCCACCAAAACAGGCGAATGTGGCTTTTTTATTTTGTTTCTCTACTGCTATTGCCATACTTAGAAGTATGAAAGGAGCACTCCATCCATCTTTCATAACCACTTACCCAGGACAGGGTCGCCGTGAGGCTGCTGCCTGTCCTGGGAAGCACAGGGCACGAGGCAGGGGACACCTTAGACAGAATGGCAATCCATCTCAGGGAACACAATCACACGCTGTGGTCAATTTAGGGACTACACTTCCCATGACCACCTGAGGGAGGAAACCCACGCAAAGGTTGATAAAACGTGAATATTCCACAAGCAGAGCTACTGAGTTGGGAATTGAGCCCACAATAGCACAATAGAGAAGTGTTTGCTGAACCGTCATTTCATCCAAATTCTGAACAAAACTTGCTTGACAGTGATCCGATTTGGATTGGACCAGAGAATTTTGGTCTCAGGCAGTGTACACCCAGAAAAGAACAGCAGTTCATAATAGTTATGAACTCCTGTATAGGATAAAACCCTGAAAAACACCGTGACACTTTCAAACTCTCACAGAGGTGGGGTCAGTCACCCATAATCAGTAGAGACAAATGCCTAGACAGGTCACACAGAAACATCGTTTGCAGTTCATTTTCATTTGCGGTGGCAAATTTTAGCTTGCGAGTGGTCCATCTGTCCTCCTTTGTTCTACCATACACGCCTTCATACCTGGCTATTGGCTGTTACACGGAAAGCTTTGTAGTAAAATGTCAATTAATCCTCAGTTTCATCAATGATTACACATGATCGCATTCAAAACAGATTCAACCTAAATATAGTACAAATGTAGCTTCAGTTTAGATATATGACTTGATACTCTTGTTCCGTATAATGGAAATTTTCTGCAACAGGCATGCTAACAGCATTGTGCTTAGACCTGCTTGTATATAGACCTACAGATTCCTCAACGATGTTTAATGAAACCGACAGACCAAAAGCTCTCACAGAAAATAACTACAGAGCAACACACGCAAACATTCTGAGGAGCATCGTGGTCACCACTGTTTCTACATATCTTCAGATGTGGGGGTTCAAATTCTGTTTCTGCTCTGTGTGCGTGGAGCTCTCATGTTCACCTCGAGTCTCACAGGGTTACTCCAGTTCCATCCTGCAGTTCAAAAACATATGATTAAGCTAACTGGTGTCTCTAAATTGCCTCTAGTGAATGACTATGTGTACAAGTGGCCTGCACAGGAATGGCCTCCTATCCAGGGTGCACCCTATGCCTCCTGGGATAGGCTCCCGGTGACCCAGACCAAGGTAAACAGAAGAAAGATGCATATAGGCATTTACACAAGTTTAAATCCGATACTACAATCAATTTGGCTACAACATTGTATAAGGCAATACTGTAACTCAGGATATGTGGTTTGAAACTGGGTGAATGATTAGTCACGGAAACACTCAAATGAAAGTCCGTTGTTCTCAGTGAAGCACAGAAAAGGATGTATGTTACTTGTTGTTATTTAGTAAGGATTGCACATAAACGTTACTCACTGCTATTAGGTGAAGGCTCCATTCCTTCGTTATTCACTGCTTTTAAAATCTATTAAATGCCATCCCCTCTGGCCTAGAAGGAATAATTAGACTGATGGATGGGTCAATTTAATTATTCCTGAAAATAATATTCAATTATCTACTTGGCAACTCTCTGAACCTTGCACCTATTTATAGGACTCAAGTCCCATACGAGTAGATTTTCTTTCTTCCATCTATCTTTTCCTGCATAACTAGATTAATTTCTTGGCTAAAACACTGGCTATTAGTGCAAGCACTTTAGGAAATAAACAAGTACCCCCCAATTTTGCCTTCTAGATGTAGTTTTGCTTTGCTCTTTAAGCTTAAATCTGGCATATATTACGTACAGCCTCAATCTGAGACAAGAGAACCATTTTATGACGCCGAATACATCCTAGAGCATAAAAAATACACAACTGACATGTAATCCATTTTAGCATTTATTCAGAACTCAAGAAATTCATGATGTGGATATTTTGTCTGGGTGTGTTTGGTTCTGTTTAAAAATATATATATAAATAAAACTGGGATTATGTGACAGAACTGCAGAAGTTTGAAGGCTTGCGAACTGACCATGATAATCCTCATCGAATTGGGCATCGTATCATCCTTAAATTCAGATCTCTCAGGGCATCTAAAAGAACAAAATCCGTTGAGCGTAGATTTATAGTGTAATCAGAAGGTAGACATCCAAGAGCTCTGGTCTGCTACATTTGGGTTTCAGCAAGCACCCGAAGTGTAGAAGTAGAGGTATGTAATGGAGCCAAATAAGGACTTCTGTAAACATAACATTTTCATTGTTGAACATTATTGTTTCATTCCCTTAAGATCCAAACCTACAATCAAATGGAAGATACAGTTCATCAATTCATCTCCCTTACCCAATCATGTTGTGCAGGGGCACATGAGGTTGAATCCCAGGAAGTGCTGGGCACACCTTGGATGGAATGCCAATCCATGGCAGGACATTCAATAAGGATAAAATAGAAGCGTCAACTCACAGAACTGCATGTTTTAGGACCATGGTAATAAACAGAGGTACCCATTAGAAAACATCATAAACATAGCGCGATCATACAAACGTAACTCCATTTGTTTTTCGTGAAAACACAGATCAGAGGGCCATGGCTGAAACATCAAAAGGAGATCAATGGGGTGTACCACGAACTACATTTACTGGCTTAGCAAGATTCCTTAGGCTTAGTTCTGAGTTTTGGCTACTACGAATTGTAGCTCATAATCACAGTGCCATTTATTGATGATTGCAGAAAGCAGTGTTAGTCAACCTGGCATAATCCAGTTAATTCTGGGTATGAAAAACTCGCTTTGTAATACACCCCACCGGTATAATACTTTGTATAACTGTAACGGCATAGCGTGAGCACCACTGTATGTAAACAGCAGTGACATCATGAGAGCGACTCTTCACCAGCATTAGAAAAAAACATTTTAAATGAGTAAATTAACAAACAAACAATCATAATCAGAAACACAGCTGGTGTTGCAGGAATTGGGATAAAGCAGTATTTATGAAGACAAGGGAGAACTCATTGCTTGTTCTACAGGATTAATGCTTTGAAGTTGGATTTAAACGACAGAACAGGAACCTTTCAAATGAGATGCAGCAGCGATGGTAAATCGAGGCTGGATTCAGCCCATACCGGGAAGCGTGTCTCATGCATGCACATCACCTGCTTGCGTGCTCCATCCATATGCACCTTTGAATACCTGAACATCTCGGTCAGGGGTGTCAATCCACCACGTGACAGTGACACGTCTGACATGGACAAAAGGGTCTGTTCCATTTCTACCCAAGAAACGGAGATCTGTTTGTACCCGAACAAGCGGTTGCCCATTTCCCTCGAGAACTAAAGTGAAGCACTGCTTGCAGTGCCTTCCATAAGTTCCACTTTTCTCAAACCATAAACATTCCAGCCAACCCGGCTGGTTGCTGTCATAAGCCATGCCATCAATAACAGAGAGACATAACCAAAGCCAATGCCCAGTGGTGTCAAGGTGCCTTTTTTAAATATACCCCACAATGCTTCTTAAGATCTAGTAGCCCCAGGATTCATACAATATTCCATAAGAACCCTTAAGGTTACCTAGAATCCTGCTGCCCATGTCACACTCAGTATTCCTTTTCTTTTCTTATTTACTGCAAATAAGTCCTCATGTCAGCTCCTGTGTCATCCTAAACCCTCAAAACACCTTACTCTTCCCGTAATCCTGCCCCAGCAGTTAAGGCGGGACTTCGTTTTGCCAGCTCACCGTCATACTGCAAAGGTACCACAAAATGCCCGTCTAAAGATCACTATTAATAAAATTTACTAAAGAGGACATATGCAGACGATGTCAGCAGATGCTCCTGGCAGTGATGTCTTTATGGGCTCTGTCCAGCTCACTGCCATTTGATCCAATCTCTGTCCAGTCTAGACCATTCCTGCTAATATCCACACAAGTCGGGAAATTTGTGCATTGCGACATACATTGTGGTTATTCACGCAATCACACTAATCGGCCTAATCAGCAATGGACTAATTGCCACTGAATTGAGATAAGCAAACAAATACCACGGTAACAACCACGATATGGTTTTCTCGGTGGGTAACACTGTTACTTCACACCTCCAGGGATCTCACCTCTGCCCTATGTGAGTGTGGAAATTGCATGTTCTTCCCATGTTCCGAAAATTTCCTCCAGGTACATTGGCTTGATCCTGCAGTCCAAAGACGTGCAATAGGGAAACAAGCCTCTAGTGTATGATGAGGTGTGAGTGGGTGTGTGTTTGTGCCCTGCGATGGACTGGCATCCTAACCAAGGTGTACCCTGCCCTGTGCTACCTGAGATGGACTCCAGCCCCCCCCCCGTGACCCTGACCAGAGTAAGGGGATGCAAGATGAATGAATGGATGGATATCAAAAGCATAAGTCCAACTGACAAAAGTTTGGTGACACGTGAGATATGGCGCCCTCTTGTGGTAAGAAACGTCTAAGGTGTTCTGATTTTATCAGGGTGGTGCAGTTTCTCAAAAAAAAAAAAAAATCAAACTCGTTACTATATTAAAACTATAGTACTGATAAGTGGCAAGCACAGAGTGGAGAACTACTGAAACAACGGCATAATTAAGCGCTTTGCAAAATGAAAATATGCATATGGACAAGTGCACCAAAAACCACTGTTTCTGTACTATTAATCTCTTCCTTTTACATGTTTACAATAAGTTCAACGATGACTTAAGCGACGGTAATAATACGTACAAAGCTTTGTGGAAAGTGGACGCATGACTGGCATATCATAGACAAATAAATATCAGCCCAAGCACAATAGGCAGTCACATGAACAGGTTAGTACATCACTTCCAATTTAATAACTTAATTAATGGCTCCGCTGCCTGTTTTATAATAATCTCATCTCTGTACGTTAGTTGTAGGGCAGCCGGTAACGGTTGCTAGGAAATCGGGGTTACTGGGCCTTTATTCTAGTGCATATGCGCATTAGGTCTTATTTATAACCACGCCATCCATATCAGAACGAAATGTATCAGGAATAAAAATGCAGATTTCGCAAAACTTGATTTTTAAAGAAAGATGTCTCTGCCTGTACTTTCACTTGGAAGAAGAAAAAAAAACAAAAAAACAGCGTAAGAGTAACTCCAGGTGTTTTGATTTGTGAACCTCTGTCCCCCACACTCCCCACACACACACACACACACACACTCCCCACACACACACACACACACACACACACACACACACACACACACTTTCTCTCTCTCTCTCTCTCTCTCTCTCTCTCTCTCCACACAGAGCCATGGTCGGTGATTGGCTGTCCGGAGCATCGGAGGCCGGAGGCTCGGCGTTTCTGAGCAGCGCTCATCCCCGTATCCGTGTTTACACCTTGAGTATTACAGAGCGGAAAGAGCGGGGAGCGGAGGATGAGGACAGGGAGATAGCAGCTGGGGACACTGGAGCGAACAGCCACTCGCACTGCGTCGGACTGCAATTTTGCAGCCTTGGAAAGAAAGGATTCTGCTTTGCGGGAACTGTTTCGTTTTGCTTCACGAATGTCCCTTAAATAGGAGGATCGGAGGACATGTCGCTCTGACAAACTTTTCTGGTTTCGTCTTGGTCGATACGGTCTGGTTATTCATACTTGGGGTGGAGTTGATCCAGATGGTCGATATCGCGTAAAGAAGTTGGCGTTCTTCATGAATCTGAATTACTGGACTTTGCTTCTTTTTAATTTCTTAATTGACTCTGTCTTTGGAAACTTACAACTCAACCCAAATCCGTTTGTCCGTATTTATGAACGAAAAGATCTGTGTGTATGTGTGTGTGTATGTGTCCATAAGTTTAAATAGGTTTCACCCTGATCGCTATTAGTCACACTTAACTTAAACCCCTAAAATAATATTCGATCATATATGGTGCTGGCAAAGTTTGGTTTTTGAAAATCAGACCATTACAATCAAACGTTAGGCTGAACGTACAAGAAAGTGGAAGGGAAACGCCGACCTTTCCGAAAGTACCTGGGGACATATCGCAGTGGCGGAGCCGGGAAGAGATGCTCGCTTTGCGGACACGTCGTGGCGAGGGCAGCTGTCCCCTCTTTATTCTGCTTTTCCTCTATGGCTCCTCTCTTGCGGAAGCAGGTAAGGGCGAAAGGCACATCCTGATCGTTAAGAATAAAGAAACCGTGAATGGAAGACCAGACTGGTGTGCAGAAACTGAAATAACGATGAAGAACTAGTAACTATCTACGATTTTAAAGTCTCTGTTTATTGTTTGTGTAAATCATAAGTAGCGTGTATATATTTGTCAGCTCGCTCCCTCTGGAGAACAATCGATGCAGTAAGTATTCAAGGCTCCCCATATGTTGCAAACGTGACATTACCTGTGGCTGTGCTGCCCGTAAATGAAGGCTGGAGAACAGCAAGCCGTGTCATTTAATCAGATCCAAGCAGAGGGGCGACGCATTTCAGCTTTGGCCATGAACTGCACGCAGGTGCCACGCGTCCAGAGCTCCTCTGGCACCTGTGTGTAATTTTGATCAGCTGCTACTCCGTGTCACTCAACATGCGGGACTTTTAGTAAGATAGGGAGGAAGCCCTTACAGAGTGTCTTCTCCTTACACAAATACGCCTGGGTCCGGAGTAGGGCGACGACTGGGCGACCCTTCTCATCCCCCCCCATTTTAAACAAACTATTCTGTACAAAACAAATGTTCCCGATTCAACTCATTTTAAGCACTTGGCTGGATTTCCAGATAAACAGGGTTACAAACATGCTGCAAATCCGACAAAAAAAAAAAAAATCTAAAATGCCACAGTCAAATTTAGAAAGGGCTGTAACACTAACACGACGTCCAGTTGTAAAATCGCATACGGTCGTTTACCTGAAAGAATGCCTATGGATAGTTTAAAAATACTATATGTTCCTCAAGACTGTTTGCTCAAAATCGAGAACGGCGTATATATATTTCAAATAAATGGCTTCTTAATAATTACCGTTGATTTGCAGCTAATTGAACGTTCTTAAATTGAACTGTACCAATGTTGGACGCCGCGTACTGGAACCTTTACTGTCGCTGGTTTACTGTGCTGAAACGCCAGTAAAACTCCTCCAGGGCTCATACTAGACTATCTGAGGCCGTTTGCTACCAAGTCTGGGTTTATTCCGACGAGCGGTGCCACAGCTCTGGAAATGCTAACTCTCTAAATGACGGAGGAAAAGCGCAGGAGGGACAGGCTGCGACTTGGAGCCGTCGGTCGCATCTTGCAGCGCGCCGGGAGTGATGAGGGCTTCGCCCGGTGCTTTCCTGGACCCCGATAAAATAAAGAAGAGCTTTGAAAAGAGAAAAAAGGAAAGAGAATTGCCGAGCCCCCCGGGAAACTGTACACGCCTCCGTTCTAAATATAGTCACTTCTCATTCTTAGCAAACTTTGACGGTGCGTGGCGTCTCCTTATGCCGGGATTCTACCATATTATGCGACCATTTTCTCTTCATTTTGTAGCTCACAGACGGCGACTCTATCTCTATTAACACTATCAACGCTATGTTCTTAATTTGTTACTGCTATTCCGAGCTTGTTTTAAGTTTTATTCTACTTTTACACTTCTGTATCTTTCCTGCATTCTTCCACATTAATAACTATAAGCCGTTAACACTAATGGTGCAGATCATGTATTAATTTTGATTTTTAAGTTTAAAAATAACAGAAACTCATGCAAGTATTCTTAGGTTGAGATATAATAGTCACCAGGTTCTGGGTTTTCACTGTAAAATTCTGAAATGTATTTATGTATAGCTGGTCTCCTATATCTGCAGCCTGTACTACATAAGCGATTGGAAGATGGATGGACTTCAGTTCCACTAAATAGTTCTTTGTCAAGTACGTGTACGATTCAGCCTTTAAGGAATCATCTAGAAATGCACCCACTTCATTATAAGGGGTCCACGTGTGTTTTGATTATTCTCCCAGTAGGTGCCAGGGTGGTCTGGAGTGTGACCTTCGCAGCGTTGTGTAAAGCGATCTGCGCTAAATCGCCTTCGGGCTTCATTTCCCCCATGATCAAATCATCACAGAAGGGAACTTTCTGATGGTTTAACGGATCGTTTCCGTTGTAAAAGACCATATTGCACAAACGTAGTGGAACAGCCCGAGTCTGAGGGCTGTAAGTCGCACCATTTAGCGTGGTGCTGTCATAATTTCTGTTTCACTGAACACAATGACAAAGAGCGAAACGGTACGTTGCAGTTGCGTCTCGTCATACCTAAAGGCCCCCCTCCTCCTCCCCATCCATTCATCCCATCATGAATCTATCTTTAGTCCTCAGATAGACATTCCGAAAAGGCTGCTTGTGTTTATTTACAATGTGATCGAAGGGCTGCTCTGAAATCCGACCATAAAATAAAAAAACAAGGAATTGGGATAGTGGAATTCTAGTTAGTTTCTAGTTAGTAGTTAATTCTAGTTAATAAGTTAGGGGTAATTGTACACACCGGATCGGGCGGTGGCATAGTCCCAATTTTTCTAGTGCTCTGCATGTTTTGGTGAACAGGACTCCTGAAAGATGAGATTAAGATCTGGGTGATCATTGGTATTGTGGTACTCTTTCAGGCTCCTCTGTAGTCTCATTAGCAGACTCTGTTTTGGTGTTTGTCTCTGTCCCTCGGTCTCTTTCCATCTCTTTTTTTTTTTATCTCCATGTCTTTCCGTCTGTCTGTCTGTGTTTAGGATGCGCTGAGCTCAGATTTCTTGCCCGGCGCTGTGCGCTCCGTGTTGATGTACGCATTAATTACCACAGCTCCCAGGAAGAACGCGTTTGCCCTGCCCTGCTGTCGACCTGCAGCTCTTCCTGGGGGGGACGCAGAGTGGGTATCAAAGGAATGTCCCCAAATAAAAGGAAACCTTACCGACGGGAGTGGGGGGGAGGTCTTGTTCTGTCGGTAGTCGGCTGCTTCCACGGTGTTGCAGGAACAAGAGACGGGGAACAGCAGGGGAAGGAGAAGTGAAACTGGAACAAAGCTAGAATGCAAACCCAGAGGGTTGCTGGGTGTTCCCACTCGGTCATGGGGTGCAGACTATTGGGGGGAGGTTCTCTGCAGAATTAAAAGGTGTAACATGTTAGGAACTCCTGAGGACTGCATTGTGGGAAAAGAACAAATGAAACTTTTCATTAGTGCTTATAAAAAAAACTGTCTGCCTGACAATAGCAATTAAATAAGTAAATGCTTTTAAATGGTCAAAGTGAGCTGTCATTTTACACCATCAGCAGCATCTGAGCTCAAGTACCTATTTTATACCTGAGTGGGCTTTAAAGTAAGGGTTCTAGAGAGAAGTACTTAGAAACAGACAGATAAATTACTCCAAGAAATGTGGTTAAAAAAAAACTGGTGTCAATAAAAGCGAAACAGAGAGAAAGAAGAGATAAAAAGTGAAAACTATGAAACTGTAGTGTACCTGGGTCAAACAGTTGTGGAGACAGTGAGATATGTGCAGATGTTCATAAATGGAAAGAAACATAAAGACATGATTTGTGTTAAAATACACTGAGAGGCAAGAAAATCAACAGAGACAGTGACAAGCAGAGATAGACAGAACCTGCAGACAGAAATACATAGACAAGAACTCACACTGAGCTGAAAAGATGCTTAAGATGCATAGGACACACTGAAAATAGAAAGACGGGAAGATTGGAGTGAAGTCAGGCAGTCGTTCAGACGGGTCAGCCTGAAGCCATATAGTGCTTTAGACAGACAGGTCAGTATGAAGTCAGACAGACAGTGCTGCAGACAGACAGGCTGAACTCTTTCCTGGAAATGTGGACAGAAAGACAGGCTGTGCTGTTCATAGACACAGGTATTGCAAACAGACAAGCAGATTGCAGGATAACCTGGAGAGCAGGCTCTGGCTCCACAGCTTAGCCCTGAACCTAGCAGTGCATTAGTTTAACGGCTGTCCAGGGAGCATCGCGGTAGCTGGGGAGGAGATCGCCGGTGTGCCGCTCGCCTCTGCACTCCATTATTCATGGCTGCAAAGTGGCCGTGGTTAATATTTTAGAAGCGTTTATGATGCCCAGGCCCCCCAGTGTGGTGCGGGTGGGAAGGGCCTGGGAGCGGACTGCTTCACGAGCTCGGAAAGAAGCCTGCTGCGAGGGGGTATGAGGAAAGTTTGGGAACTGGGGAGATGGGGCAAAGTCTCAGCCAAGCACTGCTGAGAAAGGCAGCACAGAAAAATGCTCGCAGACGTGACTACCGAACACTGTGGCTGTGGCAGCACTGACGGGAGAACAGCTTGCTAACTTTATCAGCTTTGCCAGAGCAGCCAGGGGGGCAAGTAAAGGGCAGTAAATGGGTCTTGCGGAGGGGTGAGGCGGAGAGAGTTTGAAGAGAGGAATTACTCTGAGATAGATGGGAGCAGCGAGATTGACTTTTGAACATCCTTTATTTTCCAGAAAGAAGGAAAGAAGAGTCTTGAGAAGTGGCATTCAAGCACCATTAAGCGCTTGGCACAAACGTGGATGAGAGATAGAGACAGCAAAAAGAGAGGAGAAATGGAGGGATACTGTGAGAGGGATGTTTTTATTAATGTCCTTATCGATGGAGAGAGCTTTCAGTATTAAAGGCAGACATGTTTAATGCTTTGCCAATATTGCGTGCATCGGTGCCGGCAGTAAATCAAGCACAGACCCAACAGGCAGATGAGAGGATGGAGAAAGGAACGGACCCCCCACTCTGACAGATGGGAGGTGCGTGGATCCGTGATGCTCCCCCCCCCCCCACCCCCCCGTTCCGCCCTGTGGGGCCAGATGGGGTGGAGTGGACAGAGAGAGGGAAGAATTACTCAGTGGGATTTCTTTGTGAGGGTCCTGAATGGTGAAGGGGGGGTAGGCCAGCTGAGAAGAAGGGGGCCTTTTTTTCTGTGACGTTGTGTGAGGTGCAGGGGGCGGAGGGAAGGTCACCTACCCTGAGTTTGCCTCTCATGTCAGCAAGTGTTTGACTGAGTGAACATAAGTGCAAGTGTGGCCCATTTCATTGTGTCCTCCCTGTTGTGGCCATTCAAGGTTGGACAGGCCGTCGAGCACTTCGCATTGTTAAGTGTGTACGTATGCAAAAGCTCCCGTCCACTCCAGCATGCAAGCAGACGCTTATGTGCATGCTGTTTGCACGTGTGTGGGTGGTGATCCGCAGTTTTCACACACAGGCATGAGCATTAGAACCAACGGCAGCAGCAGGCCCGAGAGTGTGGGCCGATTGCTAAGGTGATGTCTCTGCAATAACATGTTCATCTGTTTGTTGTCAATGGGCATGAGGGGGAGGTGGGGGGGCAGAGAGGTTCGGCCGGGTAGCCAGTTGCATGAGAGATGGCAGGGTAACATGTCCTGGTAACTGTGTCCACACCCTGTAAACTAAAAGCTGGTCTCACCCAGGATTCTTGTGGTTGATGAGGGGGGTATTGCTACTACTGACAAGGAACTGTGGGTTCCTTGTTGAAAGGACAGTAACATCTGATCACCAGCTTAAAAGATTACACCATAATTCAAAATTAGATAGGATCCAGCTTGCAGTGGAGATACAGAGGTGAGAATCCTGTGGACCTGTGCAGAAAATTGTGACGTCTTAGCACTGCAGGCCCAGGAAGAACGAAGTCGATGCCATCTTGGGCGGCCTACACGGTCTCACCTGAATCAGAAAGTGTGACGTGTGTTCACCCACTAGGCAATCCTAAGGCTCTTTGTGAGTCCCAGTCTCAGAGCAGAAGTTTTTGAGGGTGCTGGCGTTGGCCTCATCTTCTTAGCAAAGGCTTTTGTCTTCAAAGGCTAGTTCAGCTGGGTCCATGCTGGGAGATTACAGGGGCTCATAGTATGTGTGTGTGTATGGTTTATAGCACAGGCTCAAAAGTATCCATGCCCCCATATTAAGCAATTATCATAAGGATGGACTGCACCTTCTAAGCATTTGTACCCCTACGTTTTCTGACATCACTTGAACTTCATCAAATTTCTGTCACTCCTTATTGACCCTTCCCACCCGTTCATCTCCCAAAGCCCTCTCCTCTGTCTCTTCTACGGCCATAGACTTCCCTTTTCATTTTCTTCTGCTGTTTCATCTTGTTTATTTTAGCTTCATGGTCAAATCCTCTCCCATTTTCTTCTCCTCAATCTTTTTCAGCCTATATTCCCCCCCACCAAATTCTCTCACTTTCATCCTCCCTTGTGGTTAAACCTCCTCACCCCTCCTGTGCCTATACCCCCAGCACGGTTTGGGAATTATTCTTTAGAGGTCAGCGTGGAAAATCACATTTCTCTAAGTTAAACGCTTATTAAGATCCCATCTGCCCCCAGTGAAGGAAGTAAAGGGTTGGGGGGCTCCTTTGTTTGTCTCGTAGGGGTATCAGTGCCACAGAGGGGGCTTTTCTTAGCACTCTGGTGCAGCTGGTGTTGGTGTAGAGGAATTGGGGAAAGACCTCCTGGGAGAGTCTGAAACAGTATGTGTGTATATGCATATTTTTAAAAGAAACAATGAGTGTTTTGTGTGTGTGTGTGTGTGTGTGTGTGTGTGTTTGTGTTTGTGAGGGAAACTGTGTTATTGCATGTTTTTGAAAGACTGTGATGTCTGTGAGAAAAACACGTGTGGTTTGTGAGGGCAGTGTTGTGTTTCTTTGCAAAGTGAAACAGTGGCAGTATGTTGTGTGTAGCTGTGTGGACCTGCAAAACAAATGGTGTGTGCATGCATGTCTTAGCAGGGCAGGGGAAAGATAGCCACATCCGTGGCTCCCCTAAATGGAACAGCTTCATACAACAGTCTGTCATTTTTAAAGAGTGTAAAATGCGCTAAGGGGGTAATGGGGGGATCTTACAGATGGCTGCCCCCATAGCGACCAGGTCTCCATGGAGCCATGTTGGGGGCCCAGCGCAACAGAAGGAGCTCGTCACTCTCGCAGCATCACGCAACCGCCTCGTTCCAATTAACAGAATCTGCTCGTTGTGCCACTCGCCATGATGTCCCAGAGGATAGGGGCTGCAGCCTATGTGTTAATAGGTTGTGGGTTTTTATCCCATGCAGTCCTCTCCTACTGTAGAATGCAGGTGTGTAGCTCAGGCTGTTGCCGCTCCAATCTGGCCCAGTAAACAGGCAGGCCCTGGGTGTAGGATCCTCTCGCAGAGTGAATAAATAATGAAATGGCAGGAATTAACGAGCAGGATCTGTCTCGGACTTTAGTCTGGATTTTCCTCCCCTGGCCCTGGCTCTGTCACACAAGGCGTGTTTAAATTCTCTGCATCTTGAGTCCTAATCTTGGAACGGCTGATCCTACTTGGGACATCGAGCTTAATGCAGTGGGAGCGAAGCTGGAGAAGAGATAGTTGTTAGTTTGAAGGTCAGTCTGAGGATGCTGGAACTTCTGAAGCTTCAGCTCTGCGCTTGGAGAAGTAACTTTTCTCCCTCTGTTTTTCCTTTTCTCCAGTCAGGAAGCAGAGGTATCACATCTGGCATCTTCCTGTATTGAGATCCATTACTTTTCATCTAAGTGAACCGGTCTGAGAGTGAGTCCACGTGAAAGAGTGATTGAGTTTATGTGTGTGGCTTTTCGTGAATCGTATCATTGTGTTTGAGAACACCTACAGCACTGTGCAAAAGTCTTAGGCAGTTCAAGAAAATGTTTAAGGCCATTTATCTGGGCAGTAATTATATTTTTGCTCACACAAAAAAACACAATTTAACATTAGAATATATATGAATAAAGAGTAATAGAAAAACTAGTAAAAACAATTTCTTCTGTTCTCTAAAATATTACTGATATCTGGTTGGATGGTATGAACAACATAACTTTGATTTCCAAACCTCTCCTTGAAAGAACCTCAGCCATTCCAAGTATTTCTTAATTTTCACCACCAGCTTAGTTATCTTGTGTACTTAACTAGCTAATTCACATTATGAGATCTTAATTAGCCTGACAAGGTGCACTCCTAGTTGATCTCTTTAAGTACATGGGTATGTTGGATAGTAACTGTATATTCTGGGGTGAAATGAAGAGATGTTTAGAAATATGTAAACTGACACACTTTGACCAACCTGAAGTCGTAGTTTTACACCAACACGAATGTGATTTAAACATAATCGTCATTGTATGCCTAAGACTTTTCCACAGTACTGTATGTGCCGGCACTCCATCCCTTGACTCAACAAACTTGCAGAAGGACAGATGGGCAACAAGGCTGGCCTCACGCTCACCTTCTCTCCTCACGGTAGCTCCCCCTAGGGTTAACAGGGGAGCACAGCACTGGGAATGAATGGGACAGGTGCTGGGCCACACACCCCAAGGCAATACCTTAATCTTGAGCACCAGACTCCAGTTAAAATGCTGGAAAGGCATATGAAAGAAGCAAGGCCCCCTCCCCACCACCTAGAGGGTACAGTGCATACAGACCCCGCTGAGCGATGTTCATGGAATTATGAAAGCAGATGGACAGACATGTTGACGAGAGAGGGTTCATTAACTTACTGAGTCTCGCTTCAAACTCTCTGTCTGCTCCCCCCACCCGACATGTGCTTTGGGGTCTCGTGAATCGGTATTAAATTCGGGGGGACACCCGTCATACTAGAAGGGAAAAAGTATATTTTCACATTAACACTGCAAACATGTCCATTGATTGGAAGGCGCTGGGCGATATGCTTTTTTCAGCATGATTGATTTAATCTATGGCAAGAGTCTTTCGCATTTTTGACATGTCTGTATTGATCCACTTGGGTTAAAGAAAATGTTTCCTCAGTATAGCAGCTGTGATGTAGGTTTTTTTCTTTATATCTGAATGCGGGTACTGTTGACATGTGGGAGAAAGCAGCTATGAGAGAAATAGGCGTTAATCGGGACAGAGGCATAAAAACAGGAGAAAGCCTCTGAGTAAGATTGTGTATGTTGATTATGAGCTATCATGACCAAACAGGTTTGCCACCAGGTTGTTGATTCCCAGTGGACTGGTATTGTCTGGCCAAGGCTGATTTTGGCAGCCTTCAGTTCCAGGTGTATTAGACACTAGTGATTGATCAAAATAGCAGGGGAGAGGATCGAGGGCCAATCAGCTCCACCGGCACCCCTGGGCCACAAATAGTGAAAACTGACTGACAGGCATTGTGGCCAATGGATGGGTCAGTCAGACAGAAGGGCACACAGAGAGGCAGCAGATGGGATCCCATTGGCTGGACCTCCAAGGGTTGGCCAGCAAGAATCCGGGGGTCAGTGCTCCACATGGTCGACAGGTGGATCTTCCGGGAGGAAACTGGAACAAACCGCGCTGGGACATATGGATTGTGGATGGACAGCCAGTCAAAGGCAAGAGCCAGCAGAGCTCATATCATGCGTGGAAAGAAACGTTTGATAAGCAAGCCAGCTCAGCACCATGGACAACTTTTAATCTCCTTGCCAATCTTTGTCAGGCAGAAAAGCATAAATTAATAATCATCATTTCCTCAGAATTAACCCCGTGGGTATATCTCAAGAACAGACAGACACAAATAATGGTGTAATCCACACTTTCTTGGCCAAAAAGACAATTTTGTGTGTGCTTATGGGCATGGGAAGCTTGATTTGGGGACGACCCCGTGTCCACGAACACACAAGTGGGCTGAACAGCATGGCCGATGCTTTAGCACAACAGTTTACACATCTCTTCTGAAGGCAAACCCCCCCACCCTCGACAAACTCTGGAATAATGAACCGACGATTGACTGAAGACATACTGGGAGGAGTGGGAAGGGCAAGAGGGGAGCCAGCCACAGTAAACAGGATATGCGGGAATTTTTATGGCTGCTGTTTTTTTTCCCCTTCTCTCTCTCTCTCCCGCAACGAGGAAGACAATTACAGGCTCCCGCCCGCAACTCCTTTTATGTTCTGTTTAGTGGAAGACAGAAAATGAAGGTCTTCCTGCGTATAATTACACAGAGACATCCTGGGTGAAGGTGCCCATCTTGCCAATAAATACCTGGACTTTGATAGCACTGGATAAGAATGACAGACTGTACCCATTTGATCTGCCTCTGTCATTATTGCCACGGTAACTGCTGTTTTCTGTCGTACTTATTTAGTTCATTACTGACAGATAACCTCGTGACTGCAACCATTCCCATAGTAATAAACACAGACAGAAGTGGGGGCTCATAACAGTGCTAATATTCATAAAAATAGCTGGCAGTGATGTTTAGAAGGCATTAATGAACTTTAAATTGTACATTTACGGCACTTTAGCTTAACAGCGGCAGCAGAGAGGAATAAGAGCTCACTGAATGATGGCGAATTTTATTATTCCTATTGAGTATTTACGTGTGACCTTAAACTTGTTACACAACTCCTAAAGCAAGGTAATTGTTAAATAAATTTGTGCTGGCACTTTACTTGGTTTCTCTGTGTAATTAATAAAATATGGAGGGTAGGGGGAAATACAGAAGACATCTAACATGAGATCACGTAGTGGGGTTCCTCTTGCTTGGAGCACTGGTAAGCAATAGATATCCTCACACACTGAGGTATGCCAACACCTACCTTTCCTTGCCTAGTGCCCCTTGGAGGTCTCTGAGATGTTATTGCGGTTTTCCAGAAGGAGCGACTCAGATTAAGGAGTCATAATCATGTCTCGCTGTGAAGAAGAGTTGCATCATAGTACAGTTCCCTTCCCAGAAGTGCTGATGTCAACTGGGGCCTCGCTGAGACAGCGTGCCGATGTCGCACTTTTCCATCGGCGAATTTGTGCTACTGCGATGAAGCAGGGAGGACCTAACACAAGGCAGGTCAATAGTCAAAGACTAGGCATACGGTGCCCACATTGCAGTATATGTCAGCTTTTCTTCATCCATGGCACTACCTGCTCTCTGAGTCCTACCTGAATGATGCTCAGGTCTGCAATATCTTTTTATGGCAGAAATGATTAAGCATATATTGAATATTCAGCTATGCAAGAGAAAGGAAAAGGGGTCTGCAGCAGATGGAGAGGAGACTTGAAGTCAACTCGATTGACAGGTTAGGGTGCTGGGGTGGTGCGGTTTACTGCTGTAGGCTGCAGACATGCTTTGGGCAAGTAGAGTCAGTGACCTGTATCACGGTGTTCACAACATGACCATTTACGAACTGTGACCTGACTCTCCGGTACATCCTTGTTCGCCTAATAGGCTAATCCCTGAAGAGGGCTGGGGTGCAAAGGAGGACTTTGGAGAATTTAATGTGCTCTCTCACCCTCCCCCTCGTACTTTCAGGCTCTTCTCCTGACCAACCACCTTCCAGGGAGCAAGTGCAACCCACCACTGCCTCAGTTTTGCCACTACTGGGTCCATCTCCTTTTTTATTCTCAGAGAGATTACACTTCCATGATCTGTTTTGGTTGTAATTCAATCTATAATTTTTATTTCAGTTTGTTGCGTTTATCCCATACCACAGGATAGCCAGAGAATGTCTGCTTCGGTGGTGCCTTTTCTTTTTTACAATTGATTAAAGCTTTTTACGGTTGCCCCAGATTCAGTGGAAGAGGAATAGATAGTGGAATAAATATACCACCTTTTAATATATGTACTGTTGTATTTAGGCCAGTGGGGACATATCAGTCATAGTTTCGGTGGTGGTGAGAGGAAGTGGGAGGCAGTTGGAGGATAAAACAGACAGAGAGAAAGAGAGATACCTATTTAAGGGTGACGTCGGCTGTCCCCTTGTTTTGTCTTCCCCCACGGTTCCCATTTTACGTCACTTTTACATCACCTACGAGGCAGTGCAAGTCCTTGGACAGCAGGGGGTTCCCTCATGCGGTTAGAGAGCCCAGGTTCAGGTGAGCAGTTGGCGTGACAACCCTGTGTCTGTTCCCTTCCTGAGGAGGGACGCAGCAGAGTGTCTGGCTCATGGCCATGGGGAATTCTGGGGGAGATCCAAGACGCCACATTCATTTTCACGTTCCTGATGGTGTGGCCACCACCCAGTACCCTGTGCATTCTGCTCCCTTCCCTGTTTCCCATTTCCTAAGATTTCCCAAGCTCTCGTCCTCTTATTCTGTTTTGTCTTGGTATGATGATAAATTATGGAGCGATCAGGAGGAAGTATATTTAGCGTAGGGGCCCAGGGCAGAAGAAGAGGGAGATGTGTGTTTTTGTTATAAAATCACTGTGCTTTTTTCTGTTTTTGTTCCCATGATTTCCCACAGGCCACATGATATACATTATAGCTAAACGGCTACAGCAAATGGATAACTATTTACAGAGATGGTTTTACCTCCATCAAGCTGTCCATTCCACTTCCATATGTTTAGACTATTTTGTCATGTTTATCAGATGCCGAGTGTTTAAACGTCTCGTGTTCTTCTTCTCAAATCCATCCGTATCCACTGGTGTACCCGTCGAACGAGTCTCCCCGGCTGCAGTTTGAAGATATCAAACAGTAGATAAGCAAAACTTTGTAGGTTGTTTGAGCACAGAGTTTTTTTCTAAAGCATCTCCGAGGACAAGTTTGAAAATGTGGTAGGTCCTGCCCTGACTTGTTCTCATCCTCTCTGTCTCATTTCCTTCCGCCTCTTCGCTGTCATTCATCATCTTCCTCATTTTTTGTGAGAAAAGGGGGATTTAAAAGCCCTGTGCTGTTGCAGCCTAGGGAGAGCAGCTACAAGCAAAGAGTCCCGTGATGGATATCATACATTAGGGATCCATTACGGAGCACAGAGCCGTGGAGGTGTCAGTGGAGTGACGGCAGTCTTGTCGCCACAATCCCTCCCTGTCTCTTTCGCTTCTCTGCAGCTACGTGCCTGTAGCTGCAGAGAAGCAACATCCACAACACACCCTCCCCACCACCCTCCTCGGCCACCCTTCACCGGTGCTGCCACTGGACCTAAATCACCCAGTCGTATCTCTCACTGGAAGGAACTCACTCTCCGTTGTCACACAAGACCTGTGTTTTCACACTCCCACACCCCCTCAGTTTTTACTCATCCCTCTGCAATTCTGTCACTCTTCCTCATAATCAATTCAGAACACCATGTAGGCCAGTGAGTATCTTCCTTTCTTGTGCCCGTGAGCCTCAATAGTCATTAACAGCTTGATTTAGCTACCGGCGCGTGTCTGCCGTGGGTGGGTAGGGCTCTTCAGGTATGACAAAAATCAATTATGGATAATTTATTACCTTCCACCGTTCTGTGGTGGAAGTCCAAATGGTTTAACAGATCGGAGCCGGTTTGCATGAAAAATCGCATGCATGTTGTTAACGGTTACAGCAGCCTTTCTATTCGAACACTGACTGATGAACAGATGTCTCTCATCAATTAATATTGCAGCTTCTTCCCCTCTGTGTGGAAGTTGAGAGGTCATAGCAATGCACCACTTTTGGCACCAGGTGAAAGTTTAATGGTCAGGATGGGGTTATGTTGAAGAAACGGGAATTGGAAGATGTGTTGGAGACCCTTGCTGTTTACGCACTTCCACCATGGTGCATGTTAAGCTCTTGTGCATTTGTGCGTGCATGTGCAAGTTAATATCGGTATTGTGTCGGGGTCAGACTGGGTTCTGGTGGGCTTCTCAACAAATTACCAGGCCTGACTGCCTTTAGAATTGTGCTAAACTGTAACATAGGTTGCCCTTACTCGTGCAGCCTGACCTTCCTTTAGATGGCACCCGTATTCATATGGGGGCCATCAGGGTGGAGCCAAGCATTCTGGGAAGAGTCCCTTCTCAGTAACTGCAGAATGCTCACACGGGCTTCTGGTGGTATTCCAAGGAGCACATCAGAGAGCCTCCGCTCTACTTCTTGACAGAAGCGGGACGGGCTTTTCCGAAAGGCCTCGATCTTCCTCCAAAGCCTTTTCATTCGGTTTTAAAAGGGAGAAGACGGAGCTTAGAGTTGCCATTTTCAATGTGTTTTTTTCCCTTGCCTTCTCTCCTTCTGGTGTGTGTATGTTGTTTTTGAAGGAGTCCAGACGATGCGTTTGGCTGAGCTCACTGTACAGGGCCTGCCATAATTTTAGTCTTGATCTCGCAAGAGCGATTATGGCCCTATATATAAAGATAATGTAGTGTAACTGGAATAATCCTGGTTACCAGTTGGGGATTCTGTAGGGAGACACAAATATAACAGTTCCATCTCACTATTTAGCTGCAATGCACACCAAATATGCAACTTAATCTTGTATATTCTTTAAGCAGTATCAGAATATTTTAATGCAGTTCTGTGAGACATGCCAGTGTCCTTTTGTCAGGACAGAGTGGTGGAAATGGATGCACCTTTGTCTGTCCTACTGGCAAAAAGCTTTTTTCTCTAATTAAGAGAGCAGTCAATAAATCTGACCTGATTTCCATTTGTTTGTTTGTTTTCTTGACTTGAACAAACTTGTTTGGTTCCTTATGCCTTTGTTCCTTAAGCGATCAATATTTTTTTTAATTCTGGTCAACAAGGAGCCCTCTTTCCTTCTCACTTTCTCCGTGTCTGGCCACCCTGACATCCCTGGTTGATTATTAAAATGCCCTGTGAATCTCCCATCAATGTCTGGCTAGTGGGGGAGCAGCAACGAAAGGGCACTTCATCATCCTAATGAGAAATGCATGCTTCTTAAACCAGGGCTTGCTTAAGAAGGTGGCGAGGTGTGTCCCCAATAGCACACCATAGACTTCATGGCTCCGCAGTGCTCTGTGAAAGGATGACCCGTGTACACAAACAACCAATATTTGAGGATTAAGTCACTATATGACGTGTGCATTTTGCAAGCCAATAGGAGCCACAGCAATAGCTGAGTTTAGGTGAACGTTGTCATTTCCGCAGCAATTGATTGCCAGCTTTGTGCCTACAGGTCACCAAATTAATGAAACCCAGCCCAGCTAGACTAATTGCCTGATAAGGCCTTTTTATAAGGTCAGCGAATACAGGGAGAAGAATGTTATAGGAGTATGGGAAAACACTGAGGAGGGTGTCTCCATTGGGATAACAGTCTTGGTTTTATGCCTGCTGTTTCTTTGTGTTTTATGGATTCTCAAGTTTGTTTTGTGCTGGTTGCAGTTTGCTAAAGGCGCTGTGTCTTGATTTTGATTATGGTCTTTTCTATAATAAAGTCTTTGTTACGTTAGTTCTGCTGTCCTGTGCCTCTGTCGCACCCTTGTGGCAGACGTTAAGCTTATGACTTTCCTCAAATCAGATACTCCTGTAATGGCCCCTACCCATTTCAGCTCATATTGCACTGCAGAATGTTTTTTTATGAGATTCATTGTATTTGACATTACAACTTAATTATTTAAGAAACAACAGCAAGTTACTGGTTGACCTGATAAAACTTTTTTCCTGCAGTCATTTGGGTTAGGCTTATTGCTCATGTCTGACATTGTAGTACAATAAGCATAACAGATCCCTAGTCATGAAATCACAACTTTACATCATTTCCAAACATCACGAACGGCACCAGGAAACAATAATAAAATATTTCCTTTTTTTCTGACTTTCAACACCTTAAAGATAAGGAAGGTGCGAAATTGTCAGGAGGGGATTGTGTCTCAGTCTCAGAGGTCAACTGAGCATCTCCCCATTTTACAGGGCCAAGCAGTCACCTGCAGAGGGATAAAGTGAAAAGCCAGAACATCTGCCTTTGACATAACAATTGAACATATTGTTATTGCTATTATTAGCACTTAGTATAATCGTTGTATTAGTATTACAATACTCTGGATTTAGAAGTGACGTAATGGACCAATTGCGTAACAGCAACTAATACCTGTCTGATGATGTTTGGGAGTAGGTATTGAGTTACGTACACTGGAGTTAGATCCAGCTGGGGATGCACGCTGATTATGCTGTACAGACGCCCATGACAATAAGGTAGGCCAAACTGACATTCATGAATAATGTAGCACTGGGCCGTACACTAATCAGGGAAAGCTGGTAATTATCACACGGGAAAGGCTTCTCTTAGCTTTGGGGGGTCATTGTCCTTTTTTCCAGAAAAAAAAATGACAGGTTTCGTTTCAGGGCAAATTCTTGTCATCTGAGTATGCGACGGTTGCACGCTGATCTGACTTTGTGGCATTAGCTTCCAAGTCGTCTCCTCTCTGCTGAGTGATGTGGCCCAGATAGGCAGGTCCTTTATAATGGAATGTCAGCAAGAAAATGCGGTGATGTGCATTTACAGCAGCATGGCAGCGTTCCCACAGAAGAGTTGGCCATGTGCGGCGGAAGTGAATGTGGCTCTGCTTTGTGTCTTCATGCGATCAGGGCGAGGAGCGTGCGATGCAAAATGTGTCAGGAGTTCTCAACAAACTGAGCTGAGCAACATGGCGCCGTGCTGATTATCTCATTCATCCTCATGTTATCATTTTACTTTGGTTCCATTGCGAATCTAGGTCATACAAGACAAGCTGTTTCCTGTTAAACATGAAAGGTCAGATGTGAAAGGTCACCCGTTATGCTGCGTTTGGCATGTGGGGGCACCCGGAAAGATTGCTGGGCTTGCGGCAGCGGAGTGACAGGGTGAGCCCGGCACGGTCGCTCGTTAATTAAGAAATGCCGCGGTCACCCTTCCGGGTAAGACTTGGGAGACGTCGCAGCAAGCAAATCGATAGACCTGCTCCTTCCCTCCATCTTCAGATTTCCATGTCCTTCCTTCTCTCATACTCTCTAGCCCGTTGCTCCTCCCTCCATACTCAAGGGAAAAGTCCTCTGATGCAAGTGGGACGCAATGATTCAGAGGAGCAAGCACGATGTTTGCACATGTGTGTGTTTGCGTCTGAGACATCGGCTTGTTTTGGGCCCCCATGCCCAGGATCTGTCGAGCCAGCTCACTTTAACTGGGCTCTATGGACTCAACAGACTAACAGCCCTGCCAAAACACTTAGTTGCCTGCATTGGTTCGTGTCAAAGTGAATTACCTGATTTACGCTGGCGATGGCACTAACAAGGGTGATTATGACAACAGCAACTGAGGCGAGGTGTCGGATGTGTGAGATCCTGTCCCTTCAACTATTTTGTTTCCATGCCTCCCTGCCATAATCCTCGGTTCACTCTCTCAGCTTTCTTGGTTGCTCAGTTTCCCACTCACTCTCAATGTCACCTCTCGCTTGCCCCTAGTTACCTGGTCACCTGCATCCCCTCCCTTCGTCCTGGGCTCACCTGGTTACCTGGTCACCGTGCCTGATGTAATTTTTGCAGGAAGTTTGATTCACACTCACACCCCCTCCCTGGAGTGCCTTCTGGGAGGAAGGGGGGAGGGGAGGCATCATCTACTGTAAACAGACGCTCCAGTGCTTATTCCACTGTACGTGTAAAACGGGGGCGTCCCAGAAGCCGTTCCCCAAACGGCCTGCAGCAGCTGCTTCATCCTGGCATGTGCTCTGTATGACAGGGAAACCAGCGTCTATGGAAATGCCATGGAAACGATTCAAGTTTGAGAGCCTGAGCTTCATCCAGCCTCACTGTGGCCCAATTAGACTCATTTTCACTGGACTGTTCTTTATTTTTCTACTTGCTGGCAAAAACTTTGGGCAGGCTCTCATTAAAAGGAGACAGCGGGAAGCGGAGAATTGGCCCTATGTACAAAGTAGAGCCCAGAGTGAACTGCGGGTCACATTTTCACTAAATGCCATACAGAACAGTTGGTCTATTTGGTTTGGCTGCCTCTCAGGACAGGCCCAGGCATGATCTCGAGAGTGCGCGCTTGCACATGTGAAGTACCCATCTGTGGAGCTCATCCACTTAGGACAAAAGGTTCTGATTGTCCCATAATTCTCTGGGAAGCCTCTGGTGGCCATGGTCCATTCTGTTTGCTGCAGTACAGTGTATGATGCAGGGCATCTTGCTCTGTTGGGAAGCCTTTCTTTCAGGACAGCCAGTTTCCAGTCAGGGACAAAGCAACCAGTTTCCAAACTCCTCCTAGTGGCTGGATCTCAGTTCCAGCAGTGAGCGGGACTGGAACAGCAACCCAGAGTGAACTGGAAAGCTTCTTTAGCCCCTTTTAACACCACGTGAGTTCATATCTATGGTGGCATCATTTCATGTGTGAATGGTCTTTTTCAAATCAACAGAAAGGAAGAAAAGAAAAAGTATGGCAGAATGATTAGAGAATTAACCACTTGCCCATACACTCATCACCTCCAAAAATCAGGATTCTTTGGCCATGTGAACAAACTGCTTTGTGTGAAGCTGGGGGGATGACGATGAAAAAATATCACAGACCAGGCAGTGTAAACACACTTACCTGGGGGGCACAATTTGTCAAGTGGCTCCTGTCTGGGTGATGTCTCCTGGATGGGCTGGGTCCACACAGGGTGGGGTGCAGAGTGCTGAGGTCATTGTTGTTGTCTCTTCAGGGTCAGAGGACAAGGAGGGGGGTGTACGTTAACAACAAACTGATTGTTCATCTGCCTGCTTGTCTTGTTTTGAATTCCAGTTGGTGGGGGGGGGGGGGGTTGGGCCGTGGGGTTGTTCACAGGCAAGGGGGGGGGGGGGTTTTTCCTGCGCTCCGGGGGGGGCAGATTTTTGGTGGTGTGG
>JAACJT020000052.1:10675379-10694475 GCA_009936485.2 Gymnarchus niloticus | reverse complement strand
TGTGTGTGTGTGTGTGTGTGTGTGTGTATGGTCATGTTTATTTTTCTGAGAAAAGAATACCCCAAAGAGTCCCGGTGCTCCCCGACTGGCTGCTAGCTGTCATTACCGTAATAAAAGACTTGCAGTAAAGGCCTCTTAAGAGCACTCCTCTTTAAAGTGTTGGGCATTCCACAGAAATTGCCGGCTGTTTGTGTGCCGGTGGAAAACACGGGTTCCAGTAAAACCCTACAATCGCAATGTCTCCCGCCTCTCCCTCAGTCTCTGAAAAAGACTGCTTTTCCGTGCTCGCCCCATGTCTGTTTTTGTTAATTAAACTGTATCTGATCTGAATGTCCACGTCAACTGGGTAGTAATGCTGGCTGAGTGAAACAAGGAGTCAAGCAGGGGTGGGGGGGTCAGATGATCGCGCCTCTGTCTAAACTTGTAGGCGACAGGCTGTCTTTTCATTCTTAGTTTGTGCCCAGCGATCAATGCGACTCGAGGAGGGAGCAAGGAACACAACTGCTTATTGACAGAGCAGACAAAGCTGTATAAAGCCAGGGTGATGCCTGCCAGGGGTGGCGTGGTAAGGAATGAGGGACAGAGAGAGGCACAGATATGCTGCAAGGGATGCATAAAGGTAAGGGAATGGGATAGGGGGATTGATAATGAACAAAGGATGAGAGAGTATGGTAAAGGGGGGGCTTCAGTGGGGATCATTTCCACCCCAACATTCACTCCACCTTGTAACACCTCTCCTCACGGAATGAGTGGAAATGAGAAGACTACAGTTCCTGAACCATGTAGCTTAGAGCAGCCAGTGTACCCTAATGATTCCATTCTGGCTGATGAGGAACCTTTGAGGCCAACACCCTGTCGCTGTCAACCTCAGCAGCTTTTCGGTCCAGTTTGAGTCAGTCCATATTTGTTGGGTATTCAGATCGAAACAACGCAGGTATCTTATAGCATATGTTAGGATTCAGTGAGCTCTTTACTGAGGAATGCTGTCATAAGACCCACCTTCCCTTTTGTCGGATTCTGACTTTCCGTCTTCAGCACCAGGTTTAGGTCCCGGCTCATCAGACCATGGAATCTACCCAGCATTTTTGCCTTGTAATGCATTCAGGCGTAACTGAGTTTATCTCATTTAAAAGATTATTTCAGGGTCCAGTGTAATGGAGTTTTTGTTGCACCCTCTTGTCATCAGTTCAACTGAAACTGATTTTCAGAGTTTGCCTAGAGGTACTGGTGAAGGCAACCATTGGCTGCTGTGCTCCGGGAGCTTGTCCATGTCTCTCTGATAGAGAGAGAGTGAAGGTCAGGAAGGCCTGATTTGATTATTCGCCTGAAGAGCAGCAGTAAATTAAAAACCTTGTTCTGGCACAGCAATTGTTGGCGGTAATCAGCGCGTCTGTTAGTGATGTACAAGCTAGCACCATGCATTGGATAGCAGTGCAATACAGGGGAGGTGCTTGAGTCTGCAGGGACACCTGTCACAGCAGGCTGCAACAGGACATCTTGGGACCAGAAAGACAGCTGTTACTGCAAGATGACCACTGAAATTATGAGGATTGTAGAATCAGGGCATCAGTTAGGCTGATGGCATAAAGTGGTAGGCACAATAAGTTTCAGTGAAGTGAATACAGACAACTTCAGTATCACCATAACCCAAACTGTCCACACGAACATCACTGCATCTTTACCACAGTCTCTCACACACACATCCAGACACAGCAGTGTGCAGATTCTGTTTGATGTGTGTCCATATCACACTCTCTCTCATGCACACCACTACGTTTTGCTCCTGTCGCCTGCCAATGTTCACTGCGAGGCAGTGGTGAGGACACTGGACGGATGACCATTAGGTACGCGAGTTAAAATCCCACAAGAGACCGACCGGAACCACTCCCTCCTTGCACCCCTCCATCTGTCCTCAGCAGGCGACTACAGTGAGGTCCTGCCGGACTCCTTCCCGTCAGCAGCTGCGGAGCCTCTGCCGGAATTCCAGCTGGAACCCGAGGATGCCTTCATCGTCAAGAACCGCCCGGTTCAGCTCCGCTGCCGAGCTTCACCTGCCACCCAGATTTACTTCAAATGCAATGGCGAGTGGGTGAACCAGAATGACCACGTGACCCGCGAGAGCCTGGACCAGATCACAGGTAAGGGCACGGACACACGAGCAGTTGTTTTTACACTGCGCATGAGCAATTAAAATAGAACTCTGCCACCATATGCAGCCTGACTGCATGTCCCCTCTCATTCCTGGACTCTCCCCACCTCTCTCTCTCTCTCTTTTTCACCATCCCGTCTTCTCACTCAACTTGCTCTTGATTTGCTTTATTTCCAGTTGTTGTGCATTATGAATGAAAGGCACGCTCCAAAAAGCGATAACTAATATCGTAAGAATAAAAAACATAAATGAATCGATGGGACGGTAAAGCCATGATCAGACTCTGCTGTTTACACAAATGATTAACTAATACCTGGAAACACCCACGATGTTCCTCTAATTTAGGGAGAAAAAAGAATGACTAAACAAATAAATAAGAGGACTTTGAGCGGGAGGCTTTTACCTCAGTGTTGAGACATGTTCTGTTTCTTGTGCTCATCTGCGTTTGTAAACAGGATGTTTACAAAGTCTCCCCACACAACGCTTGTCTTGTCCGGTACTTGACGTGGGGTCTCCCAACTGTTTGCTAAATATAGCAGACTGTACCACAACTGGTATTAACTTTTGTTCATGGTTTGATTAGGGATCCAATTAATATCTAGAGAGAACTGGCCTCTCATTAGACTGCTCTTAGTTTAACTTATTCATGGGTCCTTGGTTGGAATAGCAAGAGGATATTTTGGTTGCATCTATCAGAATAAATGGCAAACAGAAGCGTATGCAGATAATAAAAACTACGACTGTGTGCCAGTGTCACAAACAGAAACTTTCAAGGTTATAATCCAGCCACTTTAAGGTTTTAAATACCCACTTATCTAGTCAGGGTCAGAGAGACCGAGGCATTTAGAAACGCGACACCAATTCTCAGAATAATTTACATTATTAAAGCATTAAAAATGGACAGGTAACAAAAGGTTGGCGATGAGTCACCGACCAGCCCGCACCTGACCTCACCTCACTTCAGCTCACCTCAGTTCACCTTCCCCTCCAGGGCTGGTAGTGCGGGAGGTGGACATCTCCGTTTCCAGGACTCAGGTAGAGGAGCTTTTCGGCCTGGAGGACTTCTGGTGTCAGTGTGTGGCCTGGAGCTCAGCGGGGACCACCAAGAGCCGCCGGGCTTATGTGCGCATAGCCTGTGAGTTTCGCCGGCATGGGCCTCCTTGTGTGTGTGCACTTGCAGGGTTTTCCCTGTCTCCTGCAGGATGCCAGTTATTGAAAAACCAACCAAGCGGGGACCAGCTCCTTCGTGTGAAACTGAAAGCACCAACACCTCTTTGATCTTCTTATGCTGTGTGGCCATTCATTGTATCACTTCAAAAAGGGAATCTGTAGGAAGCCCCAAAACCCTGTACAGGATCCTGTACCCTGTGTGTTTATCCATGAGAATGTACTATGAGCCTGGGCCAATGTGTGTTTTTGGTATGGCCTGTCAGTCTGGCTTTTGCATGTGTGTGTCTCCATGCGTATATACACCTAGCACGATGTGTTCATGCATTTCACTTCATGTGTGGCTATGTATCTGACTTTGTATTTGGAGGAGCTTGGCTTTGTGGTTCTCCCAGTCCTTTTCCACTACAGCTACTTCAGCCTCAATCAGACAACGCTGAAACTCTGGTAGTGGTTCTGATTGGGGACGGACGTCTATCTCACCCCCAGATTCCCTCACAACCTTCCTCCTTCCCATGCAGACCTGCGGAAGAACTTTGAGCAGGAGCCGCTGGGCAGGGAAGTACGCCTGGATCAAGAGGTCCTACTGCAGTGTCGCCCGCCGGAGGGCATCCCCCCTCCTGAGGTACATCCCTTACTTTTCTTCTTCATCTCCATCACACAGTCATTGTCTAAAATACCACTATTCATCACACCTGACCTCCGACCTTCCTTTTCATAACCAGCCATCTTCATCCTCACGCCTTCTTAGCTTCATTCTCGCATCTCATATTGAATTCCTCCATCAGATAAACCGAGTATCTGATGCTGTAGGGGTGTCCTTCAGATGTGTGAAACTGTTACGGACAGCAGGTGGCACAAGTTACTTGGATGCGGGATCTGAAGGATCATTAATCAAGCTCCAGTGGAGCCTCTAATAGTGGCAAATGCCTGTTTTTCCATATGAAAAATTCTGCCCCGGATTCTTTTAACTCATGACAGTCAGTTTGCATGTCCTCTTGGTTCATTCCGTGACATGTAGCCTATGTGCAATCTGGTCCTGTTTTTGCTTGCAGGTAGACTGGCTGAAGAATGAGGATACCATCGACCCAGCACTGGACTCCAACTTCCTGATGACTGTCGATCATGACCTTATCATCAAACAAGCTCGCCTCTCAGACACAGCCAACTACACCTGTGTGGCCCACAACGTAGTGGCCAAGAGGCGTAGCAGCACCGCCACTATCATAGTCTATGGTAACCACAGCTATGTTCCCAGTAGCCCATTCTGGCTGCATGCTTCTTGTTTAAGAAAATGTCTTAGAAGGTAGCTGTAGAATCAGGTCTCGGGGGTATCTGGCCCATCTGCCTGTCTTTCCTGCTCAGTGAGCGGAGGATGGTCATCCTGGACAGAGTGGTCAGAATGCAATGTGCGCTGTGGGAGGGGATGGCAGCGACGAACACGCAGCTGCACCAATCCGGCACCGCTCAACGGAGGGGCCTTCTGTGAAGGCCCACCATTTCAAAGGGTCACCTGCACCACACTGTGTCCAGGTGAGCGTGTAACCATTTAGATTTCTAATCCAAGTTGCCCACGACCAACCTTTGACTTTTACACATCCAAGACACATGTCACATACATGTAGGGTGGCATATCTGTATGCAAGCCATTCTCCGAGTAGGACGGTGAAGAGGACAACGTGACCCTTGGATGGGCAGAAGGAATGACTTTTGGGTTCAGGAGCAGAGACAGGTTCCTTAAAACAAAAATAAGCGCCAAAAGCAAGAGAGAGCTGTTTTGGTAACAGCACAAGAGAAACACATGGGATAACAAAATGGGTGTTCACGACAGACACATTCTGGCGGGCCAGCAAAAAATAAAAACAGAATGCTGTGTTATGTATTTTTTGGCAATAACTGGTATGACAGCATGGCTGAAGTGAATTAATGGGCTTGTCACCTGATTTTGCCCCACCTAGGGAATTTTCAGTCCATTCCTCCATTTTACGCTGTGTTACACTCTTACAAACAAACAAAAAAACCGTTTAATGAATGGGAATTCACTTTTGCGATATTATTAGGAAAATATGAATCTGAATATAAATAAACCCAGACTACCATGAGGAACATGCTCTATTACACAACATTTTCCATACTTTGAAACAACCTTTTCCACCTGTGGGGTGGTGCAGTGGATGCCGTGAGGATTAGGGATTCGAATCTCACCTCTGCTCTGGGTGCGTTGAGCTTGCACGTTCTCCCGGTGTTGTGTGGCTTTCCTCCCAAAGGCATAAAATTAGGGTGTCTCTAAATTTTATGTACTGAATGACAGGGTGCATGCATGCGCCCTGTGATGGACTGGAATCCCGTCCAGTGTGTACCCCAGCTTTGTGCTGTCTGTGATAGGTTCCAGGCCCCCCTGTGACCCTGAGCAAAGTAAGTTCTTAGAAGGAGGATAGATTTTTCCACAAGCTTATTTTTAAATTAAATTTTCTGTTTACTTGAAACATTCCCCGGTATTTCAGATCTTTAAAAAATGTGCGTATTTTACACCGCTTTGTCTGAATTTAACCTGTAACCCCTTACAGTGGACGGTGGCTGGACGGAGTGGGCCAAGTGGTCAGCCTGCGGGACCGAGTGTACACACTGGCGCAGCCGTGAATGCCAGGCCCCCGCCCCTCGCAACGGCGGGCGTCACTGTGTCGGCAATGTGATGGAAAGCAAGAACTGCACCGAGGGGCTATGTGCACGGAGTGAGTCAGAGTGTCGGGAACGGAGAGGGAGGGTGATACGTGTGTGACGGAGAGGTTGGGAAGGTCATGCCTGAATGGGGTAGCCTGGGGTGGAGAAACGGGTCTCTCCTTCACAGCGATTCACAAAGGGGACTGGCCCTAGCATGTAACATGGGCCCGAAACTGAACAGGGAGTCACATGACAAAACAACATGGACCAGTGCTAGAAATTAAACAGGAACATGATGGAAGGGAGAGAGAAGGCATGTAAGGAAAGTCACATGACTGGACATGATAGTGAATACAATTCCCTTTCGAGATGAACTGGATTTCAGCGTGATTTCGGAACAGCATTCCGACCCAGATGTCTGACAAGCTTACACAACCTGGTCAACAAATGTGCTTAAATGCTGGGGGGGGATGAATGGATTTAGTGGCCGTTCTATACGACAAGAGCCCAGAATACACAAGGTGGCCTCGATTAATCCACCCGGCCTAAGAAATGGATGTCCTTGGCCACTCAAAGCGGGTGGAGGGCATCAGAGGTCTCCTGCGCTATCTTCTGTCACAGGAAACACTACATGACTCCCCCCTTTCAACTTTTCATTGCAAGCAGATGCTGCCCATTCTAGTGTAACTGCAAGTCTCCCCATGCTCTTGAAAAACACACATGGCCGCGGGTATGTGACGGGGACGACAATGTGTCAAGGCCGAGCGGACAGTCTCGCCATTCTGAGCGGGGTGCGGAGAAAGGAAAAGTGGGGGGGTGGGGTGGGGGTGCACTTCCATCAGAACTGTTAGAAGTGGACAGATTACGGCACCTGTACATGGAGAATTTCAGAGAAGGCAATAATAAGAAGCGGGTGAGGATGAGTCATCGCTCCACTGACCTGTAAGAGACACACACTGTCACGTGTGTGCTCACGAGTCACCCCGCCATTTTAAATCACACACACAGATGTCAGATTGGCTGCTAGACAAGGCTGTAAATAACATCTTCCCTTTAATATTCCTTTATTTATACTTGCCTTTGTTTATTAATTGGGTAATGTTTTGTTTTTCTTGTTTGACTCCCATGCTTCCTCATTTAAATAATTTCATTTATTAATCCATCCATGTTACCTCATTTCTTTCTTTTTTGTTGTGTTTTTCCATTTCTAACAGATAAAAAGGTTTCTATTCAACATGCCAGCCATCGTAAGTTCACTTCTGCCACAGAATCTTCACATTCCCCGTGCTCAGCGTCTGAGCAGTTGTGTGCACCGGAGCGTGTTTATGTGTCTGCGTGTGTGTGTGAGTGTGCATCTGCACTGTCCCAAATCTAGGCCACTACGTAAGGCACACATCACCCTCTTTTCCTGTCGTGTTTGGTACATAATCATTCCTGGCAGTCCAGTGTGAAGCAGCCTCTCATTTAAGTACGTTTTTTGGAACTGGTTGCACTGCCCTGTCTCATAACCTTTACCTCTGCCCTGAACTTCTCTGACCACTTCACTAAATAACATTCCAAAATCCTTTTAACTGGCACAGCTAATCCCTAACATTCACAACTTCAAACTAAAAATAGAGGTGTGCCATTAATTATGAATACGAGTCTCATAGATGGACGTATAGCAAGATTGTTAAATAAACCCTGATTGGTTATGAAAAATGAAGATAAAAATAACCCTAGGTTAGCGAGACAAGCATGGGGACTCGCTGTTGCATGCTGGGAAATTAATGCACCTCATTTGGGATGGCTGCTTGTAATAATGCGTGCCGGCAGCTGTCTGCCTCAGTCGAATCTCTCTCGCAAATGTGCGAGAGCCCCCAGTCCAGTTGCTCCCCCTTCCCTTACCTCTCCTCCTTTAGCTGTCAGCTTGCTCTGTCCTCCATTCTGGTGCTCGGCCTTCATCACATTCCCAAGCTCTTGAGTCCCTACGATAACACGGTAGTGCTGGAGGCACACGGGGAGTTCGTGAGGTTACGGCCCGGCCTGGTGAACACCTCCCCCTGCAGGCCAGGAGTCAGCACTGCCATATTCTGTCTGTGGAACACAGTAGACACTCTGAAGTAATAAGGCTGTTGAATTCTGAGAATAATTACAGTAAAAACGCCATTACGTTGTGATGTTTCTATGATCACATTGCTAATCTAGAAATTTACAACCACTTCCTGCATTTATGTTCTACCACGAATCATGTTTGATTGCTTAAAAGATTATCATTTAAACAACCGTACAGAAAAGGATCACCCCCTGGATATTATTATGAATTTATTTATCAGATTAAAAAGGCTTTTCTGTTGTGTGTTAGTGTGTAGATTTACTAAATCGGTCTAACAGTAGCTGTCGTGAGTAGACAGCAAGTGGAATTAAGGTGCGAGTGGCTGTGTTTAATGACCAGACACATATTTGCTGACATTCCCATCGGTCCAATGGCATCTGCAGCATCACTGTTCTCGCCTCTTTCCTCCATCCTCCCAGCACTCGAACCCGGGATGGGTGTGGCAGTCTACGCTGGACTGGTGGGAGCACTACTCCTCTGTGGGATGCTGCTACTGTGCGTGGGTGTGCTGGCATACCGCCGAAGTTGCCGCCATCTCCGCGGCGACATCACTGACTCGTCCTCTGCCCTGACGGCAGCCTTCCACCCGGGCAACTACAAACCTCCGAGGCAGGGTGGGTCGCAATCCCGCCCACCCCTCAGTGCCCATTCATTTCCCTTTCTCTCCTCTTCTCTTTTTTCTCCTCCGTCCTCCTCTTCTGACTGCACACAAGTCTCTCCACATTTTGCTTTAGAGCACCAGGAGAGGAACCCAGAACCAGGTCTGTCCAGCCAGCTGGACTGGAAGCTTCGCCCAATTAGCACTGAGCAGCCACGAAAAACCATGATGCACACAATTACAGTCCAGCTAATTACTACGCCACTCCAATGAAATGGCACGACTGCATCAGGAGACACACGGGCGCACCCACGCACCAAACAGGCCGTTTAAAAGTGCCGGATTTGCACACTGAAACAACGCAGCACACAGTGACTCTCCTTCTGGCTAAGGAATACTTAAAAAAATCAAAACTGATAAGATACAGAATGACCAAATGTGAGTCTGGCCATCATGTGCGGCCAAGCCCAGCAAGGACCGAGAGTGCTCAAATATCAGTTAGCCGGACGTCATCTCTGCTTACTCAACGTCTGATACGCCTCCCTCAAAAAAATAAATTACAAAAACCCTAGACGTGCCCTAGAGTTTCTAGCAATGTCAGCGGCTCACACCTTAATGGTCCCTAGGTGAGGGAAAGACACGTTTGGCACTGATAGCTCTCTATACTGCCACCTTGTGAGGGTCAGCCACCAAAAAGGAGTCAAACAAAACACAACAAAAAGTCACTTTGATTTACTTCAGTTCGGTATGTGGCTTCATAATGGAAGTGAAATATTTCCAATCCAGCTATTCAACTTTCACAGCTGCCGCTAAAACCTGTAATTTTGTTTAATCACACGCACACCCGCAATGTAATATAAACATGGTACACACACACACGCACCTACACTTATGCAGAGGCTCTTGTGCACACACTCTCATTTCCCGCCCTCTTGCAGCCTCGAATGCTTCACTGTTTTCCATTTCTGCCTTTCCGCTGACCCCGTTCCCAGCTACCATCTTTCACACCTCCATCGGTTCACCAAACGTCATGACCATCAGCAGCACCGAAGCGTTAAAAAATCAATTCTAATCTTTCTCTGGCCTCTCTCTTGTTTGTCTCCCCACCCCCAAACACTCCAGACAATCCTCACCTGCTTCATCCCTCAGCTCCCCCGGACCTGACAGCAACGGCTGGCTCCCTCCGAGGGCCCCTGTTCTCCCTGCAGCAGGGCATGGTCGACCACAGCCACCACAAGATCCCCATGACCACCTCGCCGCTTCTAGACCCTCTGCCCAGCCTAAAGATCAAGGTGTACAACTCATCCACACTGTCGTCACTGGAGCTCCCGGCCGAGGGTGCCTCGGGCGATGGAGAGATCCTCAGCTTGAAGAGGGTGGGCAGCGGCCCCCGGCTCGACTCTCGTGAACCTCATGGCCACACCCTCCCCCACGAGCCTAGCAACAGTGCCAGTGCCACCCTGGGGTGCCTTGGGGGACGGCTCAGCATCCCCAATACAGGTAACGCACAGATGCAGGCATCAATAATGCCACAGGAACCAGTAGCTTTTGCTAACGTGCTAACGATACGCACCCAGGTTTTATGTAACAGGCACCATTTTCTCACCATTCCTCCATCTCCCTGAATGCCTCCCAGGTGTGAGCCTGTTGGTCCCGCCGGGGGTGATTCCCCAGGGGAAGTTCTATGAGATGTATCTCATCATCAACAAGTGGGAAAAGACCACGTGAGTCTCTGCACTGTTTTTTTCCCGCCCTCTCCGAGTCCAAGACAGGATGAGCCCAGGGACCAAAACCTGTCATGGGGCGTTTCGATCAAATGCTGACATTTACGACCTGGAAAAAAAAAAAAAAAGGTTGCTGAGCTACACATCACTGGGAGAAAAGTGGGTGGAGGGTTTTTTGGCATATGTACAGTAAACACAGAGGAGCAGGAATCTAATTAAATGCCTGCACTGTTTGCTCCTACGGGGACACTGTAGAGTTCAGCTACGGATCTGTTTCTCCAGCTTCATGAGGTCCTGCATTTTGAGCTTAGGGAGGTGTAGTTCAAGGAACCGAGCCCTGGCTACGTCATTAGCCATCTGCCACCACAAAACAGGATATCAGAATGGGGTCTCCCAGGCTGCTGTTCTCTCACCAGGTCTGGGCCTGCAGGGCTCAGCTAGAGATAAATGGTGCCGTAAAGGGCGTGAACCTCACTCTTTTCTCATTAACTCCAGTAAAATGCAAATGACAATAATAAAAGTAAATTCCAGGTCCCTTATTACTCAGATTAAATTCTGTCTGGAGAATATCTGCTGGGCTCGTTAGTTTCTCATCCACTTTTATTTTGAACATTTACCCATAGGACAGAAGTGAAGAACTCTGGGCCTCAAAAGTACCCCGTTGGTCTCTATTTTGCCAATCCTCAGTCCTTAACTGCTTTGTCCAGTTATTTTGAATTGATTACTTAGACTATATGTCACCCTTCTGCGGTTATGGAGTGCTAGTCACAGGTTCCCTTGAATAAAAAATTCATCAGTGACTGGGGAACATGGATTTGTATCCAGAAGGTTGTGGGTTTCAGCTCCAGGAGCATGTCATTTTGGCATAAACGGGGCATGGCTGAAGGTGATGCTGGGCCGAGAAGTTCTAAAGAGGTTCGAGCCTCGGTTGCAGGCCTTTGAGTGTAACCCAGAGTTTGCCACCTGACAGGTTGCCGTCGGAGGCCAGTCAGACAGTCCTAAGCCCTGTGGTGAGCTGCGGGCCCACGGGGATGTTACTGAGCCGACCCGTGGTGCTGACCTTGCCACACTGTGCCCAGCTGGACTCGGCCGACTGGATGATCACTCTGAAGACACAGACTCACCAGGGCGAGTGGGAGGTGAGAAAGATAACGGGGACAGGTGAAGAGAAGAAAGGGTATAAGGGGGTGAGTGTGAAGAAAATGGACGTCAAGCAGGAGAAGAATGTCAGAGACGAGATGAGGGAGAAAAAAAGGTGGTGGGAAAGATGAAAACAAAGTGATACATGAAACTTAATATGTCCAGATGGAATTACTGGAGTGTTTCTCATTTCAGACGTACATTTGATCTTTACCAGCTCATTCTGTCATGCTCCTCCCTGCCTGTAGGAGGTGCTGACAGTCGGTGAAGAGAGTCTATCATCGCCCTGCTACCTTCAAGTGGAGGAGCGGAGTTGTCACGTGCTAATGGAGCAGCTGGGCACCTATAGCCTTGTGGGCCAGTCCAACCCCCCACAGCCTGCCTGCAAGCGCCTACAGCTGGCTCTGTTCGCGCCACAAGCCCCGTGCCTCTCCCTGGACTACAGTTTACGTATCTACTGCACCCAGGACACACCCCATGCCCTCAAGGTTCGCTCTCCCCCACTTCAGTCTCCTAAAGATTTTGTCCGATGGAAAAAAACAAAAATAAAATATAGAGATTAACATATGCCTCATTATTCTAAGTTTCTTTTTTTTTTCCCCATTGTTCACTTTTGCTCTCTGCAGGAGGTCTTGGAGCTGGAACGTGGTCTGGGAGGAGTGCTGCTGGAGGACCCCAAGCCCCTCCTCTTCAAAGACAGCTACCACAACCTGCGCCTGTCCATCCATGACATCCCACACTCTCACTGGAGGAGCAAGCTGCTCGCCAAGTACCAGGTCGGACCAGTGAACCTGTTAGCTCTTTTGTGGGGAGGAGGCGGCCCTCCTCCCTTATCGTTGTACTGCTCAACTGGCACTCTTATCTGAGGTTACAGTGACCTGCTTTTATATTGCAGGGTATCTTTATTGAGGCAATTTAAAGTGACTTAAAATGCCGTCCCTGAGTACCCTGCCTCTGCCTGCCTGCCTTTAACTGCTCTGTTACACAGCAGAATCTGCAGTGCTGTTTTATCACTGAAGGACCCATCCCAAATAATGTGTGTTTTTCACTAATGCAATGCAGTTCGTCCTTTTGCAAGGATATCCCTTTACTATATTTATGACCTCTGTATCATAGTCACCAAAGGAGAGAAACGATTTTCAGTCAAACTGAGCACGGGGGTGCCAGCTGGTGATTGTCAGCATATCCGCAGTGGCTGACTTTGAGCGGTGTGATGCCTTGTGACAGGAGATCCCATTCTACCACATCTGGAGCGGCAACCAGAGGGCGCTGCACTGCACCTTCAGCCTTGAACGGGGCAGCCTGGCCGTGTCTCAACTCACCTGCAAGATCTGCGTCCGCCAGGTGGAGGGGGAGGGACAAATCTTCCAGCTGAACACCGATATCCAGGAGGTAATGGATCCCACTGGGGGGGGTGGTACAGACAGAAGAGGGGGATATTACTACAGAAAGGAAAAGACATCAATGCTGCGCAGGGGGAACACGGAAAGACATTACTGCCGCACATGGACATGCGGTGGGGGCACAATACAATTTCACAGAGAGATGTAGATTGGGCAGATCCCTGAGGGAGAGGACTGATACGAATTTATACAACACTGTTTATCAGGAGGATAAAGACAATCTTACAAATACGCAGAAAAGAAACCAGTGAGAACTGGGAAGTTCTTCATTAGAGCATCATGTTAACATATAAATACACTAGGTCTTTTGTCAGATTGAATCTTTAAAAAAATTAAGAATCAGGTTTCTGGTGTGCATACTAACCAAACCCTGCCCATATTTAAAAAAAAATAAAATAAAAAAGCAAGCCTGTTTGTGTGTGTGTGTGTTCAACCCCGTTCCTCTTTGCAGACCCTACCACCCCGCTCGCCTCTCCCGTCGGGGGGCACCTGCGTACCTTCCTCCCAGGTGGGGCCGTATGCTTTCCGGTTGCCGGCGTCCATCCGACAGAAGATCTGTGCCGGTCTGGATGCCCCGAGTGCCCGTGGCTGTGACTGGAGACTGCTGGCACACAGCCTGGGCTTTGACAGGTGGGTGACAGCTCTTGGCACAACCGTGAGCAGTCTGCCTGAATGAGAGCATATAGGTTTCACTTTCATCACAAGTGTCCTCAGTAAAATAGAAATAGATGTTATTTGCACATCCCATGAAACAAGCATCCTTTTTTTTTTTTTTACAAACTGATTTGTCGTTTTGTTTGCTGTCCATTCCCATCTGTTTTTCACAAATACTGGAATCTGGGTGAGAACAATTTGCCCGATCATTGGCACACGTGAATTCTGTGTGTAAAGAACAGACGTAACGCAAGAAATGTCACAAAATAATACATTGAATAAAGGTAGACCATCGGATGCATCAGAACCTTAAAACTGCCCCACTCAGGCAAGGCCCCATAAGTAGAGAGCAGGCCTGAAAATGGGCTGTCCGATTTATTTATTTTTCCCTTATTAACTATTCATGATGGGTGTTATATTGCAGATAATAATACTTTTTGTTGATTTATCGTTTATAATTTATGCTTTAATTTGAGCACTGCGAGTCTCAAGCTGATTAATGTTAATGACATTTGCCTAATTATCATGTTTCAGAGACCGGTAACTAATTGGAGTCTTGTGAGGAAAGGGCTTCCTAGTATATAAAGTTGTCATTTGTTTTCTTAAAGTACACAACTTTCTATGATTTTATATGGGGCAGGATGAAGCAACAATAAGCACTTTTTTCCCTCTTTTCACGGTCTCAGGTACTTAAACTATTTTGCAACAAAGCCCAGCCCCACAGGTGTGCTGCTTGACCTATGGGAGGCTTGTCACCAAGGTGACGCAGACCTGGTCTCCCTAGCGACTGCATTGGAAGAGATGGGCAAGAGCGAGGTGCTGGTTGTCATGACAACCGAAGGCGACTGCTGATTGGCTCACAGGCACAGAGACTGCCACGGTGGGAACCCACCAGCACCCATCTGCCAATATGCCCGTGCATGACACTGATTTATTTTTTTTTTTATTCCATTTTTCTCACACACACAAAATGCACACCTTCATCTCCTGTTGTGAGAGGCATTACCTCATAGCAAACTTAACTACCTGGGTTTCTAAGTATTTTGCACGCTCTCCGTCATTCCCATCTAGTTTGTCGGTCTTCAGCCTAAGGTCAATAAATGTTTCTGGGACAAACTTTTTTCTTCAACTAGAGACCGAATACTCTTTGTGGACAACAAGCCAAGGTCATGGGTTCAATGTGTGAGAGTTTATATAAGAAATGGCCTTCGTCTACATTGCATTCAGAGAAAAACAAGAAACGTATAAAGAACTTAGAAATACTCGGGTTCAAGCTGTAACAGACAGCAGTCAGGACAGCACAGAAACACACACATATATGATGCTGATGTAAAACACGCACTAAACACTGCTGGATTCCATCTTCCCGCACAGCCGGCCTTCGTTTCCTAGCGACAGCCAGTTCAAAGATGCAATTCATGCTAGTGGCACAATCTCGGCACAGCGGTTAGCCAGCACCGAGGATCCTTTGTCCTCCGCAGGCTTCCGACATGCTGAACGAGATGAGTGAACAGAGGAGAAAACCCGTGTGCGGCTGAACGGCCCTGCACTGACTCGGCCACTACTGTCGCATCATTGCTTGCTGACAGATGATGCCGTATCAGTCATTTCTTTTGCTGAAAGCCACAGTATGTCCTCACAGCCAGCAGGTGGCGTGAGGATATGTGAGTCCATCAAAATATCAGGAAACAGGCAGGGAAGGAACCAGTGAAGAAGTATATCGTCGCTTAGCCTATCTGACAGATTCAGGGGATGTATCTGGAATTTTTTATCCCTTGTTTATTCGATATAATCTTCCCTTTGTCGTTTTATCTTATTGCAAAATAAGTCACGGAACAGTTTTGGTAAACTTATAAGTTTCCTATCGGGAACGCAATTTTTATGTTTTTATCCATATTCTTTGGATTTTTCCCATTTTTCACTGTAACAGCTGATATTTTTCCTCTTATGCTTATAAATGATATATTTTGTATTACATTAGAGTCCTCGTCAAGTTGGTTACTGAGTTCTCGAATGAGCTTTCTTGCATATGAAGGCAGACGGAGGATTTTGGGAAGGCAAAGAGTGACAAGAGTTGGAGGGGAGGCGGGTGGGTGTATTTGGCAGAGGGCAAGATTCAGAAATGGAGGGAGACAGACTTTCACAGAGACCACTTTGGCTTCAAGGCCACATTACAGCTGCAAGCGGAACTGCAAATATTCAAACCGACCGACAGTCTTGCGGTTTTGAGTACATGAAGTAAGACTTTGTATTTAACTCTGTATAACTTGTTCAGTTGGTTGTGACTTGCTGCATGAATTTGACCTTGTTACAGGTGAGAAGGACAGAAACTGGCTTTGATTCTAATTGGCTGCAGTGCCAGTACGATAATCACGCTTTGATTCAAAGTGATTGCCGCAGCCCCTGGGAAAATCTGGCTTTGATTTTAATTGGTTTTAGACTCTGAAAGGCAAGTGTTGTTCCAATCTGCTAAGTTTTGGATGGGATCTTTAGGTGTCAGTTTTACAAAAAAGAAAAAAAAAAAAAAAGCCAGTTATTGATTACCTCTCTCAGACTCTGAAGGCGATTATCAGTTATACTTGTGCTTAATCAGCTGCTATAGTCAGGGGTCATACATATTATGTTTTATTTTTGTCATGTGTCAATATTACTAATATTATTGTTTTTTTATTACCATAGTTTGAATGGCTAATAAGCAAATGTGTAAATCTTGGAAAAAACAAAGATGCACAGTATCCTTTCATCCTGCTGAAGCAGTGAGAATGTGACCATTCTTTGTGGGTGACTGACTGACTGAACTAGCTGTATCAGTGTGCATGAGCTTCACATCTCTCAGCTGTGTCATTTCTCTACATAAGTACTATGCAAGTACAGAGAAGGCCACATTTGCAGGTTCTTTTTTGTTGTCCCCAGTTCCCCTGTACAGTGTACAAAGGCATATATTTTTACAGCAGAGACAAAATAATGGGCAGTGAATTGAAAATGTTGGACTTCACCAAAGGGACGATAGACAAGCAGTACACTAGAACCTATTTACCCAAACTGACCACAAAAGGAACCATTTAAAGACCTTTTATCGTGAACAAATAAGCAAAAACAATTTTCTGCAGTGGCTGGGAAAAACATGGTATTACTAAGGGTTTCTGTGCTTGTGTCTATTGGATGTCCTGCTCTCTGATCTGCTGCTGATAGATGAGATAAGCACTGAACCATGCTAATTAGTATGTGACAACAACCAACCACAAGTCATTCTTATGAAGCTGGAGAACGTAAAGAAATTAATCCCCCAAAGAAGTTAACCGTCGGTTCCCCATCCTTACCAATTTGAAGCAAACCCTAATGAGCGTAATGAGCTTTTGCCGCACACAAGAAGTCAGACGGGGGCCGACGTGTTTTGAGCCAGTCAGCAGCTACGCAGAAGTCTCTGGTTCCACTGTCTGCTTCTTCCTCCCCCCTTTGTGAGGACCAGCCAGTGCTCACTCCCACTGCCCCCTGCTGGAAAAGTGTGGAGTGACCTTAACCACTCCCATCACCTGGTTTTACTTAGAGAATAATCAATGCCTCATTTTTTAATGGATAAATAGAAAATGGAAAGAAAAATGTTTCCTTTACTCTGTAAACTACCAATTGTAAATAAATGTTTAGCCTTCTTACTTGTAACTAAAATAATTTTTATGCAATAAATTATATTTCCTAGTTTAACAAGAATGCTAAGGTTCCTAGAGTGCTGTTGTTTTCTTGGTTTTTGGGGAAGGAGGGCAAGTAGTTAAAGCGACATATGAAGCAAAGTGTAACAAGCAGAAACATGCATAATATCACAGAGAATCTTTCTGACGTAGAATAACACAAAATGTTATTTTTTGCATTGCCCTCTGTTAAAAACGAATTTCCAAGCATACAAATTCAAGCATTCCAGTAAAAATTCACAATGGATGGGATTCCAGAAAGAACAACACACAAAATTAACACATGCAGAACTGTGGCTGAGCTTGGGTCTGCAAGACATGGGGCTTAAATTAATTTTTAAAAATAACAAGATATCTTGACATGGTTTTACATACTAAATATAAGAAAACATGGTGGCATTAAATAAGTCTCTATAAACAAAAATGACCGATATACATGTAATTGGTGGTGATGTTATTTATAACGGAGTCATAATTTCAGATGCAGTAAGAATCTAACGCTATCATGTTTAGCATAAAACCATCTGCACAGAACCATCTACACTTGTCCAGAGGCAAACTGGTTCTCTACTACTTTACGCAGAAAAATTACAAGTTGAAAGTCAACAAGTAACAACTTAGTTAGCCATTAGCAACAAACCATTTGATCCCCACTCTCCCGAAATAGCTTTGGAACAAGCAGTTTTCTGTACATTTTGTCGCTGCCACCCCCCGTACAAATTTCTCTTCTCATCTCTTTCATTTTTGGCCACACCCCTGCAACAAACTGACAAAATTTCTACAATAAATACAAAGTTAACTACATCGGCATTTGAAAACCAATAATGGCTGTTTTTAAAGTTACGTCATTTTGCTGTTTATAGCTACAAATTATATTTAATTTTCAAAAAAAGTTTGTGTTTAATAATTGCAAATTTTGTCCGCAAATATTTCCATCAAGGTTATAATTGCTAGCTACTCTATTTTTTATCATTATGAATAGTATCTACAGTTTTCAGTAATAATAATATGAAATAAGAAAAAGAATTCACAACAAACAACTGCTGCTCATGTTGTACAAAGCAAGACACTGTAGACTGTGGACATCTAGATTGTGGAGCCAAAATTAAACCGGTAACATGAACACGCTCCCTGATCTTCCCCATTTATGTTATGCTCCAGCTACAGCCAGATCCTTTCAGCGTTCGTTCTTTACAGTTTCTCTCTGACATCCACCAACTGTTCCGGCTCTAAATTAATAAAGCAGCACTCTGAACATTTCACTAGATTTTAAACATATCATTGAACATTTCAGCCCCAGCTTCAATTGACTTTATATGAGAGCAAAAAAGGTAAGGGCTTTTTATTTATCTTTTCCACAATAGACTCAATTATGTTCCCGGGAAAGAGAGACAGAGAGGTCTATTAGTCTGTCTGGGTCTTAACTGGTGAAATGTGATCTTCCTTTCAAACCCAGACCAAGGAGAGATTCATAGCATGTCTTTTTCTGCTGAGTGGCTTGAACACAATGGTTTTGTACAAAAACCTGTTTTAATAATACTGTAAAAGTTGTGTAATCTAATACAGTCTTTTTCCTGGGGCTTATTGTGTTTCTTTTCAGCATCTCTTCACTCACAGAAACTCTCAGGAAGCCCTTGAATAATACTGATAGAATATCATTTAATCTGTCATCATTTAATTTTTTTTTTTTTTTTCGGGCCTCATCAAAATGTTTCCCAATACCGCCCTCTGCTGGTCTGAGAAAGAAATTGATTCCAAACTTTGACAAATGACTTACATGGATCTTCACAATTACTTCGTTTAAGGGCTTAAGAATTAA
>JAACJT020000052.1:10654426-10668579 GCA_009936485.2 Gymnarchus niloticus | reverse complement strand
AAGGTCTATCCCATACATTTGAACACATTGGCTGTTGGGTTTCTGTGGTTATTTGCTTTATGTAAACTTCAGCCAAAAACGCAGGACAATCTGAACTAAATGTGTACTTTTTGTCTGTCTTCAGAGGTGTGGCCATTGCCGTCAATCTTACGCCCCTCCTCCCCCCCACCCCCGTTCTCTGTTCCATCCCCTCTCTCACCCCCCATCACTCCTTCTTTACCGGGGTCATCTCCCTCCCCCTTTCCCTGCTGTGCATTCCCCCATTGCCTTTCAGGCCATTGTGGACTCCCAGTACAGCCCCACAATCGTCCCCTCCATGTCCGAGGAAGACATGGACGAGGGCCCGAATGTGGCAGGTGCTGATGCCCCCCTGCTGAGTGGGGAGCACCCAGCGGTGGCCCCGGCATCCCGGCACCGGCCCGAAGATGCCTACTGCCTGGTGTATGGCATCTTCTTTCTTCTGGGTGTTGGCTCTCTGCTCCCCTGGAACTTCTTTATCACAGCCAAGCACTACTGGATGTACAAGCTGAGCAACGGGTCAGACCCCAAGGGACACGAGGGACCACACTCCGACCTCAGTGTGAGTGTAGATGGGTCACGGTGACCCCTGACCTCGGTGCTGTGATGGGAGCATCTTAAACTCTACTTAATAGACAGGTAGAGGTGCCGGTGACCCTTGACCTTAAGCACAGAGGGATCTGGATGTCTATCCAGCCCCTGGGTCCACGGCTCTTTAAGCGGGTGTCAGATCCAGGTCAGCTGAGCTGCAAAGCCTGAAAAGCAGCCTGTTTGTTGACCAGGAAGAATGACATTAGCCTGCTCTAAGCGGTCACTCACCCAACTGGTTTGAGCTTATTTCTTGTGACCATTAAGGATATATATTTAATCATTCCATCCATCTGCAGTAGGAGACCTCAGGCCATGTGCTAATTGTTTGTCGATTTTTCTGTGCATACATTTAGAGCATTTTTTCAAAATAATGAAAAATGACCGCTGTTGTTTAAATGCAATGCTTTATAAATATTCAAACTGGAAAGTCAGTCAAGCACATAATTGCTTTGTATATGGATTGCTACGGGGAAGATGTAATAGGGATTTTTTAACCTATGCTGAAAGGTTGGGTTCATTTGTCCTGTGTTCTTGTCGGTGTGTGTGTCTTTTTTTTTTAATGATTTTTGAAAACCTTTAATGTGCTGAGGGTGAAATCTGAGAATCTCTGTTGTGGAAAAGTAGGGCCTCTTTAATCGTTTTGTTCTCCTTCGCCGTTGTGAAGATGTCAGTTGGGTAAGAAGAAGTGTGAGACTAAATGTAACCGTGGTCATGCCGTGAAAGTGCTGATGACAGGCACTTAGGAGCTCGGGGTAAGAGGAAGCACTCCACGTGGAGATGACCGTGGAAGGAAGGTCCCGTGATAGCAATCCAGCGCCGAGGCGCCTTTCACACACCACACACAGCCTTCCCTGAGGATGACCGGTAAAGCATGCTATTCGATAGGGGATGCTGGGAGTAACAAAAGGAAGGAGAGGAACTGTGAAGTGCCGAGAACTGGGAAAAACTGATGGGTGGTTAAAGAGAAGGTCGTTTATGACCTGAAGCCTTAAGTAGAACTCCTACTGTTGTTCTGGTGGTCCCCCGTTTGAATTCTGTTTTTTATTTTATACCGTGAGGCACCGTGCGGTCAGACGTGTTTGGCACCACAGCCCCCGGGAATGGACGTGATTCCCGGAAGTTTCCGTGTGCTTCAGGGCATGCGAGAAATAAAGACGGCGAAGTGGGTATGGCCAAGGAGAACAATTTTGCCCTTTCACTGGCCCTGAGACTTCTTTCACTGCATCGGAGGACACCCTCCTCTCCATTGCACCGTCCAGTAGAAGGCAGCAGTAACGTCCCGACACGGCGTCCGTTCGGCCTCACGGCGTGTGCAGGAGGATGGTGAATCATCTCGTCTCCGGCCATCACACATTACTCTCTTTTCAGGCTGTGGTTTCGGCAACAAGACCGAAGAGAAGGCGGCGTGTGAATTTATAAAAAGACTGTCACCGCTGTGCTGTCGGTTTTTTTCCTCTTGGTCTGGCACTAGGTGTCTTGTTTTGTTTCAAGCTATGAAATGACCTCCCAGCTCCTTTTGTAGTGCTGCAGTATGAACAAAACCATTCATATACAAAATATATAAAAGGGTCGTGACAGAGACATCATAACTGTTGACATCAGTTCCAAAATTGCCGCGTTTCAATGATGCCAGCATTACTTGGTGCTAGGTGTGGCCGGTATGAGATTCTGATGGTACGATGACCTTAAGCAAAAATATCACGGTTTCACGCCATCACACACAGCTCATACTACGTCCTTGTGGATGCCGTTAACGTCCGGTGAAAGAATCTGAGATATTAGCTTGTATGTTGAGTGTGGACATTAAGTGCAGTGAACGTAAATTTCCCCTGAGGGATTTTTGAGTTCAGTGTGTTTGACCGGATCATGTGTTTTTTAGAACTACTTTGAGAGCTACCTGTCCATTGCTTCCACTGTGCCCTCGGTGCTTTGCCTGGTCCTCAACTACCTCCTGGTCAACAGGTATGTCATCATCTCCACGCCCTTATTAATGCATACACGCTAAGGGAAGCTGTCTGACTTTCCTAAGGTTCCACCGATCCTTCTTAAGGGTTTAGAGTGTGGATTTTGCATGTTCTCCCTGTGTTTTGTGGGTTTCCTCTTGCAGTCCATATGACAAGGCTGATTGGTGTCTTTAAATTGCCCACAGTGGATGGTTGTTTAAGTGTACATTTGCTCAATGATGGACTGGCATCCCAGCCAGGGTGTGTATTGAGAAAGCGTGTTTCTGAGAAACTGTCCCCCTGCTTTCTCAAGCATTAGGTGCTAAGCGTCCAGTTTTTTTAAGTGCTAAGTAGCAGGATGAGTGCCTCCTGCCTTGTGTCCTTTGCAGATTTACCATGATGGATGGATGGATAAACTTCATGAAGCTATATCTAATACACCAATAGTATTTTATTTTCAAGTGGCAGAGGTAGAGTGTAACACAAACATATGGGATGTATCTGCATAATATTTGATAATCTGTACAATGACCTGTTCAATGGCCAATGCCGTAGGAAGTACAACGATGCATGCCCGCAAAATAAAGAATGACCACGTTCATGTTGACAGATTTTCCTCGAGTGTCCGCATCCTCGTCTCACTGGGCGTGATCCTCGTGGTGTTCATCATAACCACGGTCCTAGTTAAGGTGGACGTGTCGCACCACCAGGTCCACTTCTTCACCGGGACAATGGCCAGTGTTGCCCTGGTCAGCGGGGCCTCCAACTTCTTCTCGGGCAGCATCTTTGGGATCAGCGGCCATTTCCCTATGAGGATCTCACAGGCACTCGTATCTGGTGGGTACACTGGCTCACTGTGGACGGAAGGACGTTGACTGTATAGTGGGGAGGTCTGCGGCATAGCTGTCCATTCGCTGGCATTAGCATTAATCTACAACGTACAACACTGCCTGATATAGACTGATAGAGATGTTGACTAAGCCTTCTGCGGTACATCTACCACCCTTTACCCCGAACTCCTCAGGTCAAGCCATGGGGGGCACTCTGAGTGCAGTGGCATCAATCGTGGACCTGGCAGCAGCCAAGGACGTGACAGACAGCGCTCTGGCCTACTTTCTGACCGCCGTCGTGTTCACGCTGCTGTGCATTGCCATGTACCTCCTCCTGCCGAAGCTGGCATACTCACGGTCAGTTGTTTCACCAACGGATAAAACATTTCTATTCAGTTTTATTTATATAGCACCTTTAACAAGGAGCACTGTCACAAAGCGCTTTACACAGTCCTGGGCCCAAGATCCCCAGACAGTAAGCCAAAGGAGACAATGGCAAGGAAAAACTCCCTCAGGAGGAAGAAACCTTGTGAGGAACCAGACTCAAGAGGAAGCCCATCATCCTCTGGCCGGCGCTGAGCAAGACAAGTTCATTAATAAAATAGAAGACATATGAAAATTCACCAGTAGTTAATGTTCCAGTTCCAAGCATTAGCAGTACTCAAGCAAATTAGCGGTACTTCTCAACATTCTAGCGATTGATTGTAATGGGGCTTTACTTTTTTCAGAATTTGAAGGTTTTTAGGCATTAGTGTAATTCAGTGGTTTCCAAACATTTCCTTGAGTAACTAGCATAACTTTGGTAAATTTCACCTTCAGCACAAGTGACTAGACTAATTACGTGCTGGAGGATTAGCTGATTAGTTTAATCGTCTTGCCTGGTTGTGGAATAAAACGAATACGGAATGACTTCAGAAGGCTTCCTTAAGGGAAAGCTTTGGAATTAGTGTAGCCTGCGAGTTGACATTAGAGTCGAATTCTAGAATCTTGAATGCCTCCATGAAGTCTGTGTGTATCGGTATGCTCTCAGCTTGAGACTGTGAGGTTTGTGAATCGAGAAAACCGAGACAAAGAAGAGGAACATATCATCCAGAGGCCTGCTTAGTCTCGTCAAAAGTGGTCAGGAAAACCAGAGCCGAGTGAAACCTGTCAGCCGTCGAAACTCGACTTTTTTTTTTTTGTGTTTGTGTTTTTTTTACTGTCTCTTAAGTTCTTATGTTATAAAGGCTGGCACACCGTGACCTTCATGTATTTGAGCCGTTCTTTGGGTGGATGAATGGAGCTCAAAGCACAGAATGAGAGCTTATATGTTTTGTTGTGTGTTACTCCAGTTTTTGTATCAACAGTCTGTGGTTGTCTTCTCGTCTAAAATGTGCAGGTGTTGTTTTATCGAGCTGCCGTACTGAATTAAGATGTAGGGGCTGACTGCAGTTCCTTTTTTCACACCTTGGAAAAACCACTGGGGATTTTGACAGCCTCTGACCTGACCTTGTGGTTCAAGCATGAAGAGTTCAGTTTTTCTGTAGTTGGAATCGTGCATTATTAACATTGCAGAAAATCAGTCTTTAAGTGAGCAACTTAAGAAAATGTGTCGTCATGACAGTTTACAAACGTAAGCCTCCAGTTTGGTTTATTGATGGGATATCTGAGGCGCTTTAAATTTGAATATTGTTCATGTAATTTTGCACAGTGCAAATGTTTCTTGGTTCATTATGAGATACAGCAGCACATATTTTTTGTTTATTTGTTGATTTGTAGTAATTGCAGGTAACGTTTAGATTAAGAATCCATGCATTTCAGGCTCTCATACTAGCAACAGAGCGGTCTGCCAGGGAATGATTGTTTCCATTTACTTCTGCTTTATGTGTAATCCTCTGTCTGTTTTGTGCTTAATAGGTAGACTGAAAGCCTTGACAATTATTGAAAGTCATTACAGTTGAGAAAATCTGTGGTAGGAAAAAAAAAGACTTAACGGTAGAACTGTGGGCGTAGAATCTTGCGTTTAGTCAATGCCAGTATTATGAAATTGTATATATATAATTTTTTTTTTTTTTCTCCTGCGAAGATTGGTGGTTCTGGCCAGGATTATGTGTGGAACTATCGAGAAAGGTATCACGGTGGTGGTGACACTGGTTCCATTATTTAGGTGTCATGCTCATGCTGTCAGGGGCTAAACTCTGATGCTGTAGCCTGCGTGAAATGCACTTTGTCTTAGAGAATGAACTCTTGAGTCGTACTGTCATGATGCAGAACAATTAAAGTCTAAATATGAACGGACTGAAGCTTTGGTAATGCATGACTATCCATCTGTTGGCCATCAGAATCTTGAAAAGCGTGACCCTTCAGGTTTTGAAGGGGATCAGAGAGTTTCAGCTGGAATGAGCCAGACTGTGATCAGATCAACACGTTTTGTTGATTGATGCCCACTGATTGATTGAATGCGTAGCCAACTGAAGGAAATATGTTGGTGCGTGTTTTTTTTTTTTTACATCGGGGGAAATCCGACGCAAAGCAGTAATCGTCAAGATGTCCATCGAGGGGAAAATACACAAGCAATCCTCCCTGCTTATTCGAGGAGGAACTGACCGGCCATTACATGACTGATAGTCTCTGCTGTTACTAATAGCTGCACTTTCCAACACGAGGGCAAAACCGAGGTTAGTTTCAAGCATAAACGAGATGCCAGGTCCAGGCTAACGGTTGCCGTTGACCGACTCACTTCTTCGTGTCCTTGATTTCCAGGTACTACATGTCCATGGCAGCTTGTGGGAGTACCGGCATCCACTCTGATGGGCTGTACGAGGACGGAGATCACCCCGTGAGCTCCGGGGAAGGGCTCTCCGTACCGCCGCTGAAGCCCATCCTGAAGAAGGTGTGGGGGCTGGGCTTCTGTGTGTTCTACGTCTTCTTCATCTCTATCATAGTCTTCCCAGCCTTGTCATCGGGGATCCAGTCTGTGCATCGGGACTCTGGCAGTCCGTGGACCACCACCTACTTTGTGCCCCTCACCAGCTTCCTCCTGTACAGTGTGTCTGACTTCTGTGGTCGGCAGGCCACCGCCTGGATCCAGGTTCCAGGTCCCACCAGCCAGGTGATGCCGATGCTGGTCCTGATACGGACGGTCTTGGTCCCACTCTTTATGTTCTGCAACTACCAGCCTCGGGACCACTTGCATATGGTACTTTTTAACCATGACCTCTTCCCCGTGATATTTGTGTCACTTCTTGGCCTCAGCAATGGCTACCTGGGCACCCTGCCCATGATCTATGGGCCCAAGGTGGTGCCGCGCGACCTGGCGGAGCCCACCGGCGTGGTGATGTCCTTCTTTCTCACCCTCGGCCTGGCTGCCGGCTCGGCCGTCTCTGTGCTTATCGTCCACTGTATCTGACGGGGCATCTGAGATGGGGTGTGTGGGTCATGGAATTCTATCATTGGCAGCGGCTAATGGCGTTGTGGTGGGTAATCTTTGTGCTGATGCTTTTCTGGTTCCTGTAGTGATCGGCATGTTGCTGGTCTACGGTCGGTCTGCAGTTGGCCTACAGGTCTCTAGTAATGGGGGGCCATGGCCCAGAGCTGTACCCCAACATTCATTTAGCCGCCACTCTAAAATGTAGCACGGAGAGTTGCAGTGCAGGTTCTCTTAACTTTTATCGTATAAGATTGAAACTAGTGCTTTTAAGGTAATCATTACAAAGATCTGAGTGAACTTCACATTTGGTAGGTGCACTATAGTTTTTTAGTTGGTTGACCAAGTAGGTTTAAAGGTTTAGGCGGGCAAATTCAGTGTTACCCTTAATCGGGGTAGGACGGATGGATGGATCGATTGGTCGATCTATGGATGGATAAGAATGCTTTAAGTGTACTTTGTTTTTGATAACCAGATCATTATTGCACATACAGTATTTGGCCATAAGTACGTGGACACCAAGTAATACAGGTGTTTACTTTTCCGCTTGGCTAATTAAGCCATAATCATTGCTGGCACAGCTGTATAATTAAGCACAAAGCAATGCAATCTCCACCAACAAACAGTTGAGGCAGAATGGGTCATACTGAAGAGGTTAGTGACTTTCAATGTGGTACCATATTAGGATGCGACCTTCCCAACAAGTCGGCATCAAATTTCGTCTTTGATTTACTGCAGGTGAAGTGACTGTGATGTGGAAACTTCTAAATGCAGCAAGGGTTCAGTTGTGATGTGGTTGGGTTCATAACCAAAATGTGACCTGATCCGGCTGACATTGATACCCAACTCCACTGATGCTGTTATGGCTGAATGTCAGCAGATTCCACCGACGAAGATCCAACATCTAATGGAAAGCCTTCCTTCCCAGAAGAGCAGAGGCTATTATAGGAGCCATGAGAGGACCAGCTTTGTAGTTATACCCTTGTTTTAGCTAGTTACTTACAGTAGCTACTTGTACCTCAGTCGTCTATTTGCACCTCAGTTGCGTTGTGCGCTCTGTTTAATTTGTGTTTACCAGTGGCCAGGAGGACATGCAAACTAAGATTTTCATTGTACATTGTAGCTGACTGTTTACTGCGCATATGACAATAAAGTCTCTTGAGATATTGTACAGGCAGGTGTTCACATGCATTTGGCCATTTAATACGTAACATGTAAATCGGTGCTATTCATATCATTGGCTGTATATTGTGGTTTTGTCCAATGAAATTCTAACAGAAGACGTAGTGCTGCATGTCTTTGAACCTGTCTTTGTCCCTGCTGTCATTTTGAATGCTGTTATTTGAATTGAGTAGTTTACCAAAATGCTTTTTAATTAGATTTAAATAAACGGTTGTACCCAGGGCTTCCAAAAATGTCTTGACCGGAGCCATTTTGAAACCACGAATAGATGCACCGTCTGCCAAATAAATTATGCAACGTACCGCTACCACAGTGTTACGAAAGCACTTTTGAGTTTCAGAAGTGCTTATTTAACATAATTCTACTGTTGGTTAATAGCTACATTGTTCCTGCCGGGCTTAATCGGACTTTCAATACAGTGCCACAGATTAAGCTGTGACTTATCATGTAGGACCCAACATTGTTAGAATTTGGAGGATGTCACATGTTCAGTGCCACGTTTTTCCTGTTCGTCTCCATCCCCATCCAATTAGGCCCACTAAAAGTGTCCCGGGGGGGGGAGAAACATCCTCGGACAACAACTTGGCATCTCTAACTTATTTTCACAATTTATAAGGAAACTGCAAGATAAAGCATATAACAGCATGTACATTATCTGAAAGGTGAGGACCACCCCACATGCCAGCAGCCCCTGCTCCATAATTTCCCCCTGAAGGAAGCACCTACCTGTATGCTCCTAATGCCTTTACAGCTGTCTTAAACATACCAATTCCTTCATGCTCCACTATTACTCAAGCATGCTTATAAAACGGATCATTTCTCATTGTCAGTTCTGTGTGCCCGTGTGACGTTCAGTTCTTTTTGTACACACGTTCTGAAACATTTACCACTTTCGCTCATGCACAGGTTAGATGCTTTTCAGAGAATATGGCCACCGCCTGGCAGCGTGGAGCCTGTAGTCTATCTTAGGCAGCTTAGGGCACAAATCCAGGGAGCACCCCGGTCGGGATGTTTTCCCAGGGCGCGAAAGGCACGAGGCAGGTGACGTCCAGGATGGAATGGCTGTCCGTCACAGGGAAAACACAGAATCACAAGAGAAATTCTAGATAAACCAATATGATTACAGGATTGTCGTTGGACTGCCCCTTTTCTTTTAACAGTATATTGACGTGATGAGGTGAGGTTTTTTCCTGACGTGTTAGGCTGTCCTGCATGTATGACTACGATAGTATTTTGCACTTTGTTCATCCACATTTACCTCGCTGTCTCAGAATTTCATTGGGTTCCTGGTAGACCTGGACTCTATGGTAAGCTGGCTGTTCTAGATGAACCGGGTAGGTCTTCATTGCTAGGGCCTGGGATTGAGTACTGTGACGCTACAGGATCTACAGTGGAGCAGTCACAGTTCTGTCCAAATTTCTCAGGCATCGGTTAAGCTTAACAAGAGGATCCCATTCTTTGTGGCTTAACATTTAACTGCCGGTCTTCTTGGGAGCCTGATTCTTGAATAAAACAAAAACCCCAAGTCGGCCCTGTCAGCGACGAGCAAGGCATTTACGAACAAGCGGACCGATATTTGCTGTTGTAGCGCCATCTAGTGGAGAATCATTTTCACCGAAGGCTGAAGGAAATAGCTGTTGAATTTCAGCGGCTTGGTTTTCCTTTCTCTGCTGTTTCTTCAACATGATTGAGAATCAGGTTGCTTACATTTGAATTTAACATAGTGATCAGTTCGGAGCTAAATTTTGTCACTCTAGTTTTTTTACAGCAAAAGGCTGTTATACTGTATGATTTGTGCTGTTGATTGAATTGACCTATCTTGTGGAAGCTTTCACTACCGCATTCCTCTCTGCCTGTTAGTACCACGGGTAATATTTACATGGGCAAACACAGTTTCAATTACATCAGAATCAGAATATCTTTACTGTCATTGTAACGAGTACAACGAAATTAAGTGCAGTCCCTGTGTCAGAGAGGTATGTACATGAAAATAAATAAGGAGAAATATATAAACATGTGTGCTTGCATGCCATTCATGCCTTTGGACCTCACGCAGAACATTCTCAAAGGACAAGTCCAGCCTCTGTAATAATTCTTGGTTTTGCCGAGTCCATCTTTGCCCTCACCGGAGACAAATTTGCTCTGTCTTGCTACAATGACAGTCTTTATTGCCCCTAGCATGTATTTTTTTTTTTTTTAACAAGATCAATTGGTACAGGGTACACTCTCGGTACAGTACTATCAATCCTGCATTTGTGTGTTGCAGATCGAGAGATAGCACAGGTGGTCATAAAAGATAACCAGATGTATTTTGTTCATCTTTTAATATAGAGTATAGAAAACACGGCCACTTGCTCTTTCCTTGAATAGATCGACGGCATCAAGATGAGAGCCAAAACCACTAATTCATTGACTCCAACTCTTAAATCTACTTTGATCAGTGTAGATGCAGGAAACAAGCAAATGAGGGATGTCTGTTATGACTTAGAGATGGACTAAATGTGTGTGCAAGATGGGGATTGGGTAAAGAAAAAAAAAAAAAGGTAACAGCCTTTAACCAAGCTGTATAGTTCTCAGCCAGCTGAGTAAAGTTCTAAACTTTGTAATTATCTAAATTTGTGAATTAAGGTTGGTTAGTTCAGGATGCTTCCACCCACCACTCAATCCCTACACACTCCACCTTCGTTTGCACATTCCCAAGACCCGTCACCATATTGAAGTGTCTCAAGACAGCAAGGGCTAAGGGGGAGTGGCCCATTAGGCCCTCATCAAGTCCACTACCACTTTCATATCCCACAACACCAAGCACACAGGAAACAGCACAAAAAAAAAGGGGGGAAAAGTGCTCGAAGTTTGCCTCCCTCTTTATACCCTTCCACTTAATCTGGAGAACACTCCACAGCTGCAAGCGAGACTTCAAAGTGACACTCAGTAATGAAGTGCTAGCGAGTAGGGATTGAGCCCAAGTGTATCAGCTAAACAGCTGATGCTGCACTTTGACCTCGTGTTCCACTCACCAGCATTTCACAGCCACCAAGACAGGATGTGAAAGCTAAAGAATTCATGTGCACAAACGTTTGTTTCCAAGTCATTTGGCTGAAGTTAGTGGCCTAACAGTGACCAAAAGCCCATCCCACTGCTTGTGAAACTTTAAGCCGCCCAACCCCACCTTTGAGCTTGTATTTGATTATAAAAGCCATTTCCCTACCTAATCAACTCAAACTGGGTTCTTCAGTTTGAAGCTATTAGGCTTAATTTAGGCTTTTGTTAAAGCAGCTCAAATGCCCTTATAGAATTGGCAACAAGTGCCACTGTCCATCGCATTAAAGTGGAAATCCAGTTCAAAGATTAGCAGCAGTAATCAAATGTCATTGAAATCTCAAAAAGGCAAATTTAAGTGGTCAAATGGTGGTATTAATGTCTCCAAGTCTTAAGGTTCAAGCTGAACCCATTTTCTTCCATGAGACTCCCAGGCATCCACAGAGGCAGTTCAAACTGCTAGCCGGCTTATCCATTTCCAATTCCTCTTATGCTCCCAGTTTAAATTTGGCTTGTTTGCAATTTTATATAATCCAGTATTGAAAGATAGAAGTCAGACACTTAAAGGTCCTCTATATGCATAATATTCTGACAAATTAGCTAAGGCTTAGAATACCCCAAAACGAGAAAATGTTTGACCATTTTTAATCCAATTTATTTAAAAATCATACAACTTTACAACAAAAGCAAAATCAAGCACAAAATTCCATTAAATCACTAACAATGAAAGCTTGGGCGGGGGGGTCAGCAGATGTGGTACATGCCACACTGAGACAAAACAGCAATGTATTGGTACTACCAGATTAGGGTTAGACATCATTAAAAACAAAACACTGGTCTAATAGGTCACCCAGCTATGAAAGCAATTAAATTAGACACCCATCATTTGCCCAACAAGGCACTAGCTGCTGTTCAATGTTACAAGTTAAACTTCTAAACCAGTGCAGCACTCATTCAACCTTTCCCTAGACACAGCATAACCAGTTACACACCCCCCCCATCCACAGTGGGGCTGTGGATCCAAGTCATTTAAACCCTGTACAACCCCCCCCCCCCCCAACAAACACTTGCAGTAAGTCCACATATCCCTTTGTCTTCCATACAGACCTGCTTATTAAAAAGTGAATCTTACTGCAGTCATTATAAAACCTTAGGCGGCCAAGTTTAAGAAAGCAGCTCTACATCTCAATTTGTTGGCTATTCATGTTTCCCATGGATCCTAGTTCCACACGTGACGCTTGCAGTGCTCCACAGCCTGGGGGGAGGGAAAAGCAGCAGTCAGACTAACAACTTGGACTTATGAACTCACGTTTCACCTTCTGACACTTATTCAAAATGCCCAGGGATAGAGGGTAAACTCCTAAGTTGAGTGCATCAGATCTTCCTTGAAGACTGAGGTTGACCACTAGCAAGTTTGTCTGACAAAACGCATGTCCATATAAAAGTCAAGCCAAACTAAACCCATGTCATCCCAGGAAGGCCTGAACTGTACTCACATTAACAGAGCTTTTCATGCAACACTCATAGTACCACAGTAAAATTACATTCTCAAAAAGGGATCTTTGTATTGACAGAATTTACAATGCCAAGACAACGTGTGAGCAGAGGATGGGGGGGTTGGGGCACACTCACATTGCAGCGAGCAGCTGTGTCCATGTTCTTGCACCAGAAGGCAGGCCCCCAGCTGCACTTCTCTGTACCAAGAAGCCTCTTCAATGCTCCTGGACATGCTCCCACTTTCTGCATAGAGGGGAGGGAGACAGAGGGTTCATCCACATATAGGCAGACATCAGCTTCACAGCTAAATCACAAGAGCCCATTAACATCTGTACTTTAATGCTGCCAACTGCAGTTTGAATCCTCCACATGGGTTTGTGTCAAAGCTTATAGCAGCAACAGAAGATGTTGCTGATCACATCTCTAGGAAGATCAAAACAAACCATGCAAACAAAGTCAGGATCCATCATCTGGAGCAGCAGCTGGACCAGTTCTGGCTCATACTGTTCAACCAGCTGATCACACTGTAGGGGAACAGAACACCTGGCTTTGAGCAGGTCCTTCACCCGACCAAACAGCTTAGAGTTAACTTAGTTTTACCTCTGCCCATGAAAAAAAAAAAAATCCTTTTGAAGTTAAATTTTAGCTTAACAGCATTCACACCAGCACATAACTCTGGCACAAATTTCAAAGAATTTGTCACCTCCTGCTTGTATGCATCTGGGAGGAAGTTGCAGACTTTCTTCACAGCTTCTTCAATCTCAGCCTCTGTGGCATTTTTCTCCAGCAGCCCATCAACGTAGCGCACTGCCATCTTGCACACGTCACAGAAACCTCCGGCTTCAAACTGAGCCTTGTCCATCTCCGCTGGGTAGGTGGGTCAATCGATTCCACATTATACAGGCAAGCCACTAAACCGTTACTTCCACTGCAGGCCATGAAATTCTAAAGAAACTTACGGATATAGGCACGGCTGGCATCCCTGCAGAGTCCCAGGAGAGCACAGACGGTTTTCGGGTCCACTTCCTGGACCAGCAGCTCAATAATGGCCTGCCCATAAACCACAACCAACTCCTTGCACTGAGCAGAGAGGGTCGAGGGAAGGACAGAGCACACCTTCTCCAAGGCATCGATGACAGCCTTCTGAGGAGACCGAAACCAGAGATGGGAAGGTCAATCAAGGATCTGTAGTTGGCCCAAGGTGCAGATTTACTGCAAGACTTAAGCACACGTCTTATTTACCAGGAGGGAAAGACAAGTTGGTTTCAGTCTCAGCTATTCAACATTTAAATGCTACCAAAGATTTAGACTTCACACAGGCAGCAGTACCTCACTCCTTTCTGTCTGCAGGAGGCGCTCCACCTCCTTCATCACAAATTCACAGATAGCACACTGTGGCGGCTCACGGGCACGCACCATCTTCTGTCAGATGAAATGGGAATAAGGGACCGTAAAGAGGTGCCATATATACCACTACTGGTATGCAACTACCAACTGGTGGTTAGTAGAATGACAATGTCGGGGGGGGGGGGGGGGCGAGACAAGGAGTTCAAAATTTTGTAGTTGCTGTCCCGTGGTCCCCTTTGCAGACTTCGGGGAAAAGGCTCCCGCGGCCGTGGGGGGGGGAAAACCTGGGCGGGGGGGGTG
>JAACJT020000052.1:10621174-10652350 GCA_009936485.2 Gymnarchus niloticus | reverse complement strand
AAACCGAAGGAACACACGAAGGAGCGGGGCAGGCGGAGGGAAGAGCCCGGGCGCGGGCAGGGGCGGGCAGCACAGCAGGAAGCTCAACATTTGAAGTTAGTGTCTCCAGGTCACCTTTGCAGACTTCAGGGACAAAGGCTCCTCAAGCTTCGTGGCAGGAAAGACCTTGGCTGCAGGGATGAGTTTGGATGCCTCCAACTTCTCCATGGGAACGGAGGAACAGAATCCAGCACGACAGCAGATGTCCTTCGCTTGCTATCAATAAAAAGGACATCAGGCAAGGAGCTAGGAACCTCATTCCCTCTGTTCACAATATCCCAGCATGCATTATAGCATAACAATCCAAAAGAAGCTAGCATGGTTAGTTCCCTTGGTCCTGAGGGAGAAGCTGTGCAAAGCCACCTTTCCCCTAAAGAGTTGGCCTTCCCTTGTCTTAGGCATACAAGAAACAGGAAAAAATAGCATATCGCAGAAGTCCCATGCTACCATCACAGGGCCAAAAAGGCTTGTGTGACAGCCAGATCAGGAAATCAGTTCAGCCAGGTCTTGCAGATCCACACAAAGCTAAACGTTAAACTGGATTAAATCTCTCAAAAGCTACTCGGAAATGCAGCCATCACTGGGCAACACTGAAGATGAAGCAGCAGCTATTTTTGGCATTCTTCAGAGCAATCTATGGGAATCAAATCGGTCTCAAAAACCTGGTGAGTGGGGACCCCATGTGCGGTCAAAAACTGACAGGTTTGCACCCACTGGCTTTGAAGGAAAAGCCAACACCAGTCACTGACAGAACATCATCCCCACACTAGCTCTGAAGCCTTGTTTCTCCCATGCCTACTCCAAAATGGCACAAGTCATTCATCTTAAAAAGGTACCTAGGCTACAAACACTAGCAGTAGTCACAAAGCAACAGCTCACAACTACAGCAATGTAAAGCTTGGAGCAGGACTGCAAGTCAACTGGAATACCTACCTGATCCTGCAGGGCAGCAAAATTAATCCAGAATGAAAAAGGACAGAGCAGGAAGGCAAAAATAGGAGAAAGGATACAGAGCCATTAGAAATGAGATTAGCAGACAGGTGGCAGACATGGCATGGGAAGAACAAGGAGCAACCATTTGACATTCTTGGCCTTGGTACATACATCTCAGATACATGCATCAAAGAAAGCAAAAAAGCTATTAAATGACAATGCACACACCCAAGATGTTGACAAATTGCAGCATTTCAGCCAAGCCAAGGTGACAGACTTACCATTGACATCAGTTGCTGAAAAACAAGAGGGCCATACTGTCCGATGTACTGCTTGCACTGAAAGGGGAACCAGACCAGTAGTCAGTACCCAGAGCCTGGGTGTTTTTCCTTCCACCCTTAACTCTGACCCCTCCCTATGCCAGCACCCATCCTTACCATGTCAGCAATGCCAGGCCCCAGCAGATCACACTGCTTCTCAGCCTGAGTGATGAGTGCGTCCAGGAAGGAGCTGTTGGCCTTCGCTTCTTCCTGAGCATCACTGATAAACTGAATACAGTCTTTGCAGACGTCACCGTTCTCCTAAGAGTTGGTGAAATAGTGGTTAACGCAGCCATCTCATTAACACATGCAGGTAATGCATCCCGTCCCACATAAACCCAAGTCTAGGGAAAAATTAAAAATCTGTCAGTTCAGCTGCATGAAGGCACTGAAGGCAGCCAAATCATTCTTATGAGTTTTGATGGAACAAGGAAATTAAAATCAAATACTCCAAATGTATTAGAGACAGCAGTAATGAGAGAAGCTACAATCAAGGTTTATAGTAAGGGAGAATAGCATTTTTGGCTACGTAGATAACCCAGTTTGTGCAAAGATCAATGGGGAACACCCAACTCAAAAATACTTCATTTTCACCTATGAAAGCATCTCACACAGTAAAGCAATGGTGAACAACACAAGCAAGAGTACACACTGCCACAGGCACCACCCTCTTTACCTGCTTTTGGGTCTCCTGGGGATACAGCAGCTGTGGGACATTGAGGAGGAATGGGGACACACCCTGAGCCAAATCTACCTGCGGGATGTCATTGGAGAGCAGCTGGGACTCAGCCATAGCTTTCTGCTCGGAGCGACAGAGGCCCAAGGCACCACAAACTACACAGGGGTCACCCTGAGAGCAAAAAGATTGCAGAGATGAGAACTTAACATACCCTCTACACACATTAGTGGAAGCATTTAGCTACCCCAAAGCAAAACCCAAGGCACCTTTGAGGTTGGTTCAGGTAATAAGCATTACTTCAATGGCTGGAAGACATCCTGCCAAAACCCCCACGTTTCTCACCAGTTCCCCAGTGATGATGTTCATCAGGACTGGGTAGTAGCTATCCAGCATCTCCTTGCACTCAGAGGAGAGACTCTCCTCAGGGATTAGCTGACATGCCTTCTCCAGGTAGTCTAGGATCTCAGCCTGTAATACCAATAAGCTTCAGTTGTCCTTACCTTATGCACCATAAAACAAGTACACCAACTTTAAGCAAATTACAGCTAAATGATCCACGTTTCAGTCAAATAATTCAACCTCTATCTGCCACGCAACCAAAATAAAAAAAAAAAGTTTTAAACCCTGATGCTGGTCCACAGACTTGTCAACACCCCTAGACCAACCTGAGTGGAATTGTCCTTGAGAAGCTGCCCAACCACAGTCAACACCTCCTTGCACAGGTCACACGGCACAGATTTCTAGAGGACAGAAAACACGCAAGTTGCCACAACGTCAGTGTCAGCTTGCTAAAGTAAACACATTCTGTCAAGTTAAACATTTGAAACTGTTATACATGCCAAGGCAGCATACAAGGGACATGGTCACATGACTCAAGCTTTAGTGGGTCCAGTCAGCCCCCCACCACTCACCATTTGTGGCTTACTCCACACGTTCTGTTGACAATGAGCAACTGCACCACAGATGGAGGCCGTCTTTACATTCTGACACCAGTAGGGGGGACCACGTGCACACTGCTCAGTACCCAGAAAGGGGACAGCCACCGCTAGGAGGGAAAAAAAAAAAAAAAAATTACTCTACAGCCATTGCTGAGTTGAAAATGTATCAGGTAGGAGAACAGCTTCCGAAAAATTGGTCCTTTTCCACTGCAACACTCCATTTCAGGGCCATGGGCAGGGCTGTGTAAAGCTCACACGTCATGGAGATTTCAGCAGACAAATATCATACAAAAGCAGCAGACATTAGAAGTTTCTTAAACCCAATTTAAGTCCTGTACAAGACAACTGACCATAAAAAGTTGCAATAAAGGCCAAAGGACATGAGCACTAGTCAGAGACTACCCTTTAGTAGTTAGGCCTCCATTGTAAAAATGGGGAAACGCACACCTTATTTACTTCCTCGGGACATGAGATCTGCCCTTAAAGCAGAAACCAAGTGGGGAAGCGAGCGTTACGTCGGTCTAAGCAATTTATGATATTACTGAAGCTTTTGCTAAACAGAACAGCAGCATATATACACACACCCTCCCTACATGCTGAAAAGCTGACAAATTTGTACATGCTAGCAAACGGCAAGAACAATCCCCTCATACGCCTGAAAACAACAACCTTCAAATTCACAGATTTCCCCCTCGCCACTGAAATATCTATGGGCCTTTGAGAACAAGGCCTATACAGGTTCAAACAGGTTTGGCACCTACGTCACATTTGGTGCAAGGCAGAAAAAAAACAAGCATCACAAGTTGTCTAATGGCATCATGTGAGCCGCTCCACATGTCAATCTGGGTGATGATGTTTTAAGGTTGAAGCGGCAAACACCAGAACATCGAGGTATTGAGACTTCACAGTCAACTCTATAGTGCGGTTTAGTTAATATTAAATCATTCAAGCTGGATTAAAGCTTCTATAGCACCAATGACTTGCACTTTACAGTAAGGGCAAACATTTTACTGCACAAAAGAACTACTGAATGCAGAAGAGCACCAGCTACTCCAAGTTCTTATTGGCTTAGACACCTAGTCCACACCAACCCCTTCTAATGAAGGGGTAACATTGATACCTGGTAACAGCAAGCCTTTTCTGGGCAATACAGGAGAGTTCAGCAACTTCTACCGCAGAAGCAAACCAGAAAATAATTCAACATCCTAACAGAAGGCTTTATGAGTGATGAAAACCCTAAAGACATTCACGTTTAATATGCCAGGTAGTACTATAGTCCTGGGATGTTTTCCTTTGCCAGAAAACTAGCTGAAAAGGCATTCAGCTGACTGACAAAAAAAAAAGTCATTTTTCTGAACACGCTAGAGGCTTTGTCATACAAGGACCAGAAAAGCACTGAAATCAGTGGGTTGCTGGCCTTATCACTCTCACGTGAGAAGTCACGTAAAACATTGCTCATTTTGCTGTCCCAAAATCTAAAAACATTCAAGCAATCCACAAGTTACACAACCCACACATCTTTAGCAACACATTGTCTGATGTTGCAACTGCGTGATAAAGCCATCATGTGATGGATAACAACTGACCACAAGGGACAGCTGACAATCTCACTGACCTCTCAGCCCTCTCCTACATCCTATGCTCTGCATTAATTGATCTACAACACAGGAGCAGGCTTTCACAAATCCTGCGTCAACTGAGCCAAGGAGCTCAGAGCAGCACACAAGTAGTTCATTAGGATTCAGTGCAGAGATTTCCCTGCAAAGCACAAAGTACAGCAGGTCGTAAGACAAGTCAACCTGACTAGACTGAAAAATCTAAAAGGAGCAAGGAGACTTAATGTTAAAGCTGACCTGTGCCAGTATTGGTCTGTACAATTAACATTCAATGTGGCAGCCATTAAACCAATTCCTCCGGGTGATGAAGAATCTAGCACTGAACAACCTCGTAAACAAAATACTTCACAAAAGTAGAGCAAAAGGTTATACGATACATTCAAGATTAGACAAGGACACCATCTGAGTACCATAACTGCACTGAGGTTAACAATATACTCAAAGTACATGGAAATTATAATAAAGCCGGAAGAGACACGATCACATAGACATTTTAAAAAATTAACGTCTAGTGTCATCTCTAACAAGGCAGCATAAAACCGAACAAAAGACAGCACACTGATTTGTTCGTTTTAAGATTGGCAGAAGATTGTCTTGTAGTTACATCTAATGCTACACCACACACGTTGTCAACAAGTCAGATAAACATTGCCCAATGCTGTTCAAGGCAGCCTTCTGCTCAAACGAGCAGTCTCATCTTCACCATTACTTTCTCTACTCAAAACTTTGAACTATGACACATTGCTAGGCCAGTCCAATGTTGGCATGCACACTACAATTTTCAAACAAGTGGTGTGTCACTTCTCAAAAGCTTGCAACATGTACAGCTAAGGACTCACTCCACCCCTTCAGAAGGTCTCATTTTTAAGCACCCAAGTCAGAGGAAGTGAAAAATCAGGGTTTTTTTTTTTTTTTAAATAAGACCCTGAAGTTCAGATCAGACATCTTGCCTTGATAAGCATAAAAAGGGGGAAGTGAGAGCCAACTTGTAGGGGTCCATCTTCTCAAGAGTACAGCAGGTTAGCACCCTGTACGTTTTGCTTATGCACCCTGACACTTGAATTAAGCCTATTTCATAGAAACTGGGTCAAGTTCACACAAACTAGCACAGAATATATTACCATGGACTGCAACACTAAACTCTTACTGGACTTGCCCACTAGCAGGAGAAAAGTGACAGATGACATGAAACCCAGGCAGTTCCCATTTCACTGCAACTCAACCGTAAGAGTAACTTTAAAAGGTCAAGCCAGGAAATCACTGTTTCGCGGCACAGTACACTACATTGTAAAGATTAGCAGTTCATAAAATTCATACCACAGGCAACAACGGGAAATGAAACACCAAACAATGCGGTTGTCAGATTCTGGTAGATATCCCAAAGGAAGTTTTTTTTTTTTTTTTTAAAATAGTGGGTGGTTTCCAAACCAGGCCTCCTCAACACTGAGGACCAAGCCCAAACCATTTTGCTTCCATGCAAACAGACTCGGGCGAAACAGGTGGTGCGTTCATTTGGTGAGGATGATGCAGCATACCATGCCTCAGATTTACAGCCCAAAAAACAGAAAAAGCTGTCAAAAATCCCAAACAAGATGGATGGAAAAGGAAGGGAGGAACTAACTACTTTAGACAGAGTGATATTTAGGTCTTATCAAGCACTTTGATACTTCAGCTGTCACACGATGTGATCATAACCCAAAAACTGTTCCAGGGGCACCAAATAAAAACCTGACCCGGCACACAGACTCAAACCTGTATTTCAAGGAGAGCGATAAGATTCTCCCCAAAATTACAACATTCTAATAGAGCTAGGCTCGTACAATATTATTTCAGTTTCATTCTTGGTCGAAAGCTACCGCACAGCAGATGTGAACAAGAACTCAAGCATCATTATCCAGTTCAAAAAGTAGCCTAACCACCGCTAGTTCAGGACTATAATCTGGCGAGTGGGGGAAGTGACGTTGAAAACAGTATAGGCTGACAGAGCAGATTCTACGCAGACTTTACAGCAGTTGCCACTGAGATCCAGGTTACAGGCACGACATTATTTTTAATTCAGTGTCACCACCAGCAGCCATCAGGCCGCTAACTGTGAGGGAAGGTTGAGAACCGGCAAAACGGGACTGGGATGACATAAGGAGCGCGCTGAAATGGCAGCACATCAAAACAGACCGAGCCGGGGATCCCACCGCACTGCTAACTGGTGGCTACTCTAACCAGTTACATACCGATTACTAGTCGTCTGCCTAGTGACAGTCGGTCGTGGTTAATAATGATAAAAACGAAACCAAGCAGGGCGTCAAAACAGGGAAACGCTTTTAAGCAATGAAAGATGGGGGTAACATCCTAACAAAAATTAAAAATAAAATGGCGACAGTTTACTTGCAAACAAAAAAACACAACAAACGGCGACGCGCCTAGCTACGTTACACCAAGCAATACATGGAGCGGACCTCGAAATTTTACCTGCGGACACGAAGAGAAATGAGAGGAACAACATGTCGCCGTTTCGTTTACGAAGACCGTAATTAATTTCGGTATTTTAAGACAGAGAGAGAGTCGTGCGTCCCCGCACTTCGCCGACACTGCAATGCGGAGAGGCCGCTCAGCTGACCCAGACAGATATAGCGGCTAGGCGTCGCCGTCACGTGACCGCGCCGGGCGTGGTCAGGGCCGTCACGTGATTATCGCTGGCCCTGATGGTTTAGATGTGGCGGAGATGCCTGTTGGGGTCGCTCTTCCTGCGCGATGACTTTAATGCTAGTCGTAGGTATGTCGGAGTGTCGGCCGGAACAGGCTTTGGGTCCTGGAGAATCTTTAATGCTTTACTCAAACGGAGCAGTCACCAATGGAATTCTCGTATTATACCTACCCAGCTTTAATTACTAAATATATACACTTGTGATTCCGTTACCACGGTGATGAGGAACATGTTTATGGCAAATACGTCGCACTAAGCGAGGAAACCATACTGTGGTGTTCCGACCTAAAGCAACGAAAATAGATACCAAAGGTTCCCTATAAATCCTAAGAGTCCGAGGGTCTTTTATACAATATACACGTTTCATATCGGAGTTATATGACCGTTTAATTCGATGAGCGGTGATTTAAAGCGCGCCATTCAGTTTAAACACTACTCGTTAAGGAGTAAAAAAATATATACGTAGATTCGGCTCAGTACAGAAGCAAATTTACTTGGTTTTTCATTTACCCCATCCAGTTGAACACGGTCATAATTACCGTGATAAAGAAGATTACCTGCTTATCAGCTCTTTTGGGATTAAGGCTCTCTGATTTCTGTTGGGGTCTTCAGGCATAATGTGAGGAATTCGATGTATGAGGGCCAAGCTCATCATTTTACACTGTGTAGCGGCTGTTGGAAAGTTAATGTGACGTGTAGCGCACATAATCGGAGTATTATTTAAATATTGTATCGCTGAAGACATTCAAGTCTTGAATTCACAGTTCAAGACATTTTCAAGTTATTTCCGTCGTAGGCACCGTCTGATTCTAGGTTACACTCGCAGTTTTTACATTGATTCCAGATTTCGGTTTATTGGTACGCTTTATTTTGTAACTTGTTACAGACAATATGTAATACAAGAAACAAGTGACTGTTCCCGACTGGTGTGATAATGACCGCTGCATGCCTGTGGAAGGAGATAAGGACTTGCTGAAATCTCGCTGAATTCAGGAGTAAGTTCCTCATGTCTTCGGTATCAGCGTAGAACGCGATAAAGTCCGTGTGGCCTAAGAGGACGGAAGGTTAGCATTATGTTAGGTTAGCTTTGGCCGCTTGGCGATGCGAGTCGGAGAAAAAGCGCTCCGGGTCGGTATTTCATTTTTAAATGTACGTTTTTAAAATTAAAATAACCTAGTTGGATCTGGAAAAATGACCCCAACTCATCTCTGATTCCACGCATAGGCCTAGAACTACTGATCAGAACAGTTCATTAACCATGTAAAAAATATTATTGAAATATTACCAAAATAACCTAAAAGCCTCCAGTATTACCGATATGGCAACAATTCCAAGCTACCCCACTAAAGCACCTATATATAGTCGTCTAGTAACATTTCACCTGTTTCTACTAGGCAAAGTATCTAGTTTTACCTATTTTTTTAAACTAGGAATATCTTGTTTACCTTTACCAAGTTATACTGAGCAGCCTCGATTTGACTTTTACACTTTTACACAGAACTAGGCTGCCAACACAACGTACGCAATAATGTACCATAGCCGTCTGTAGGTTTCGGTATCGATCGCGTATAGCGAGCACGAGTTTAAGGCATCATTTCATTTCTTTGACTGTTATCTAACAGTGTTATTTTAGGCGTTAGATGGCTGTTAGGAGTACTGAAGTCGGCCGTAAGCATGAAGCCTGAAACGCTGGACCATACCGACAGGCCTTATTTCGGTAGTGCGGCAGTCAAGACCAGCTAATTCGAAATCCGCTTTAAATAATGTGCTTACTTCATTGTAGCAATAAATGATCCAGCAGTACGAACGGTAACAGCTTAAATTAAGATGCTTTGGATAACGCGTTGTTCAAACAAAGTAGCAATTATAAGGTTCTGCTACAGGGTACTTTCTTGTCAACCACAACAGTGTTGTATTCATCTGGCTTTCAGAAGTGTGACCTGAATAAAACTCCTTCTAATCCCCGTCAGATATTTTAGTTTATCGCATTCGATGGTAAACGAAATGCTTACACTGTTACGTACTTGAAATTCCGTTTACGCAGCTCTTAAGAACAGATGCGAATGGAATGAGTGGATAACCGGAGCGGTATCCAGCTCGGCGTGCTCCCTTGCCTGGTGAACTTTGCTTCCTGGCATGGCTATCGGTCTCACCGTGACCATATACTGCGAGTGTTCACGAAAAACCGACAGAAAGATCAACGAGGGAGCCAATGGATTTTTTTTGGTTAAAATACTCGACCAAGCGGTTATCCAATATTTCGGTTCGGTTTTTTTTTCCGGTTTAAGTAACTAGTCGCTCGTAGGCGGCTCGATACATTTTTTTTTTATTGTACTTTTCACAAGGTATCCATTCGACGCCGTTTCCCTTAGAAATAAGCGTCAAAATAAGGACACACGATGACAATACAGGCACGCAAGCAAGGCTCATAATACAAGAGGGGATGGTAATATTTATAACAGGCCTGTGTATTGTACAGTATGGCTGAGCCACATACCCCAGAACAATTAACATTTCATTCGTACTCAGCAACATGCCATAGTTGCCTAGAAGCTGGCTGTCTTTTCATGAACGTTACTAGCTAGCTAGAAGGGAAATCAAGTCATCATGAACACGTAACACGCATCTGAAATTAACCTATAGTTTAAAGAACAAACTGCTGATGATTTAAGCAAGTACTCTGCTGTATGCAGTTACAGCAGCACTGAGTGTGGGCAGTTGAAAGAAACACTGTCACCACAAATAGAGTTTCATCCAACCGACTGGCCAAGAGCTATTTCTGTCGACACGCGATTTAAATAATTTATACTAAACTGACTTATTTATATCTTTCATAGGTACAGACTGATATATATTCATTTCTCGTTCTTTGCCCTTTCTCAATGCGGATTTTTTTTTTTTTAAAGAACCTAACATTTTTCCAGACAGAACAGAAAGCAAGTATAAAAACACTAAATAAATCTTTCCCTACAGGAACTACAGAAAATTAACGCAGCAAAAAATGTGCTGAGCACAAGTTTCGAAAAATCTGAAAAATCAATAATTCCCGATCATTTTTTTTTTTTTGGTTTAAGTCTTTCATTTATCATGTTTCCAACATTCATTCCGACAAAAATAACATTTATAAAGTTGAATTTATTATATATACTAAGATGTTTAAAAAAATGCACCAAAACATGAAACGTTCATGTGATGACGGCAGACTTCCAAGTTTGTCACAGGGCTGGGAAGACAAAACGAAAAGAGAAAAAGCGTTAGATCGGGTCAATCCCGTTACATCAAGGTTAATTACACGAATGATACGGTAAAGGAGGACCTGTCCTCGTACCACCAAAAAGCCACTGAGGCTTGACAGCTGAAAGCCGCCTCATCTGCGTCGTGGGAGCGTGTCCCTGGCTTTCTCGGCCTCTGGGACACAGCAGCGTGGGCTCGTCGCGCCCGTCTCTTTCCTCAAAATGGTTGGTCGCACCACATCCACGTCGCGCTTCAGGTGACCCAGAAAAGCTGGCAGAATTTCCGACTGGGAGTAAAAATCTACCAAGAAGTAGCCTCCCCGTGCGTGTCGGATACCATGCTTGGAAATCTTGTAAGGCAACGTTCTCTCGCCCAGGCTCTCCAACTGACACACCACGGCGCCTCTTTCGATCAAGTTCTCCACCGTACGTCTGAGAGTAGACGCGGTTTCTGCTCTTTGCATGGCTTTCAGTATCAAGGTAAGCTCGTACCTTGGCATGATCACTTAGTTTACAGCGCAAATGCTAATAATTCAAAGAAGATTCATCACAATTTCCAGCCCGTCAGTCCGACTCGAGCAGCGGCCATTGTTGTGTCATTACGCAGTGGGCGGGGATTAATGACGTTGCACGTGAGCCACACCCATTATTCGTGTGAAATTTTATTTTCGCAGAAGAAAAAAACTCAATAAATGTACTTGATTTAAATTACTTAGTAACCCGAATACTACGGTATGTGAGAACGCGTTTTCGAACGTGCGCGTTTTGGCAGCGCCTAAGTAGCCATGAGGGAATTTTACGGAATGACGCTTTTTTCGTGCGCCGAAGGTCAGGGGGCCACGTGATCGATTCCGCCGCTTCATCAAGGCTTCCTTTCCTTTAGGTTCTCGCAAAGATGGCGGAGCAGAATGCCGTTCCGAGCGACCTGTACCAGCATGTGTACTCGTTTCTTCTCGAGAATAAGTTTACTAAGGCCGCGCAACAGTTCTTAAAGAAGGCTAAAGTGGTAAGTGGGTAGTATGAGTAGCGTGGTTGTCACCTACTGCTGGTATGGGGTCGTTTTTCGAACGGCCGGCTATTTACCGGCGTGGAAGTTCAGGGAAACGTGGATAGCACGTTGACCGTCGTTAACTTTTGTGGGTCGCCCTATTTAAAAAAAAAAAAAAAAGAAACAACTTTGTGTTTAGTTATGCAAGTCCTAAAGGTAAATATCTGAAAAAATATTCTGTGACTGTTCTCCCCGCATAAAACGTAGGTACGGCCGTTTAAATGCCACACTTTGACAGCTGATATAGGTACTTGCACGTGTGTATGTACAAGCACCGCTGTAGTACTGAGTATCTAAGCAAGTGTCATAGCTAATGCTCAATGGGATTTGAGGCTAGATACGGTATATCTTTATCTCTGAGGAAATTAGTCACATCTTTTAGTGTGATTGTGTAACTGTGGGAACGTACCAATAGATACACTCGGTCGATTTAACCGAATAGTATCCGAATATCCGAAACACATATTTAATGTTTCAAAGACTTCTCACACAGTGGGCTACATTTTCGCATGTTCAAAGCTAAGTTAGACAGCTGTCATCAGTTAAATAGTTTCGGTGATTTTTTAAATATCTTCTGTGAATTTGCAGAAACCCCAGGACCAAAATGAAAATAGTCTTCTGGATATCTTTAACTTCTGGCTAAAGTAAGTCCCATGAATTTGTTAGACAGTTGTTCCTTCAAAAGTGTTTCAAGTAAACCTGTCCTATCCTCGCTGGCTCTCCAAAGTCCCTCCAAAAGTATAGGTGGAAATGGTTTTGAGGTTCTTCTACAACCTCAACTGCTACAGTGACTTGGATGTGGAGTTTGCTCCACTGTTGTTTTTATTGTAGCGTTAATTTTTCGAACATTTTATTTGCATGATCTCTTAAGTTGTTGGATGAGAAGTCCCTAGTGAGGGATTAAATTGGGCTTGAAAATCCATCTGGTGTGGGATTGTCATTCTGTTCATCATAGGTTTAACGCAATAGGTGATATATGAAATCAGTGCCGTGGTCCTCATGTCCCAGCTAGATAGTGATGGGACAAATAAGGCTTCAAAATCTGTGGTGGGTGGATGGATCCTGAACTGCAAATCAAAGCTGTTCCCATCAACCAGATGTTCTGAAGCCTAATTTAGTGCCAGCATTGATTGGTAGTTTGGGATACTATCACCCACCACAGTTTTAAAGCCTCGTTAAACTCACTATGTCTAGATTGAACTGAAGTATATTGCTAAGGCTCTCTGTCTTTAGTCCTGTTTGTGAATGTATGGTTTTAATGTTTTCTTCTGCGTCTCTCAGGTCACCGGAAGCCAAAAAGCGCAAGGCCATCAGCAATGGGCCGGCTGGGAAAGGTGGCCCCTCAGCCAAGAAGGCGAAGAAGGAGGCAGAAAGTTCCAGCAGTGAGGAGTCTAGTAGTGAGGAAGAGGAGGCTGGCCCGGTCGCTAAGGCTGCTCCTGCTGGTATTGCCCCTCGCTGCTGTTTGGGCTTCAGGATGGATGTGTAAAGCAGTGCTGAAAAGTAAAATTGTTTAGCGTCAAAATCATGTGCGTTTTCTTCTATGTATATAGCTGTCTGTGTGAAAGAGCTGAATATTTTTTTTCAAGCTTTTTAACGATCGGTCTTGTCGTTGACATCTCAAATCCTGCACCCATATTGCTGGTGCTGTTAGCTCCGCCCCCGGCATGTGTAATAACAGCCTACCCTTGTGCCTTAGTGACCAAGGCCCCCGCAAAGAAGCCAGCAACAGCTGCCAAGAAAAAGAGCAGCAGCAGCAGCAGCAGCAGTAGCGAAGACTCGAGTGATTCTGAGGACGAGGAGCAATCGAAGGCCCCATTGAAGGTGAGCAGGGAATGGAAGATGGAGAGAATAATTGAAAGAAACCAGAGATACTGCAGTTATACCTTTGAACCTCACCGGTCTGGTTTCTTTGCTCATTAAGCAACTCTCCAGTTGACCGAAGGTGGTCATTTTGTAGGTCGAGGCCCGTCAAGAAAATGTGTACGAGCCAGTAATTTACAATGTTCTTATTGTGCTTTTTTGCTGTGATTGTGCAAACAGAAGGTTCCAGCCAAAGTCCTCCCCTCTAAAGCTTCAGCCAAGGCCCCAGCAAAGCCTGCGATGGCCCGGAAGAAGGACACCAGCTCGAGCAGCGAAAGCTCGGACTCTGAGGATGAGGGAGTGGCAAGGACCTCTGCTGCCGGTGAGCGCCTCATCCATCTTGACGATCTCTACCTTTGGCCGTGAGCGCCTGGAGGTCGTTGTAAGCCGGAGCGGCGTGACTTAGGGGTGGGAGGCCAGAACAGACACCGCGTCTATGGGCTGGAGTGGAGTTGGATGTATTAAAGGGGAGGGGAGGAACCATAGTAAGGGCCCACTTGGCCCAAAGGTGAAGGACCGACATGGACATTCATTATGGAAGGGCTGGAACTGGGCAGTCAGGACAAGAGAAGGAACCTCGGTGTTGTACACTTGAGTGGGAATGCAGCATAGGGGAACTAAATGAGGATGTGGTCTCAGAGTGCTTGACCTGGTTCCCCATACTGACCGTGCAGGAGCTAAGGCCGCCACCCCAAAATCTGGTGTCGGCAAGCAGGCCGCCGCCCCCAAGGCCGCCGCCCCCAAACCGTCCACCCCAAAGGTGTCCCTTCATAAGAAGGCTGAGAGCAGCAGCAGCAGCAGTGACAGTTCCAGTGATTCCGAGGACGAGCAGCCAGCCAAGGTGAGTGAGGGCCCCTCCGTTTGTCTGCTTCTGTTACCATGGGAACCTTTTAGCCTTGTGATGGTCAGCTAACGGGCATTGCGGGCTCCGTCTGTCCTCGCAGAAGCCTGTCAAATCTCCGGCAGCTGTGAAGAAAGCCCCTGCCAAGGCAGCCGAGTCCAGCAGTGAGGACTCTTCTTCGGAGGAAGAGGCACCCCCACGTAAAAAGCCCAAGCCAGGTAACTCCTCAGCTCCCTGTTAACCCTAATCAGAACTGTGCCTTGATATCGTGTTCATTTATGTGGATGTGGACCTGAAACTCCACGTGGCTGTAGACCCTTTGCTGCGTGGTCACTGGGTGGAATCTCTTGCCTTTTCAGAGTTGTACAGTGCAGTCCCTCCCCCGCCGTCCATGCAGAAGCCCGCTGCCCCAGTGGCAAGCCGGAAAGGAAACAGCAGCAACAAGGAGGAGCAGAAAGTGGCCAGTAAGCCTGCCCGTAAGTCCACCGGTCCTTGGTATCGCTGGCAGTCTGTAGAGGTTTCTGGGTCAGTTCCTGACTGCTTGAAACTTTTTTTTTTTTTTTTTTTTTTTTTAGTCAAGGCTACCCCGGCAAAGGCCATCCCAGCTAAACCGGTGGCTGCTAAACCTGCAGCCAAGAAGGCGGAATCCAGTTCGGACAGCTCAGGTAAGGCTTGAGAGTCCCTGGTTTTCCTGAGCTTTCTGCGTTACCGATAGCTTTCAGAGATGACGATCATCTCCTCTCAAAGACTCCAGCTCGGAGGAGGAGGAAGAGGTGAAAAAGCCAGCGCTGAAAACCATGGCAGCCAAGACGCCGCCTGCTAAGGTAGCAGTCTCCAAGAAAGTGGCGTCTTCCTGTTCCAGTTTGGAGGAGGAGGCGGCAGTGAAGCCAGTTAAAGGAGCTCAACCCAAACCCGCAGCGGTAAAGACACCCCCCGCGAAGACTGTGCCGCCGAAAAAGGACGAGTCGTCGTCAGATTCGGGTAAGGGAGGACTCAGAGGACTCATTTGGTACTATCTAAGGTCTTTTTAAACCTTGAATGGTGTGCAGGCTTAGGTTAACTTGTGTCTTCTGTGTTTGCAGAGTCTGACAGCTCTGAGGATGACAGTGTGAAAAAAGCCCCTAAACCTGCAGTCACCAAAAAGGCCGTAGTGACCCCAACTCCAAAATCTACCCCCAAACCTGCAGCCAAGGCGGCTGCGTCCTCCAGCTCTGACTCGGACAGCTCGTCCTCGGATGAGGAACCAGCCAAGAAGCGGCACATGCCGGCTCAGCCGGCACCCAAGCTGCCCGGCAAGGTCAGCAAGCCAGCAGCAGCGCAGAGCAGCTCTGATTCAGACAGCGACAGCTCTGACTCCGATGAGGAACCAAAGACGCCTGCTGCCGCCAAGGCCACGCCTGCTGCCGCCAAGGCCACGCCTGCTGCCGCCAAGGCCACGCCTGCTGCCGCCAAGGCCACGCCTGCTGCCTCCAGTAGTGATGATTCTGACAGCTCTAGTGATGAAGAGGAGCAGGGGAAGAAGACACCAGCTATGGTCCTGTCTGCTAAGACCACTCCGGCTAAGGCAGCACCTGCTAAAAAACAGAAACAGGAGAGCAGCAGCTCGGACTCCTCTGAGAGCTCCGACTCTGAGTCGGAGGTCAAGAAAAATCCCGTCAAAGCTTCTCTGGCCAATGGGAAACCAGCTACGCCCAAAACGTCTGCATCCGCAACACCCAAACCTGCCGAGTCGTCATCTAGTGACAGCAGCACCGAGGAAGAAGAGGTACCCAGCAAGAAGACTCCTGCAAAGCCCCCCTCAGCTCCTGTGGCAGCAGGGGACAGCTGTTCGTCAGAGGAAGAAGAGAATGCTACCTCTGCTGCCAAATGTAAGAATTCAACACGGCCTGCTGAGCAATTTAGTTACTGGAGAAATAAGCTGTCACTCATAGCTCATGAACCAATAAAGTCCTCATTCAAAAGTGGATTAGTACATGTTGTGACCGATGGCACATAAAAGCCACCACATGTTGTCTTTTATTTCTTAAGCACTTATTTCTCTAGTCACTTCCAGATTGTCTTTTTAATAAAGGTCATATGAGGGAGAACAAAGGATGTTATATATTTTAGATTAGTTTTTCCCTAGTTGCAAATGGCCACTTGGTGTAGGGTTTGCTGCAGTAAATGCGTGACAGCCTCATTAGTCAGTCTGTCTGCCCTACATCTTAAGTATGTATCCAAGACAGACACCAGAAAGGTCATTTGTATCTCTCTCTGCCGCAAACAGAGTGGCGAGAGCTGCTGGTCTTTTTATGTGTTCTATCTGAGCTGACTGTAGTCTTGGTAGGGGGAACATCTCTGCTGTGTCAAAATTTGAATATTCAAGCTATTAATTTTGTATTGAGAGACATTCAGTAATGCCTTGGCACTTTTAGTTTTGTGGACTGGCTTGTACAAGTGTTGGATCGTCCCCTCCCAGGCGCGGGCACCAACGGCAAAGTTAAGGATACGGACTTGTCGGAAAGCAAGGAGGAGACGACCAACTTTAAAACTCCCAAGGGCAAGAAAGCGCAGGCCACCACACCACACTCGTTTCCCAAGGCCAAGCAGAAGGTACCCGCCGATCGGGACGACCTAGGGTGTTCATTGGGCGGGTTGGGAGCCAAGCTGAGGATGCTGATTGGTGGAAGTTGCCGTATTCTGCTCTTTAAAGGTGGAGCGATGCCTCAAATTCCTTTTAAGCATATAGCCGTATGACGGTCGTACAGTGGGACGCTCATTTGCCTGCTCCATGCAGAGCTAACTACATTAAATAACAGTACGTAGCAACATTGGATAGTAAGGAGACCACAAAATTATGCAAAACATAAGAGCAAGTAGTAATGAGCGTGCAAATAAACGCACTGAAGCTGAATTCATCTGATGTCAAATGGGGATGTTTGGCTTTATTTGGCTGTGTGTAAACTGTTCTGTCGTCTTCCCATTGAAACCAAACGGTTTGTTGCATTTGTTTGACTTGTGTAATTTATGTCCAGTGCTATTACACTGTACTGCAGTTTACCAAGCTAACCACTGTAACGATCCTGAAGTGCGATACACCCGAGTTCACGATCAGAGCACGTTCACTGCAAACTCACGAACGTGGCTAATGGCATCGAGGTGGCCCAGAGCGAGGACAAGTGACTAACATCTCTCTCTCTCCCGGGATCTCTAAAGACTACCAATGCTCCTTTCCGTAGAGTAAGAGAGGAAGAAGTTGAGCTGGATCCTCGGTTTTCGGACAATTCGTTTGAAGCCAAGGTGAGTCGGTCGGTCTGTCAGTCACATCAGTGCTTAGATGTAGTTGAATAAAAAAACAACCTGGGCCTACATCTTAAAGGGTAAGGAGGTGGATTCAAATGTTTGTTAGTGAGTAACCTGTTATAGTGTGTGTATTCACTTGGCAGGGAGAATTTAGATATTAATGCAGCTATCCCTTAGTTTTGAATAACGCATCTAGAGTGAGCACTTCTTGCATGGTGATCTCTGAAAGGCATCAGGTTGATGTATCGTTGGTCTGTGGACGTTATACTTGAAAAATTTTTGCTTTGCATAGCCGTTCCAAAGTGGTAAGTGAAATAGCAGGTGTTGTCTTTGAATGATCCGCTGGTTCTGGTAGCCCGCTTCTAAAGTGATCTGTGTTCATTAACCGAGCCCTTGTTTATAGTAGCTGTAAGGTGACTGTCTAACTCCTGTACACTCCCCTCAGGTGGGAGCAAATGGCGACTGGGGTCAGAAAGCCAACAACGTGCTCAAGTTCACCAAAGGCAAGTCTTTCCGGCACGAAAAAACAAAGAAGAAGCGTGGCAGCTACATCGGTGGAGCCATCTCCACTGCTGTGAACTCCATCAAGTTTGAGAGTGACTGAGTGGCCCTTTACCTTGCTGCCTCCAGCTGCCAATTCTAGCTTGATCCCAGGAGCTCTGCAGCTTGGGTTTCGACGTGGACTTAAACTTGAGCCAATTCTGGCAATTTTATTTTAACCTAAATGGACCGGAAACCGTTTGTTCAAATACTGTCACGTGAAGCAGCCAGAGCCTCGACTTTTTCTTTTCCCCTTCCTTTCTCCTCCTCCTCCACCACCACATTTCTTTAAGGCTGTCATCTTAACCTTACCATAAGACGGTTGCAGTAGAGTACCAGCAGGTGGTGCCATTACAAAGAGAATTGGCATTAAATCTCAGCCGAAGATTTAAGAAATTTGATTTGTATTTTTCTTCCCTGGCCGTAACAAATTGCTTAGGTTTTACTGTTTGGTTAGATTCTTGAAATGGCCAGGCTCAGATTTGTTTATGGGTTAATCTTCATAGGTGTGGCATCTGCGATATCAAATGATAATCACATGCAGTGCTCTTGAGATTGTGTCTAGAGTGAAATATTACATGGTTTGTGGCTGTTTAGTGCTAACTTTCAACATTGATTTTGACTAGCAGCTTCTGTCCAAGCTTTACATATTCTAATAAGGTTTTATGTCCTTTTTTTTTTTTTTTTAAACTCGGTTTTCATGACTGATCAGAAGCTATACTGAACAGATCCAGTATATTTGTGATGACAGAACTGCAGTGTGCTGGTTTGGGTCTGGTTCCAGTCTGTGAAAGCTTGATCCTGTTCTCTATGGACACCTGTTCTCTATGGACACCCCTTCTTAAAGCCGGAGGACTAATTCTGGACTCTCTTCCTATTTTAGGTTATGATATAATGTATCCATATTACTGTAAAAAAGCCCGAAACCTTAATTTTGGTGCAAATCCATGGTGTCTCGGGGCAGATTTCTCTCCCCTGACTCGACCAATCCCTCTACTGCCACTTTCCAGGGTCGCAGGGAGCACGTGTTTGTTAATGATGCAGCGGCCACAGTGATGTATGATCTCTTGGTTGGTAGAGTGATTAAGCAGAGTCAGCTATTTATCGGGACTCGACTGTCCAACACACCGGCCTGACAGTTTGGGTGTTGAGTTCAGGATGCAGGTCAAAAGCTCACGGCTGTAGCAGATTTGGGTAAAGCAGGATGATGTTCTAGTGATCACACCACTTTGCATTAAAAGTACAGCTACGTGTAACTGTGTGCAAGCTTCCGTTGTTAATTCACATTTGGTGTATTTGGACATCAGCCACTCCTGCTTAACAGAACCCTGATCGTAACATGGGCTGTCCCATAGTATCATGCTCCCAGTTACCTTCCCTGGGCCAGTTGTCTTTTAGGTCTCGCTTTCCACCTTGCCTTCCATAAAGTGATCAGGATCAGGAAGGCCTGCTGGTTGGTGTGGAAAATTAGTTCGCAGGACCTGCCGCTCCATTCACTGGCAGCGATCCGAGCAGCAGCGTGGCTCAAAACCAGCACTGGCGGATGGGGAATTACAATTGAGCTAAAAAGACTGTGTGCGTGAGCCGGGGATGACGCTTAGGCGTGCGTGGGAGATGGCGGTGCTCCCCAGACTGTGAGTACAGTACAGGCAGAGGGTGGTCGTGTCCGTTTCAGTTAAAGAATGTACAGACTAAAGTGTTGCGGCAGCACCCCCTCCCCCACCTGGCATAGCTTCTCGAGCCGTAATGCGATCAAAGGGCATGCAGACATATGCTAGCAGGATTAGGACCGTCTGATCTCAGTGTCATGACTTATAGGCATTTATTTATTTATTTATAACTAGGCCTTGGCGCAGCAGCTTAAGTGACGTAGCCAGGTGGAAATTAATGCTAAAATAAGGTTAAAAACCAGATGCATCAAGAAGGGAATATAAACATAGACAGGTACCTTCAGGAGAAAAATGTACATTCTTGAGTCACGAACAACATTTCAGTGCTCATGAACCTTACAAGAGCTTCCATTTGTAGCAACACCATCCAGTGCAATCAGTGTGAAGTATTTGTTTACATAGTGGTGGCAAACAGGGAACAGATTTACACAGCTGGATTGAAGCTTACCATGATTTAGGCTTGAACCATGCTGAATGTTAATTTTGGCGGTTGAAGTTCCTTTCTTTTGTCTGGGTCTTCCCTGCTATAATGGACTCCGATTCGTGCCGGATATCCCAAAAGCCAGCAAACCCCTAGTAAAAACGCACCCATAAAAGTATCAAAGTGCCTTGTGCCACCCGGCTGGAGAATCAGCCTGGCGGAGGACACCCTCTGCTGGTGGCCCATGGTGCGGCTGCCAGCTACTGCGGCTTGTAGTTGGTGAAGTCCCAGGCAGTGTCCTGGGCACATTTCCACATGGCGCGCACCAGTCGTGTGAAGCCCATGTCCTTGGGCTTCTCCAGGCCCCGCATCAGCCGCTGTTTCATGATGGCGATGAACTCCTTGTTGCTTAGCTCACCGTTACCTTTGGAGGGGTGAGGAGCAGGAAGGTGACCGAGAGCTGGACTGATGACATGGGTGGATCCGATGGGGGCTACACTTACCGTCACAGTCGAAAAGCGCAAAGACAACATCACACACGTGGTCCGACAGCTCCACCTTGGCCACCGTACGTGCCACCTGTTTCATGGTGGCTGTGGGTCAATAGGGGTGGGGTCAGAAAAAAAGCCATATCACATACCAGAAATAAAGTATTTCTCTGCTTTTTTTGCACCCACAGTAATAAATTAGCACACAAGGGGAAGGACAAGTCATAAACGGGTCGTCACGGACTGGTGGCTTGTCCTGCCAGATTGATTATTCCAGTTCCCATATGGGGTGGGGGAAGCTTAATGAGGACAAGAGAGTTAAACCAGACTAGAACCAGGCACAGAACAATACTAACGACCGTGTTTCATAGTCACTACAACCCATACGGTAGAACAGAGAGACAAAATAGTGGACATGATGATGAAACCTTGATTTTCTCATAAGAAGCACTGATTTGGTAAATGGTGCAGTGGGATTAAAAAGAGCGGAGAAAGTGGCAGAGGGATACGACTTGACAGAATGTTTCCAGTTAGATCCATTAAGTTGGTAACTTGTTTGCCTCATTACTGTTCTGATGGTGCTGATGCCTTCACCACCCATCAGTCGCTGAAGAGGCTCATCACTTCACGACCGGTGCGTTCAAATCGAATGTTTACAGAAGCGTGTTTGAAATTCCAGAAAAACAAGCCACACAATCTGTCACCTCGGCGGAGCCGGAACCCTTTGCAACAACCCGAGAATCTGCTTATTAAGAAACACGAGATAGCAGCCCGAGGTCGCGGTTTGGGTTGCCCATGCAGGGCAGAGACTACGCACGCGTGAAGCGGAGTGCGCATGCCGTTCGAGGGCTGTTCTTTACAGCGTGCGGCAGACGGGTCGGGGACAAGTACGGGTCAGCTCCCGGGCTTCAATGTGCCGGCTGGGATGTCGAGACAAGAAGGGGAGTTCACAGGTCATTTATAAGCGGACGCGTCTGGGGGAAGGGTCAGACCGGGCAGGAAATGTGCAGACGGGACCGCCGTGAAAGCTGGCGCAGTAACAAACCCAATGGATACAAACAGGGAAGGAACAGATGGTCTTTTCCCGATTAGGGCAGTCGGTTAAAACGACTCGAGCGAAACCGCCAACATCGCTCAACTTTAATTGCCAGCCGGCAGTTCCAATTTAATTGCAGGAAGACGTCAGTGTGGACAAGGCCCTTGTACAGCTCTCTCCAACGTGGTAACTTTATGCTACCACCCGTTCTGACCTGCAGGGGGCACAGTGCCCCCGAATTTAAGCCAAGAACTGTACCATGCTCGTGCGGTATTCATAATGCTGCATGCGTCAACGGAAAGATGGAGAGGGGAATATGAAATGCCAGAGCTGGGATCCCCGCCAGGTTCGACGGGATGCATGGACTCGGAATGGCTGCACATTAAACGGAGTGACTGCAGGCATGGGCTGGGAGAGAGGGGGACCAGAGGCAGATAAAACTAAAGACTTGGAGGAAGAGGGAAAAGAGAAAAAGGGAAGCAGGAGAACAGCGTGCAGGGAACCAGAAAAGCATCAAACAACGAGGAAGGCCGGAAACACTGACAGGTACCTTTGTCAATAGATGCACCGGCCATGTGGTAGAAGCTCAATGCTGTGTCCACGTCGTTCACATTCTTCAGGAAGGTGAAGAAATTCTCCACCTCCTCGAAGGTTATCCCCTATGGGGGGGGCAGATACATATAAATTGCTTTTTTACAAGTGGCGAGTCTATTACAAAGCCAAGCTGTCAACGTGAAAATTTCCATGAGTCACTTTTGGTGGAGCAGAGGTTGCCATTTCCCTGTGAATCCACTTTTGATTCCTCTAGGAGAAGCAGATGGCTGAAAAGGCCGTTCCATCCTTACGTAATATGATGCCTCTGCAATGTTTCCATGTTGCATTTGGGAGATTAAACATAAGTAATTCAGTTGCTCCCTCTTTAGCACCCTCTCTCCCGTGCAGCTCATGCCTGCCAATTAATTCGCTGCACTACTCCAGTCTGCTACCTGTTCTAAACCCAAGCAGTACTGAGAAGTGTCCTTTGCTATGATCGACGATGGTTTAGGAGACAGCTTCAGACTGCCTCTGGGGCAGTGTGACATCTGTGCCTGTATCCAGAAGATTGCAGATTCAAATCCTGTGTCCGGCGGAGGACAAGGGCCCAACAAGGCCCTTAACCCAAAGTGCTCTAGGTGTGCTGGATGCTGCCTTACCCTGCTCTCTGACCCCAGAGTTTTCCTCACTTGTACACCACCAGCCAACAAAAAAGTTTAAATAAATCCACCCTATCCAGGCTAAATAAATAAAATGTAAATATAATGCTCAGTGTGTGTCGAGTTTGAGTTCAAAGACATGGTTTGACTGATAGCCATCCTTGAATTGCACACAGTCCATTACAGAGCATTCATACATTCTCACTGGCATGTCATCCAAGACACCCCAGCCTTGTGCTCAGTGCAACCTCAGAGTATCAAAGCTCAAAAGCGCTACTGAGAACCTGACGTATGTGCCAGGAGGAACACCACGTCCTGGACCGGTGCAGAACGTGTTCATGCCGGGTCTACTGACAGAGGGACATTTCCTCCTGTTACCACCAATTGCTGAGTGAGTCCGGCTTGATGGTGGGCGCCATGTTCTTCCCAGCGTCTCTGCAGATACTTATAGGCGGTGTAGCCGAGCTCTACCCCGTCCCCTCCCTCTTCACTTCAGCCAGCATAAACACCCGGTATGATGTAAAAGACCTGCGTCCAGCTGTGCGAATGGCAGTCCAGGAGGACGGGGGGGAGTGTCGGCTTGGCCATATGCATGCAGCGGGCACAGTGTGCAGTGGCAGAGATATAGAGGGTGTAGAGAGAGAGCCGGCGGGAGACACGGGAAGGCGGTGTTCTCACACCATGATGGATCGCTCCTCAGTGTCTCACACAGACACGTGCTGTGTGGTTTCAGCTCCCCACGCACACGGCGGATGTATTTAAGCACACACCAACCTCTGGATAGCGATTCTATTGACTAATATTTAATGCAATTAATGATTCTCAACCTCAAGCCAACAAAACTGAATGGATGAAAGTTCAATCAGTTAAACCCCCCACACTGACATATATTATACATATAAAAAACATTAACAACAGTAAACAAACAGAAGCACACCTCTGTAGCACAGTGTACTTCCTGTACCCTACTGGTCTGCTCTTCAAAATCAGAAAACACCTGACTCCCGATGCCTGTGCCCCCTTAAGGCTGGCCTACCTCGGCATCCTTGAACATCTTCTGCAGGCCCTTCTGCATCTGCTTGAGTTTGCGCGACTGGACTCCGCTGTAGGCCAGCAGCATGCCCCCGAACTGCCTCTCCGCGATGCGCCCGTCCACAGGGTCGTTCCGGTCAAACTGCGGCGAGAGGAGTCCAGGCACTGGTGGCTCAGTCCCTTCTCGCCCACGTGTTGCTAATACGCTCGGCCAACACGTTTCAAAAGGGCTTCGAGTGAGATGAAGGAGATGAACTCATTTGGGACTCATCCTATCCACGGTTGATTGCTGGAAGATAACCTGCGTGCTGCAGTGGCCCACATCCATTCATTGGCACATTATGCAGCATCGAAAAATGATTAATGGGCGGGGGCTCCTCAAACTGTTTGGACCGCCAACATAAACCCTGCATTCTAGAAAACCTCATTTTTGTGTCTTTCATATACAATTTATAATACTTACCCTTTGATCATGGAGATTAAAAAAAAAAAAAAAAAAAAAAAAAACGTCAACAGCTTTTGAAGAGCGACGGCATTAATTTGCTGCCGACTGAACCCGGCTCACTCTCACTACGAGTGAATCGCTTTCCATCGGATAAAACACCAGAAGGCCAACTGACTGGCTCGCGTGGTCTTCCACACCATCCTGCCTAACAGCCGCAACAGGCATGCTGGGAACAAACTTAGCGTGTAGCCGGGCTCCTGCTGAACGGCCCTTGGTTTGGAACTGATCGTTTGACACTACGAGGTAGCTTTGTACGTCTGCTATGACTTCTGTGACTTCTTGCCGGCCGGGCAGCAGAGTGTGGGATATACTCTGCTCTGAGATGAGTGAGGCTTTTTAGCGAGGGATGAGAAACAGATAGAGTCCTGCTGTTTCAGGAGGGGAGGCAGCGGAGAGCCAGTCTTCTTGATATAGGAGAGGAAGAAGAATCTGAGAGAGCACCACCGAGAAGGAAGGCTAACTTCCATTCGTGCCTGAAGAGGACAACTGGATTACAGAGGATGCCTCTCCGGCAGAGCGGGGTCCTACAGAACGAGCATGTGAGGGGTCCGGATTACAGTCACCCCCGCCGCTTCTGTCCAGCCACGACAAAAATGAGCAGGACCGTTACCAGCTGACCCACGTCAGGCTGCTGTCGGAACAGGCCTTAATCCAGGCCACTTCCTTGAGGGCATGTACATCACGAGCTCTGTTGTTTTTAAAATCATACACGACACGTGTCGCAGAAACATCAGAAGTACAAGGCATGGCTGTCATTTTCCATGCGCTGAGGGAAATGACTTTTTTTTTTTTTGTCAACTCTGAGCCTAGTTCTCTCTCACTTCCGCACTTCTGTCACTTTGACGTCCAGCAACCGACTCAAACAGGCACATTTTTCACAATCAATCACAAACACAAGAAAAATGGTTTGTTTCTGTGCCTTTGGTATTCCTGGAGCTGTAAATGGACCTGCTGCCACGAGCTGAGGGTCTGGTCCACCTGGCCGGCATTTAATGGCAGCTACCTATAACTTATGAACCTGAAAGTAAGGGCCAGATCAATAAATGACAGTAACCACCCACTCTAACATAATCTAGTGCAGGAGCAACTTGTCTGCTTCCTATTCGCAGATGTGTCGGCTAATTGAAGCTGAAAAAACGAGGCAGGTGGCCAGCGTCGGCCGCGAGTTAACAGCTCATATTTTGATTCCAAGGAGACATGGTGCTGCCACTAAATTACGGAGAAGAGATAATGCTTGAAAAGCCCACCGGTGCTTCAAACCCGCCCACCGTTCAGGTGGCCTAAGCCAAACGTACAAAGTGCGAACTGATCCCGGGTCGGCTCGGCTGGATACGTGGCTGGTTGAGTTACATTCGGCTGGGTTTTAGCACGTTAAAATGTAAAGAATAGCAAGTGGACTGCATTAAGAAACTCTATTGATTGAACCTGCAGCATATGGAAGCGAGTCAAGTCCCATCGATAATAAAGATTAACGCGAGATTGGACTAAATTCCCACTGAAACCCAATATGCTGAATTCTATTAGCATCAATTCAGGAGCACATTCTAGGAGAATTACGGTTATTTAAAGGAGCAGTAAATTTGAAGGAGATTCCCAGTTCAGATGAAGCTGGAGGGTGGCGACTCTCTTACCTCGAGCTTCAGCACATCGTGCTGCAACTTCCTCTGGAACTCGAGGAAGCTGCCGATGGTCAGCTTCCCCCGCAGGTCCTCTCCGAAGAAGTAGGTGGTGAGGGCCGAGCTGCAGCCACCCATCTTGAGTGTGTTGCCTGTGGTGGAGCGGTCGCGGTGGCGCATCCCCATGCTGGTCTGGGAGCGGATTATGCTCTGCACCTGCGGGGGGCAGCAGAGTAGAGGGAGGGCAATGGTTGACTAGGGTTTCAGGCTTTTTTTTTTTTTTTTAAATGTACATTCTATTTGATTCTCTCACAAAAGTGAGTGGTCACAGTAGTTGAATTGCAACACATGAGCTTTGATCACATGATGTATTCTAAGCCAACTGGAGTGAAATAAAGGATGACACAGAGATATAAAAAACAGAAGAGAGACTGAATAAGACAAATGAGGAACTGACAATAAGCCAAAGTCTACTAGATTTTTGAAAACTGACAAAGGGAACTCCTTGGACCAAAAGGTCATTTAAAAAAAAAAAAAAGGCAAACAAATCGCTCTAAATCATTCCAGTTACGTGTAAATCAGTAGATTGGGAGAAACTTTATAAACCATACTGGGACACAGAATAATCTGATCTGAAAGAATGAATGGTGCCCTCCAGTGACTGGGAGGAGCATTGCTGGCTTCACTGTGATACCAGGGGTGATAAAGGAACCTTGCAATACCTGTTCGAACTCCTCCAGGTCCACCTCTCCGTCTCCGTTCAGGTCAAACATTTTGAAGGCAATCTCAAAGTTCCTCTGAGGAGCTACACGGCAGTGAGAGAGACGTGACTGGCAAAATGAGCGTCGCGGGCTGAGCAGGGTATTGAGCATCGCGGGGCAGGGCGGGGCCCTAAGCGTTGTTTAGCTACCATTAAATGGACCAGAAGCAGATCGTCTACAATACATTAAGTAACAATAATCATGATAGTACTAAATTGTGCAATGTATACAAACACCCATCCATCCATCTTCAAATTGCATATCCTGGTCAGGGTCACAAAGATATATTTATACACAAAGATATAATTTCAAATGTATGTTAGTGTAAAGCACATCCAAACAAACCAAACTTATGACATAATTAACAAGAACCCTAGCGCGTGACCGCATCTGTGTGTGTGCCCTATAATGGGCTCTCATCCCATCCGAGGCTCGTGTCCGTTGCTGGGGAAGGGGTCATAAAGAATGTTTAACCCCATGGCCTGTGCCCTGTACAGGGCTAAGAGCCTTGATGTTGACTCCTGCAAACTGATCCATCAAGCACAGCACAGGGGAGCTGAGGGGAATGACCATATAGACAGATCTGCCTCAGCCGCAAGTCCACCCCCACCAAAGTGAGTTAAATTACAGGTGCCTTCAATCTTCACGTCCAGGAAAGAATAAAAAGAACTTCATGTTCCTGACAGTCTGAAATGTCAGAGTAAAGTGGCGAATTAAACTTTAGTGGCCGCTGACGAGTTACAGCTCGGGGGGGGACAATCTAGCCAGTGTAGAGGAGCTTTTTGCATCGCCCACAGTGCAGGTTTGACTTGTCTGCTCGCATTTCACTCAGCCAGCAGATCTCAGTAGTGATGCCGTTTATCACCAGGAGAAAATATCTCCAGTAAGGCACTCACGATCATTACAGGGCTACACAAAACACAAACTATTTACTCAAAAAACCGACTGTATACCAAGTAAACACTGCTACATGAAATTAAATATTAAAAAGCAACAACACCGTACATGTCTGTGGGATTAAATGTCAGATCTATATAATACAGTATATTCAGGCCATATCTGAATCATTAGCGTAAATACAAACAAAACAAAAGCACTCATATTTCAACAGTGTGTTTAAGGAGCGGGTGAAAACGAGCCAGTGACTGGAGGGATGGTCTGTGCGTGTAAAACCGTCACCCATGTTTTGATACTCACTGGAGAGCACCGTGGTGAGGAATATGTAGTCCGAGAAGGAGATAAGTCCACACTCGCCCAGCTTGTAGAAGATGCTGTCCTCATCTGCAAACTTCTCCCGCTCCTGAGCTATCTTCTGCAGGTGGTCCCGGATGCCGAGAAGGGGGGGAGAGACGGAAGACAGGTGAGGAGAGAGAAGAGGGGTTAGTGAGTTTGGGACAAGAACAGAAGAGGGGATCCCCCACCCCCTACTATCTGATAACCCTGAGAGGGCTTTGAGGAACTAAGAAAGAGAACACCGAACGGACACATGCAGACAGGATGGCGGTGAGTTGCGTTCATGCAGGACCCGCATTCACATACAGCGGGAGAACCAAGCAGAAGGTGAGAAGAACAGCATAGGAATAAAAGGAGCAAAAACAAGACAGACGCACAAAAGCAACTCTCCGAATAAAAGAGGAACACGCACACACACAAACATCACAAGACCGTTCTCTCGCACGTCACACTGCGTCGAACGGCAACTAAACCTTGTACACAACCTTCAGAGCAAAACACTTGACAGCTGTATAAAGAAAGGCTCGCTTCGTGGACAGACGTGGACTCACAGTATCTCTGTGATGCACAAAGTACAGAAAACGCGTGGTTCAAATAACGAATTTTTACAAGGACACATAGCATGCCAGGGCCTGGTCTTGACCAAGCCCCAATGGGGTTACCTCATTCTGCCGTGGGTCCAATCAGAGGTGGGGGAGGGAGAGAGAGAGTGTTAAAGGGTCACCCGTTTTCAACTGCCATGTCTACGAAGCCTTACTCTACAGATACACTTCCACAGACAGATATACGGGCAAAGACAGACAGAGGTATAAAAATGTTGTGATTTCCAGCCACACAGCAGTCAGACACACACCCTCTGCTGCGGAATTCCCACTTCAATGTTTCAAGTATTAAAAAAAAAAAAAAAAAAAAAAAACCTTCCTTTAGTGTTAATTAATGATTAATACCTCAGAAATCCAAAAGTTCCACTGTGAAGTGTAAATGGTGAAATGCTTTGGAGGAGCTGACAGGGAGAGCCAGGTTATACAGAGAGGGGCACCCAGTCAGGAATAAGAGGGAGAGAAAAGGCTTGGGAGAAACTAGACGCGACTTGACTTCAGAACAGACACTGAAGGTGATGTCATGTGAAAAGTGCAGCTGACAGCACATGAAGCTGCAATTTCAGATATGCCAGTTTTATAGAACTCATGAAAAGTCACTGTTTCCATATGCAGCATTAAATTAGGAGCCCCACCCCTTTTTCGCACACACAGCCTGCTTCCCAGAGGAGGTGACTGCCGTGGGATTCTCCAGAGCAACGTGGCGATGGCCGTAATGGTTGAGCCAGCAGCCCCATCCATCCATCCATCCATCCATCCATCCATCCATCCATCCATCCATCCATCCATCCATCCATCACCAGCCCACCTGTGCTGTTCTAGGCCACAGGGATTGATGAGAGCCGCACGGAGTCCTCAGAGGCCACATGTAGGTGTTAGAGATGGTGCCCCCTCCACTTCAGATGCCTCGCGGGCACACACAAGCCGAGGCACCGTAAACGGAGAATCTGAACTTTCTTTTCCAATGAAACCACCATTAAGTGTCGCTAATCTCTGCTAGATGTGTGAGGGGACTCGATATTTACTTGGGTCTGAGTTAGTGACTTTCACATTGCAAACAAGGTGCATGTATATCTGACCATTGATGAATTTAGCTTCCTTAACGACGTTCTTATACAAACATATTCATATTAAAAGGGTCTGTCAGAGCTCATTCCAGATTCCTGGTGTGGAAAACAGTCAGGCTAAACAGTGGTAAACACTCTGAAATTAATGAATATGACACCCACTGGCAGCACCATAAACGTACGGCGAGTCTGTGGAATAGTATGTCGCTTCGGGGGCTGACATCAGGTGGGAACTCTACTCTTAATATCAGAGACCCTTGAAGGAGGTCAGACAGAGGGGCCCTATCGACGGGCCTTCAGAACTCGGCCAATGAAGGAGCATTTCACTTTATAAAACATAACTGCCAAGCTCAAGGTTAAGGAACGGGTTTCTGGCAGCCTGTCAAACTTGCGAATTCCGAGACAGGATGATGATGATGATGATGCACGGCCAGGCCTACACAGCAGGCCGAGGGGCGTGTGGTCCAGCCGGCCCAGTAATAATGGGGGAGGATGTTGGAGTGGTGCAGTGGGCTTCCCGCAAAGCTGCCTCACTGCCTGATTGGAAAAATAACGCATACAACAACGGCTCTAACAACTAGCCGTCATTTTCAGTCAACCTGCCCCCCCCCCCCTTCTGGTCAGCCTGAGGTGTGGGGAGTCGGAGGAGATAAACTGCCCCACAGTACCATGGTTTAATGACTGCCAGCTGCTGGTAGAGGTACCAGGACAGCAGAGAGAGTCTGCATACACACTATGGGGTGTGTGTGTCTACATTTGTACGTATGCTCACACACATATCGGTATAGACACTGAGTGAGCGTGTGCAGAGCAGAGATGGTGTGTGTGTGGGTGTGTTCTTTTCTAACAAGCTGGTGTGTAGATGACAGAAAAGAAATAAAAAATGGGACTGAACCAGTGTGTGAGAAAACAGAGATGCGTGTGAGATAAAGGGATTCTAGCTAAAGACAGAGGGGTCATCATCTGGAGAGGAGTCAGCCCTGGGCCTCTGGACGCCTTCCGACCACAGGCCGTCCTGCCCTGTCCATTCCCAGCCTAGCACATGAATATCATCGCGCCTTCCGCTTCGAAAGACTGGAGCGACTCCAGGAGCGGACGTGACATGGCAGATTTGAGGAAGCCGCTGCTCCTCTCACAGGAGGGAAGGAGGGCTCCCTCCCTTCGTCGCCGGAGGCTGGGAGCCAAGCTGCAGAGCAGTGAAGGTTAAACGAACGCATCCGAGCCTCGGCTATCCAAGAAGGGGGAGGCTTCCTGCCGGAGAAGAGCGAGCCGAGAGGACCGCAGGGATGGCAAGACAAAATACTGTAAAGCTTGCGTGAGTGTTTTAAGGGACTCTGTAGCGAGCGAGTCTCCTTGGCAAGGGAGGGGCCTCTGGAGACGCTGCGACGGGGGGAGGTGCTCAATCAGGAGAGGCTGACAGTTTGAGGCCGATCAGGGAGATGGAGCTTTGCGACACACACACACACACACACACACACACACACACACACACACACACACACACACACACACACACACACACACA
>JAACJT020000052.1:10585187-10621074 GCA_009936485.2 Gymnarchus niloticus | reverse complement strand
GGGGGGGGAGAGATCAAAAAGGCTCTGGCACCATAAGAAACAGCAATGTGATAGGGCTTGATGACATTTCTCTATCCTCATTGGTCGGCCAACAGAATGTTCCCAGTGTGGCTAATCACAGTTACAGCCATGACTGCCAGTCAGCCAAAGCGACATACCCGATTCCTTTACTCCGTGTATTTTACCACTTGTAATAGACATGTTAAACATGTCAGCGATAACTTTAATAAATGGTAAATACAGAAATGGGTAGGCTAAAATTACCTGGCAGATGACAAACTGGTAAACTCTTTCAAGATATGGGGGAGACCTTCCCAGGAAACAAGTTGGACTTAGAGAACTTAGACAATCCACAGATATAGTAAAAAACATAATATAATCCTACAGCTATATGAACTCCCAGAAAAATTCATCCATCTTCCATCCTCTTATCCACCACAGGGATGCAGTGGCTTGGAGCCAATCCAATGCAGCACAGGGCACGAAGCAGGGAACACCATGAATGGGATGCCGGTGCGTCGCAGGGCATGCACACACTCGCATTACCACATGTCACCGTACCGGCAGCCCTGGAGAGTGCTCCCCACTGTGTCACCTCGGTAAAACAGACTAAATATTTATATTACAGCCAAAAGCAGACAGTGTTCAGAAGGAGGGAACAAACTAGTTAACTGTACACTCTGGTGGAAGGAGAAGAGGGACGTACGTGATGAAAACAACATGAAGACAATTATTGTCCGGGTGGGTGGTGGTAGCACAGTGTTCCTGAGTGGCAAAGTGGGGCCGGGGGGGGGGAAGACAGGATATGGGAAAGTAACGCGGAGGAGAGACAGGAGGACAAAGAGAGAGACAGAGGAAAAAAACAGGGAAAGGGTGAAGGGAGAAGATATGGGAAAAAGTAACAGGGAGGAGAAGGGAAGACGGGGGAATGGCAGGGAAAGGGTGGGGGAGAAAACGTGGAAGTGACAAAGTAGAGAAGAAAAAAACAAAAGGGAAAAAAACAGATGAGGCAAGGTGTGAAATTACATGAGGGACGGGAACAAGAGAAATGTAGAGGAGAGAGACAGAAGGGACAGGAAGAGGGAGCACGTAAGCGAGAGAGACTCACTCTCGGGCTGCTTCTCATTAGGGGTGATGGAACGCACAAAGTCCTGCGGCGTCATGTAGACCTCGGCATCTCCGTGCTCGTTGATGATCTTCAGGGTGGCGAAGTAGCGGAAGATCTTATCTGGGGTAGAGTACGCCCGGATGCGGTTCTCATACTCCATCACCTGGAAGGAAGGAAGGAAGGAAGGAAGATGGGGAGAAGGTGGTACGTAAGGTTGTGAATATTCATCTTCATTATGACTCACGTCTCAAAAAGCTGCAGCATCCGTCATGTCAATTTAAACACTTCCTCTGGAAGTGACAGCAGCATCTGGTCACAGTTCTCCAGCGCTCATATTAAAAGTGTATCACGTTTCAAATCGATTCACGATGTGCGTTAAACTCAAACAGAAGGCCTTAGACGTCAGATCCTATGCCAGCATGCCCCAGAACGGAGGATGCTCTGCACCACTTCACCTGTCCCGTTTTGAGGCAATGAAAAACAACACAAGACTGTGACAACTAACAAAAGGCCACAGCTAATGATGCTACATAATTTACCACCTAACATTAAAATAACCAAAACCGAACACCAATTCTAAAATCCATCCATCCATCCATCCATCCATCCATCCTGGAGTCTGTTCAGGGAGCACAAGGAAGGTGACATCCTGCATGGGATGCCAGCACATTGCAGGGCACACACACAGCCACACACTGAGCAATTTGAAGATGGCAGTACACCAAACCGCACGTTTTTAGATTGTGGGAGGAGCCTGGAGAACCCCGAGGAAACCCAGCGAAAAACTCAACTACCACATTGTCTCAACAAATTCAACATTTTCAAAATGGATATACAAGTCAGCAAGCAGCTCTACTTGAGTAACTGACAAGAACAGCAGAATGGGATTAATGAAGAACACGGAATCCTAAACGCAAAACATTCCTATCGAGAAGGCATGACACACAGAAGCATTTATGTCTGCTGTCAGACAGGATGCTAAAGATTAATCAGGCGAGTCTGGATTTCATTACACTAGATGGGACTGGCGGTATCTTTAACATCTGCCTAGTGGGGTGTCAAAAGGAGGTTATCTGGGTTACAGGTGGAGGCGTGAATGTGGGGTCCGTGCTAGCGGGTCTAGGTGGATCACAGCAGAATGTTACGTCACACTCCGCTGCACAGATCCCAGATCAGCACCGGGGAATGGAAGGACAGGGTGAAGGGTGGGCCGCTAAAACGTCCACAATCTTCAGACACCCACATTTACATGCGTTGTTTTCCTTGTTTCTTGTAGGTTTCCCAGCATCTCTAGATCACTCAGTGTATGATTGTGTACGGCCCAGTGAATGGACTGGCATCCCATCCAGGGTGTACAACACCTTGCGCTCTTTTCTTCCTGGGATAGCTTCACAGCCCCTGACAACCCTGACCAGGATAAGAAGTTACAAGACAATTCATCCATCTTAAACTTTAACCACATGCCATTGAAGCCAGCCTTTATTCCCACGACCTCTCAGATAAGTATTTGGGTCACACTGATGCGACAGGCCACTGCAGAAGAAAGGGGCTCTTCACTCATTTTTGTTCAACATGTACCATTTAATTAACCGGACGCAAAAGAGGTGGTCTGAAAATATACATCTTCAAACCACAAGTGAACCACCAAGAGCCATTCATCATCCAGCAGTACCCGACCCGACAAGCATTTCTTATGGAGGTATTTTTATGAAAAGCTCTTCTCGCACCGCTGAATCTAGGTAACGGCTCTACTCATTTAGGAGAAAATCTCCGGCTTGGTGCAATTTGGGAACTACCTGACAGGGCATGGACGCACGCAAAAAAAATACGGTCTCAACTCCGCAAATGTGACTTTTATATTCAGATTGTACATAAATGGGATGACAAAGACAAAGTATACAATGGCACAAGATAACATTTCCCCAGGACCACAGTGTAGCGACTAGACAAGTAGAACAAAGGCTGCATATAACATGGGGATTCACTCTGCAATGAGGCTCTGTTATTAGAGTCTCTGTGTGTGTGTAAACAGGCACACAATTTGACGATATTAACAATTCATGACCTTAAACCTGACAAGCAGAAAGACATTTTTGCATTTTCGCACAATACATCCCCCCCAGTAAGAAAATTCATTCTCCACAGATTGACACACAATCATCAGGCAGGTTTGCTTGCATGGCCTCTCCAGCCCCAGGCAGCTTTTGTCAAAGGTGCACAGCGCTGTAAAATGAGACAGCGAGGGCACAGGTGCACTGTCTGTGGGAGTGTGCACAATCGCGTTCCCGCATCTCCTCTTGCCAAACCCCACCGCGGGTCGTTTTCGCTCGACTGGCTGCAGCCAGAATTATGGGTCTTCACCTGCCATGAATCGCAGGTATTAAAAAATAAATAACCACACGGATGACAGCAAGGCTGGTGGTGGGCTGGGCTGAGGGATGGAGAAGCTCGGGGGGGGGGGGGTCTGTCATCTCAGGGAAACCCCCATCCTCTGGTAGTTATGGGGTATTGATTATTGCGTCACAAACGCGTGATGAAGGGTCCGGCTCAAACGTGCCACGCAATTTGCCCTCACACAAGCGTATCAGACAAAAGACACCCCCAGGAATGTGCCCAGTCTCATGGGTGCTCACAAACACACACCTCTCATAATAAGGCGCAGTCGTAACCCCACCCTAAAAGGACTAATTGATAAAAAACAGAACCAACTCAAGACAGAAAGAAGCTTTTGATTTTGAGACAGTCTGCATTTCTGGGCTTTTGAATTTGTGTGTTGGAGAACATAAGCTGTCCAACACACACACACACACACACACACACACACACACACACACACACACACACACACACACACACACTTCCAGGACTCAAGGGCTGACAGTGACACCAAGTATTGACCACAATCTGTCACCATGGAGACAGTCATAGGGTCGCAAAAACAATCACAACTGGACTGTACGCCACACACACAGCAAATTCTTCTGTGAGTCACAGACACTGCCAGCTATCAGACCACACTGATCCTCCCTCAGTTTCCAGCCCCTCATCCCCTCCTTAGCCACACTTTTATAACAGAAGTGTGCCAGCTGTACAGGAGCTGTGATGTCCCAGCACGCTCTCTGCTGCACTCCGTCACACTCTGATTTTCCCACCCTCCCTTATCCCCCTAAACAATCACAGTGTACCACGTCCTTGTCCATAGCTGCCCATCCTTTTGTGTTTCAAAACTTCACTAAGACTGCATTAAAAACATTTTCATTGAATAATGTGATTCTGCGACTGACAACTTCCACCAGACACGTGGTGTAGGCTGTGTGTTCCCCGCTCCCCACAAAACAAAGTAACCAACGTGGAAAAAAAAAAATAAAGCAGGTCATTAAAAAGAACATCAAGTTAGGAAGACCGGGCAGCAGACATTTTCCTGGATCTTCTGGTCATGATCACCGGATGAGATGACTGAAACCCTGATTCCCAAGGGGTCACGCTCTCCCTACATACGCACCTCTTGTCAGGGTGCCACTCACCTTGCGGTCACGGAAGCCGACCCGTAGCTTCTTCTTCTTCTCCTCTCCTTCAGAGGCCGACTCCTCGCCATCACTCCTGCTGGCCTCCACTGATTTCTCAGAGTCCGACTCCGCCCCCTTCTCGAGACCTGCCTGCTGCGACTCCGCCCACTCGTCACGTCGGACCGACTGGCCGGCCTCAGCGTGCGCCCTGAGCGTGACAGTCAAAGCGTAAATATCACATTTCTGGTTTTCACAACCGGAAATCCCAACATTATAAAATCCTCTTCAAACCAGCAACATTTTCTCTCGGTAACAGCAAGAAACCAAACTGGGACAAATAAGGACAAGAAGATCATTTTAACAGCACGTGTTAGATGAGGCCTACAGTTCAAATTGACTAAAATGGGACTGTCAGCATCTCCGAACAGCCGACTGTCCCATTCACTCATTTCCTGTTTCGGAGAAAATTGAAAACAGTAATAATAAACAGTAGGGAGGCTGCATCGCTGTCCCAAGGATGAGTAGATCTATTTAAACAGAGAGTACGAGTGCCAGGGACCAGCCTGCCACAGAGCCCTGTCAATCATCTGGCCCTCCCTTCACTTGCCCATGCAGCATGCTTGGCCAGGTTTAGAAACTGTGCTGCAGTGACTCCGCCCAATAGGTCTCACCAATTAATGAGGTCCAAATGTAGCTTCCAAAGAAGCACCTTAAACCTTCACTTTACTTGCCTTTAGAAAATGACCAGTACCGAGGGTAGAACTGGTCTTGGTCTTTCGATCAAGGGCCTACCTATTCCAGAGGAGTCCGGCACCAGCAGACGCCCCCGTCACACCCATCAGAGTCACCAGCATGAGTCGCCGCCGATCCGGGTCTCTTGTGGCACCGGCATGATATCGCCTTGACAACCGCGCCAGCTCTACCGTGGCCGCTGACAACAGCCGCAGGCGAAACATACTAAACAAGAAAGGAAAAAAGACAACGCGGTGGAGAATGCCAAATTAGAACCAAAGACTACAACGATTACAACCAAAAAAAAAAAAAAAAAAAAATCAAATACCTAATCCAAGGACCACAATGCTTCGATCAGCAATGTCATCGTACGCTCACAAAGAAGTCTTGACAGGCTGCCCCAGGCAGGACGATAAGCCATTTTTTAAAGAAATCAAACCACAGGCTTCAAAAGTTGACCGAGACGAAAGGCTGGTCACAGAACGAGGAGTGGAAAAACCACCTCAACTTCACCTTGACTTCAGCACGACTTTCGGTCCAGTCAAAACAAGGTCCTGTCAAATAAACTTGCTATGCAGCACAGTGCCCTCAGCCACAAGGCAATGTCCCTTATGACCATTAAAAACATGCCTCGCAAAAGCTAGCTAATGACAAGAAAGATCTAAGAGCTTTAACCAATGGTTTCCCCTTCAGGGCATTTTAAACAACACATTTCATGCATCAAATTTTGTATTATTAATACCACTAAATGATAAAAGCGAAAAAAAAATCTTCAACTGGTTGAGTTGCTTTTTGAAGAAACCCTAATCTCTAGGCAGAATGGCAACAGTCAGTTCCTAAGACTGTCAGCACTGTGGGAAATCAGTTAGCAATTAGGATTTAATCCTAGGTCCCTCTTTGCATCCCAAACAGCTCTGTACGCTCCCTCAGGGGTTCGGAGCAGACACCTGTCAATATCTTATTGTCAAGCGGCACCCCGATAGCCACCACAATTCGGCAAAAAGAAGCAAATGCTAATGAGAGACAGAGGCCTGTGACCGTGGGGCCGACTGAAGCTGCCGATGTCTTTGGGGGATCAAGTATGCGGTAAGCCTCCCTGGCCAAATGACAGGGGCAAGCAGTGTGGGAAAGATGGAACGACGGACTGGAAAATTAAATTAAATCCAGGTTATCCTATATTATGATATACCATCCGTCTTCCGACCGTTTATCCAGTACAGGGAGGCACAGGGGAGGCTTGGAGCCTATCCCAGGTGGCACACAGCACAAAGGCAGAGGACATCTCAGATGCCATGCCAGCCCATCACTGGACGATATTATGGACAAGTATGCGCTTAACTGGTACGCAAGTACGCATGCGCAATAACAATCACGAGTGCGTGACGTCACTGGTGTCACTACGGCGCCTTGGCGTACCTGAGAATCAGGTCATGAGCACCTCATATCGCGTCTACACGTGTTTCTTTATAATATGTCCAAAAAAACAACAGACATTAAGCAGCTACTTCGGCGTTAATCCACCTGCAAAGAAACGGCAACCGAGCCGGAGCGGGAAAAAAAAAAAAAAAAAAAAAGTTTTTCTGAAAAGTGGCTCGAAGATGTGCCGAAGCTTGAAGCTAATGATGAGCGAACGGAAACGTGGTGCAAAATATGCCGCTCGCATCCACATGTGGCAGACAAAACAAGTGCATTTTACACAGGCTCAAAGAATTTTAATCATCCTTTCTTTGACAAACATGAAGAAAGCAAGAAACACTTGAATGTGGTACAAGCTATTTCTAATAAACAAGCTAGCCAAGAAGAAACATCCAGGCGCCCACTGGCTAGTTGGCGAAACAAGCTGAATGAAGAACAACGGCAAGCTCTGTGTAATATTTTTCTCCTCGCCTTTCATAAAGCTAAAACACGCACGTCCCATGTCTTCCTTTGCTGAGGATATTCCTTTACTGGAGCGGCTACGAGTAAACGTCGGAGGTGCGCATCATTCAGGCGAAGGGGCAACGCGCGCTTTATCAGCGGGCCACGTTGGCGTCTGGTGAATCTTGGGGACTGATTTTTGATGGATCCGAGGACATCACTAAAACCGAGCAGGAGGTCGTTTACATCGTGTCTGTGTCCAGCAACGGAGAGCTTACAACGGACTTCCTCGGACTGACCGAACCGGGTATTGACCGAACCGCTGTTGCCAGCCATTCAAATGCCACTGTCCACGAGTGATAACAGTGACTTGCAGCATATCTGCACAGAACGTTTTCAGTGTTTTCTGGCCAACACGCTTGACATTGGCAACATTTTGAAGACCACATCTATTAGGTTTCACAAGGAAAATCTGACCATTGGAGAACGCAAGGATGAACTCACGGTAGCCATTGGACAGTTCACACTTCTGCTCGATGGTGAAGGCTACTACAGGACGCACACTGTTTCTAATGCTGACAGGGACAAGACAAACTTACTCAGGGGGTTAATTGAAGAGTTTGAAATCAGATGAGACTCCCTCAAGTCATGTGATCATTTCTTAGTATTTGATCCTTCAGCTTGGCCTCAGGAAAAGCAAGACCTCCACCGTTTTGGCAACGCAACAGTTTGCACCATTCATCAGAAATATGATGCCACCTTGCAACTTGACAGAGACACCACAGCGAAAGAATGGATGCGCTTAAAGCAAGCTTGGCAGCATCCTCTGTGTATGACTTGGTTCCACATAATAAATACAAGCAATCGAGATGCTTACTCCAATATCATCAAGGTTGTTAAACTGTCTCTTACACTGCCTTTGAGCAGTGCAGACCGTGAGAAGGGATTCTCACATCTAAACATAATTAAAAAAAAAAAAAAAAAGCAAGTATAGATCTCGTCTGTCACATCCTCGCCTCACAGCCCTGATACACATTCACCTGTCAAAGAAGACCACAGAGACATCTGACCCAATGCCAGCTGTTGACCTGTGGATGGAGACAGCTAAGAGGAGGCTCAACCGGGGACAGGGAGGTGCATCTGCAGCATCTTCATCATCTATAATGCAGGAAGCTGAGGTAGAGGACTGTGAGGTGGACAGCGAGGAAGACTACACTTACTAAGACCTCGCTACATATGGGGTGAGTACCAAACACCATCTCCTGGTACTCACCTGAGTAACTCACTGAAAAAGTTAAGAGCAATAACTAGAAGCAAAAGTGTGTCAATCAGCACATTTACCTTACATTTCAAAATTTTTTTTACACATTTTCGGAGCAGTAAAACAGGCATTGATTTTTTTGTGACCTTAGGAGCTACAAAGTTGTAGAGTACAGTACATTTTACACTAGCTTTGAAAGTTTGAATAAAATTGAACTGTCATACTAAAAGAAACCTACATACAGAATATCATGCAATTCTAAAATCTAAATTAACTAGAAATTATTTAAATTTGTCATTTTACATACTTAATGAAAACGCAAGTACGATCCAGAGTCTGCGTAGCACATCATTCGAGGACATAGTTCAGAAACATGAAGGTTGTTGGGTCAAGTCCCAAAAAAGGCACAGTACCAATACCCTTAAGACCTCAATTTCCTGTCATGACAAAACAAGGTACCGAAAACAGGCAAAAACAAAAGGGGAAAAAGTCCCTTTGCCCTGCTCTGTAAAACAACTTCTAAAGTTTATGGCAGCGGCTTCAGATAGAGACATGCTCACTGAACTGGGAACCTATCTACAGAGTACAGCAAACCGGGCCCCTCAAAAGGCCCAGGAAAGGCTTCAGCAGAGCAGGATGTGGTATTAACCCCCCAACCAACTCATTTTTCACAGCCGCACGGTTCTCTACCACATCCACCCATCAGAAGTAGGCCCTCCTTTTATTAGGTAAAGGATGCAGCGTGGCCTGCGCCCACCTTCCCCTCAGCAACAACCCAGCCAACAGACGGATTCCAGTTCATCGACTGGCTACTGTCCCGAGTCCCGACACAAGACCCGGTGAGGCAGGCCTGCCGTGGGCCCCAAAGCACATCGTAGGGTGATCCTGTTAGGTCCAGGGTTCTGTATACTGTGTATAAATACCTAATATGGCACATGTGAAGAAACAGTAGATCCAAAGCTTTCAGTCAAATCAATGCACAAAGACATTACCTATGGTAACTAGTATTCCCTATCAAAAATCAATTGCTACTTGCGATTTTTTCCAAGATAGTAGCTGTTGGTCCAAGCCACAGACACCATCAAAATTTAAGCTTATTACAAAGGGATACCATTTAAATGAAGTCTATTATACTAAAGTGTAGAAAGGAAAAGAGCAGTTGGGAAGACAAACAGATCAGATTGGAATAAAGTTTTAAACTAAAGGAATAATTCAATACGCATGCAAAACAGAACAATCAAATAGCATCTGTTTGTCAGTAGTATCTTTATTTTGTTTACACCGAAATCATTTTTGCACAAATGTTAGCAAGTCAAATCACATTCAGTAGCTCTTCAAATATTTCATGGGGGAAAGAAAAAAAATAATAAAATCTACAAATTGTAACGTTGAAAGGTACAACTGCGGTTTCTGTTTACGGATTGCCCCCACTGCTGAATCTCAGGGTAACCTACACTACAAAATTTTAAGTCCCTTGAATTTTTAATGCATCACCCTGCCTAAAACGTACCACTACTGTAGTTAAAAAATAAAAAAAAGAGTACAATTACCATGCCGTCTTTATAAGCATCCTTGAAGGATAAAATTTAATTTCTTACAGCGTAATAAGTTTAGCGAGTGCTTTTAACGACGCTAGGGAATGTTAAAAATGAAGCCCTTTTAATTTATCTATTGATGTTAATATGAATTTGAGGGACAACATGAGCAACCTCATTATCCCCCCCGTGAGTGACTGACTGCCTCAGGTGAAAAATAATGCAGCATGGATCTCAGAGAACTCAGCAGGAGGACTTTAAAATTATAAGCTAGTTGGACGATTTCAGTGACAACAACCAAGACTTGCATCACGAAGAAGATCAACTTAAGCACCCTGAGAAGTGCGAAAGAGACAGAAAATTGCTTAGCCACCTTTCTTTATGCTAATGTTCCTAGCCAACTAGCTAACTACCCGACAGTTCGTAACAGCCGGTATTTAGTTGCGATTTGCCGCGACAATTAATGCGATCGACCCTACCAACCGCACTATATTCACCGCCCTAGCGCTGACTAGCTCTGTAGTTATCCACAGATCTATCTTAGCAAGTCACTACCGCTCCTGGGTGTTCGGCTTACGCTACTATCGTAACGAGTGAACGAGCCGCACGACGTCTGTTCAAACACAACATGCCGTACGCACGCACGCACGCTCTGAGAATACGCGTACTTTAACACGTACTGTATATCGGCACCTCATCAGCCAGCTATCACTGGCTAACAAAACGGCGACTCGCGAAACGTAGACCACAAAACACATACTTACTTCGGTTCCTCTGTGTTGTTACAGTATTGGGTGGGTGGGGGGGGGGAAGTCCCACGCGTGAGATTTCCTTAGGAATAAAGCAGGAAACGACTTTCAGAGTCGTCCAACAATCCCCCGTTCCCGGTACCGCTGCGCCTAGCGAGCTAGTTTGTCTGGTGGCTTGATGTAGGCCGCTGACACACCCCTTTCTGGGCGTCACCACACCGGGGCTTGATCTGCCTTTGTCTCCACCCACTGCGGTTCAACTCTTGTTTGTAAACACACTTTTTGAGAGGAAGCCGCAACTTACTCTTTAATAAAGGGGCGTAGTTACAGATGAATGGACTGGGGGGGGATAACATTTAAGTTTAATACCGTATAAGTTTCTCTGGAAATTTCAGAGCACTCTGAGAAAAAAGTCAGAATCCTGACATTAGAGTCAGAGGCTGGCTACGGAACTCAGGCCACATGCAAGACACCGAGCAGAGTACACAGAGCTCCTTTCCTTGTTTAGGGCCATAAGTGGAGATGTCAGTGTTGGTGGAACATGACACAAAGCTCTTGCCCTTTTAATACACGCGCATCGATCGGATCGCTTTATTCGGCGTTCGTGCAAATATTTCATTCTGAGGAATGACTGTATTCCGATCGACAAAAAACTACCTTGTAAGCATGGCTACTGACGTGAAACACTGAACAAGTGCGCAAAGTGGGTTATTACGGGTAACTGTTATCACCTGAACAGGTTAACATCATGTTTAAAGTCATCACAGACCTGATTTACATGTTACATGCTAACGTCTTCCGTATATTTTACAGAAGCACCATCCATCCATTTTTTTTAATCGTGCAGCCGTAGCAAACATTACAAAAGCGCACTTTTTTCTAATAATATTGTAGCGGCACGGACTGTGCGATTGTGGGTAACGTGGATTGCCTCACCGTATTTATCTGTGTGGGGGCTTGCGGGGCTAACCCCAGCGTTGTACAGTTTGTTGTGTTCGGTTGAGTGGGTGTTATTGTGCATGTGTGGCTGCATTTGAGTGCTGATTAGCTCCAATAAAACCACCTTGTTTTAAACGGCAAGATATCTCCCCCTCCTGCTTGTCACAGTATTTTCTGATGTGTACATGCAAAAAGTCATTAAATATTAATAATCAACAAAGTTTGTGTACTGGGCCTTTCATAAAGCAGACTTAAGTGGTAGGTGAATTAATGTAAGACTTATTCACGTAGCAAACTTTTCTGCTAACACAGATGTGAAAAATCATTTTGCCTTGCAGTTCTGCTCTCATATTGAGTTGATGAATGTTTTTGCATTCCCTTTGAAGCTTGGGCGTGTGTGTAATACAATGTATGTGTCTGTATCTGTATCTTTGTCTTATTACTGGCCTTTGTATGAGCAGGCCACAAAGAGCTTTCCTGATTTTAATAGCCGTCGATGACATTATTTCATATTCAGTTATGTCTTCAGTGCGGAATTAGGATAGGATATTAAAACAAGCACGCACAGTTTGTTGATATGAATAACATTTACTTCCAAACTAAAGCTATTTATGGAAGAGTAGACTTTAATAATACAGATCATCGAATAAAAGTGTTCCGACTCATCAGACATTTTCTTCACCCAGATCACGGAACTGAATAAATATGGAGGTAATGCCTGTGTACACGATATGCATACAGATAGTGAAATGTATAAGTAATATTTGCTTTCCCAAGATTTGTAGACACTGTGTATTGGTTCTTCATGTTCAGTTATATTACTGGTAGGGAATCTAGAAAGGAACTGCGATAAAGTTGGACAACAGACTACCTCAGGAGGAAGTACTTGTATCCCTCAGTAGTAGGGTTTGAAGTTAGAATCCCACCAATGCTCTGTGAGTGGAATTTGCATGTTCTGCCCATGTTGTGCAGTTTCCCTCACGTGGTATGGAGGCATGAAGTTTTGAAGTTCGGTAAACTGTTGATGACCATAGTGTAAGTGTGCTCAGTAACGGACAGCCATGCTTTGCTGGGTGTCACATGTGTCCTGCATAGAATGGGCTCTAGGGCCCCCGCACCCTGCAGTAGGTCTGTAGCTTAGAAGATGGATGGATGGATGGATGGATGGATGGATGGATGAGATAAATTAAATTCTTTTCATATGTTTGTTTGTCTTGTAAGAGTCACAACTTGCATTCATTTTCTCACTGTTATCTTAATGGTTGACTGAGTCATATGTTAGGCTTCCACAAGACAATTTATGGGGGTTTTAATAAAAATGTATTCCTTCAGGTTCTTCCAAGTTGACATTCTGAAAGACGCGTAAGCATTTTGCAGCTTCTATCACTTGCTCACTGACACACAAAATCTTGTTTTTTGATTCAGTCGAGCCAAATTTATGTGATATCACGGACTTGGTTTCATTATCAACATTGTGACGAGGGTTTGACAGCTAACAATAATAATTAAAGCCCTATGAAAGAATCAACAAGTTATGTGTTTCTTATAATCACAAAACACATGCAGAAATAGAACTAACATGTCTTTTTAACAATGTGAAATATTGGCTCCACTCTGTTTAGCATTGCATCCAATGGGAACATTAATCTTGCATGAGAAGCTGTCTCCCAACTATTGTTGAGTGGAAGCTTAACGATGATACCATCCCTTTTATACTTGTACTCTATACGGCTTTCACGGCTGATTCAAAGACAGGAAGTTGTACGTATATGGTATAACAAACATAGGAAGACAATCAAAATGGAGTTGGTGTAATTACACTGCAGACCACATACTCACCATGGCTGTTATTGTCAGGAACTTGCAGCTGCTTCGAATCACATACAAAGTAAAAATTCACTCAGTTGAGCAGTGGTATTACTGTACCAGAGTTTTGCTTTCAAACTTCATCGTTTTCCCAAGCCTACCCAAATAGAGCGTTTTTCTTCGAGTCCTCCATAGTCCAATTCTTCTGGTGAAGAAGCAAAGGGTAGTCTTATAACTTTATGTTAATTTGTTAGTGCATAAACAAAAAACTACCTCCTGAAACAGTGTACACACATGACTGAAAAAAGGAAGGAGTGTTACCATTGGCTGTCTTTATAAGTGCTGGGTATTATGCCGCCTTCACAAATGCCCATTTGGCTACGGCTTGAATTTTATGTACGTGCTTCAATGGTCATTTTCTCTGTTGAGTCATTTTCAAGTTGTAAACCTTTCATGTCTGCTTATTTAACAATTTTTTCCAGTCCAGGGATTCAGAGCCATGTTCACATTTCGTACGTCGCCAGGAACGTGTTAGTGTGCTGAGCTGAGGAAGCAGGTTCTTAGTTAAAGGCAACCAATGAAATTCTAGCTTTGCAGGCAGGAGTTCATTGCCGTAATAAATTCTCTGGGCTTAGATACACTGCAGTGGCTCAGTGGTTATTGTTTTTAGAATTCAGTTCTTGGGGTCCATTACAGAAAGCAGGCTTAACAAACCCTGTAGTCAAACCTGAATTCTGACTGGAGAAAACTGAAATCCTGACTGAGAAATTTTGGGAATCGACCAATCCTGAGATTGGGCTTTCAGTTTTCTCCATTCTTCATTCTCCATTCAGTTTTTCTCCATTCAAGCTTGACTGCAGGGTTTGTTAAGCCTGCTTTCTGAAATGGACCCCTGATGCTTTACAGTTAATCTAGTTATGCAAATTTACATTCAACACCAATGCATTTATATAAAATACAATTGAACGAACATAGAAATAAGTAGACACCAATAACTAACGTTAAAGAATTGAAATCCTGAACATTATCCTGCATTTCTCTTTTATATTGCTGCTAGTATACTTAAGCTTTCTCTGGCAAAAATTGTTTAACTTGCTGTTTATCAACTGCATTTTTCAAAACCTGACAATAAATAGACAAGTTTCACAAATCCCTCAAGTTTTCTGACATATTTCAAATCACTAAGACTATTTTGAACTGTTTGCATCACAGCTTACAGTCTCCATCTGTTTCCTCTACACATTTCCAAGATGTATCTTACAATCTTATGATTGGTTGTAGACTTGTGATACAGAGTAAAGTATGCCTGACAAAAGCTTTTCATGCCATCTTTGAAAAATTATTCTATAAAAGCAATTGTTTTAATAATGACAAGGGTGAGTTGGAATTGTTTTGGAGTAAGAGGATCGTCTTCTGAAATCTGTCACTGTTAACATACAATTCATTAGCCAGTTTCTTTACCTGCTACAGTAATAGTATGTGTCTACCAGTGATATTAATTTTTATAATTTAAGCATTTGATTGTATGTGGGGTAATGTGCAGTTATTGGTTGCTTCTGTTTAAATACAAATTCTGCTTTAACAAAGATGTGTGATGAGTCATAGCTTGACCTCCACGATCTGAGCTGCCGATCCTAAAAAATATATTGCAAAGTTTGTAAATTTTATTTTTAGACCTTCTCATCAGTGGAAGGAGGTCAGCTTTTTCAGATTATTAATGTTCTTCTGATGACTGTCATAACTGCCTCATTGGCAGTGGTGTCACTAACGGGAAATGAAATGTCCACCGCTGTGGTACATGTAATTCATCGATGTTGCAGCTTAAAGTAAGATTATAGGAGAATCATTAATGCTACTAATCATAAGCAAGCAAGACCATGCTAACCATAAATATTTTCTCAGTTTTAAATAATAATCAGCAGGTTTTGCAGAGTTTAGTTATTTTAATTTACAGTAAATTATACATGATTTATAAGGTTGCTTGGCGAGTACCACTTATTAATAATTTACCTAGATCGATATGCATATATTTTGTATATGGTCCGTAAATTCTTTTTTTTTCCGTATCTTCATTCACATCTGCGTTATGCTATTCTGAGCTATGATACCAGGATTCCTCCTTGGATCTTGAACCTGCGGAAGGTTTGAAAGCAGGATGGGACACGCCTTCCAAAAGGGATCCTACTTTCTTGGGTCTGTTTTCTCAGATAATGTGGGAGGAGACATAAGCTTCTTTAGCCAGTCTGTGGCAGGAAAATGGACTCCTACTGGTTCATCTGAAGTTCTTTTCTACACTCAGCATAAAGTCTTAATTTTTTTTTTTTTTTGGTTCCTGGGTAATACTGTTGTTGGTGCTTTATGTAAATATTTTTCCAATGTTTGCATATCATTTCATTCAGTGTGTTAATTTATATGTTTAGAACGTAGGTGTTGCACAAATAATACAGATGTTTCAATTATGCTTCAGGGATGCTGCAAGCGAATTACTCAATGACAGGCATCTGCTAACATGAAAGCTAAAATAAAGTTCCTGTCTAATGCCGAGGAAAGATGAGCATGAGCTCAGATTAGAGATCTAAAGAAACTGTGTAGGGTTCCCACAGTTCCCTGCCTGCAGTGATGACTTGTGTTTTAGGAATCAGCCTTAACCCTGTCCCTTACATCTTTCAAAGGATCACAGGGGCAATTCCCTCTTAAATAAGGCAGCATGCCTAGGGAGTCCCTTCCCCAACCATAAACACGGACACTACACAGCATCTCGCTCTTACATCAAACGAGGCATGTTCTCCCATCTCTCAAACTGCCGAGTAGAATGCCGAGAATGTGTCCTGCCTCAGCCACAAGGAATGATGCAATCAATCCTCGCTTAGACCGAGAACTTTCTCACATTCCAGCTTGCCTGCTGCGTGTGTATTGCATGTAAAACTGAGTTTTCTCAGCGGCTATTAAAAAAAAACTCTAACCGGTGTCGACAAGATTTTTTGACAGTCACGCCCAAGCCTGTGTTAATGGCTAGGCAGAAATTTTTGAGGGGGAAAATGTGGGACTCTCTCAGAAATGCACTGGCGCATTCCTTGCACTGTTTTAAACACCTTTCTGCCATGGCAGCATTACAGAGTGGCACAAACACGCAAATGACAGAATGATGTGCATAAATGTTTCGGAAACGGAAAGCCCCAGAAGAGTCTGTCTTGTCTTCTCCCCCCCCTTTCTCTGTTACTATCCGAGCCTCATTCTCGTGTGCCCCTCTGTTTCTGATACACTCCGTATGTCGTTGCTTTGAGTCAGATCTTTCTGATTCACGCCGCAGAAAAATAAAGAATCTATCTATCCCTGGGGTTTATGAAAAGCTTTTTTGTGTCACATGAAATGGACACCTTTAATTTCTAACCACAGAAGTGCTTCGTGTCCCTGTAAAATATAAAGTTTTGCTGCAAGCCAGTGTTACTAAATCGCTTTCCTCAGGGTTTCTACGGCAACCCGTTAAGGAAGTCCTTTATGTGCCAAACTGGTTTGGTGTGATAATGTGTTTGCACAAAATTTATGAAGACTATAGTATGCCATGTCATGATTTGTTTCTTGAGGGAACAAAATCTGTTAAGGCAATAAATAACCCAAGCGTCCTTCAGCTCCTAAGTGTTAATTTTCAGGTTAATGGAGTGTGTATTGTGCTGTGCTGGGACTCCCCAGGTGCTTCGCTCCAAGCTTTTACCTTTCACACTATAGAATGCATATTCATATATTATTGTAATGAAAGGTTTGTGCGAAATCTCAAAGAATCCCTCCCTAATAGCCACAGATATCATTAAGGTCAAAGACATCCAGAACCAGTCCGGTGCGGCACGTGTTGTGACGTGCGGCCCGTGCTCAACCGGACACCCTGGAATTTTTTCAACAACACACTCCCAAATGGCAACCTTTAGTCTCCGATTCACCCGAATAGCACACCTTTGGAATGCGGGAGAACTGGAGTATCGAGACGACATACGTAGGCACTGTGGGAGAACATGAGAACATGCAGATTCCACACAGACAGTGCTGGAATCAGATTTTGATCTGCAATCTCGGAGACCTCGGGCAGTGGGATTATTTTCTGAGCTACTGCACACACGCTGCAATAATTGTTTTCAAACAGTCAACATTTTAATTCAATTACATGTAAATCGGTGCCGTTTAGAGGAGAATTGTTCCACGGGTAACACTTTGGCCTCGTAAGGTCTCATTTCGGAGTCCCCGTTGCGTGTGTTAGGGTTTCGTGTTTCTGTAAGTTTTCTCCCACAGCCCACCTATACAAAAAGACACTGTTTAGGCGAGGGGGTGCCCTTAAATCACCACATATGTGTGCGGTGTGGACCGGCATCCCATCCGGTCGTTCTCCATAGGATGAGCCCCAGGCTTACTGCGGTAAAGTAGTCATAGAAAATGTTTGGGGTAATTAATTACTGCCTTCCTTAGTCTCTCTCTCTGGTGTGTTCCACACATTTTCTCCTTATTGTCCTCCCCGGTGGAACTCAGTAGCGAAAGGTATTCCACGTTGCTCCCAGTTCCAAAAAAAGAGATTACAGATGCTGCCGCCTGCTGCTGGGATCCCCTGCGTTTTTCATTGCTCGCTTTTTCGCAGCAAGTAGCAGCATTCCTGCTACGTGCCAACGCTGCAACATCAGATTCGCCGTGGCACCCCTCGACAATGCTGTTAATGCGTCACGTCAGCATTCGAGTTTCCTCGCCCTCTTCTCCCCATTAATCTCTCAGTCCCGCTACAATCTGCCATGGACTGAGACAATAACAGCAGTGAACCCCGATGCACAGACGCCCCTGTAGTCTCAGGTAGATTTAACCAGACCGCGATCTGAAGTCCAGAATGCAAGAGTCTAAGCGGGTCAATAGGCAGAACAAGCCACAAGACTTCTCAGTAGTGCTGTCAGCGTTAACTGACACAGTGTATCTGTCTCCCTGTAATGTGTGATGAGCTGAGGGGGCAGGTGGCTGGACTGTTCCATCTACTAATTATAGAGCTTTAGGACTTGAGCGTTTGCCCAGCCGCGCTCAGCCACTTGACTGTTAATATCTACGAAAAATGTTCCACTCTTTAGCTTAAGGGTCTTTGACGTGAGAGACATCGACGGTGACTGAATACAGCAGGAGTTGCCAAGTTTTGACAAAAGTGGTCATATTTACTCGACTTCTTCGCCATGTTGTTGTAGAGCTGAATATAGGCCCTACCCTGATGAACATTCATTAAACCTGGTGACCTGCCTAGCAACCGCAAAAACTATTAGCCTTTCAGTACAGTCTGATGCAAACCGTGATCGCCCTATTGTGAAAGTCTGAGCGACGTGGCGAAAGATACGTCAATTCTTCTAATGCCCACACCCCCACACCAGTTCAGTGATGGAACTTACATAAGCCCAGTTTGTTTGTGCTCCAAACGTCTTCACCAGCACCTTCAAAGGCAAGATACTGTAGTTTTGTCAAACTGAGACGGAATGAATTTGACTCAGGATGTGTGAAGGCAACAAGGTGACATTTCTGAGAATTCCTGGTCATACCGGAGCTTATTTTTGTATGGGAATCTCTACACGTACACAAAAACATGTTTGTCTCCATGTGTGCTTGTGTTGGTGCAGATACGAGACTTCGCTCCGAGTGTGAGTGCCTGTACCCAGCTGCTAACCGTGGGCAGTGGTCGGGCGTGCGGCCCATATCCCGCCCATTAGACCTCAGCGAAGAGGAGAGGACGAGGCTCTTTCATATATGGGCATTGAGCCTCTGCAGAATAAATAATTCAAGTTCATTCTGGCCCTTGCCCTCTTTCCCAGATACAGAGTCTACAGTAGATCCGACAGATGGGAGATGAGCGTGAAAGGATGTGGCCCTGAGCTGTCAGCCATCTGAATGCCATAGTCGGTGGCTCATCTGCCTGCCCTTTCCATTATATGAACCACAATGTCCAGTCCTGACTTTAGAGGGACCGTGGTAAAGCTTCCTTCTCAATCAGTCTCCATACGCATGTGTTGTGTATAGTATTGCAACAGGTCAATAATCTTTTCCAGGGTTTGTACATGTCTGTGTGTGTGTGTATGTGTGTGTGTGTGTGTGTGTGTGTGTGTGTGACATGCTTTGTGATATCGGCGGGCGCAGCGTCCTTCCTGCTCATGCAGATAAGTAGCAGGCTGCCAGCTGTGGAAGGAAATGCTCTTAACTGCCATGTAGAAGATTTTCATTTCATTCCTTCATTCTGACTTTCTCGAACAGCTCTGGTCGCCCAGCAGCAACTAAGACCCAAACTGAAGAGTGTAACAGAAAAAAATACACAAAGCTGGTTTCAGCTCATGCATGTTTTTCAGGAAAAAAGACTCCTGCCTATTCTATCTGTGGCAAATGTAGCTTGTCTTGTGACCCATCAGAGTCCTGCAACTAACAGCCGTGACCGTCCTACTCCTGTTGAGAGCCACGTGTGGCGGCCGCATCGGCCTGCCATTCGGCTGGATTGAGACACGCGTGCAAGACTCAACGAGTCAGCAACAGGTGCCTGTCAAACAGAGCACAGCAACTGGAGATGGACTATTTCGAGAAGCCAAGAGGCCCGGATGAGCATCTCTTCGATCGTAACGGTGCACACTTCTACATGTGGATCACGGGCAGGTTCTAGACTACAGATCATTTGAACGGGAATTTCAGAGAAAGCATTTTTTCACACAATAGCATATTCTGGACTTGGTTGTATGGATTATAGTGGTGATAATAAATCTTTCTAGTGCATCACACCATAGGTGTCACGGCTGTCACACCAAGAAGATAGCCACCGGGCTCCGCCCTGAATACAAAGATAAACTTAAAAGAACACAAGGCAAGAACAGGGTGGCTGGGAATGGGGCACGAGTGGACAAGACAAGGGAACTATCATGGACAAGACAGGCAGTGACGCAAACAAAAGCACAGCAAAGACCAGAGGAGAGACTTAAATAGCACAAAACACAGATGGAACACGTGAGGGTAATCGGGGCAAGAGCAACTGGCAAACAAGGAAACAGGACCCGGAGTGCCGGAGCCCAGGTGCAGATATGATAATATGACCGTATACAGCATATGTTTGTATGTGTATGGGCCAGAGGGTTTATAGGACACATTACGTGGACGTAAAACGTGAGAGGATTACTCCAGCCCAATCAAATGCTGTCGGTAGGGTTTCCCTGTACTTAGTCGAATAATCCAACCCACGGTTTAGTTAGTAGGCATCATTAATGGCTGTCTCAGGTGTGAAAATTGGTTTGATTCTGTCACTTTCCAGTCAGAAGCTGATTTTTGCCTACAAAAATAGTTTAAAACCCCCAAGTCCTCTCAGAGCATGAGTGTGCACCCTTTGTTAATGGCACTTTTGGCCGTGCAGACGAATCTCGGGACTCTGTCACGAGATGATTCGCTCATGGGAGCAGCAGACAGAGTAGACCTTGGAATACGTTGTTTGTCCCCGGTCTGGTCATTAGCATTTATATTGCATCACCCACACAGTGTGGCAATCTACACCTGGGGCCAGCTGGGGATGGGGGGTGGGGTAGTTGGAGACTGCCTGGTGCAGTAAACAGTTGGTGAACTATGGCATATCCCTGAAATGAGCTTTAATTAAAGGCTTCAGTTTTGTTGTCCTGACGACTACCTACAATCCATGCTGGCCAGTCAAAGTTCCCCATATTAAGAATCCTGCAGCAGTCATCCCAGCATGTATAAAAGCAGGGATTTGATTTGCGCTTGAGCTGAATTAAGGATGCAAAAGCAGGAGAGCAGAAAACTGGTGTCTATGTTGCTTTCCTCATAAGGCAAGCGGTTTTGCCGAGACACGAATGGGTGAAGAGCCTTTCTACAGCCAGTGTTGAATAGCTAACTGAGTCAGTTATTTCACAGGAGAGAGCATTTGGTAAGGAACAGCTGGCTGAGAATCACTCCCATTCCATTGCTGAGACCTTCCAGAGCCACAGAATTCTCTCCTGCAGGGTGCCCACACATTCAAGTGGATATTGAACATGACATTAACGTGATTTTAATGTTTCTATGAACACTGCACATACTGTATGGATCACCATCACATCGGGGTTTGAAAATGCGGTACCTGCTCATTTGTACATTTTTCCCTCAGGCAGCAAGAATAGCAGGTGCAAAATAAGGAAGGAATTCTTTTACTTGTAGTAAATATGAGCCCAATATACACTTGTGTTTACTCTCAGGTCCATAATTGGTAGTGATGGGACAAATGAGGCTTCTAAACCTTGATTGGTTATTGGTAAAACATTGATTGGTAGTTTGGGATACTCCCACCTACCATGAGTTTTGAAACTTCCTTGGTCCCATTACTAATAAATAACATGTTTTGTGCATTTGTCAAACTGAGTCTTAGAGAAATGTGATACCAGAATTTATGACGTTTAATTTGTTTGATATGGGATTCAAATCAACTCCACTTAGTGTTATTGTCTTGTGCCCTGCTTCACGTCTATGATATTTATGTCAGTTTCTTGCACTCACTCCAGTTTCCACCGATGCACTAATGATGTATAAGTTGGCTCGGTTCTCCATAAAAAATAGTATTGCCTTGTGTACCTGACCCGTGGTCGGTTGGAATCTTGTCACCTAGGCTTCTTGGAATCGCTTCGTAGCTCGCTGAAGCCTTCCACTGGATATGTGTTTCTGGTAGAATGGGTGATAATGACACGTGTAACTTTCAGGCCCGCTAACGTTGCAGTACCCCTAGACGACTTCATAAACAGCAAGACCTGATCCTTAGTCAATATGAATGAGATTAAGTTTGTCATAAAGAGGATTCTCCTAAAGACCTCAGAATGAGGAGAAGCTGTTGATACCCATCAGTCTCGAGCAAAAAAACTTTAACCGGCAGCAGCATCCTTGCCAAAATATCTCCAGAAAACAAGGTATGAAATTGCTCAGGAAGTTACAAAAAGTCCAAAATACAACATGCACAGATCTTCCATCCTTCTCTGTAACCATGATTGAGCTCCTGTCAAGATTGCACGACTACTATCTGAGAAACACTAAGCAAAAAGTAGATATGGAGGCGTATAGCAGACACTAAGAACATGAAAGATTGCAAGAGCAACCTGTATCATCCCAAGAGGTTTTGGCAAAGCAAACTCTCCTCCTGCGTTTGATAATGAGATCATCACACCGATGACAGTAGCACCATGATTTTGGGCCACTCATTTAAGAGTGAACTCTGATAAATGAACTAAAGCTGACACACAGATGGCTCTTTTATTTGTATGAATAAAAAATGCTTGGCAGGTTTATGTAAAAAAAAAAAAAAGAAGTTCCAACAAGAAGGACAGCAGAGTGGCTCAGTGAGTGACACACCACCAGGGGTGTGTGAGCCGTTTGCCTATCCCCACTGTGCCTGTTTTGGTCTTCTCTATACATGCTAGTTTTCTCCCATAGTCCAAGTACATGCAGTTAGGTGAATGGGTGACTCTAAATTGCCGTAGTTTCTGAGCGTGGGCTCTGCGATGGACTGGCTTCCCATCCAGGGTGTTCGCTGCCTTGTTGTCTGATCTTTCTGCAATAGACTCCAGGCTCACTGTAACCTTGCACTGATAATTTGGTATGGGAGATGGATGGATGGAATTAATTTAAGTTTTAGATAGGGCTAGTTCATCTAAATTAGTTACAAGACTATGTTAGAAAACTGTATGGCAAGCCAGTAGGTTGTAAGGCCAGAAATGCTGCCGTGCCACCAAAAGCTGTGCATAGTGGAGTGAGCCAGAGCATACCAAAATGGGCCAGAGCGTACTGAAGATCACCCTGAGGAATTTTTTTTTCTTCACCAATGCCGTACAAATGTTAGTTGTTTCAGCACACATACACAACAATTAAGTACAATGTAAACTTCCTGGTCACATTTATTTTGTGGGTTGTTCAATGCAAAATAAATAGGATACGAATAGAAAAATATTCATTTCAGAGATGCTGAGGGACAGGAGATTAACAATTACTTCTTAACTCATTTAGTAGGTTGTGAGCAGACAGGAAAAAAAAAACGTACGTAAATCAATGTGCCTTATTTATAAGTAATAAGCTTAATTTTATAAACCGGGCTGACATGCAGCATTCTGCTAAAAGAGAGCTACACGGTGCATGTCATGCGAATGCTGAGAGAGAAGCAAGAACATCATGCGTGAAGTAGGTGTGTTTGACTAGAAGTCAACAAAAAGACAGGAAGTCGTTCAGCCGGCACAGCCAAGAGGTGCAGCGACCAGTGGACTCTGGCCTTTAGAGACTGAGATTTTGTTACCTGGGTGCAGCACCGCTGTTGCGGAATCAGATCTCCACCTTGTACAAATGAAGTGTTTAGTATTGTGGAAATCAAGCTTTTGGCATCTGTGTTGCCTTTTAAAAAACTGTGAAAACAAAGCATTAGAAAACTCATGTTGTTTATGTAAGCAATATGAGGTATTTTATTAGAGTATATGTAAAATTGCATGTCTGTTGGAATACGGACCATTATCCTACACTGGATAAACTGTAATTGAACTTCCTTATTAGTTTTATTGACTGACATGGTGTGAATGTTTGACGGTAAAGAATGTGTCATACTGCTATAAAGAGGAAATGAGTTTTGTTTCAGGTTATTCAGCTAAACAATCAGGTAAATCATCTAGTTGGGTAAATTTCAAATGTCGTTGGACTGTTTTGTTGCAGATGTCCCACTTAAGGGTTTGACAAATACGGTAAAACAAAAGTCAGTTGAGAAATAATAAATAAGAATAAATGTATTAATTATTCTGTTAACCTGTGTCGTGTAAGAGTACATTTTTCCTAATAGACATACACAATATAATTTGCCACCCAAACTACACAAACGTGTGCTAAACAAACCTTTTCACAACACTCAGGTTTATCTGTTCAGTCATTCTTGTACGATTCAGCTTACGTGTCATCGCTGTGCATTTTCTAGGTGTGATCAGCACTCGACAACCCCAGGGTATTTGTGTAGAGAAGGCCATCTCCTTGGCGACAGCAAAGTTTTCATATCTTAAGGTGCCGTGGGACCCCACGTGATCCTATCGGTAGCAGCAAACTCGGCCACGCTTGGGACCCAACCTTTTCAGGTCATATGTGCATGGCAATTCAAACGTGGGTTAAATAAATGAGTTCCACTGAATATAATGACAATACCGCTAAGATTAAATTCTGAAACTCCATTTCCCAGAATCTAACGTATGCAAGCTTTCGTTTCAAATTATTCTGTTCATCAACTGCTTTTTCCTTTAATTTATTTTTGTAATGCTTCATCTAAAAATAATGGATATTTATGCCCAGGTTTCAGGAAATGCTTTATTTTACCCCAGTGTTTGTCAAGAAATGCACAGGTTAAGATTCTGCAAGCAAACTAAATGGCACACCTTTGAGTATCAGACCGTCCGAACTGCAAAACCTTGATATTTGACAGGGATAAACAAGGTTTTATTTTTTTTTTTTTTATGTAATATGCAAATTGAAGTGACTCAAATCCATCGTCTAACCCAGTTTGCATATCCAGTGTTCATTTTTCCTTCATTTTCATCTTAACCAGTTAAGATGCATGTGATATGGAAACTCTGAGGATAACTGCAGGGTGCGTACTGAAGGAGAGCTTGATGTATCACCCTCACTCATACACATTCACCCACCACAATTTTTTCACCTCTGTTTTCACTTAATTAATATTTCTGCGCATTAATTTCATTTTCTGCAATCAGAAACTACATGAAAAGGAAAATGTCAGTGGGAGGAAAATAAATTCCCAGCCTTTCCTACCATTAATTACAACCATAAAAGACTTCGAGAGTTTGCAATTCATCTGAACAGCATGCTTGTGGACTGTGGTGTACATGAATGTCTGTAAGGGAAGGCCTCGCAGCCTCAGCACACACAGTTAAAGTACAGAAGACAACCCGGCTGAGGTACCCCCGGGGAACACAATCATCCCACTTTTTCTGTACTTTCACTGACACTCCGGTGTTTAACGCCATCACCGTGAGGGCGTGGTTTACCCCAGAGACTCGCCCCTTCGTTTAGCTTCCTGTATTTTGAATGGGAGTCGGTTCCGACACGCGTAAGTTTAGCCTGGCTCTTCTGATTGGCGTTCTCCTGTCCAACTATATGAAATGAGCGTTTCGGTATGAGACAGCGTTTCCCATTGGTCAGAAAGTGCAGAGAAACGCCTATTAGGTTACTGTACGTCCAATCAACGAATATCTTTCGGAGCTTCCTTGAATTTCTGTCTGGTATGGTTGTCATAAGTACTATATATGTTTTACTTTCACCAAGTAACTAGGCGTGTTGTACAAATACAACAGCGAATACACAATACAGTATATAGCTTTTAACAAAAAATGTCAGTTTGTTTTTCACGGACCGTTCGATAAGTCCGAACTGTTGGTACAGAACTGGCACACCCTCACCTTTGTCCCGAAACTATTGGCCGGGTTTTGCTTGTGGACGGAACAAGAGCCCAGCCCCGCAGCCCGCCTCTCTTCTCCTCTCCTCTCCTCTCCTCCCTCTCTCTCTCCCTCCGCTCGCCCGCCCGCCCGCAGCATTCGTCTTCACTCCAGAGATGGCCGCGAAAGTGTGCAGAACGGTACTTGTGTTGTCCCGAAGCGGTGGAGCGCTGACAGCCGGCTTCCCTGCACTGGGGGTCTCTTCACATCGACACAGCCGGCACACGGGAGCGGTGAGTCTCCGGACCCGTAGCGCCGAGGAGGAGGAGGAGGTGGTGGTGTAGAGAGAAGGGAGGGGATGAAGGATCCGAGGGGCGGTAGGTTCGTGGGTACTGGAGGAGAAAGATCCGCTTGGCCAGCGGCTGACTCGCCGATATGCTGCCGATCGGCCATTAAAGCGGAGTTAAAGTTGCCGCTCTGTTGCTATTCACGGCGCTCCACTACTTGTGTTAAATTGTTACAGTCGGGGCGTCCGCAGGCTGCCCGTGACACGCAATGCAGCGCTGAGAAAGCCATGTAACGCTGTCCCGTCTCCGTATGAATCGATCTAGGCATGCTTTCACTATTCACATCTGACTGGAAACCTTGCAGATGGCGTTCACGGCGTGTGCGAGGTTTTTAATTCTTTAAACTCATCATCTTGGATTCACCTTGAATGCAACAGTGCTCTGGTAACTTCAACGTCGAGCAGGGTGATATGAATTAATATGCACTTCCTGTAGTTCACGCCGACGGAGCGGACAGCCGCGCTTAAACGGCTGCGTGTACACGATTAAGACAGGGCTGATGTACGATGGCTATTGTGCCTGTAATATTTTTGGGAAGTGTATACGACCAAGTTGGCCGTAAAGCCCCCCCGCCGCCCGTCGGGTTCCTGAGTGGCGCTCTGCCTCTGCAGTGTGTGTGTGTGTGTGACAGTGCGGCAGTAACTCCACTGTGCGTGTGTGTACAAACCCTAGATAAAGATGCACACTCCCCTCCCCAGAAGCTTTCAGACATTTAACGCAGGGCATCCCAGATTACGCAGGAAGCACCGGTCAATTTTATTTGGAATTCAGAAGCTATTTAACACGCCCCCCCCCGAGGTGTCTCCCCCTTGAGTAGGGGAGTTCCTGGGTTTCCTGCACAATAGTCTGAAACTACCAAATTTTACATGCCGGTGCACCATAGTAACTGCATCTACCGGTTTTTCTGGCGACGTTCTGTAAATCTAAGACCCTTTAGTAACTACCGAAATTATTTGTTTTGTTTATTTAAATTGATGGCTCTTATTGGCAGCAAGCATTTGTCAGTAGCTTGTCTGTGATAATTGAAACTCGATTGTGCTGCGGGATGCCAGCTTGTAGGAAGCAGATTCTTTGAGATTGCAGGGTGGGAGCTTGATGAAAATTCATAATAAGGGTCCAGATGGGAACCATAGAATGTGATGTTAATGCAATGGACCCTAGCACCGTGATCACTGGGTAGGGTATTTGGCAGGGGGTTTGTGTGCTTGCAGCTCAGTCTCCTGCAGGGCTGGTTGGAAACAGGTCCCCCCAGTACCAACTGCCTTTACCGTGCTGTGCCGTATCCAGGGTGTTTCGGTGGAATCGCTGGGGGAGTATCAGGTTGCCTGCTCAGCATGGTGTTTTTAAAAGACCGTCTACCCGTTGAGATCACCCACCATGCGTCACGTTCTATCTTGGGGGGTGGTGTTTCAGTGTTTCATTGTACTCCATAAATCCCAAAGCTATGGTAAGTATTTTGAAAATCAAACCCATCAGACTGATTGGCCTTCTGTGTGCAGTGTGAACCATTCATTTTGGGTTATTTTTGAGGCCTACACGTCCTTGACCTGTGGCCCGTTTTTTCAGTTCCTGCTTCCATCACTTGGGACATAGTCACGTTGAGCAGCCACCTGTCCAAAGATAAAATAATTGGGTACTTCCTGTGTGACCCTCAGACTCAGCAGTTATTGGTCGTTTGCCGATTCGCTTCCATCTCTTGAGCACATCAAGTCACTTAAGAGAAAATGCGCTAAAAGTCTTGTCTTAAGAGCCCTGATGATGTCGTGCACTAAACGCTGTAGCGTCGATGGCGTTGTTAGGCTCCTCAGAAACAGCAGCAGCAGCAGAATACGTTCAGGTCTGTGTCGTCTGCTTTTGTTTTCATCCACGTTTGAATAGCCAGGATCTACCGTGTCTGTCTTTCTGTGGGGGCCGGCGAGCATCTCCATATTCTGTCTTCAGGGAGCTGAGATGTCACAGCATCTCTCCACAGCTCACGACGACTCTCCCGGCCAGCGAGGTGCCCAAAAGGGGACCCGTCGTGTTCTCGGAGGTGTTCGACCGTAAATGCCTCGATATTGACCCTCTTGTCAAACGGAAGGGTTTCATGCTAATGCATTAAAGAGCTAAAGGGGTGGTGTGTAGAGTGAAGCTGCCGTGTTCTTGGAAAGGAGAAATCCTGATCTCTAAGTATCTCTGACAGTGCTTTCTGTTTCCCTTAAGGTTTAGTTTCTCCCTTCGTCCATACTCTTGCACGCCACTCTTGTTTTCAGCTCAGGCTACTGCGGTTTTGGTGATTTGTATGCTCATAATTATGGAAAAACAAAAAAAGAAAAAGAATCCCCTGTGTGTTCTGTTCGTCGTGCCACTTTGGATACAGAAGCTTTCCGTCCTTTCTCCTCCATTGCTTTTCTGACTTGTCCTTGGACTGCCCCTAGATTAATGCGTTGCCTGTCCGTGTCACTGCACGACCACCACTAAAACAAATCAGTATTTAATTAACCAGATTAATTCCTGTCAATTAAGTGCGCTTTGTAGATAAAGACCTCCGAAATAATGTGGATTGTCTGGATTTAATGGTGTTGTCTCTGAAGGTGGAAACCGTCTCATGCAACTTTACAGCGGAGGATGTTTTATTAAGATAGGCGTGGATTTTTTTTTTATGGGCTGGAAGATTTCAGTACAGTGTATAATATTTGATTTAAACAGACTTTGTTTTTATTGCAATGAATGACAGCTGCTTAGAACTGTTTGATGGAACGATGTGGACTCTGAGGAGGATTTTTTGGTGTTTTGGCAACCACAGTAAAACTTTGGCAGGTTTGTCTTTTGTGTTTAAATGTTTGATGTAGTGTTCCTGAAGGATGTGGAATTGACTTATTTTATTTTTGTAACTCTGCTTTAAATGCTCGCCTCAGTTTTGTCACGGCATATTTTCAACCCAGAATTCTGTATATTTATTTTTTTTTCCCCTTGGGACTAGTGTGAGAAAGTTGGAAAAACTTCTAAAAACATGGCTTTTGAATGACTCTATTTGTTTAACTGGTACTATATTTTTATTGCTTCTTGGAAATTAATAGCTTAGTATAATATTGATTAGTATTCCATCAATTTTCCTCTTGAGGGTTCCTGTAATTATTTAAATAACATTTATGGCTCGCAGAGAAAGAATCTGCCAAACATAAAATACTCCTTTTATCAGGTTTATCAAAATAAATTTTTTGTAGTTTTCAAAGCCACAAAATTACATAGCATGTTTTAATGAAGCACTTCACGTGAATTGTCTGCTCCATTGTCACAATGGTATGATTGTCTCCTGTGCCTTGAGCCTTTTTTTGGCTCCATCCATCCGTCTAACTGTTATTCTGCCTTCCACACTGCCTGTGGAACGTAGCTGGTAGGATTCTTAGGTGCTGTAATCCTGCCCTTCGCCTGTATCTTCTCAACCTCAATAGTGCAGCTAATGCATTTTTCACTGCTTGTCTTATATTAGCAGCCACTAAGTTTGCCTAAGGCTTTCAGGTCCTCCTCCATCTGTTGATTAAAGAATTTCCGCAACAGTGGCACTACGTCAACCTCATTCCCTTAGGAACACTTGTACTGTTTTAAAAAAGGTGCTTGACTATCTTATGGGAATAGTAGATATTTTATTGGTAATCTGACTTATTTTCTTTATCGTAAATGCAATATCTGTTATCGTTTTTGAGTATTGATAATTAGCAGAATATGAATACAGCAAGTCATATAAATGGATATCTACCTTTTTGCAGTCAAATGCAAATCTGATCAAATGCTTGCATATTGACATTTCTAACCATGATTTAAAACATGATTTTTGTTTTTGTAATTATTTGGATTATTATAATAATTTCCATTCTAAAAATCAATAATCTTCTAAACTTTTCTCATTGTGTACGTGCACCTGTGCTCCTTCCACGGACTGGCCTCCCGTCGAGAATGTTCCAAGGCTCGTGCCTGTCGCTTCATGGGAGAAGCTCCAGAATCGCCGTGATCCTGCTTTGGGCAAGTCGTTACGGAAGATGGAAGCCGGGCCGGAACACCAGGCTCGTCATGATGCTTGCGTGTTAAAAGATTTTTTCCATATTTTGTCTGATTCCGCTGTCCTTTGATATTTTCTGGTTACGCACTGAAATTAGGTGCTAATTTGCTAACATCGCTGGTGTTCAGTTAGACAAACCCAGCAGGGGAACAAACCATCAGAACGCATAGCTCTCCAGAGCTTCGAAACCCTGAGAGCTTTGTACATCAGCTGTAGCATTTCTGAATAAACATAAGGTGGCAGCCGGCTGTCTGTCCATCAGTGCTTTCTTCCATCTGTTTATTTATCTGGACACATCAATGTTTTAACACATTGTCATACGCTCGAGAGTCAGGCGAGGCCATCGCAAACGTCACATCACTGTACTGTAGACACAAATGACGGTTGAGCCAGACTGTCTGATTTCATTGAGTTATTGGGGCGGGGTCCGCTATGTTTTGCCAAAGTGCGGGGCCGTTATCCTCAGCCGCCTAGTGCTCTGCAAAATGCCCAAGTGACTGCCAAATATGGGCCAGGGAGAGCAGCCGGGTAGCATTTTCCCAGAAGGTGCTCCTGGGCCCTGGCTTCCACACGGCACGTCACGTGGGCTGGCGTTGGCCATCCAGGGGTTCCTTTTATCTCTGTGTCTCCCATCGGCACCGACGACCATCTGAGCAGTGAGGGTGATTAACACAGTGGAGAGCTCGAGTGTCGGGGAGAGCGAGGGAGAGAGAGAGAGAGAGAGAGAGATTTAATTTACGGACCATGAAACGTTCTTAAACGGCCTAGCATGCAAATAAAAGTACCTGGCTCCTTTGTATTGGGAGAAAAGAAGCTGATTAACTGAGCCGTGTGTTTGAATAATCTACTCGGGACCTTCACGTCATGATGTTGTGCCATTTCGTCGATGTCATTGTACAGCTCGACGAAAGGGCTTCGATTGAGGATGACCAAAGAGTGTCCGTACATCTCCGCTGACACGAGCGGGGCTACGTGACAACGTTAATCAAGCAGCCTGTTGAGCTGTGTGTCAGGCTCCTTTCTAATATCTTCCGACCGACCACGTAAAGCATGACGAAGACATTGCTTGGCGTCCTCTGCGGATAAGCTTGTGACCGTCTTAATTGGACGGGGGGTGGTTAATTTCTTAAGGCTAAATGACCGGTGATCTTGAGAATCATTCGTCGTCGTCGTCATTTTCTTTCGGCTGTTCTCCTCAGGGGTCGCCACAGCCCATCTCCTCCTGTCCTCCGCATCCCAGTCTGTTACACCAACCACCTGCATGTCCTCTCTCACCGCATCCGTAAACCTTCTCTTTGGCCTTCCTCTTCTTGCCTGGCAGCTCCATCCTCAGCATCCTTCTCCCAGTATACCCAGCATCTCTCCTCTGCACATGTCCAAACCAACGCAATCTCACCTGATCTTGAGAATCATTGATTCTATAATATTCCCTTTTCAGCTGATGGAGGCTTTTTAAATTCCAGAATAATGTTTTTCTAGATGGCATTTGTAAAATAATTCCCACTGCTCTAAGGGGTCAAGGGTGTCTGTTAATTTCTGGCATTTAAAATGATTATGTCCCCTTTGCTGTTCCCGCTCTGCTGTATTCTTTGTCTGAAGTTCCACGGCTGTACAGCCTCCCTGGCGTGTGGGGGTTGACCCTACCCCGTGCTGCTTCCCTGTCTTTTCCCTACCTGCTGCCCCGCCACGATGGGACCGATGCCACGTTAGACAGGAAGTGATGTCAGAGGAAGCAGCCTGGCAGGCAGTGTTAGCTTCAGGCTATTTTTACAGCGTTTGTAGTTGAGGACCCGCGGGGTAATGGTACGGTTCCAGCACTCTATAGATTCCATTTATACTGCAGAAAGAACATGTGCTTGCAATATGCAATGATACAGGTAGTCAGTGAGTAACCGCGAAAGCCTCAGATTAGGTTTCGTTTTGCTATCTTTGTGAAAACTGGCGTGTAGAATTTTGCCTGTTATGTAGGGATTGTTGTGAAGCTGGATAACCTGAAATATCTCATGCTTCAAGCTTATACTTGGAAATAGAAAATCTAATCATCTGTAATTTTGGTATTTGCCTTTTTTGGTAGGTCACCGGGACTAATAGAATATGGTGTTAAACCAAACTTTTATCAGACTGACATTTTTTTATTGCGCTTACCTGGCAAGGTCCAGGTATGACGCATCTACCTGGCCGTTGAAGGAGCCTTGCACATGGCGCTGCCGTGTGTCCTGTTTCACGTTGCCTCTGGTGTTATGTGTCGATGGCGCCCACCCCTTCGCGAGTGTCCTTCATTCACATCGATTCTCAATGAACGGTAGATAAAGATGCGACAGCAAGCAGCTCATCATTTTTAAGAGCTTCCGGAGAATACATAAGCGGTCAGACCCGTGAAAGTCGGCAGGCGAACAAACGGTTCGCGACATGAAAATGATAGCTCAAGCGAGGGCTGAGAGTTCATGGAAAATGTAATTGTGCTTCAGTTGTGCAACTGAATTGCCTGTTGTCCTCAACAGGAAAAGTTGTATAGTGAGTTTAGCCTGTGGGGTTATATATTGTCCCATATATTGTCTACCATCAATGCTCTCTGTCCATCTCCAGGAAGACGGATGGATGGATTGGTCTATTGCTAAATCCTTGAGGTGGAAGCTGTTTATGTGACTATGAATGCGACTTTAATTATGCTGAAATAATTTTGGTATGCTCAGTGTTTCCTTTTTTTTTTACGTAATTTGTAATAAATAGGAACGCATGCGGACTATTGTGCTAAATTACGGTTTAGCCTTTATTGTTGTGTTTAGTTTTTCGTTATTCTCCTTTCAAACAGCAATTATGAGAAAATGGACCTCGTGCTGCTAGGGATTAATTTGTCTCTCTGCTGATCTGAAAGCAGCTGCAGAATCCTGCTGTTTGAATGCTTTGCTGGGGGTGATGCGTAAATGTGTTGTTACTAATGTTGAACCGTTTTCTACAATTGGCTTATTGTTAGCCATATTACATTAATGAAGGGCAGTTGGTCGTGTTTTTAAAGGCTTTATTTAGTAGCTGAGCTTTTGATCCAAGAGCCACTTGATGGTCTGGCTCAGCCATTTAAAAATAGTTAAAAATGTCAAGTAATCTTTGGTATAACTCATTACTAAGGGCAGAAAAACGCCCTTAAATTTTTGCGTGTCTCTTCTTGGATATCTGCAATGTATTGAAACGTGTTAAGACAGCAATGACATTTCTGCAGTCTGTACGTTATCCCCACTTAAATTAGAAAGACGAGGCTTGAAACGACAGCCGCTGTAATCCGTGAACGCGGTTAGCACTCGTGCTCTACAAATCGGTCACATCACGGTTAGCCGTGCACTTCAGTGTGATGCCTGGCATGATATGGGTGATGTGAACACGCCGCCACATTTCCCATAATACAGTTGGTCATGTGCCAGCCGCCAAACGTTATTGCATGTCCTCTGCTGATGCGGGATAGAAGGCGGGTCTTCCTGGATGGCAGAGATGTTTTAAAGTCACCTATGTCTCTCATTGCCACATTATTTTCCTTATTATTTTGATTGTAATTTGGTGGGCATCTACCATTCCTTCCGTGGAAAGTGCAGTGTTCCCTTTTGTTTGTCGGATTTGGAATTAAAATGCATTCATTCCTGCAAACTTCAGCAAAATATACCCAAGATAAGTGAAGTTTCACATGCGACAGCTGGGTAGTGAGTATAAGAGAACTTGAGGGATTTGAACCGTTTGGGGATTGGAAGCTTATCTCTGGTGTTCTTATACTCAATTTTATGTCCTCTCTCACACCTTTTAAACACAAAGGATGCGCTAAAGTCCTGAATTTGCTTTGCAGAGTTTTGTGGATTTGTAGATTATATGTGCATCCTTCAGTCTGAAGAAATCATAATGCCATTTCTCTCCCCGGTTTTTGGCAGAATGACAAGACAGTTCTGTTTGGCTGTTTGAATGTTATAGATGTGCATATTTTCCTTATTCTGTAAGTGAAAGTTGTGTAGTCCCGTACTGGAAAGCAGTGCTGTATTCTTGTGTTTAACTTCCCCTTGTTATGTCTACGGGAAAAACACAAAACGTGATAATTATCTCTGTGGGCCCAGTGATGTTGAAAATGTATGTAATAATTTGAGCCCCATCTTCATTTTGCTTAAATAGGGCTCCTGCTATTACGCTCCTTTGGTGCTCAGATTTCAGCTGTTAAATCAGTGCGGTTAGTCTGTGGATCCTCTGAGATTTCAGCGATCCTGTGTCTGATGAAGGACCAGGTGTGAGGTGCGAGGCTCCCTGGCTGGTCACGTGGACAGCCAGTCGCGAAGTGAGGACGGCGTCATGTTACTGCTGCTCCCAAACACCATGCGTTTGGATTGCAAGGGGGGGCCGGTGTCATTTTTCTCACTGAAGGTGTAAAAGCCCAAAACTAAATGGCAGCCAAATTGCATTTGCTATAGATACATAGTCAGGATTTAGAACCTCACTGCAACGTTATTGTGAACAAAAGAAAGGAGTGAAACCGAAGGACAAGTCGAATAAAAATGCCCGGACCTGGGGGAGTCACGTAGTCACGTGGGGGGATTTCGACACAAACAACTTCATTATGACCTCTAACCAGGGGGGTCAAAGGTCAAAGCCACCTACCCTGCTGCTGGAATCGTCAAGCTGCCTTTGTGTCGTTTGAAGGTTAAAAATTTCCTAGGTTATAAAGTAAAAACTGTAAGGGGAGGTTATTTTAATTTGGGAGATTTTTTTTTTTTTTTCCCCCCCTTTTAGCTGAATACGTACTGTCGCCAGTTTAGAGAATTTGGAGAACATAATTTAAAAAGCTAGGCTTAAAAGTTTCTTCCATTCCTGCAGGTAACTGCATGAGAATTGCTTCATTCCCCCAGGGTTTTTTAATGCTGAAATTCACATCGGTTCCCCATGGAGTCATATCATTGTTGAGCCCTTGGGTGAGGCTCTTAACTCAAACTACTCTGGAGCCCCTGGATGCTAGCTGAGCCTGCACTCAGACACCAAGCTTTGCTCCCACCTCTGTGAGCCTCTGTGTCTCTCCTGGAGAGCACGATGTGATGTGTGAAAACTGGCCAGGTTTCCTATGGGGATGTACAACTATTCTATTTTATTAAAACATTCCCATAAATCAGCTGTGGAATATAATTAGCTGGATACAAGCTTCTGGTAATAAATAGTTGTTATGAAGGGACAGTAGAGCTGATGTTATTGTGCCCCCCTAAAAATAGACATTCTAGCCTGTCAAGTTTCCCAGATGCTCTGGAGGCCCCAAGTGTCACGTCGAGGAGTGGAAAGCGATCGTGATCAGTGACGGTATATAATTTTTTGGTTTTTGTTCTGACTTTCCGGTGTGCAGAGGATCCATCTCCTAGAGCTTTGGGTGCCTAAGGACCACAGGGGCTTTCGAAGTTGTTCCTATTGGAGCCGCGTTTCGGTTTCTCATCCACCCCCGCCGACTGCGTTTCCCTCTCGGGAAGTGTCCGTTCTGTTTTGTACCTTATCACCCCCTCTCTTAGAGGGAGAGCTTTGGTGCCTCTGTTTATCTCTGTGCAGTCTGCTCCCTGGGGTGTGTCTGGGTGGGTG
>JAACJT020000052.1:10555144-10585087 GCA_009936485.2 Gymnarchus niloticus | reverse complement strand
GTTTGGGGCGGCCGGGGCGGTGTTGACAAAGAGACAATGACCTTCAGCCAAACGGAGAGCCCGGGACAATACCCCCCCCCCCCCCCCCCCCATCATGCCTATATATAAACACACATTCGTTTCTACACACATTCAAAGTCTTGTGATGAAGTCGTCGTCAAGGAGTTTCTTGTTTTCATCCCTCCCAAACATTGGTGATGTCATTTCTCGTGCTCCCTCTCCTTTTTCCTTCCTTCCCTCTCCAGGGCTGGAAAAGCATCCCTACATGGCAGGCACAGAGACTGCTATGCTCTTCTGCTGCAGTGCCCCCTGAAGGTGAGTCATTGTACTGCACCAGCCTGAGGACATTTAGGAAAGAGGGTGTCGGTCAGGTGAAGTACATCGTGTAAATTTTAGCCCGCCTTGTTATTGTTAAACTCTTCACTCTGATGTGTTTAGAAGGCTGTGTAACATTTCAGCTCTTGACAGAGCTGCTCTGCCTTATGTACTTTGTTCAGCAGGGCGACACAGGCTGCCATGTCATGCTGCTCAGCAGCATTTTGGGGATGAACCACTCGCTTGCACGCTGCTGTAGGGGTCAAGTGCTTTACCTCGGAATGATGCCATTTTTCCACTCTCACATGACGCGAGAGCAAATCTGGACAAAAACTCCCTCGCTAATGGGTCTGATTTTGTTAGCAGCAGTTAAACCCTTAATGTGGGTTTGTCAAGCCAGGCAGAAGACTTGCATGGAGGACCTGAGCCCTCTACGATGGTCCCCTCCACCACAAGAGGGAGGGCATCTCCACTCTGATTGGATGTTAATGAGAGTTCCGTTGCGATTTAATTGATTGGACCATTCCTTGGGAATTTTCTGGCAGCCATTCCTTCAGGACTATTTGAATATGGATCAGCGGGGAGAAGTGTATAGCCAGGAGCATGTTCATGCATAGCGTGAAGCAAGACCGCAGCTGAACAGAGATTTATTAATCTGGCCCAGCAGTTCGCTAGTCCTGTAATAAGCATCTGTCACTCCTTGCATTGTTCAGTCTATATGCTGTTAAAATGACTTGTTAAGCCGTCTTTGTCATTATCCAGCAGCGGTACCGTTGTGTGTCTACCAACAGGCAGGTATGACACACAAAAACCTGGTATTTTAATTGGAACGGCCTAGCCAAAGGCTCGGTGCTGAAATGCAGGCAGTTAAAAGAACCTACTGGTATAATGAAGGGCTTTAATTGTGAGATGAGCTCCTTTGGTTTCTATGGACTATGTTAGTTGAATAGAAAGTATATTGTGCTCCTTGTGGTATGGAGGCTATCGAATCCGTGATCGGTCAGGCCCTCCAGCTGTCCCGGACGCCGGAACGGTTACTACCGCCATGCCTGTGACACTGGCACAACAGGCTGTATCTTGGGGTGTTTTGAGACACTCACTGTACGGTCCTTTAAGATGGCATGGCTGTTACTGGGAGTTATGGCTGATAAATTACCCAGTTAAAGGCTTCCAGGTGTAGGTAAAGCTGTGACCGAGGCAAACTCAACATAGGATGAACGAAGAATGGAGACACGTAGAGATTTCTTAACAACACCGGCCGGTTCACTTCTCTTCTGAGAAGGACGTGACCCAGCTGCCCATGTCTAAGGTTTTTGCATCTAATCCCACCCTCCCCTCAGAGATATTTGGCAGAAGGTGGAAAGCGAGCGTGAGCCAGGATCACTTGCTGCTATTGTTTGCTACGAAGCATTTGTGATACGTTAGACTTCGACAATCTGGAAACCCCCAGTGAATGGTATTTTTGTTTTGGGGAGAGTTCTGCGGGATCGGGTGACCCAGGTGCACTAATTTTTATTTATTTTTTTCCATGCTTTGCAAGTCACCTCCTCCTCCAAGTGATGAGGGAGATGGTCTGATGATCTTAGAACGAGACAGTAAACCAGAGGGATTCTGTCAAGGTTGAAAGTTTGATTTTGTGGATTGATTTAAAGCCTTCAGATTCCACTGCAGTTTGAGTGGATTGATAGTGTGAAGGCATAGGTGGCAGGTGACACAAAGCCTCAGGGCATGGGGAAGCCCGTTGTCCCCGGGGTTTCAAACGTCCAACTGATGCTCCGCCATCTGCTGGACATATTTGGTATTGCCCAGTGGTTCTGTTTCAACTTGTACTCTGTTTTGACCCATTTCAAATGCATTTCCACCCCCCACTCTTCCTTTGTCAGAGGCGACAGTAATGTATCAGAATGGGCTCCCAGTGATATCGGTCTGCCTGCCTTCACGACGGGAACGTTGCCAGTTCACCCTGAAGCCACTTAGCGACTCCGTGGGCGTGTTTCTACAGCAGCTACAAGCTGAAGACCGGGGCATCGACCGCATCGCCATCTACTCCATGGGTACTCAGTCTGCACACACCTTTCAAAATGTAGTCATATGGGGGTATCCGGCTCAATGCCATCGGTTTTCCTTGTCCGTATGTTAAGGGCCTCCTCGGTCATTAATCTTTCTGGTGTTAGCTGCTATCCCCCACTAAATTTACTCGCTCTCAGGAAATAGCTACATTGTGTGAACTTTCAATCAACAGCCAGTCCCTGTCTTGATCTCTCCCCCCCGCCCCACCCTTCCAGAGGGGGTGAGGGTGGCCTCCTCCACAGGGATTGACATCCTTCTTCTGGACGACTTCAAGCTGGTCATCAACGACACCACTCACATGGTGCGGCCACCTCGGAGAGGTGAGGCCTGGCTATGGGATGGAGGCTTGTGTTGTGGGAAAGGGTGGCAGGCCAGAGCTCTATTTACTGAGCCAGAAGTTCAAATATTGTGTGTGTGTGTGTGTGTGTGTGTGTGTGTGTGTGTGTGTGTGTGTATTCTCAGAGCTCCTAGCACATGAGGAGGCGGAGAGGTTGAATGATGTGAAGTTCCTTGTCCAGCAACTCTACACTACCCTACGCGTCGAGGAGCATCAGCTGAGTAAAGAGCGGGAGCTGATTGGACGACTGGAAGACTTGAATTCACAGCTGCGCCCCCTTGAGAAGGTGTTACTTCTGACTCATTTAAAATCACTTACGAATAGATTGTGGGACCTTGGTTTAAGTTGATGTGATTTATAGAAACTACTTTACGAAAAAATGAATGTGACTGGATTTGAGTGCTGAGTGTTAGCCAGCGTTAATCGTTGACCTGTTCTAACTGGGTGACAGATAAAGGAGGAGCTGAGCCGGAAGGCGGAGCGCCGGACCACCTGGGTGCTGTGGGGTGGCATGGCGTACATGGCGACACAGTTTGGCATCCTGGCTCGCCTCACCTGGTGGGAATACTCCTGGGATATCATGGAGCCCGTCACGTACTTCATCACCTACGGCACCGCCATGGCTATGTATGCCTACTTTGTGCTCACGCGCCAGGTGAGTGGTCGCCATTGGCCAGCCGCCCGTCTCCACGGGCATCCTCGCATTTGCGTTGGCCTCATTCTTCGCGCGTCAAGCTTGGCCTGCGCGATGGCCGACGTCGCCAGGGTTTGAGCCGTAGCACCTCACTGCTCTCGTGTCCATTTCGGTCTTCCAGGAATACATCTACCCTGATGCCAGAGACCGGCAGTATCTGTTTTTCTTCCACAAAGGAGTGAAGAGGACCCGCTTTGATATCGAAAAGTACAACAAGTTAAAGGATGCCATTGCTGAGGTAAGCTGAGGTCTGGACCCTCCACCTTCCTCGAATTCTCGGTTTTGCATGCTCTCTCCAGCTTATCTGTGGGTATCCCCCGGTACTACTTTGTTTTCCTCCTGTTCTTTTGAATTTGTCTCCTTGTCTTGCTATCTGGCATTTCTAAATTGAGCATCGTGTGTCTGTGAGCTCTGCGATGTACCCCTGCCTTGTGTCCTGTGCTGCCTGCAATAGGCTCCAGGCCCACCCGTGATACTGACCAGGATAAGCGGTTAGAAGACCTGTAGGTGTCGTGAAGTGTAAAAAGCCCAGAAACTACATGGTCAGCCCTTCTAAGATGCCCGATGTACCGTAGACTCGAATGGCTGGTGCTAACAAAGTTGTCCTTTGGGTTTTCGCAAGCAGACATAAGCTCTGGAATATGGGCAGTGCCCTCAGAGCTGCCTTGCCGATGGGCTCTATTTTGCTTCTATAAGGTCCCCTCTCCTCTGTTCACCTTTTGCTGGGGGGAGCTTTTGCACCTCTGTTTTCAAATCTACCACATCATATTCTGGGCACACACTGAGTTTTGTGATCCAGATAGTCTACCAGGAAACTCCTCTTCACAATCTTTATTTCCTTGTTTTGTTCACTGTAATTTTTTTGCTGGTGTGCTGTTTACATGTTCTCCCGACATCCACATAGGTCTCCCCGTATGCGTTTTCCTATTTCCTTACAAAAGGATGCTGAATCGGTGACTCTGAATGGTCCATACCTTGTGAGTGAGCCTTGGGGGAGATATTCTGTGTTTAACTTCATAGATGTCATGGCCAACCCCTCCTCCAAACTCTAAGATATCTCAGGCTTTGTCCTACTTTGTGGAAGGCTCTTTTGACTTCTGTTTTCCAAATACTAATGATAAGGTGAATATTTTCTCTCATAGCTTCACCTATAAACCTCCTAGAATAGAATTTTTCTTCTCCTCCTCCCCAGGTTGAATGTTCGGCTGTTATCACTTTCGGCTTGGGGGGGGACTTCAGCTCTGCGTCAAAGCTCCAGCATAATTCTCCTGGGGGGTTTGCCTTTATTCTGGTATCTGACAGAGCTCTCCGCTACGTTATCTCCTTCCAGTGCTGTTTCTGGATCTTTCCTAGGACTGAGTCCCGGTGGAATCCTTTTAGAAATCCTCTGGTCAATGGGCCCTCTCCTGCTGGGTCTGTTTGAGGATTTGTTCAGGCACGAATCGGTACAACTGGTCCCGCGATTGGGTTCCACTGACAAGTCATTGGCTCCTTGAATCAAAGAAGCATATTCTACACCCAGGCATTAGTGCGGGCTAAGTCAGAGTTGCCCGTTCTTTCCCTTCATCTAAATTTCATGTGGTCTGGCATAGAACAAACTTTTTAAATGGGTTATTTATTCTTTATTGAAATGGTTTGGATTTAGTGGTAAGATTATATCTGGGATTTGTATACTCTATTTATGCTGTGTGTGTGTGTGTGTGTGTGTGTGTGTGTGTGTGTGAATTCTGCCCATTTGCCCATCAGTTACGTCAGCACAGGTCTCCTCTTCTGCTTTTCCTCCTAGTCACCCCAGCCACTCTGACAGATGAATTTTCAGGAATTAGGACAGAGCAGGTCGATTGCAGCGTATCGTTTAACGCTGATTATTTGCTCCCATACCGGCCGCCTTTGCTGCTGTGTATTCTGGGGAACTTTAAAACCTGAAATCTCGAAGAGTGCCTGGCTCCGTGTTAATGTCTCCTTGACACTGCCAATTTCATTGTCTCTGCAGAGAGTGAAAAACCAGAGTGGGTTTAAACATCTAATTAGCAAATAAGTGATTTGAGAATCTGTAGCTCCAGAATACGTTTGCCTCATTTTTCTCCATGTTTCCACCCCTATGTGCTGTTTTTACATTTAATAAATGTCTGAATTTAATACTATATATTTTTTTTTTTTTTTCCCAGCTGTGCGCTCTCCTCTGGCTCCAGTTTATGAAAACAGTTTATTTTGTAAATGTTAAAGTTAGCTGAAGATTCATTGTAGAGGGGGCAAAAGGCAATGCAGTTTTAAAAAATTTGTAAGCAATTGCAACCTCTGCTGGTTTTGGCTAGTTATGTATCAGTTTTCCCATTCAGATTGGTTTGATATTTTCATATTGAGGTTTGATTCAGTCACATGACCTGAAGTCCCACCCAGTTCCTCAGTCACCGGTTCCATGTTCGTCCTTTCAATGGAGGCAATTTACAGTCTAGCCTTTCTTACATGATAAATGGGCAGCTAAATGTCAACTCTTTGATCCTCCTACGGAGACCTGTGAATTTAGGCCAGAGTGACAGAGACGGGATTAATTCTCAATTGAGTGTTGGTGGTCAGCCTTAGTCAGTTTAAGCTTTCTCACTGGGTCTCTGTAGGGCCAGTTTGACAGGGGCCTTCCCACATTGCCCTGTCACACATTCTTGTCACGACTTCAGAGGCCCTCTTAGCCTAGCTTTACGGCCATAATTATTTCCCTGCTTGTCTTCCCAGACACGTGTAGCTGGTAAGTAGCCGCTGTGGATCCGGGGTTCCCCTTCACCATGATGCTAATGATAGAACCATGTCGGTTCTCACTGTGAGAGAGAAACGGAGAAGAGCCGACCGTGCAGCTGTGTTTTCTGGAAGCTGAGTGGTGTGACTTGGCTCGCAGAATAGTGAGCGTGAAGAGCTTCAGTGATTTGTTCCGAAAGGCTGTCAGTAAATATTGTGTTGCTGTTTGTTACTCCTAACCTTTTTGTATCTTTTTCCTCCTTTGACTTTCTCTCTCTCTCTCTCTCTCTCATTCCTTCTGTGGTTCTGCTGTTTTCCGCTCTTCTCCATCTTCTGTCTCTTACCCGTCTCTTTCTGACTTTGCATCATCTGTCTCCCCTATCTTTTCTCTCCTCCCTCATCCTGTCACTTCCTTCTCTATTTTCTCCTATCTTTCACCCCCCGCTCTCCTATGAACAGGCAGAGTTGGACCTGAAGCGCCTGCGAGACCCCCTTCAGCTTCAGCTTCCCATTCAGCAGATCATGACTACCAAGGATTGATGAGAAGAGACCCCTCCCTCCACTCCCTTATCGTTTTTTTTTCCTTTCCGTCTCGCTTACCCTTTCTCACTCTCCCACTCCCCAACTCTGACAAACCCATGATATCAGAAATGAGGGGAATTCTTTGTTTTTTCCTTTTTCAAATTCTGCTTTTTTTTTTAAATCTCTTGACTGAAAACAGAATAAAATAACAGGAAGAGGGGAGGTACCAAAAAAAAAAAAAACCCTGGAAACTGAATCTTTTTTTTTTTCTCAAATGAGGAACACGGTACTGTCCAAGGAAACTGAAGAGACAGCCTTTAACTACGTGGCAGAAGACCGAGAAACTGCGTAGCGGCATGCAGGAAGTCTCGGATCTCGACGGGATGTGACCCGTGTGGGTGAGAGAGACTGGTACAGAGGTCCATGCGTACCCCCACCCCCCCGCAAAATCGGGGAAGACGTACCAGTTGCTCGGGACCGCACCCGTCCATGGAAGCATTGCTCTTTGAGGCGAAGGCATGGAACACAGGAGCTGGAGGACCACCAACTGAGCTCCCTCACAACCCAGGTGGGGCCGAGGGTGAGAGGAAGGCGTCAATGTGTCCGCCCCCACCTCTCTCCATCATCCTCACAACGTGATCGATGGCTGCTGGCCATATTTCTGTGCTAACCTCGCTGGCTTTGCCAGGCTCCTTTTCCGCATGGGCGGTGCGCGGGTGGGTGGGGGCAGCACGGTGAACCAGTGTGACGCCGACTTCCTGTCTCTGACTTCCTGTACGGACCCTCTCTCAAGGGCATCCTGAGAGTACTGTTGGCAACCCATCACTGTGTTTGATTATTCCAAAAAAATTTTGGCACTTTTTATTTTATAAGCCATAATAACTTTAAGAGGAAATGTATATCAGACAAAAGAATGAGATTCTCATTTTATGTTTTTTGTTTCTTCCTCAATTCAGATACGCACACATAGACCTTATCAAAGGCTCACCCATGTGTTGGCATGACCACATTCTTATTCCCTGCAATACAGACTGTTTGTTTTTCCTTTTCAGCGCGCACACACCTGGGCTAAATATAAACTTTGCCTGCCATCTCCTTCTGTGCGCACAGAGCGTTGAGCCATTTATTTTCAGGGATGCCGTTAAATTCTCCACCTCTCCAATATTCATCCAAGACGGACACGTGTTGCTGTACGAGGGTGATTCAACACTTAGAGCTTCTACTTTTCCCACAGTGCCTCACTGCCACCAAATCTGTTGGTGCAGTGCGTGTAAAGGGTCATTAGGAATAGTAACATAAGCAGTCAGTGTATTAGGTTTACATGGTACACCCTTAGATTTATGAGTTAAACTGAGGGGGTGTTTGTGCCCTCCCTCAACCAAGTCTGACCCCCCCCATGGTCAGCTAACTTGTTTTTATGGAAACAGGCTGTAAGGAAAGTTGTTGGTGTGCTTGAGGCTACACCAGCACGAGCTGGGGTGACATTGACTGCAGAAAGTTTGACACAACAAGGTCCTCTGATTAAATGCATCACCCACCCCCCATTGCAATAAGCCCAAATACAAATCAAACAACATCGAATGAGAATGCATTACGTTAATGAGCAGGCTTTTGTCGGGCTAAAATCTGACTTTTCAAATATCCAGACAAACTTTGCTAAAAGGAATCTCTTATTCCTCAGAGAAAGGTATTCATTCATATGCTAAAAAGATTAATGGGTTTTTCAATGAGATGGGTTTTGAGGGGGTTTTGGATAAACGCGCAGAAGTGTAATGAGAAACCTGTGATGAGAATTCAAAATGATGGTGTTGTCGGTCCCCTAGAAAGGAAGTAGTGCAGCTTTCCCTTCTAAACCACCTCCTGGCAGAGAGGGGGTGTGTTCACTCACAGGTGTCTGCGTGGGGGTCTTTGTTGCAATGACGCAGTGGCAGGGCATTCGGGCAGCTGGAGGGCACTCCGTGTCAAATCCATATCAGTACCCCATTTGCGCCGTCAGTCTGCCTGTTTGTACTTCTGTGCCGGCAGCTCAGAGGACACCATGAAGGCAGGAACCCTTGTGTTGGTACTGCCGGAGCTGAATGTCCTTTGTCTGTTGTTTTGATGTCACCAAATCCCTGTTTACACCCAGAGGAACACACGTGTTTTTGGCAGGGCATGTCACGTTGACAACACTCTTGTTCCCATCGCGGCTCAAGCCAGTGCCAAGAGGCTGGCTTTTCAGGAATTCGGAAACTCCGTCACCTTTCCTGTGTCACGGCCTATGGAGGCGTGGCCTTTAAACGTGCTGCCCGGGCTGAGCCGAATAGGGTTCCTTATAATTCTAAGAAATTCTAAACAAGGAAGCTTTATAAACATAAGAGAGATCTCTGTGATCCTGAACATTGGGAGGAAGTACAGATGAATGCCAAAGGCATGGTACAGTCCCAAACCCTTTATTCCCTTCGTCCTCATCGATTCGGAAATAACCCCCTTTATGCCCTGAATGTAGGTGGTTGTCGGTTTGCCCCAGCTTGTCACGGTGGGCCTTTCTCCTGTTCTCGTTGGTCAGAAGGAGAACAACATTCTCCTGCCTCGCTGACATCCCCATCGCCACTTCCTCACACGGTGTTCATTTTTGCTTTTTTTCTTCCTATTTTTTTTCCCAAATGAGAATATATCAAAATATAGGGATTTATTCTAACGTGGGTGTTGCATGAATGTATGTTTACAAGGTGGGGGGGGGGAGATTATTAGAAAAAGCTAATAAAGTTACCAAATGTTGATTTTTAGGAGTGTATTTTTTTTCTAGGAAGATGGACTCCCGGGCAGGGCAGTTACTGGGGCTGCTCCCTGTCACAGTGTTCCAGCCAAAAACGGCTGACTGTTAGCAGACACCGAATGTCCCCCCACTCTGCATAGGCCTGAGCTGGGGTTAGACTTGGGAGTAGCCTGTCCAGTTTTGTCCTCCTGTTTGTCCGTCTCTGTCTGTCTGTATTTGTGGGCATGTCTGAGAAATGGACGTGACCTCCAGCGTGACCCCCGTCGCCGTTGAGTCCCCAAGTTCAGACTAAAAGCTCCTTTGGAGCGCATGCAGTAAAATCCCAAGTGTGCACGTTACCCCATTTCTTTAAACCTCATTTTATCATCCTTTTAAAGCCCCTTTTAGTTAAGGTTTCGGTTTTTTTTTTTTTTTTTTAAATAGGGTTTGTCGTGTGATTTGTTTTAAATTTAATCCTGTTTTATCTGCGTAAAGATGATAAAATGAAAATAAGAATGAAACAGGATGTTGGGATTTCGTTGTTGATTGTTTGGATCCCTGTTCCATTTCTTCTGTTGGCATTGGATGCTGTAATGTTTGAGATGAAAAATGAAATTTAAACAATGTAAAATCCTGTATCATTTATGAAATATGTATAAAAGAGAAATGTAATTCAGTTATCAATAAAATAGTTATCCAGTTTTTGGAATATTTTGTTGTGTGGTTCTTTGTGGTGTGCTAACTTTTTAATGCCATTTAATTTAATCTCATCAACGTGAAATTGCTTTGTTATAAACCAACATCCACCTTCTACCCATCTGTCCTGGGAAGGGTCACGGAGGGCTTGGATCCTCTCCCAGGCAGCATTGGCCACCAGGCTAGGGTACACCCATGACAGGATGCACGGTTCATGACCGTACGCATGCCCTATAGGCAACAGGGGCTCCGTTCAGCCTGACTGCGTGTCTTTGGACTGCGGGAGGAGACTCGCGTGTCACAACGTACAGAAGACACACACAGAGTATAGTATAGGTAGAATTCAAATAGTCAGATATTACCCACTGAGCCTCCATGTGCATCATGCCCTAAGTGACAGAAGGTCATTTGTTAACATTTAAAACCAGCTCCTTATGTCAATCTTGACCTTGAGTTAATTGTTTTCAGAATCTAAATGAAATGGCAATGCCTGGTTGACAACTGAGCCAGTCCTTCTGAAACAGACTGATAATAGTCAAGTATGTATGTTTAAAAGGCATTTCTAGTGAGTAATGAGAATATAAGTTTTAGTTTTCCGATTGTTAATAAATTTGCTTGTCTATGTCTGCTCCTCCTGCCTGTATGTTTGATAGTAGCGTTAGGCTACCAGCAGCTCCATGGTTAGACTTTTGTTCAGCTTTATCGTTAACATCTTGGGGTTCGTTTGGCCCCTTTCCTTGTGCTGTTGTGTTCTCGCATTGTCTTGTGATTGACATTTAATCGTACGGCTGTTCGAGGCTCCTGTGTTTACAGGAGGGAGCTCCTGGTTAGGATATAACAGCCTTGACCTGTTTCTCTGCTCATCCTTGGCCTCTTCTTCCTATGTCTCACCAACATCCTCCTGCGATAGGACCTGTCTGTAGTTCCAGAAAGCCACCCAGCCCCAGTCTTTAACCCTTCATTGCCCCTGAATTTATCTTTGGATAGCCTGGCGTTCTGCAATGCAGCCTTCTCTGCGGTTTGATCCATGGAAGCCATCGGATATTATACCGAGTTCTGTTTAACCAGACGGGCAGAATCAACAACTTTTCGACTTGTTTTAATGTACTGACAGGCGTGCAAGACCCAGGAACGTGCCACTACCACCCTCTGCCGTGTTGACAGGCAATCTGTCCTGATACATAGGGAAGGGTTCCATTCTTTCAGTGCGTTATGTGGCTATTTAAAGCGGAGACTGTTTTGATAAACAGCGCCGCTTCCTCCCTGAACCCGTGACCTTTCTGTGTAACGCTTTGTCTTGCTAATAGCCCATTTGCCAGACTGTTGGCGGCCTGTGTTTCATTTGATTCCTGGGCCACCATCCTTCTTCCCAACTCGGCAGGTTGAAAGAGGAGGTTCACTTTCCTCGGCCTCAAACACTCCACTGAGCGATCATGCAAAAAGTAAGGCACATTCCAGATTGTTTCATTTAATGTCCTCTATTGACTAAGACAATTTATTTTAAGTGAAACGAAATTGGCAGGCACTTTGTTGTGGACCGTCTAAATTGAAGCTGCAAGGCCTATTAAGATTTGTGCCTTATAATAATGAACGAATTTGTTTAAGGAATGGTCATGCTCGACTTCTATCCCACTGCAGTGCCGAATGACCCCGGACCATCTTAATGGGGCCACCGTACTCTGGTTGACCTCCTCTTCCGACAGGCCGCGCTGAACCAAATCTGTTCTTGATTAGCCATCTTTGTCCTTCTGGATGTTCTGCGGGCAGAGGAGTTCAAAAAGCTGAAAAAGGGGGTGTCCTGGTGATGTCCCGGTAAGAAAATGGAGGTCTGAAAAAAGAAGGAGCAGTTTGTTGGAGCTGGGAGAACAAGGCCACCTCGGCTGAGACTAGTAGAAGCTCTGATAAATTACAAAAGACAATATTAAAACGTTCAGGTGGTCTGTCATTGTGGACCAATGGGATGGAGAATCTGGGAAGGGTTGGTGGAAGTGTCCTAGGGGGTCTCATCCCTGGATAAGAGGAATTCCCAAACAATGGAAGGATGGTCCTTGGGGGTTGAAAGTCAAGGTGAATAGCCCCCAACTGAACCAACCATAATTCCCACCCCCATCCTCATTCTTCCTCCCCATCCCAATGGTGCTTTCCTGCAGAGAGATAAGAGTCCCCCATATTAAAAGCCACCCCTTAGCCCTGAAGCAGCCCAGAGCCTACGCGGTAAGTCACGACGTCGTGAGAGGCAGATCTGTTCTCCTCTGACCACAGCCCGTCCCGTTCGAAACATGCTGCTGCTCCTCGTCCTCCTCCTACAGGACACCCCTCATTCAGACGCCATCGGTGAGTGACTTTCTTCAGGAGTACAGATGAGGAAATCAGATTCACCTTTGAAAATATTTCACTCACATCCCACACTGTCCATCCCAGCTATAGTGCCGATGGAGACATTGTTAGTAAGATTTAATATGAAGTTATGCTCTTACAGTATTGTATATTGTGAAAATGCAATTTTTTTATGGAAGTCCATGGATAGATAGTGAAGGATGAATATGGTGTGCTGGTATGTTTAACCCAGGTCAGAGTATTAGTTTATTAATCTCGGTCGTATTATGCTATACTGACATTATTGTTCAATGTACAAAAGTGGTAACAAATCTGTTTAGTCAGAGATATTTAATGACGCTTGGCAGCGGTGAGAGGTCAAGTGGCCAGATTCACCAGAGCAGCACATGCTTACAGCAGAGATAGACTTTCTTTGAGTGAAAAAGATGGGTCTCTGCAGCACATAGCATCATGTCTGCATCTTCATATCAAGTAGGCATGAATAATAGTCATTAAGGTTTTCTGTATGTACACCAGAAGGCTCCACTTATGACCACTGGGGCCTTGACCTGGACCTCCGGTCATCCTTAGCCTCCAGTCCTTCCCATGTCACCCTGACATCCTTCTGAGATAGCATGGCATTTTCAACCAGAATTTATCTTCAGTTTGTTCAGTTTGCTGTCAGCTTGTACGTGTTCACTTGAATGTGTTTGTGTGTCAGGTAAAAAAAAAAATTCTGTAGACGAGGAGTATCTGCTTAAGAAAAATGTGCCCATTGCAGTAATAATCAGTCTCTTTCTTTAATGCGCTGGCTCCAAATCCAGATGAATTGATGCCTCTTTTCGGCTCAGCTGCCCGTCACAGAGTCATCCCGGCATTGCCGACTCTTTATCACCGAAGGGGTCATGTCACTCTCTGTCGTGCTACTGACAGTGTGATCCGTCTTCTGACCGCTTGTCCTGGACGGGGTCATGGAGGGAGGGGGGCCTAAAATTTCTCGCAGGTAGCATAGGGCACCGAGCTGGGGTACACCTTGGATGGGATAGCAAATCATCAGAGAGCTGATTTACTTTAGCTCGTCATCAATTTCAGATGTTCCTCGTCCCTCCTCATGTGCCTCTGTGTATTAAGAATGGCTTAACTGTGCTACTTCCCCCTCACTCAACAGTCTATCGATTGTTATCTGCTGCAGTTCATTTATTTTGCTGGCTGAAATGAGCTCCCCTTTTTTAGTCTGGTCAGTCACTGACTCAATGAGTAGTGTCCCTTTTTCAGCCGTGTGGTTCTGACCGAAGCTTGGATCATTTGGGCTTTAGGACAGGATTTTGTCATATTTGTTATCTGATCACACCAGATGACGAATGGAATTTGGAACAGTAATGAAAGACGTACTGCTTGGCAGATTAAACAAACTGGTACACTGGGAGGGTACAAGTTTAACCTGAGGAAACTGGTACTCATTTTCTTTTGAATACAATCACAGGCAATCTTTAATACCCATTTATGAATGCGGTCATTATTTAAGCAGACTAATGAATTCAGAATCAGTCTGATGAAATCCCTTGGTCTTTTTGCCAGCCCTGGACCCGTGTTCTGCTTACATCAGCCTGAACGAGCCTTGGAGGAACACAGACCACCACGTGAACAGTTCGTCGGGCGTGCCCCTGTGCGACAACCACATGGACGGGGAGTGGTACCGCTTCACGGGCATGGCGGGCGACGCCATGCCCACCTTCTGCATCGCGGAAAACCACTGTGGCACCCACGCTCCCATCTGGCTCAACGGCAGCCACCCGCAGCTGGGCAGTGGCATCGTCACGCTGCCTGCGTGTGCCAGCTTCAACGACAACTGCTGCCAATGGAACGACAGCGTGGACGTTAAGGCTTGTCCTGGCGGGTACTATGTGTACCGCCTGCCGCGCCCCACCGTCTGTTTCCATGTCTACTGTGGCCGTGAGTCTCCTCGCCTCTCTCTGCCTGCCTTCCTGGACCCATCCATCTGTCCTTGCACCCATCCATTCCTCCATCACTTCATCCATGCATGCATCCATCCATCTGTCCATAAATCTTCTGAACTGTTATCCAGTACGGGGGGGGCCTGGAGTCTCTCTAGATGTGAAAGCTAACTCACATTCAAAGTGAGGTTTATTTACAGGACCGACTTAAGCTGTAGTTTTATAGTTCATAGTTCATATAGTTTTTTATAAGTTCCTAGGCTTATAGTATAAATAAGAAATAATCAGTTAAAAAGAGAGGGAAAAGGATAATGAAACAGCATAAGAGATTAACAGAATTCTTCCCCTCTTTCACTCTCCCCTAAACTCATCTTTTTTTGAATGAAAGTCATTTTGTTTCCTAACTTATGTTCTGTCAATATTTTAGTGTCAATGTTATTTCCCACATTATTAGTATAAAATTTTAGGAATGAAAAAATGATTCTTGGACTGATATTTTTCTGTGCTGTGCTCCCTCTATTGCTGAATTATTTAATTATATATGTTAACAACTGCTAAAAATACTTTAAAAAAAAAAAAAAAAAAGACAAGTGGACTCTGAAAATCAGTTTGTGCTTCTTCCTGTTTTTTCCTGCTCACGTCTTTATCTCTGTCACATGGCGTCCAGCCATCTTCCCTCGGAAGACTGATTAAGGGTCGTCTGTCCGTACCTCTGTCCCTCTGCTAGATTTCTACGATATCTGTGATGAGGTAGAGTGCCATGGTACAGACTGTCAGCCAGCTGAGTGCCAGTGTCCCAGAGGTACCACCCTGGGGCCCGACGGACAGACCTGCTTGGGTGAGTAGAGGTGGATGGAAGCTAGGGGAGGTGGTGCCATCAAGGGTGGAGAGAGCAAAATAACATAAACTAGCAGTGAGTGGGGATCTCTGGATATATCCTTGGGTTAGTTTGAGTGTTGTTGTTTTAACACATAATTAAGTTTATTTGCAACACCTTAAATTCTAAGTTTAATTGGCATTGATTAAATTTAGATTACATTTGCTTGCTTAGCTAATGCTTATCGAATTTGGTAATTCATTCAGCTGATTATTTCACTGGAGCAGTTTGGGTTAAGTTAATCCTGCTTAAGAGTAATAAGCAGGATCCATCCTGAGGTTTGAACTCACAACTCGCTGGTCTGTGACACACAACTATTCAGCCTGCTGACCTCTCAGGGTGACAGAAAGATGACCATAAATGGAGCGTCGTGTTATTGAGAGTGAAATGTATGATACGAAACTGGTTGTGATGTCGAACTTCACCCCCCCCCCCAGATGTGAACGAGTGTGAGACGAATAACGGCGGCTGTGCGGAGGTGTGTGTGAATACCAAGGGGTCTCGCCGTTGTGAGTGCGGCCCAGGGAAGGTGCTGGAGGATGATGAATGGAGCTGCAAGGGTGAGGTGTCCCGCATGACCTGACCAGCTGCTTGGCACAGTTGGCATTGCTGTCACTGGCATCCCCCTCTATGCCAAGTTAACTCGCAGAGTAAGGGGAGCATCTGTGTTTGTTATTCGCTTTTCTGATATATCGATTTGGTGTCACGCGTGATGCCCCTCCCTTCCTCAGAGATCGAGGGTTGCGACAGTGACAATGGCGGCTGCAGTCATGGCTGCTCCATGTTACAGGAGTCTTATTTCTGCCACTGCCCCCGAGGCCTGATGCTTGGGGAAGACCAGCGCACCTGCCAGGGTGAGACATGCAGACAGGAAGCATGTGTTTGTGGGAATGCTGTGTGTGTGTGTGTGTGTGTGTGTGTGTGTGTGTGTGTGCGTGCGTGTGTGTGTGTGTGTGTATCATGTTTATATTACATTGTGGGGACAAAATATATCTCCTGGGGCTAATGAAAACCTGACATTTTTATCTCGCGTCATTTGTAGTGTCCTCACAAGGGAAAATTCAATTTTATAAAAATCTGTGAATGCAATCAAAAAGCCAAAAGAGCCAAAAGTCTTGCATTTTTTGGGTTACGCATGGTTAAGGTTAGGCCTGGGTAAAGGTTAGGGTTGTCATACTTAGGATTAGGGCCAGGCCCATGGAAATTAATGGAAGGTCCCCACAAGGTTTAGAGACAGAGCGATAGCAGGAGACGCCAAACATACTTCAAAATCCCCCATGAGCTACCTGAATTAAAGCAAGCTGAAGTTTGGAATGGCCCTCACTGTCCCCTGACTTAAACATCATTAAAAATCAGTGGGTAGATCGTAAACATGCTGAGCGTGCAACACGGCCCTGGAAAATCTCAGAAGTGATCAGCGGGGAAGAGTCGGCAAAAATCCATACGACGACAATTTAGAGACTTTTAGCTGGCTGCAAAAGGCGTTTCATTTAGCGGACGCTTTTGTCCAATGCATCGATCAGTGAGGCAGAGTCAACACTAGCTTACAGCATTAAGGAGCTACCTAAGATACAAGTGCAGCAAGGCCAAGCCTCTGATGAGGGACCAACAACAAAGAGCGGGTTAGCACTTGGTTAACAGCTATGCTTTTAGCATCTTTCCTACCGGAAGGTATTTATAGTCAGACATGAAGTCCTAGTGGATTAGCATACAAAGACATTAAAGGCAAAAACTTGAAATAAGAACATGGAGAGGCAGTCCGTGGGAGGAGAGGTCATTCATTGGATGAGTTAGAGGAGTTCCTGGAAGAGATGAATTTTGAGGCGCTTTTTGAAGATCGAGAGGGAGTCTCCAGGTCAAATGTAGATGGGTCGTTTGTTCCACCGTCGAGGCACTACAGGAGAATCTTCTGCAGTGGGCCTTTTGACATAGAGCTGGCATTACCTGTCGTCGTCGTTTCACCGACCGAAGAGGGCGAGGTGGAGTGTAGACTGTAGGGATCTGTCAAAGGGATGTTACTATATACTGACGTACTAGGGTGTCCAAACTGTCGCACATCTCACAATTAATATTACTTTTTTCACGCGTTCAGGTTCATGAATTTAAAAGAATCTGTGCATTGACTTTTGTGAAAATGTTGTCTTTTTATACATACGGTTTCCTGCTAACGTAATTTACTACTTTTCGCTTAAAAATGAACTAAAAATGTAATTTGGCCAGGGGCGCCCAAACTTTTGCATGCAACTGTCTACTGCATCCGCACATTCATGTACTGTTATATGCATACACTGAAGTGTGTGTTCAGAGTCTGACTCTGTGTCGCCTCAGTGCCGGTACAGTGCCACCCCAACTCCATAGAGGTGTCAGTGCCCAAGAGTCTGGTGGGGGGTCTGGAGCTTTTCCTGTCCAACTCGTCCTGTCGTGGTGTCTCCAACGGCACCCACGTCACCCTGAGCTTCAGCCTGAAGACCTGTGGCACTGTGGTGGAGGTGAGGGGCCAGCTGGACTTGTGGTCCGTGGTTTTGCCTCATGCTTAAAGACTCAAAGGCTCACACGTCATGTGTACAGAGATGCCTTTCTGCACACCACAGCTGTACTGTGCTGTTATCTTTGCACTTGTGGCTTTCCCGTTAGCATTAAGGAGTCCGGCCATTCTACTCTGATGTCTCTCATTAACTGGCGGTTTTTTGGCCACAGCAGTGGCATGGATATTTATTATCCGTCACATGATTCTCTGTAAACTTTCAACACCACAGTACTTAAAATCCGAGCTGAAATGCTCAAACTGCCACGTCATCATTCCATGTTTAAAATGCCTTCACTCACCCATCATACTCACTCTAATACCTAACCCCACAATAAGTGAGCCCCACAAACCCCTCGTCCTTGGCAAGTCATCTATGTTCAGTTTCAGCTGGATGATTTGCAGCTTGCAGGAGCGGAGTGTTTGCATTAATGAAGAGGTGCACATACTAAAGTGGCCTTTGAGTGTTCATGGAACTGAGAGGAAGATTAGTTTGGTTGTTTTATTGGTTAGTCAGCTCTGACAAACAAGCAGACGGTGTCAGCAAGAGCCCCTATCAATAAACTGAATACCCTTTTTTGGCAAATCTCAACAATATAATATTATATTAGGTGTTTGTTGTACATAAAACATTAAAGCTGAGTACAGCTATTCCTGTTAATACAATTTGCATTTAATTAAAATTGAAAACTAACTGAAAAATACTGATGTTTCAATTATTGAGCCATAACTGGTGGGTTTTGCTGTTCCCTTGAATGCAATGAAGAATGCCTGAATATATTCTGTAATTTTCTGTATTATAACTATAAGACTACAGTTACCTGTGCCTTCTGGGTTTCCTCCCGCAGTCTAAAGACATGCAAACTGGTGTCTCCAAATTGCCCATAGTGTGTAATTATGCATGTATGAGCTCTATAATGGATTAGCATGCTGTCCGTGGTGTACCTCAGCGATGTGCCCTGTGCTTCCTGGGCTAGGCTCCAGGCCCCTTCGCGACTCTGCCCAGGATGAGTGGTGAGAAAATGGGTGGGTGGAAAATAATCCCTCCATCCATCTTCCATAACTGTTTCTCCAGTGCAGGGTTGTAGGGTATTAATAATATATTATTATCTTGAGACTTTACTTAGGAAAAGTGGTTGCAAGATGGATGGATAATAAACATCATCATCATAATAATGCTACCTGTCCCCAGGTGATTAATGACAAGATCGTGGGGACCAACCTCGTAACGGGTTTGCCACGCTCCAGCCCCAGCAGCAGCGGTGACGTCATCGTACGCACCAGCAAGCTGCTGCTCCCTGTCACCTGCGAGTTCCCGCGCCACTACGAGGTGTCGGACGGCTACCAGGCAAGCCTGCAGAGCACCGCCCTCGAGCTGGCGGGCCACAGCCAAGGCGTCTTCCCCTTCAGCCTGGAGCTCTTCAAGAGCGCCGACTTCTCCGAGCCGTACAGCTCACCGCCACGGCTGCGCCTCCGCGATTCTCTCTTCTTCGGTGTGGAGCCGCGGGAGCGTGTGGACGGCCTTGCCGCCCTGGTGGAGAGCTGCTTTGCCACGCCCAGCCCCAAGGCCGACCAGGCGCTCAAGTACTACCTCATCAAAGATGGGTGAGCCAAGGAAAGCAATGGTGCACCCTTCATCCTGGACCAAGGGATTGATGGGAGAAGGAAGTCCCACCTGGTCTATTAATACACTTTTATTGGCTGCTACATGGTGTTAAACAGCCTTTCTAAATTGGCCCATAGTATCTCTGAGTGTGTGTGTTCTATGGTAGAGTGGCATCTTGTTTGGGTGGTACCTTAGCCTCGTACTCTATTCTGCCTTGAATAGGCTTTAGAATCCCATACTACTTTGTTCTGGTTAAACCGATGGATGGATGGATGGATGGATGGATGGATGGATGGATGGATGGATGGATGGATGGATGGATGGATGGATGTTCCTTGGGGTGACCCTGGTTTTAATCTAGTTGTGTGGTTAGGTGTTGTTACTGCTCTAATCCCCAAAACTGTTCTTAGTGATAGAAACGTTTGCTCCATTTTACAAGATCTCCATTTGTGTTTTTCAATTGCTAAAATCTAAAGCTAATTATTGATTTATTAGTAAACATGACAGACGCTGAGTGTTAATTATGCAGTACACTAGTGTATCTTCTAAGGTGATTATACTGTATATTATCCCTGAGGTTCTTAATAATGGGTGGATGTCAGGGCAGCTTTCCAGAAGTTGAAAGCAAAGACAAACTCTAGTTTAGACCTGATAATATATGACCCATGAATTGGTTTTGCTTCACATTGACATACTTACAAAGTCCTGCTTTTTTATACCTCATACACTCATCTAATCTTTAAGGCAGTCTCACCCTCAGGCAGGACCATGGAACTCTGCCATCCGGGATTCATTTTTTATGTCACCAAATAGTCACCTGATAGGATTTTGGGACCTTGATGACTGTCGTTCACCTGAGAAAATAGACATTTTTTGGCCAGATGCAGTTGAATTCCACTGTTTACTGAGTGTCACCCTTTGGACTTTCTCTCTCTGTCTCTCTGCATTGCAGCTGCATCTCAGATGAGTCGGTGAGGCAGTACTCCTCCAAAGACCAGCTGTCCAAACACTTTCAGGTGCCCGTCTTCAAGTTTGTGGGCAAGGACAATGAGGTGAGCGAGAGAGTTTCTTCCGACATGCCTAAGTTCTCCGTCTTCCGACACGCCTGTGCACAGTGCCGGTTTGTGTGTCTGCATTCTGACAGGAGGTTTTCCTGCACTGCCGAGTCCTAGTCTGTGGCCAGAAGGAAGGTGGGTCCCGGTGCTCCCAGGGCTGTCGGAGACGGGTGCGTCGGCAGCTGTGGACCGAGAAGCACCACGACCAACTCGTACTGACCGGCGGCCCGATCCGCATCCTGTTGGACCCGTGACAGAACCTGGACCAGGAGGAGCTTGAAACTTCAGTTAGATTCTGGCACACACTCACGTGAACCTCACACATTCATACACATTATGTTTAGATATATTAGAGGGGGATTTCCCGCCAACTGTCACTTTAACATGAAGATTAATCCACAGAAACTACAGCGATCGAAATCTTCTGCACTTTAAATTTATCCCATGGGGGTGCTCCCACAATCTTTGCGTTTTCTGCCTTTGTTACATTATGGCTTCCCCACACACACATACACACACACAGTCGTGCATTTATAACGTTGTGAGGACGCTCCATTCATTTTTATTGGCCTCACTATGACAACCCTAAGTGTCCCCACAAGGTAAAAATGTAAGGTTTTTATTACTGCCTGGGGACTTTTTGTTCCCACAACTTGATATAAACATGGTACACACACAGACACACAGAGGACCGGCAGAAATCGCCAAAACCTGACAGTTAATCACAGTTATTCTGTCTGTTTAATGCTTCCGAGTTTATGTCTTAATAACTTTGTACAAAAGCACATTCTACTCACATTTAAGTAGCCGGCAAGTTTATTGTAAAAGGTTTGGCAGGCTAAGCATTACTTTCCAGTGCACAGCCAGTAGGAAAAGGAGATTCTGTATCTAAAACTGTTTGCTTATTTGTAGTTTGTAACAAAACTGTAGAACCTACACTACATTATTGATGCCACCGGCGTTACTAAGGTATACATGAACACATTAAACCTACGACTGCTAAAAGAAAGGAGTGAAATGTGTAAGATTTAACTGTATGGGAGAAAGAGGAAATTAGTGTTACGGAAAGATGTAGCTGTAATTTCTGGATGCCTATCGCTCATTGATTTTGCGCCTTTTTTGTGGGGTTTTTTTTTGTGTGTTTACTGGGATACCAGTTCAGGTGATCAATAAAGTGAGGATGAAAAGATCTGGTGGATTTGTGAGGCCTACACAAAAAAAATAAAATAAATCACTCCTTCAGTTAAACAAGCAGTCGGACGAATTTGATGTCTTTTTTTTCATACGGAGCCTTTGCGGGGTGAGGATCCTGGGGAGTTTTTCAAATTGGATTATTGACGAGGAATAAAATAATTAAACAAAGAAAACTCATTCTTCTTTACGAAATCGTGTTTAGCTACATTGCAGCATAATGCTAATGATCTCGGTTGTGCAGCGCCGTTTTGCTGTTGTACGGAGCGCAGTAATACCAGAAAATTGATGGTATTTTCAACACAACATACGGCGTTTATTTTCATTTTGCATGAAAAAAAAAATCAGTTTTGTTTCAAACTGAATTCATTTTCTGTTTAATATTGAACTGCTAGCTAGAACTAAAAGGGTCAGGTTTAGACCAGCAGGCAAGTGAGAAAAAAAAATGACAAAATAATAATCCTATCCATCTTTAAACCGCTTATCTTGCAGTGATACACGCCATCGCGGGACACAAACACAACAGGCAATTCAGAGACGCCAGTTAGCCTGGTTGCAGGAGAAAACCCACGAGCCGAGGGATAAGCATACAAACATCACACATACACAGCATAGGCCAGATTCAAACCCACAACCCTGGAAATATGAGGGAACAGTGCAAAGCAATAATTCAACAATTAAAACCAAGCAAATACTTGTCGCCCAAAACTGTTCTGTAAAGTCACTAATACAACCTTATGCAGTTCAGTATTACTGAAAAAGGCCGTGTGTGTTGTATTACGTGCTATTAAGGTTTGTATTTAAGCTGTGTTTGAGTAAATTTGGGGCTTTCTTGATCTGGGATATTTTTAACTTATAACAGCAAAAATAGCATTTGCACAGTCAGCCTGTAAATGCTGAGAACTTAAAACCTAATTTAAAGAACTTCCCCCAGCTCTGTAATTTGACATTGGCTTTGTGTTGAAGCACTTTGAATGTGCCCCATGTAAGGTGCACCCTAAAATCTCAGAATTAGGCTGACGGTCCCTCGATTTGAAACGCTGCCTCAGGGATTTTGAAATGTCCTTTGCTTCTGTAGGAAGCAGAGAAAAGGGGTTTGTAAGTGTCAGTGGCCAGCAGTTTAATCCATACGTTAACCGTCCGAAGCAACGCCGATGGAAGCATTGACATCGCCCAGTCCCCGGATGCCCAAAAGAGATCTTGGCAGTTGTCAGGTTGGCATTTCACAAAGCCATCTCTCAGTCTGGGTGTGTAACTTCACACTACTGTGCAGTTCAAGCGTTCTTTGTGAAATGGCTGGTTAAATTATAACTGCTACACATTTTTGAACTGTTTATCTGTCTCTCCGCTATGGGCACATGCCCTTTCAGTACTCAATCCCAGTGCAGTCTTCTTCATTCTTCTGTTTTAAAGTCATTTATTTTGCTGTGCTGATTTGTGGTGTGTGTGCTCATTCTCTCTCGTCTCAGACTGTGTGTTGTGTTGCTCGGGGCCGTGGACCACATCGTCCCGCAGCGTGCCGGTTCGTGACTGTGTTGTCCCTGGTTCTGTCATTCTCCGTGCGGCGAGGACGCGCTGGGAGGCCGTCTACAGTTCATCCTTCTCCTCCCCTTCACAGTAGCACGCTGCCCTCTGGCTGTTCATGTAGGGTCTGCAGCCGAGCGTCCAGACCGTGTTATACAGGCTGTCAGCCACCGTCTCACAGGCTGTGCACGGATAGAGGGATCAAGAGAGAGAGAAAAAGGTTAGAGAATTCTCCCGGCGATGGATATGCTTCATTTTCATGGCAAGTGAATGTCTACAGCAAGCAGATCAGGTGTTGCCGGGGCAATGGCAGACCTTCGACCTTCGACACAAAGCCTAGACTCCTCTTGAGGTCAGAGCAGATGCCGTGGAGGCACCACCGGAACTTGGAGTCGCAGCGGTACTTATTGGAACTGCAGGTGTCGTAGCACAGGTCCAACTGGTTACAGCACTTAGTCATGGCTGGGATTCCAATATCCAACTGGGGAAGCACAGAGATGTTTGTTACATACTCCAAGAAAGTGGGAGAGAGGGAGCCCAACAGTGTATACGTCGAGGTGACTGCTTAGCATGTGCAAAATTCCCCTTTTTCAATAGCTGTAGTGGGCCTGAACGAAAGCTCATGCCCTGGATATGTTGTGTTTGAAGGTGCACTGAGGTACACTACCAGTCAAAACTTTTCGCACACACTAAGATTTTCTACATAATCAATGTTTCTTACATAATTTTCACAAAAAATTCTAGACACTCGATATTCATTGCTAAAAAATAGGATGTTCACGTTCAGCATCCTTCGAATATCTTTATTAGCAAGGAAATTGGTCATATCTTTGTCATCATCAAAGTAGCCTCCTCTAGCAGCTACAACAGCAGAGCAAATTCGAGGCATTCTTTCAAGGGACATTAAATATTGCCCTGTAAGTTCATTCCAACACTCCTGGGGCATGGCTTATGATTGTTACGGTTTATTAATGTTTATTACGTTACAGTATTCATAAACCTCCTTTGAGCTGGAGTTGAACTTTGTGGTTTGCAAAGACAAATTGTAACATTTACATATACACTATTGGGTGTCTAGAATTTTTTGCGAAAATTACGTGAGTAACATTGAAAATGTAGAAACTCGTATCGCGTGCCAAAACTTTTGACTGGTAGTGTAGTTAATCATGTATTACTGTCCATGCTTGCATTGGTTAGCTGGTTACATACACTTTCTGGTACCTGGAAACCGAGCAGCGAAGAGCTGCAGCCGTTGGGCTCAGGGGTCTTGTAGTCTGGACGCGGCAGAGGAGCCTTTCCTGAAGGAAAGAAGAACTTCTCATTAGCTCACTGGGTGATAGCAGATGCGCTCATCACTTCATCCAACTTGGTTGGTTTATGGCCAGAAATATTCTTAGTACTTGGGACAGTGGCTTAACTAGAGTTACTTTAAAGCAGATGAAAACGTCCTGTCAAGAAGAGAAAAGGAACATGAACATGCATGAACTCTCTGGTTCTTAAACTAATATACTGCGATTAATACAGGTCTGATTGTAAGAAAAACCATTTACGTTACTGACAAAAGTTCATAGCTACTGTTCCTATTCTTTGCAACTATTGTGTCTGATGTCTCATTACATTTTACATAAGTACTTTCCAAGCGTTTTGCTCATTTAAGGGATCTTGATAGATTCCTCATGCTTTTAGGAATCCACTGAAATAAAATGATAAAGGAGTTGCCCTGTTGAACAGAGCTTAAATTCCTGCTCTGCCTGGCTTGTCCTTTTTGTTTTTCTGCAGCTGTCCGAGTGGCGTGATCCTTAGTGGCGTGTCTCCAGTTAAACTCTCCACTGCAATTGGCTCCTCCTGCTGACAGGTGTTCATTCATCATGGATCCAGCATTGCCTCAATTGGGGGGAGGTAATGCTGTGAGCTCAAACTTTTTGAGAAAGATCAATGTCATGTCCAAGTGTGAAAATGTGCCTGACAGATACTGGAGGAACAAGTATACCGTTCCACTTGTTAGCTTTTAAGATGAAAGTGCAAGATATTTGAATAATGCCGTGTGGTAAATCCTACTATTCAGAGTATTGCAAAGCTCATCAGTTAACAGGGGTTAATTAGTGATGCTCATTTATTCCCTTGTTTTAATGTTATTGTTTTGTCCTACCTTGAAGGACTGTGACTTTTAACAAAATGAAGAGGGTTTTGGTAAACAAAATGGCACACGCAACATTCTCTCAACTGAAATCAGAAGTCATGATTAGATAAGTTAAATAACACTGGTTAAAATGCTACCTTATGTACATCTGGTGTAAAAAAGTTGGCATCTCTTAGACTCAACCCCCGTTTAATACAAACTAGCCTTCCAAAGTTTTCTGCTCTTGCAGCTGGTAATCATGCTACAGTATATTTTGGCTTAAAGCATCCCCAGAAGCATCCCTGCACGTGTTTTCCTACCGTATCGACAGCGGTACTGACACACGCCGTTGTGACCTCCCATCAGCTCCACAACAGAGTCGAAGTAGCCATTGACAGCCTGGAAGCTCTCGCGGATGGCATTCAGCCCCCAGCCGGAGTTATCCGTCTCAGCCTGAGGGCTGCCGGGCATCTGAGTGGGTGCCTCACGGGCGTCAGCCTCCTGGCTGAGGATCACAGTTGGCCTGAGACAGAGGCAGAGCAGCATCAAAACACAGGTCCCGGATGGCATGGCTCGACTGGAGGTTCAGGTGCTGGGCACGCAAGTGTTGGAGTGGCACAAGCAGGGAAGCCCAGTATTGGAACAGAGAGTAAGCAGCCTTGTCCGTGAGGTGACAGAGGTAAGGAGTATCACCGAGGTACACGGGTAGATGTGATATGGACTACCAGCACAATTGCTCAGACTTTGACCAGTGATCTGCAAAGGCAAACAAGACGGCTTGGTGCTGTGGAGGAGCAAAGGTCGCATCCGATCCCTAGTTGACAAGGGATTACCATTTTCCGAAATCACAAAATCGTTTTTTTCCTCCCTCTTTTTTATCTTGTCTCCTTCAACACTCTTGCCTGTATTTTGTCCTCCTCTTCTGCCTTCAGTGCAGTGCTAGAATCTCAGCGCCAGTCATTGTGGGTCCTGCTACTGTGAGGGCCATGTTTAAGTAAAAGTTAACCCTGAAAGGTTGCGACTACTTTGGAAACTGTTGTGCGACTGAATGTGCACCTTTTGCCAAAGCACGCATGAAATTCTTAGCATTAAGCAAACCACAGAATGTTTCACTATAGACAGGAAATGTTCTGCAGAAGCAAGTCAGATGATAAGCAGCTATGAATACCTCCCCTGGAAGGGGGGTGGGGTGGGGGCGCTTGAGTCATGCTTGCTACGCTGTATAAAAACTACCTGCATGATAATCAGACATAACACGTCTGAAGCTATCCTCCTTTGCCCGGTAAAGAAATAAATACCAGTACTGGACAGAGTCCTTTACTCCTCTTTGTCTATGAAAGGTTCATTCTGTAAATTGACACGACACTGCCTATATCATAAAACGATGATTCAATCACATGCTACTCTGGACATCTGCCCTCTGATCACCTGAACTAATTACAATTGGAACGCTAAACCTCATCCTACAACCTCCTCTCTTATGCACTGATGATCATACGAATCACGTTTCTCACTGGTGATCCCTGGCCATCTGTGATTGGCATGAAGTTGGCCATGCCACCCCCCCAACATGATCTCGGTTTCGGTCATTTTTGGCTTCCTTTCATAGCCTCCATGCCTCCTGTCAGCTACACATGCAGTTGGAAAACAGCTATCCCACTAGTCAGCCACTCAGTGAAGAAAGTCTCAGGGTGTACATAGTTTCATTTAAGTCTTTGTGTTGTGTAACAGTAATAAGTGATCTCAGCAAAACAGCCTCCCCCCGGGATACCAGACTGATAAGCCTCACTCTTCCAACTGAGCAGGATACTGTCTTCATCCTCCGTGATAAGGAGCACACTCTTTGATTTCTCCTACTCTGATGAGAATGACCTATGTTCACCTGCCCACCCCTGTTAAAGTTGTATTGCATAATTAGACACCAAGTTATCACCCCTCTTTTTTAAAAAAAAATGGCTCATTAGGGATTTACTCATTCGTCATTGTGGCACTACAGTTTAATGCTAACCAAAATTCTCACTTGCCTTTCACATTATCACTTGGGAATTCCTGCTAGTCTATATGCTTTCATTATGTATTACTCTGTAAAACATAATTACATAAAGTTTTGAACTAAAGGGTTGCTTGTTTCCATCTTGTGCAGGGCCAGAGGACACGCACATACACACGCATGTAGGGTTAAAACATCACCGAGCTTCTATCAGCTAAGAGATCAGGATGTGTTACGTGAACGATGCTCCAGGGGGAAGAAAATGATAAAAAGAGATTTCCTCTTCCACACCAGTAAGAGATGGAAACCACTGAGAAAGAACAAAGAACCTATACCGTGATGGTTCGAAAACGGGAGGCAGGAAATGTGATAGGGAGCATTTGTCAGGAAGACTGTGTCATGCTTCACGTGCTCCGGATGTGCAGGAAATGTTCTGCGTTCTCCGTGATCTGCAGGGTGCTGGGTTCCCCCAGGAAAGCTGAAGAGTGACACTTTCCCTCTGCTTCCATGTTGAACCTGGGGCAATCTTGCTTGAGTGTGGCATGAGGGCAAAGTCTGGATGGCGTGGCGCTGTGGGATAAAATCAGACGGCAGTGTTGGTGATTCCAGTCAGGTAGACCGCTGGAGGGCGACCTCAGTCAGGCATAGAACGAGAACGAGAAGCTGTTTCAAGGCAACCGTTAATTGACTTTTCATGCTGTTGCTATTATTGGTTTTATGAAATGTGTAACTGCATACAGTGTCTTTTGAAAACATTTGTAGGGAGTAGCCATTAAGAAGAAATTGAGAAATTAAATTCAACTTTATCAGCAATTTGTACAAGTACACAGGAATTCTTCCGTTTTTGCATGTCCCACACACACAGGTGAGAGGGAAGCTTGGGGTCAGAGAGGAGTGTCAGCCATTTATGTTGTGCCTTTGAGCAGTTCTTTGTGGGTTAAGGACCTCACTCAATGGCCCAACAATAACATGTGCACTTTGCCAGATGTGGGATTTAAACCAGCAACTTTCTGAACACAAGCACTAACACCTAACCCACAGAGCAACAAACCACCCCAATGAAATTATATTTTATTAAGGGACTTGAAAATAAGACCTCTAAACTAATATATAAAATAAATATTTTACTTGTGCTCCCAGTGTTTGTCCAGTTCCAGACGAATCTTTTTTATGCTTTTTTTACCTTGTTTCACCCCGAGGTGATGCTGCGAACAAGTTTCTCTGTTGAACAGAGCCCCCTAGTGGACAGAACCATCATTGATCGATGATTACAGCCGAGCTTATATGATATATACCCGTGGCTGTGATCCTGGGCTCCAGGATCTTTGCCGGATTTTAATATTTGGTTTCAAACCCACGTACCACAATGCACATTTACGCGAACGTTATACTGGACCCACTTCACCACGCAGACAGACACCGCCGTGTGGACTGAATTACTTATTGTTGTACTTTGGTTTTAAGTAATTTCTTGTCTTTCTCCTTTTTACCAGCAGGTGGCCTCAGCGATGGCATAGAGCTCGAATCACACTGTCGGGGTTCGTGTCTCCACCTTGTGGTCAAATTGGGCATTGCGCCTGTTTTAATATACCCGCGCTACTGACCTACACTTCCGGTTTCTTCCGGAACTATTAGCGTGTGACGCTCGGCGCTTGGTTTGTTTATGTCACTTAGTGCAAGTCAGGGCTGTCGTTTACGGATTCGGACGGTGTTTAATGGAACGACAATCGCATGCTGCCTCTGGACTGGAGGATCGTCGTTTGTTCACCTTGGACTGTCACCCATGGACCTTCGCCCGAAGCTCCATTGGGATCATCGTCATCATCATTATCTGGACTTTGCTTTTGCAAGGTTTTTGCCACTTTAGTTGTTTTGTTGTTTGCTGTCTTACTGTTCTTTTGTCCATATGTCACGGTATTTGCTGTAACACCGTTTGATTGCTATCACTTTGATATTGGTACGCAGGGTCCCGTGTGATGTTCTGCCTTGTGTCGTCCTTTGTTTACTGTTGTGTGTATCGTGACTCGTATACAAATTAATGTTCCATTAGGATGTGAGTGTTAACGACCTGATGGATAAGCAGCTGCGTCCTCATGCATGGCCACACGCCTGAGGGGCTGGCTGTGTTTGCATATTGACCACACTACGGTCAGTTACGGTCGAGTTTCCAGCGTTCAGAGTGTAACCCCGTTTCCTCCAGGTCACAGGACATTACCTCGAACAAATAATATTTGATGAAGGGCACAAGTTTCCACACAGGGAATGTGAGCTTTTCTGTAGGACGTCCCAAGTCACTCATTTATTTCTCCCTTCCTAGTTTCCTCTCCTTGAACTTTAAAAGTCTACAAGGAGGGGGAGACGAAATAAAGCTGCAGCCTGAGTGTTGGGAACTCTTTTTAAATTCTCCGTTACTAAAACTGAAACACAGACAATAAATGGAGACCTTGCAAAATAAAGATTAATACACTTTTTATTATGTGATTTCTAAGGGACACAATATGTCAGTTTGATTGCTTGTTAAATAGTTTCCACTTACAGTCAAGTCAAAAAGCTTTTTTCTATTCGGGAATTGAAAGTGTGGCCCTTTTTGATTTTTTTAATTACCAGCTGCAATGCTTATAACTTAAGTCATGTATGCTTGTGATTTTTGTCTTAAAGAATCTTTATAATGACAGCTTAACTTAA
>JAACJT020000052.1:10524831-10551426 GCA_009936485.2 Gymnarchus niloticus | reverse complement strand
CTGCTACAGAATATGTACCAGACAGACTGAAACAAGATCATGTTTCTGGGGCACATTGGGTAATGGGCTGGATCCATCATTTAATAATTTAAGTAATTAAAATTAATTAAGTAAATTAATTTAGTTAAGTCCTCAGCAGGAGAAAGGTAGTGATAGACTTCTTTTTTTTAAAAAAAAAAAAAAAGATTTCTCCTCAGGTGGAGTTGTGGCATACTGGATAAGGAGGTTAGGTAGCTAACCTCAAGGTTGTTGGTTCAAGCCCCACTGTTCCCTAGAACCAAATACCTGCATAGCAAGAATACTGGTTAAAAGTCCACCTGAATGAAATATAAGATTTCATGATTAAATAAAAACTGTGCCCTGTAATGGGGCAACCATACTTTAATAATGATAAATTAGATAGGTTTTTTTTTCCCCCTCTTTCTCCCCCCACACACACACACACACACACACACACACACACACACACACTTTACTTACCTGAGCTGGTCTTGAACCCAAGCCCATTGCCACCACAGTCCAAGGCTTTAACCAGTCAGCCAAAGAAACATACAGACACATTAACAAAACAAGGCTCTATCAAGAGCAAAGCTTCTGAGGCAGCATGGCACAGTGGGCACAATGTTAGCGCTTTAGTATTTTATGTCTAAGGTTTGATTTTGGTAATGAAAGTTTTTTTTTTTTTTATACTAAAGCCCTTACCCATAGAAAATGTATGTTGGAAAGGTTGTCAAAAAGGACTTCAACCCTGGCATGGTGATGCAAGTGGTAGAGTGGCAACTATGGAATCTGAGGGGCTAATGTTTGAATCTGGCAATGGAAATTCCTTTTTAGTGTGGTTTTAATACCAAAGAGTTCCTTCTGAAACCACATTTTAAATGCCAAGTCCCTAATAAATTCTTGCCTCTGAAAGGACATTTTAGATGCCCCTTTTTTCAGAAGCTGCTGTGGTATGTTAAGTAAAGAGGTTAGGTGTCTAACTTCCAGGTTTTCGGTTCAAATCCTTCCACTGATCATGGTACACCCATACTGAATACCACTAGCCGATGGGTATCCTCTGAAAGGTAAGACCCTTTATTCGGGGTGCCAACTGGTAAAATGTCCAGCAGTGGGATTTGAACCCCTCATCCTCTGCATCAGGAGCTGATAGTCCACAAGCCTGTCTTGCAAAAATTTGCTCAGAAATCAGTTATTTTTAAATCACAGGAACCCTACCTCTTACACAGCGTAGGGTTGGGGGTCAGCCTGGAGACGATCCAATCCATCTTCTGACCGTCCATCCAGGCTGAGTTTTGATGAGCACAAGGAATCCCTAAATGCCAGTGCTCTGACAACAAACGGCCAAGTGTGTAGCGAGAGTTAGAGCACTGACAGAATGGTTTATCCATAGTCGATGGCACAGATCCCCACCCAGCTCTACAACTCAGACTACAGCTTAGCTGGAGAGTGAATAACTACCTAAAGTCTCTGTAAACTAGACTAAACAGGTGTGTTCCAAGACTCGACTTCCCAGCCAGAGTCCCGCACTGCTGCTGCAAGACCATTCCTTAGCTGCAGAGCTCTGTGGGAGAATACTCTGCAGCCCAACATCACTTTTTTCAGTCTTGGAACTAATAAATAACCTGCCCCTGAGAGCAAAACAAGACTTCCCAACCAAATGGAAAACAGAAATGACAAGAAATTTACATTTGAAAACTAATAAAATTCAACCAACTTAATATTCCACGACAGTGCAGTGGTTCTTCTCACTGGCAAAAAGGGAATCACGCAACAACAAAAGAAAACACGTCACTCAGATTAATCACCACAACCGAATATCAACACAGCATGACTCAAAATCGGCGAGGGAGCTATTCTTGTGAAAGTAAAATAAGAGCACACCTTTTACAGCCTTAACAGTGAGGCTTCTTGTAATCAAATAAATTGACAAATTCAAATGTCAAGATTATGGGTGGGTTCAAGCACACAGTACCACCAAGGACAACATGCATCCTTGATTAAAGCAGAAAGTAAAAGCAGCTTTGACTGTCAAACAACGCAAAGTGCTTTGATTTGAGTGTTGAAGCAGGTAGCGTTGGCCTAGGCAGTTGGGGAGGCATAGACACCTACGCTCCCCAACTGCCTATGCTAGCACTGCATGCTTCAACCACATTCCTTATCTACCAGCACTCGTACTTGCATGAATGGTATACAAAACATTTTTCATCTCTGTCATTTTTCATGCCACGTTGTTTTTAGTAATACAGCAGTTCATTGGTTGACTGTTTTATTTTCCGTGTCATCTTCGCGTCTCAATACGGTCCATATGTTGTCCCACAGTTGTCTAAAATAAGATGAAGCCACAGTCAGGTGCCAGCACGACAGCTACCACACAACAAATGGATTTCATTACCATTGCTAAACCATGGTTGTGACACCTACCGTTTCAATTCATCAGTGACTTTGGCTCTTCCAAAAACCTCATTGATGCTGCTGGCAAAATCCTTTAAATAAAGACAAATCTCTCCTATTTGAGTCTGCATACGCTGTTCCATGTCAGTTATCATGCTACTCTGTCAGTATTTACTTCCCTGTGCAAGTAGTTCCACTTTAAACTACTAAGGTTCTGAAAAGATCATTACACGACTTACCTTGTTGCTATTTTGGAGATGCTCATTTGATGCCAGAAGTTTTATTATTTCAGTCTGTAGGTGATTAATAAAAATAAATTAAAAAAAAAAAAAAAAAAACAAAACAGTAATTCGCTGAGTATTTCAACATTAACTGGATTTGGAATTTGACATTTAAACTTTGCTACATATTCACAACATTCCTTAATGTAAGTCACAGCATGTGTGAATGGAGAGAGAGAGAGAGACAGAGACAGCCACACCGATGCAAACACTAAATTCTGTGGAGAATTATGCCGCAGTGGCAGTCCTGGGTGGGCGACAAGTCAGTAACAAAGGCAAAGGCTCAGTTAGTAAGATGATCAATCATGAATCACTGTTGATTTTACCCTTTGAAACAGTCACCACTATACCCTTCTTGCAAGCCAGTTACTAGAAACTGACCACCATCATATTTTGTAAATGACAGTACTGGGTTTGCTAATTAAATACTCCTCCAAGGCAGGTCCCCAAATTAAAACTGTCACATCCTTTAAGTAACTGCTGCCTTCCTTGATGTTTACTTTCAGTGTTCACTGACGAATCTCTGATTCCAAATGGAGGCAAAGTAGAAGATGCACCTCTAGCGAGACGTGGCTCATCGCACCTGGGAATCGCCGATGCTTTGCTCTGTCGCGTCGGTGGTAACTAAGGAAACCATCTTTTCTTTTATCTCCTTCTCCATTTTCTGGACCTCTTCCCATACATTCCACACTTGGTGTCTCGTGAGCTGAATTTGGTCTACAGAGGAGCTTGGACCCTCCCCCTGCTTCCCTGCATCTGCCGGTTGGGTCAGACCTGTGCAGACCTCTTGAGGAGCAGATCAGCAAGGGTTTGAGTGAAGCCAGGTCCCAAGAGTGATCTTCTTCTATGGAGTAGACCTCACCCCTCATTCTATATAAATATGTCAATTTATAGTTTTATTTTAAGCAAACCGTTCACCAGAAACCATCAGTCAGGCTAAAATAAACCCAACATCCAAAGACTTAGAGCAGGCATCACAGATTCTGAAGGTCAAGTAAAGAACTGAACTACTGGACTTAGGGTCCTCAAATCTAGTGAGCTTACCTTTATCTTCGGATTGTTCTAGTACTCGCTGCAGTTCACGCCTGACTCTGGGGGCCAGAATTGCAGACGATGAATGGAAATGACAGATTACAGTTAACAGGTTGCCTCAGAGCTTAATTCTTTTCAGCTACTGGTCTTCATATTTTTGACTGAGATTTCAATTTTCTTCAATGTATGAATGTCCTAAGGTTCAGCAACAATAATAATACAAAAGAAACATTGTTTATATTTGAAGTACATGTGACTAAAATGTATACAAAGTTATAATGGGCATCCACAATCATGACAGGGAATTTCAGTGCTTGTCATAATGTCCATTCCGCAGTCGCTTACCTTTCGTTCTCCTCCAGAACTTCCCAGGCCGCCTTCTCCAGCCTTGACACCTCCATCCTGGCCTCCTCAAGGTCTTCTTTTCCCATGATGCCACTGTCTAAACCTTCCTCAAAGAACTCTGTCGGCTGCACACGGACAAGAAACGTTCAGTGCTGCCTCTGCAATATCACAATGATTTGCAACAGCAGGAGAAAAACGTTTGATTCATAACCTTCCAGAATCAGTCTAAAAGGTAAATGTGCCCATGACCAGAAGCTTGCTGTTCAGTTTATCTCAGCATTTGTATAATAATCCTGTTATCTCCAGAACCAAGACATCACACAAATGTGAGATACGTGAAAAGCCATTTTACTTTGCAGCCTTAGATGCAAAAAAACAGATTTATCCTGTTTACCACATTGTGAAGCTCAGCCTGGGATTCGAGGATAGAGGTCACATAAAGGTCATACTCCGCCTGTCAAGGTCAAAGAATAAGAAAGCTGAAGCTTCAGCTTCCTCTGCTATTTTTCATTCCCATTTTCTCTATATATAACCTTCCCCAAGTTACCTTTTCAATGCTCACAGTGTATTTCAGGTTAATGTGTAAAATTTGTCTGCCTTTACCTGGTTCTTTCCGACATTTGTTTACAAATATAACGAAGACGAGTGGTCAGTGTTCATATCTATTTTGCCGTTGCGTCCGGTATTCCTTGTCGGCTACTGGCAATTCTGCTCTCTCTAAAAACGCAACATTTTCTAAAATACCTTGATCTCTTTCAGGATGTCCCCAAAGACCTGTGACTCCTGGCAGAGGTTGTGAAAAACACGGCTGAACACATGCAGGCGCCCTCTGCTGGGCACATTGTCAACAGACAGTTTCCTCAGCTCCTAGGAAAGAGGCAAGCAATACTATTAATTATCAAAGCTAGTCTGTATTTTAGCTATGGATTCCTAAGGGTACTGACGTCCTGTCTGGGGCATACGCTTACATTGTACCCTGTGAGTAGGTTTCATGGACCCCTACAACCCACGAGCAGTTAGAAGATGGTATGGTGGGTTTGCCTCCCTCTACTGTAGAACAATGCATTTTCACAGACCATGGCGCACAATCCCAGGTTCTCCAAGGCAGCACACCCGCAGGTTTTAGAGTTAACTGTCATTTACCAGCTGATTTACCCTTATGATGCCAGATGGTTCACTGGGCAAATAATGAGTTCAGTAAAGCAGTTAAGAGCCAAGAAGGAAAACTAACAATCCCTGGAGCCTTTAAAGACTGACATTTCTCGCGCCTGCAAGAAATGTTTTATCCATCCAACTGCTTAACCTCATCAGGTTATATGGGGCCTGGATACTATAGCAGGCAGGGTCATTAGAGGCCTGGAGCCTATACCAAGCTGGGTTATTAGGGCCCTGGAGTCTATACCGGTCTGGGCCATTAGGGGCTTGGAGCCTATACCAGTCTGGGCCATTAGGGGCTTGGAGCCTATACCAGGCAGGGTCATTAGGGCCCTGGATCCTATACGAGGCTGCATCTTTAGGGGCCTGGAGCCTATCCCAGGAAACATATGGCACAGGACTGGGGTGTACAATAGACAGGACGAAAAATGTTTTAGTCACATTTTCATAATGGACTCTCATATGTACAACCCAGAAAACCATGTATTGGAGTTGGAAGGATAAAAGATTACTATCTGGTAGAAATTTTCTTCTCTTTCTGCTGTGCTGTGACCTACTTACTGTATATTTATTGGAAGATATGTTTTACGGTTGATTCAACACTCATGCTAAATAAGAACCTCTGACAATATGTGCGATGAAATCAGAACAAACACACAGTGAATGTAATTTTTTTTCTGTGCTTACAATTTCAAGTTTTAATAGTATAATTTGGCGATTTAGTATTCTGTTCAATGTTTGGGAAACATATTAATGATTTTATTTCCCGCACAACCCAGTCAAACACCTGAATATTTATACAAAATCTTTCTTAAATTTTTGTCAGTTATCACAGCTTTATAGTCAACTAAATACAGGACATTAAGTTAAAAATTCTGGTTCTCTCACTGTCATTGTTTTTATGAATATAGTCATGGCATACATTAGCAATGAAAGTAACATTAGAATACAGCATCTTAAAGCTGATTAGCACTACAAGCTAGTTATCTTACTTTCAACATTCGACCCTCATGTACAACTGTATTCTCACTGCTGTGATACGGCTTAGTATGTTTATCTTAGTCTAGTACCTCAGGAGTCATTAGCTGCCATCTCCTTAAGCACTATGCTCCCTGCAGCCCACAATCATGGAATTATGGGAAAGTACTCAGCTCTGGAGAGTCGTGTCCTACCTGGTCCAGCTTCCTCTCGTGCCTTTCCACTACTTTGCTCCAACATATCCACCTTCTATCCCTCAGGTCCTGTTTCCTCAGGACAAGCTGCTCAGATCCCATCCACGTTTTCAGGTTCTCTCTCCAGGTCACGCCCGTCAGATGGTCTTGGTCCTCCCCGGGTTTGAGTGACTGCAGCTGCGGAAGCTGCTTTTCTGGGATGCCCCTGAATAAGGAGTCTACCTGGCCTTCCCGTTGTCCTTGCCCCATCCTACTCTTGCTTAGCAGGACCGTTTCCACTCCGATATTAGTAACAGCATCATCCATTTTTCCCACGGCAGCCTCTGACTGCACCTGACCTGTATATCTGCTCATCGTACTTCTCCTGACTGAGGGTAAAGAGGCTTCCCAGGCAGGCTTTGCTGTGCTCTTGAGGGGGTCCCTCTGGAGCAGTGAATAAAGGCTTAGGTGGCCCGAGCTGTACATCATAATGTCTTCTTTATGCGCCTTCTCTAGCTTCTGCAAAAGCTCCTCATGTCCTCTCCGCACGTTAGGGCTCCTTCGCTTTAACCCATAGGCTGCACACATTGCTAGGTATGAAAAACAACACTCCAATTTATCAACATTTCTTTAAAATATCATCATCCAATGCTTGAGGTGAATGGAATTTTCTTATCAGCATGTTAACAGCTAGCCAAAGGAACCCAGTTTGACCCCAACAGTGAGGATCAGGCCCTGGTTATTTTGCTTGTAAAATGCTGTCAAAGTTTCTTTTAAAAGAAAGTTGAAACTTTCTGTGTACTTGAAATATGATTTGCAAGATAATTTATAATGCAACAGGCAAATATATAGAACATCTTATGGCAAAACTTCTACAAAACAGTGAAAGAAAGCAAACATTTAAAAAGTGTTATAGAAGCTGGCTGAACATCGGTTTCATTAAGTTCAAAATAGATTATACTTTAAGCATTGTCAAAAATCCTGGATTTATTTTAAATGATGATGATGTGCAAGCAATTTAAAGCAGTTTAAATTGCTTATTTTAAACAGGTGTAAGACTGATTGACAAGCGGAAACATAATATCGACCGTAAAACATATATACGATATATATAAACCGCAAGAGGTTATGGGTGGGTTCAAGCACATAGTACCAACAGGGACAGCATGCACCATTGACTAAAGCATAAAGGAAAAGCAGCTTCGGCCGTCAAACAACGCAAAGAGCTTTGATTTGGGAGTTGAGGCAGGTAGTGTCAGGCTAGGCAGTTGGGGGGCATAGGCACCTATGTTCCCCAAAATGCCTATCCCAGCACCGCATGCTTCAACCCATGCTACCCAATCCAGCACTGGATTCATTGTGGCCGCAGGCCACACCACAAGTGCATATGCCCCTCCAACTGTCTATGCCGGTACTGCCTGCTTCAACCCATGATACCCATTCCAGCAATGCATGGTTAGTCAACAATCCATGCTGCCACTGTTGACTTTGGATATAGTAGTAGGTACTGTTGGCAAAGGCAGTTGGATGCAGAGGCACTGAGGGAGTGGCCTTTGGACACGCAGTACTGGAATGGGTAGCATCATCGGTATCTGGGAGAAATAAGCACCTGGGACATGGCTTGCAGCAGTTGCTGGCATAGACAATTGCGATCTTGAACCCTAATAATAAGAAACTAAAACCATAGGCTTCGAACATGCTTGAACCCGTATAAGAAAAATCCGGACTAAAACAATACTGTTCCGCATGGCACGTGGTTGAACCCTAAAAAAAACTATTACTTCTAGAGCAAGGTCTGAAATTGGCTATAAAATTAGAGAACGCACACTCCCATTGCGTAAAACTCATACCTCATCATTAAAAACGACAAAATCAGTTTAGAACTTAATTTCACACAGCTGTACAGCGTAATTCTTCAAAGGAATAGCAAACGACCTTCAGTGGAAGAAAAGTTACGTCAGGCGTAAAAAACGGATTAACCGTATACTTGTGACTAAAATTTCACCAGACACACTGCCCTGGTGAAGACAAAAAAGTATTTTATGAATCTGCCTTTTGTTAATGTAATTACGTCGTTCACGTCTCACCGACATCCAACATCAAACCGATCCAAGAACGACGTTCAGCAGATTTGTTTCCTTTTCACTGTCCTCCTCCGGACGTCGTCAAGGGTTACTATATCAACAAAGTAGTCTTTTCAGTCTCGGTCCTACCATTTCTATTCAGTTCATTTCAGTATCGGTTTCCGTTCCACGTAATAAGCCACAAAAATATAGCATTTCTAAGTGCTTTATTAAGAATCACAGAACACCGTCTGCGATTTATGAACAAAGAATGCGCTTCAATCTTGAAAGCCACTCTGAATAATTTCATGCTGAAACTCAGACGTTTTGTTATGTTCGACATCTCCAGGTGGCGTGAAGTTTAAGCACAGGTGCTCAAAAAACTCATGAACGTGTATTACCTTTGAGTAACCTGTTTTACCTCCAGTCCTTTAATGTCACGTCAAGCTACGCACTGGCAACGATTGTGGGGAGTTTTAACTAGAAAAAAGTATGAACTGCAAACCCCCGGAGCTGTGCTTAAACATGAAAAAGACAACCGTGGGTCGGCAAGCTGCTGTCGTCTTGCAACCAAGTTGACAGAACACGTCGTAAGGCCAGCATTTAGACAGTGCAGTGTTTTTGCTCTGGTATTTAGATTCCCGATCCTGTATCTGTTAATGGATATAGACATTTCATGGGGAAAATAAACTTTCATTGGAGTACACTCATTAAATACTGATTATGTGTTGCACTATTTTATTGCTGTGCATGCGACGGACCAACGCTGGTAACTAAAGACAGCTGGTAACAAAGAGCGCTGATCACAACCGGCTGGGGCGAATTTTTGGGTCCCTTCAGGCTCTCCATCCGAGGTGCGTCCAAACTGAGACTGAATCCCTTTGTTTGAAAAACGCCTCCTGAATGTTAATGGTTTACATTTACCGATCACCGCATTCTCAGTAGTCGCGATTACATGTACCTGTACGTCGATAACGACATCCCCCTGGACGAAGCGGAATTGACCACCCCCAATTAAGAACTTTGCGGGCCAAAGCTTATGGTATGTTTTGATAGGTAAAATTGTCATGTGTAAAGGCATCTGCCCAGAATTGTGTTGATCCTCCTGAAAATGAGCAGCAAGTAATGTAGTGGTGGTTGTGTAGCCGAAAGTTGGATATCCTTAGGTATACTGGGGTCTCTCGCTCTCTCTCTCTTTATTACTACAGTTCCCCCAGGCCCCAGCAGGCACTGCCACTCTTAACGTCCCTGCCACTGTTCCCTGCATTACAGTTTTACTTCATTATTATGTTCCTCTCCTCTTCCCTGTTGTATGCTGGTTTCCTTTTTCTGTTTATAATCCCAACTTTCTGCACTTTCCCTTTTCTCCCCACTTTATTTCTTAGACCTCAGAATACTAACTTCCATATTGCCTCCACAGTAACTCATTATTCTGTTGTATTTCAAGAATGGTTTGTAGGTGTTCTAATACCTGCATGGAGACTGACAGTAGTACTGTGAAACGTTACCCCTATTATTTGTGTACATATTGTTTGATCATGTTTACTCTGTGGTAAAGCTTTGCCTCCTGGGAGTTGAATCTGAAGGCTTTCTGGTATGCTGTAATATATTCATTATGCTTGTGTGTACGGTAAGATTTTTGTCGTTACCCCTGGTTTCTCTTCCCCATGAGTGACCCTCGTCTGCTCTGCATATGGCTTTAGGCACGGTGTTGGAGAAAGTAAGTGTGAAATCCTCTCTCTCCACTCAGGTCAACCGATGCTTTGGGGAGCCAAGTGCTTTCAGACGAAATCACAGTTCCCTGACGTCATTGGCACTGAGACACATGAACTGGGATTATAGGTTTGGCGTTTTTTTTTTTTTGTCTTTTCATTAGAATTTGGCTTTCGCTGGCCAATTCCTGCACTTCAAGCAAAGGTAAACAAATGACACAGTTACACCACCTGCTGTGGAGATTGAGTACCAGTGCATGAAAAGAAGTGCATGTAGAGTTGTTCCTCTGCTGTTATTTTTGCTGACGTTTAATCTCGATCCATGGAAAATAGTAGACGTGCATTTTATTAACTGTTTGGGTAAAATGTCCGTAGGCACTTAGCATGTCTAAGAAATGTACATAAGGTTATATCTGTGTATGCTGATTTGGGTTATAGTCAATTTATGAAAGTGAGCCTAGTAGTGTGTGTAGTGTACAAAGTATTTTATGTAAAGAAAGCAGGACAACAAGGCACACGTCAAATCAAGAGAAAGTCTCATTGTTGTCACAAGTTAGATGTGATGACTAGATGAGCCAGTCATTGTGCTTGAAAAATAAGATGACGTGGACAGATACTGAGAGTAATGCAGGGGTACGTATTCAGTTTTACTAAAGTGGATTAGGGTTATATAAAAATTTTCACAAGGGTGTTTATCACCTGAAATTAATGAACATGGAAAACAAGATTAGAAGTTAGAGGTTACATCCATACATCTAACTAGTGATGGGACAAATGATGCTTCAAAACCTGGGGTGGGTGGGATTAACCTGACCTAACCAATCAGTGTTGGTGGTAAATGAGGCTACAGAACCTGTCTTTGGGGGGAGTATCCTGAACTACCAATCAATGCTTGCTATCACCATCATTTGTGCCCTCACGGTCATGGAGGGCTTGGGAGCTTGAAGCACTGGGTACAAAGATGGGCTACGTCTTGCAAGGGATGCCAGTTCAACACAGGGTACCGACATTCATGTACTATCGGCAATTTCAGTGAGACACTCATTAGCCTTTTCACCCGTCTTTAGGCTGCAGGGGGAAACCAGTGTACCGGGAGAACACGGCAGAGGTGAAGTTCAAACTCCCATCCCTGCAGGTGTGATGCAACAGTGCTACACACTGAGTTACCATGCTACCCTAAGGCTTACCTATGAAATATAAATGGGCTGTAAGAGGGCTGACGATCCGTCGTTTGTTAAATTTCCCACTAGGGGGCAACGTTTCTTTCTCAAAGGAAGATGATCCCATGGAACAAGAAGAATAAGGTGAAGCTGTAAAGAAGGTGCTCCATAGAAGTATTTGGTAGCAATGTCATGCTTAAATTATTCACAAGCATTGTAGTCATGTAATTAAACTGAACTTATTTCCCCCCAATACCCCACCGTGAAATAAACAGGAAACAATTTTCAGAAATATTTAATAAAAGTACTTGGATGTTCTTACATTTACAGTTGAGACATTCCTCAATCTTGAACTAGGGTACGCGATAAGTCTCTGACTATTGTTTCTTGTATCGTACACTTTGTACAAACAAAAAGGCCAACATTTCTTTGTATAAAAAATATAAGTTAATTTAAATTTAAATCCTAATTAAGAAAATAACATCAATAATAATAATCATTATGATAATAACAGTAATAATAAGCTAAACGTAGTGCACGTGGTTGAAAGAAATGGGTGGTAAGTGGACAGATTTCACGGGGCCAGGGGTGTTGGGTGGGGGGAAAAGTATAAATAGGGGAAGATGGGACAACACACTCAGTAAGTCCAAGATGGCCATCCGAAATTAGCACCAATGTACTACTGTACAGCCTGCTTTCTCTATACCAAACTTCTGCACGAGAACAAAAAGCGATTGTATATGTACTGTACGTGTATATAGTTTATATATATATATACACACGCACACACAAGTGTCAAGATGATATCTGTTGGAAGCTGGATTTCAAAATAATGTAGGTAGAGTAACTCAGAAACCCCTTTGTTATCTCATGACCCATAATGCATCTGCAGCCATTTTGTAAAAATAACATTCATTACAGTGTACATTCGCACCTCAGGCACTGGCAAAGTTAACAAAGCGGGGGGGGGTGGGGTGGTATATAGTTTAGCAAACATTTTTCTGTTGATGTAGCGTCAACTTTAGCTGAATGAAAGGAAACCAGTACCACTTTTCCAGCTAAAGTATAATATTATGATAATGCTGCAATGACCCTGGGGAAACGTGTTGATGTAATATGATACCAATGCTTTAAAACAGTATATGGTATCTAGGATCCACCTTACACTCTTCTTTGGGGTTCAGAATTTCTAGTGTCAGCATCGATTTATACGAATATGAGTGTGAGTTCATACCAAATGCACTCGAGTAAAGACCAGTCGGCTATCGGAGTCTGACATTTCCGTGGGATAAGAACTTCTGTCGCATGCACACCTCTTCAAGTCATTTTGAGAGGAAAACATTGTCTCTTTTGGATTCTGACCCTACAATTACCATACGTGTTAGAAAATGTTGACTTTAAAAGCCCTTTGAAACAATCGTTAGAAGGCAAAGTCTCTCTCCTAAAGGAGGTTCAGTCTCCTAAGGTGCCAGCGTGGTCGAGAGATGTGATCAGAACCAGGTCTGCAGTGCAGAGATCAGTCAGAGCTCCCACTGACGGCATGCGGCTCACTGAGCAACGGCCTCTATCTTCATGCCGGAAAATTGACGTCTGTGCCTCAACACCGGCTAAAAGTTCCTTTTCTCTTCTCTGACAGGTTATGTATTTATTTTTAAAAAGTTTGGTAATCAACCAGTAGAGACATCCCCCATCATTGACTGAGTTCCACAGTAACTGGCTGAAACATGTATGCTGTGAATGTTTGTTCACTGTGAGCATGCGTTAACATTAGCTTAGCCTACTCTGTACAAGTTGTTGGATAGGGATGAAATCAAGATTTTGTCAATCCCCAAAACAATACAGTAATGCTGTAATTATGAAAATGGGGGCGACGTCTACAGCTTCAGTGCAATCTTTGCATTTAAACATCAGCTAAAGGTGAAACGATTCGAGGTTGTTTAGCTTAAATTAGCATTAATGCTACTTGAATTTTTCAAGTGGACTTAAAACGGAGAGAAACTGGCTGCACATTTTTTTTTTCTTTTTTAAATCGCAAACTTTCTAAATTCAAACAAAAAGTGATGCCAGAAGTGCCTGGTTGTGATTGTTAAGATGTTGCTACATCTGGTGGATGATTTCTGACTTTTTAATTTGCCCCAAAATCACTCGTGAATTACGTTTTTTTTTTTCTTAAATATATATCTTTTAGGAGTCAATGCCAGAAAACCCATGTACTGTTTTCAGCTTGAGGTCCATGTAAAAAGGAACACGTCGCTCAAGGTTTTTGTCGTTCGGACGATCAGAAGCCTACTGGGACAGCAGATCCCCACACGCCAGCCGATGGGGGTGGGAGGTTTGAGGAGCATTGTGACTTTCATGTGACTCCAAAGGGAACAGCGTTATCTGGCCCAATCGTAATCAGGGGCAGTGTGGAGTGTTTTTTTTTTTTTTTTTTGCCATCTGTGTTTTAAAATAGGCTGTTTCATTCAAGTACTCTTAAAGAATCGTTTCCCATAGTAACAAAGGACAAATAAGCAAGACCCCCAGAGCAGTGACTTTGGGTCATGTCATGCATCTTCACTTAAAAAAAAAAAAAAAAAAAAATCCACACGTCTCTTATTACCTTTGCGTGCAACAAGGCTACTATAGTATGAAAAAGAAAAATGTGTACCATTTCAAAAGCTAAACCGTTCAAACTTACTATTTCGAACTCCTGCCTTGCAAAGGGTTCAGAGTTAAGGCCTCAGAAAATAGGACAGCAACAAAATAGCTGAAATTGATCTGAAAAAGAAAGAGGCAAAGAAAAAAAAAAAAACACTAAAGAGACTAAAATAGTCCACTTCATCGTGTGTTCCTCAAGCGGTTTTCAGGTGACTGGGTAACAATACCAACGTCTCACCCTGAAGTCCACACAGTCGACTACAGGGTCCGGTGAAACAGACTGTCCAGATACCTCCGTCCCACCAGCGAGGTAACGTTATGGTTTACCGTCTTCGAGTAAAAGTCACCTTCACTGCTCGTGCTGTGTATCACTTCCTGCCACCACAGGAAGTGGGACTTTCACACTGAAACACCAGAGTCTCTGGGCAGGTCCTGGCTTGCACGCTGTGCGGGGGCGGCATTCAGATTGCCAGTCAGTTGTCCACTTTCACTGGGCCAGCGACGGCTGACTCACACGCTGGGCTGGGCTCGGTCAACTCCCACAGAGGAACCCACGATGAAGCCTCCTCTCCTCTCGCGATCTTCTCCCACTGGCCAAGGTTTTCCCTACACAGACAAAAAAAAATAAATAAATAAATAAATAATCAAAACCATACTCCTCCCTTCTCACCTAAGGTCTGTCCTTAATAACACAGTAATGTTTTTAGTGGTTTGTGGGGCTACTCTTCTGAGAAAATGCATTACTCTCAAATGATGTTTGGGAAAAATAGTAATTTTTATCACACTGCTACATATTCTGTGAGCTGTTTACTGCTAAGGCTGTCTCTAAGTGTTCTTCATGATTTGATGTTTCGCAGTGTAAGCTTATCTAATATTTTTCCAAGTGTTTGTTTAGGTTTGCCATCCACGAATAATGTGGGAACAGGACCAAATGTATATATAACATGCACTTCACCCATGCAAGGGTACACGGCTCCTCCTGACCACCTCATTGTTTGTAGATGGAGCTGGAATCCATCTGCTTGTCGAGTAAGATTGACGAGTCAAAGGCGCACCTTGGAAGTAGGTGAAATGATATTAACGAGACCGCGCGTTGTGTAAGGTGGCTGTGTGTACATGCTCCGCCTCCACGATCATATTTTCAGCCATTTTTTTTAATGCCCGAGAGAGGAACGTGAGCCAATATCAGGGGCCGTCCCTTTCAATTAGCGCACCGACGGGGTCTGTACGGCAGAGTCTGGTCCCACAGCTAGAGGGGGGCTCCAAAGTGTCTGGGACGCTGGGCTGGCTGCCCATGAATTCCAGCTTGGGAACCTTGGTGCTGACGCAGTGTCAAGCCATTCATATCACACTCTGGCTCTTGTTTGCATTCCCGGCAGATCAAGGTCACAAAGGCTTTGGCGTGGGGGGGGTCGGTGGGATTTGGGGGGTGGGGGCACACATATTGACATGCGAACCCACTGGAACAGACCTTCCTGTTCAATGCGGTGGGGGCAGGGAGGTTGCGGTGTTGTCAGTTTCTAATGTGTGGGAACTCTTCGGTGCCAAGCGTGACTAACCGTACGCAAGTGTGCCGTCCCTCTCATGTACACAGAACGTGTTATTCCACAGCCTGTGAATGACCGACGGAAACACGCATTTTAGCCTGCGAGAAGCCACTCACCCATAAAGGCTAGTAAAGATTAAAGACTAACAGGGTCATAGGGCTGAAATTTACAGAACATCTGCTCAAGGGAGTCGACAGAAAGCAACTTTGGTTTGCTGCACAGTACAGAGCACTTTCCCATCATTAAAAAGTGTGGTTATAAAACTAAAATAGAAAAAATATAAATAAAATTAATGAACGTTGGGTTGCATGTTGGTTTCAACAGTAGGACTATAAAATGTGCTCAAACCAAACCTGCAGGCTCTCAGGAGAGGAGTAGCTGGAGGAAAGAGCTGAGAAAGGGTGGCGTAGCATGGGATGGCCACAGCATTGTAGAAACCAACCTTGATGGACGGGAGAAAGAGAGAAGGCGCCAATGGTAAGCTGGGTTTTAAAACGTATATACCAGCCTTCTAGCATGTAGGCCAGAGAAGGAAATAACATACCACACATCACACAACTTTTGCTTTTGCAAATTTTTGCCAAATAGATAAAGACCCTGTAGTTATCCAGCCTGCCTGAACTTTGCAATATCTTTTTGTGAAGTTCAGAGGCTTCTCATGGGATGCTTGAGCACGTCCTGGGAGAGTTACTCCAGCCTCTTTGGATTCCCAACCACAAATGTTGTATTGGTTGTGGTCTGGGAATCCCGACGTCCGGTCCAGAATGTTGCTTCTGTGTTCACTTAACCACATCCGTGTAGAAATGCTCAAATTTAGACATAAACGGTCATTCCAGCACGACAGAGTTGAAAACATTCGTATATAAAGAAGGATCTCGGTCAATTCAAGGCCTAAAATGCCTGAGTTTGTATTTCCCTTGATTTTACCAAGATCACCAGGACAACCACCGAGCAAAACAAAACTAGCATTCATACAATATTTCATGGGGGGGATATTCTCTTCAACAGTAAGCTGACATTTTCTGGCACCAAGCATGTAACCAGTGAATATGTAAGACGAATTCTAATGTTGACGAACCACAACATTTGCCCCCCAGTATCGTCTGGCAAGTTAGCCAAGCTTGTAGGGCCCCTCTTTTTGTGTCATGATTTTGGAAGAAGAATCATGCCAGATTTCTGCCAAGCCTTTTGAGATATGGACTCTGGACAGTACCAGCGTTCCCTCTACTGAGACGCACTCTTGCTCTTTGGTCTTAGTCTAATTCCTAAATCATTGTGTTAATAGCACATTTACCACAGCTTGTTGCATTGTTAGCTGCCAGTGTAGTTCATACTGCCCTATGTACTTACTGGCAGAACGTGTGGTTTTCGCACACACGGAGTGCTGATGTTCTCCTACCTGACCCTGGGGCACCTCGTCCTTCTTGTCTCTGTCCATCATGGGTATAGGCTGTATTCCCATCTTCTTCATCTCATCACCCTACAGAAATAGTTGATCCAGTGCATTATTTATATGCCGATATGAATAAAATATTTTTTAAAAAGAGTGAGATACGGCTCAGATACTTTTCTTAACATTTCTCCAACTTGACTTAGAATATGACCTGCCCTTCAACGGTTGCCGCAGATAATTCAAAATATGGAGAAAAGGGAGACGAGTATCCTGTTCAATAAGTGTACCGAGTACTCTATTACAAAAAGGTACTCACAAAGTAATTAAGAAGATTATAAGAAAATAAATGTAAAAAACCTATGACTCAACTTGCATGAAAACAACTGCCGTAAGATGTATTTGAAGAGCATTGTGCATTTTTTTTTTGGGATAAATGACGTTTTCATTCCAAATTAGGAAAATCAAAAAGTTGCAGCATAAAATGTATTTTTCACAATGAACAAAAAAATCAAAAGCAAATCTGTTCCCGTTAGGTAATTAAGAGCCTGCCTATGGAGCATGGTCCTGTAAGTAAGACATGGAAGAAAAAAAATCAAACATTTCCTGCATCAGAGTGGACTTTGTTTCCTAAATTCTTCTTGACTATCTGCCAATAGGAAATACTCTGTAAATGCTCCATTCTGGCTGTGGATTTGATTGGGTACCTGCTGCACTTTATATGTTGCATGGTCAACTTAAGTTTCAGTCCCCAGGTATCGTGCAAACCGCAACTGAACCAGAGACGTTTCATACCTCAGCCCAGAACTCCGCGTATATGTCATTTGCCGTGAGCCGTGTGACTGGCCACAATTTGGTGACGGAGCAGAGGTCACACGCCGTCATCATCAAGCCAATCACGCGATCTCTGCGGAGATCAACAACCCGAGCGACGTGCTCATCATTGCGTTTTTCCTGTCTCAGTCACCGACAAAGTATGAGAATCATTAAATGCGTCAATTGATATCCCACGGCTGATTAAAACCAGCTCCGTAGGAGATTCCTCACTTGTTAGACGGTACGTCTTAGAGGGAAGTAACCCAAACACCTTCCGTGTGTGGCTGCTCACCTGTGAGCATGATTGTTGAGGTCCAGTGCCCCCGTGGTCAGCAGCTCCTCCAACTGTTTCCGATTCCCAAAGTACAGGGCTAAGTCAGTCGCTATGATGGCCTTACGGATGATCTCCAGCACCTGCTCATACTCACTGGATGTCAGGTTCGAGAAAATATTGTGCCCTTCCAGCTATGGAAAACAAAGAGATCAATAAAAAAGCAAAAGCTCCACTTATGAGACGTTCGGCTTGGCTGGATTGAGGCTGAAGGGCTGCCGTTTTTGCAACACCAGAAAACATTCTTGAGCGGCAATGAAGCTTCTAGAATGTGATTCACTATTGCAATGTTCTACATCCCAATTCACATGCTTTTGGTTATCGGTCACAACTTATCACCACACCACTTCTTCTAACACCACTGATGTCTTACCATAATCTCAAAAGTTGGACTTACTGTACCATTCGTGTCAGATTTGTCTTGAATAAGCCTTCAGTGTGGGCTAGTGGTTACTGAGTAATGGTGAGCAGAAACGTAAGCATCTCAGTGAGTAAAATCGTATGTAAAATCATATTACAGCTAAAATAAGTGTTCTTAGGAGAAACCTCATCGGGAGGTATGACTCAAAGGCAGTACACAAGGGTGAACACATTGCCATGTGACCATATGTCGGTCACTATCTGAAATTTAATGGAGGGAACTTCTACTCTAAGACTACAGGCTCAAAGCCAACATTTATTATACCCTGTTGTGAGGCTTGTGACAAAATTAAAAGATATGCGTACCAAAACTGGAGAAATCTGGAGCTGATAGGAAGTAACAGAGCACTAAAGTCGAGTAACTGGAAAGGTATGATAGAGGAACCCTTGGGAATGGGCTGGGGGGGGGGGGGGGGGCTTGGCTGAATGCTGTGGGGGATTTGATGAATCTGAACTAGCAAAGGAAGTTGGCTGAGACTGTGGCAATGAAATGGAGCGTGTGGTGAGAGCTCTACCTGCAGGATGGACACCGTCTGGGAGAAGTGGTGCTGCTCCATTGTGGAAGTGGAGTAGAGGGCTGCCAGAGGGTGGTCGAACTTCTGCAGGTAGCTGTTGCTGTATCCACGGTGATCAAGGTCGTGACACAGGCAGGCCACCAGGAGTCCCTTCCGCTTTGAAAAAGAGCATCACACTTATTTCTACGGGGGGGATGTTCATCGCTACAGGAGATCACGCTTTGGTCTTTTGAAAATGTATCTTCACTTTCCAGCTTCATCCCTTCTTGGCTGCAACGTTACCTGAAGATACAACTAATAAATTACAGATCTAGAGGAGAAAATACACGCAACCAATACCAGAGACTTGATTCCTGTATAAGCTGCCTTTGTCCAGGGTCTAACTTCCTTGCTGTAAAAAGGAAACCGATTCCCTGCAGAGAAACAGTCCCATAACCTTCAAGTCATGGCTCTGAAGAGAAAACAATCTCAAATTTCTCAATTACTAAAATAAATTGCTGCACAGGATGAACCTTTGATCCTACAACTTATTATGATTATTATGCCATTTTTCCACTTCAACTTCCTTAGACAGTTTCTTTCAGGAGGAAACTTCCCAGCATCCCATGGGTACCCTGACTGCCAGGTTGACTAAACAAATTATGAACAGATTCCTTCTCAATCAGTTCTCACTGAACATTGACCCAGTATTGTTTCGGCCATTGCCCCAAAAAAATGTCCACTTCGTGTATGACGCAGCAATGTAGAAAGGCAGATGGCCTAGCTTGGCTCTCCACCGAGGACTGACCTCCAGCTCAGTGAAGATTCCGGAATTCTTCTGCAGTATAGCGTACATGCAGTGTGCCACCGTCACAGCATGCTTCCAGTTGTGGTAAGGAACTCGGCGGTAATTCTTCCGCACTGACATGGTGAAGCGGCAGAGTTTTTCAAGCTCAAAACTAATTAAAGTTGGAGAGACAGACATCACTTGTTAAGCAACAGAGCAGGTTGCTTTCTCAGTTTTTCCACTACTTTGGACTAGCTGTGGATTACAGTTAAGAAAACAAGAAATTTTGCTTGATCTCAGTGATTTCTTTACGTAATGTCAGAGTTACAAAAAAATGTGACACAGTCCGTCCTTGGAACAATAAAGTGCATTTTTATATACATTTCAGAATTTAGTTTAATTTCCTGTGTGTGTGTACACACACATGCATGCACACACACTCAGGTTCTCAGCGACCAGTTTATTGGATGCACCTGCTTGCTGATCCAATTGGCCCGCTCCCCCAAACAGCATACTGAATACATACAGCATACAGACAGCGTTAAGAAGTTCAGTTACTGTTCAACTCGACACAAGAATGGCTAAGCAATTTTGAACATGGTGTGATAGCTGGTCTCATTCTTGGTGGTCCTAGTATCTTAGAAATAGCTAACCTCCAAGGATTTTCATGCATGGTGTCTTGTGCTCATACAGAATGATGGATTGACAAAACACATCCCCTCAATGAAATTTCTATGGCAAGAACCCTTGTTAATGAGAGAGGTTAAATCTGTTTTAATGCCTGTGTGTTTTCATGAAAATTACAAGTTTTTTTTATTCATGTTTTTCATCCATCCATTTTCCTGACCACTTAATCCTATTCAGGGATGTGGGAGGGTCTGGAGCCAATTCCGGGCAGCCTTAGGGCACAAGGCAAGGGACACCCTGGATGGAGTGCCAACCCATCGCAGGGCACAGTCACAAATGCACTCACTCACACACTACAGACAATTTAGCCACACCAATTAATCTACAACACATGTCTCTGGACTGCGGAAGGAAACCGTAGTACCCAGAGGAAACCCGTCAAGCACGGGGAGAACATGCAAACTCCACGCACACAGAGCTGGATGCAGGACTCGAACCCCCAGTCCTGGGGGTGCAAGGTGACGGTGCTAACCACTGAGCCACTGTTTAATTTTTTTCAGGCACTGTTCCATGCACAAACTGCATTTGTGAAAATGAAGTGGGCTTCCACAGTAGTGACTGCTGTGGACAGACTCGTACCTTTGTTTCCCACAGGAGCTGTGAACCATGTACACAAAGATGGCTGGCCAGAGCTCTTCAAATGGACTTATGTCAAAGTGGAAGCTAAGTGAGATAGAAAAATTGGAGATTATCAAGTTACTACAGGTTAGTAAAAACTTGCGCCCTGATGTTTCTATCTGTCAGGGTGAGCAGGGTCTTTAAAGGGAGAAATCGAGCTATTTAGGTGGTGGTAAACAACATACACATTTTCCTGGTTAGGGATCATATTCTTGGTTCCTCCCAAGGTTTCTTTCCCCTGAGGGAGTTTTTCCTTGCCACTGTCACCTTTGATTTACTCTCTGGGGACCTTAGGCTCGGGACTATGTAAAGTGCTTTGTGACGATGCTCCTCGTTAAAGGCGTTATATAAATTAAATTGAATTGAAAAAAACAGAATTGATCATAAAAGAAGAAACCAAAAGCTGCTTATGGTATTTGGATAGCTAGTTCACAGATTTTTTTTTTTTTTTAAAAGGTGATTAATAAAAACATGACATAGTGAAAAATGGTAGTAAGTGGTATCCCTATCAGACAGGAAGTCACCAAATGTTTCTTTCTTTCATAGACGGCTAGGACACACGTTTTGACTGAGAGTTAATTCATATACCAGCCAAGCAGTCTGCAGGGAAATCAGGTATGCAAGGTACCAGAAGAATGGTGACTGTGTGGGCGGTCAGCTGAATGTCTGAGTGGGCAAGCACCTCGGGTACCGGTCAGGTACTCACAGCTCGATCTCCTTGTACATGGGGGTGGGCAGAGAAAGCTGGGTGAGGGTCTTCCACTCCTCAGAGGTACAGATGCTATGGTAGGAGAGCTTCTCCATTGTCACTCTGTAGATGCACTCGGAGTGCCTGATCCGGTGGTACATCTACAGGCGGACAGACAGCTTGTGTCAGGTGGAAGAGGCTGGAGATGATGTGCAGCTGATCACAGATGGAGTGTTGACCGTAAAACTACAGAGGATACAAGTTCTCTTTATACTTCTGAGTAAGTCACATGACCCTCAGAGCCTGGAATATGGCCCTGAACAAAATTCCGTGTGGGACAATGTGCCTAACGATCAAACCCAATCCATCTATTTAAAATGCCACATCCAGCAACACACATTGGCTAAATAAAGGGAATGGCTCCTTTTGATAGTAATAAGGCCCCCTTGTATATAAAAAAGACGCTTTCCGGATATTTGGTTCACTTCTCTAAAGTGAGAAAAACAGTAACTTTAACATAGGAGCGGGTATACTTATCTAAATCAACTGGACAAAGATCTTTTAACTTATCCAGTACAGATATCTCAAGCAGCATGACATTCAGCACATGACCCAGTGTTTATGAGGCTGGGGGCAGAACTAGTCGAGATGTGGACCAGCAGGGTCAGGAACAGTTTTGTTGGCGCCTCTGAAGAAGTCTTTTGGATTGAGCTGAAGTGTTGACAGATGCATCATTGGCTAACATCATAGAGTATAAACACTTCAGCTACCCGTTCAAAAAGCTGAAGGAAGAAAGAATATTTCAAACGCTCCCAAGGAGGAGGAACGGAAGCCATCGCAGAATGGGCAAAAATGAATTTTCGCAGATAAATGTATAATCAACTATTTATTATGGTTGCATTACCACAAAATTCATCTTAGGTTACCAACTACCAAATGACAAACCCAGATGTAATGGTGAATGTCTAAAAATGATTCCTATAGGCGCACGGCTGTAGAGTTTTTAAATATTAACATGCCGTGTCTCTTTCAAAAGCGACTGAAACACACAAACGTGTCAGAGCTGAGTCACGCTCAGCAAAGCAGGAGGCCTCGAGCCTAGAATGTGACTGTTGCAGACTGTGGTCTGCTGTGCTCGACCACATTATTCATCCCGCTTTCTAGATTCCTTATACTGCAGCTTAACACACTGATGATATCACACTCACATATACCAAGTAAATCACACAGATCATACCACAAGCAAAGATTAGCCTTCAGTTGTGAGTACCTAGCATTTACTCAGAGACTGTGAACATATACCCTGACCATCAAAGACCTTTGCCCTACTCAGCATGGGCTACTTTCTCTAAGAAAGAAATCCAGTATTAGTTTCCATTTGCAATTTAGTGTCATTACGATGTCATCATCAGACACTCATGTTTAGGGCTCAAAGCCCCTAATTATACTTGTACGAAATCACTCAGGCACACTTTGCATGCAGCAATGCCACACTCACATTTGCACAGTGTAAGGCCAGGGCACAAAAGACAGCAAACATTTTAAAGTTGTTCTCGTCGGTTTTAGTGAAGGCACTTCCACTCAGCTTGTTCACCATCTGCACGACACCTATTACGGTCCCCCGGCTCACGATGGGCATGCATAGGATGTTCCGGGTGGTGTAGCCAGTGTAGAGGTCAACTTCTCTGTGTGGGATAAAGCAAAAGGCACAGCATTTAAAAAAAAAAAACAAAAAAAAAAAAACCCAACAACCTTCTGAGTCAAGCTAAAATGCCCACTTGCTTTTCTTCTGAGAGGCACGGGGGAAAAAAAAGATCCTTGCTCAGAGGCACAACAGCAGTTCGAACCCTAACCCCGAGGCGTGTGTTTATCGCCAGCGACGCTGATGGGAAGTGAGCTTTGATCTCTCACACGGCTGTGTCCTGGTAACATGACAACTCACATGCAAAGGCCAAGCAAACCCCAGTGTCCTTATCCAATTGACGCAAGCATGCCGGCTGTACAGAGCGCGTCATATTGTCATGGGCATGAATCCCACGAGCGTGTCTGCTGAAGTGTCCCATTCCCCTGCTGTTGTACCCTTGAGATAGACACTTCAGCAGCTCCATAATAAAAACAGCTTTGTAATTGTTAAATTACGTAATTTAATGCTTACACACCAGTGCCTTTAAATGATTTTGCAGGGGTTTATTCGTAGTTTTGGTACCGGGATGAAATGGGGTGGGTTTTTCACCCGGGGTTTTTAGAATCACGTGCTGTACAATGAGGGCACAACTCATAAAAAAAAAAAAAACATTTAGCATTGAGTTGTATTATGTAATCCCAAAAATGGCACATTTCTGGAAGCAACGCGGGAGCTGAAACGCAAACGGGGAAGCGTTCGGATTTCACTCTAGTGCCACAGCTGTAACGTGCGATATTTGCTGCTCACGTAGTGGCGTGAAATGGCACTGACACAAAACCCGTTACACTAAATCCAGTCAAGAAATTACGAAAGTTGTGATCAATCAGTCGTAAATGTTTCTTACGTTCTGATCTTGTAATACGCCAAGACAAAAAGGCAGACATTATGCTACCTGTTGAAACGTGGGTCTGCATAGGCATCGGGGATGTTCAGGACCTCTCCTGTTCGCGCTACCTGACCTGCGATTCCTTTTTCTATTGAAAACCTGCCGAGAGACCAAAACTGTCAGTCGCCATCAGCACTTCTTCTCTTAAGATTCACTTCAGGTTTATCCAGACAGGCTGCACCTTCATTCTACACACTGCAAAATATAGTCAGAAATTCCAAAAAAGAAACAAGATGGAGATAATGACAATTTGACAGAAGTTTAGTTGTAGCTTATTTTTATGTACCGTAGAAGGCTTGTAGTACGGTTCACAACGTTTCTTCAAGATTTTGAGAAATAATCTGTGTAAGGAGTACGTTCTGTTTCCCCAACAGCTGTCCCAATGATCTTATGGCCTTGGACAGATCTTCTGGCGAAGCCTAAACATACTAATCTAGTAGACAGGAGGCTAAAATGCAAGGCTGTGAAGATCGTTCCCTGACAAAAAGTTCACGAAGGCCACACCGCAGAGGTTTGCCCATACTCCGCCCCCAACCCCTGACCCACATGTCTTAGATGAGTGATGGCCCGGCTTCTGGTAAAAAGGCAGGATCCCTGGTGCACTGTGTCTATTCCCCTATGCTCTGGCTAGAGGGCTACCACAGGGGTCTTATCCCTGTCAGATGGCTTCATTATTTAGGAATGAGGTCTGTCACATACACTATGCATGGATCTCAGATGGCAGGTGGCCTGGCATCACACACTCTGGGAAGGGTTCCATCGACTTGGCTGCTACTATAGGTGACAGTTTGCACTATGAGGACACAGAGATGCCACCACAACAAGACAAATGGACTCCTGTGTTGGCGCCAAGGCGTCACACTCAGAAGCTAATAAAATAGCATTCATATATTATCTGTTGCTGCCAGCTATCTGTACAATACAAAAATTCATAAAAAAAAAAAAAAAAACACACACAATTGCGTTTGTGGCTCCGTGGGTAGCGCCGTTGACTCAAAGGGTTAGGGGTTCGAATTTCCCTCCCGTATTCTCACTGTCTCTCTGTGGATTTACTCCCACAGTTTACAGATATAACACAGTGTCTGTAAACTGCATGTCCGTGCTCTGTGATAGACTGGGTTTTGTCCCTGCTTTTTGTCATGTCACACTTAGGATAAGTTCCAGTCCCCCCACGACCCTGTCCACAGTCACATGCACCCACCATAACACATGGCAGAGTACCGAACGCAGGAGCCCCGCGCTCACCTTATCTCTTTGGTTTTCCTAAAGACCGGCTTCCCTTCATTCTCCTCGCCGATGTCGAACAGGTCCGAGTAGAGCTCTTTGTTATTGTGATCCACCTGGAAGAGGGCGCAGCGGTCTGCGTTCACCAGGTTTTTTGCATATATCTGAAACACAACCCGAGAGGGGGGTTAAAAAAAAACAAACTAACAAACATGCGGTCAGCGTCGGTTTGTGGTGGGAGGCTTTGTCCGCAACCAGAAATCTTCCGACACTTACAGCAATGGGCAAACACGGAACAAACGCCGTCATCGAGTGCCGCCCGAGTCTACCATCGGGTGAGATTTGCGTCTCATCTGCAGATACTGTTTGGATATTCCTGGACCCCTTAAAAGCAACAGTGTTCATCAAGATAAGCTGTCTACGAGGATTTAGAGGAATTGTTTCTAAAACATTCAGAGTGGCTGGAGGACAATCTCTGCGGCTCTGTGCGACATGCCTCGCAAAAAGTTTGGCGGAAGAAGTTACAATCGGAGAGACATTCCATCCCAGATTGAGCATTTAACGTGAAACACACTTGTTTAAAACGGGATTAGAGGTAACCAAATTACTTGAAACAGGATGTTTTTTGGAGCGTCTTACTTGGATTCAGACATTATTTTAAGTGGAATCATTTTGTAAGTTTCAACTTGTTTTGTCTAAATGTATTATTCATTTAATACAAAATCCAGATTAACTCCAAAGTACAGAGGCTGTCTTCAGACCAAGCCTAGTCGCTGACTCCACTTTAAAAGTACCCTATCCCAGAGTGGCTCATTACCCAGACCTCATTACTGCGTGCTTACACAGGTGTTGTACCTGTGTAACAGCTCGGAGACTAACAGTCAGTCACAGGCTGTCACAGTGTCAGTTTACGAATATCACAGTCTCCCCAGCGAACGGTTAGCATGGCAAGCACACAATACGAGTAACAACACTCGTGTGTAGGTATATTTTCTCTTTCGTCCTTCTCCCCCCCCTCCCCGCTACCTCCTTGCGCGCTCCTCCCCCCCCCCCCCCCCGTCACCGCAACAACTCCCGCCCCCCCTGCACCTAC
>JAACJT020000052.1:10477640-10516338 GCA_009936485.2 Gymnarchus niloticus | reverse complement strand
AGGGGACCCTCTCCCCCCACATCCTGTTTTTCAGACGCACTGATGACGCACTGAGGTAATAACGCCCCCCCATCCCCAGGCTGCTCTCTGCCTCCCTCTCGCCTTCACGTCAGCCCGGGTGACCACGATGTTGCCTGGATGTACGCCCGTCCACCTCATGGAAACAGGCTGTCATTTCCCTCCACTTTTCTTGCGAGGGAATGCCAACGACCTACCTACTTCCCCTAAAAGTGGGACATGACCCCTCACTCTCACCGGCTGCTGACCCGCAAATAGCAGGGGGATTCATACTGGCATTTGGGTGTGTCATAACCCCCGAAAACACTTTCTGCTTCATATAGCAAGGAAAATAAGCCGAGCAGCTACAAATATGGTTCAGAAAAAGCAGCAGAAAGAGGATGTGAAGTCTAAAGAAACAAACTGGGAACACCCTGCAGAAGGCAGGACTTTTATTTTATTATTTTTTTCCACCATATGTCTGTCTGGTATAGACCCATGGAGATCCTGAGCTCGGAAGCCCAGACAAAGTGCTAAGTCGATAACCAGAACAGGACAAGCAGTCCTGTAACAAATGTAACGTGACCATCAGCAAAGATTAACTACAAGTTAACAAAAGGATTTTACCCAAACACCGTGGTCTATTCTAAGTTAAAGACATTGAAATGTACTCCGAGGGCAGACGGAGAAATTTTAAGGGATCTCAAGCACTCAGGGTTCTCAGCCGAGCCGTAAACATCAGGAGAGACCTTTCACCCGTCTTCATAAATGTCGCCAAGCACATATATATATTTATAAAAAAAAAAAAAAACCACTTTATTATACCTGATAAGGTCGATTAAACCTGTGAGCAAATGATCAACTGTGACAGATAGAGACAGAGGTGGAGATTGTTTCCTGGAGAGAAAAAAGAAGACTAACAGATGGACCCAAACCATGGAGGAGGGCAGGGGGGTGGCATTCTTTTGCCAACAGCCATTGCCAGCGCTAGTAGGGATTTCCGCTTCTCTGTGGTATCGCTGATGGAAGCCGACAGTTTGTTGAATGCAACTGTGCCCAGTCACCTGGCCCTTTACCACGGACATTTCCTCCGACTGCTTCCACAAGAACTTCACTCACTTTGCAAATGGACACCCAATCCAACAGAGTACTAATCAAAGGATGGGGGGTGGAACCAACATGACCGACCGCGTCAAGGGGGTCGTGGGGGGGGTTGGTGGTGTTAAATTCCAAGACATGTGTTTGAGCTTTACGAGATCAGGCTCAGCGATATGTACCAGGTACCAAAGAACTCCCATTACTATCTCATGTAACCTTAAAGTCAGACACAAGCATTTTCAAAGGTTTTCAGTGGAAATCAAATATCTGGATTACAAGATGTTTTCAAATGAGTCTCAATATCTCTGGTTCTACAGTAGTACTACTGGCTGATGAGTGATTATTTATTTGATGAATTGAGCGGTCGGGGACTTAAGAGAAAAGTCACATCATTCATCAAAGCCATGCAAGTATAGGCTTACTTCAGGAAACCTTATCACTTCTCTTCCAGTTAAGGTAAATAAGACCAATGTAACCTCATTCCTCATTCATTTAACCTCATTCCCATTCTCTGCCAAACCCTGTACTACCTTTTATTTGTGCTGTAAATTGACACACGGTGATACCCTCATGTTCCAGTGAACGACTAAGCGATGATACACGATAACAACGGCATGAACCCGAAGACAGTTCACAGAAAAGCATCACCTGGATAATAATGGAATTGAAGCTGGTATACATGTTTACGGCCAATCAGAATTTATAACAGAATATGCAAAAGCAGATTTCTTCCTGAGACTGGATACTTCATTCACTTCTGTGGTGTAAGACATTTTCAATAGGCTGATTTCTCCTTATTTTATAATTACCACCATAAAAGAAATTAAATATGGACTTAGAGCAAAAAAGTGTGCACAGACACCTTCCTCCAAAAGCGGTGTCGCTCATTCCCGGCCTACACAACCTCCAGTATTGCCAGCGTGCGGACACACAGACGGGACGCCGCACTTACCCTGCTGACTTCTTTAGTGCCGGGGTCATCTGTGGGGAAACAGGGGAGAAGGTTACAATTTGGGGTCACAGGGAATGAGTTCCTGGTAGTTAAAGTAACATCCAGATAACATGGCCGATTATTTCCAGAGAGGCAACATAACATGCTTCATAAAACAGAGCAGAGTGTCGTGGAAAAAATTTATTTTACTTAAACACAGGCGAGAAGAAAAACACTGAAACCCGGGTCTGAAAAATCTATTGTGGTTTATTCTTTGCAAAGAAGGTTCACATTCACAGAGTGCAAAGCAGTCTGTTAGAATGGAGCAACTTCCCATTCTATCTACACAAATTTATAGCCTGATAGCATTCTGCAGAGCATTACCATTAAAGGAAATGTCACAATGTCACCAATGCAGCTAGTCTTCGCTTAACCATTATCTAATTCAACTCCGTAAAGAAGGAGAAGTCAACCTGGTCAATCCATGCGTCAAAACGGAGACGTTCATAACGGTAAAAGATTAAGCATGACATTGGGGTAAAAAGGCTAAGAAAGACAAAACTGAAAAATTTTCCATTACAAGAGCAAACCTGAAACATCTACAGACATTAATAAATATCCACAGACATTAATCAAAGTAGATCACTTATTGGCATCATGAAATCAAACAGTGCACAAAGAAATAAATCCTGGGGAAAAAATATATACACATTTACAGAGATATGCTTAATGAATCAAGCGGTATAAAGAGTATCTTATTATTAATAACCATTTTGTATCAATAACTAGAAAATAAATGCCAGTACTTCTGTTTATCTCTCAATATTACAATTTGTGGTGCATACCTAAAATTTGTACTTTTACAGCATACTCACAGTTAACGATCCCATGAAAATTATACTCTCAATGTGGGCCCAAAAAAATAACTTTGCTGGGTTTACCGTTCCCATTGAGCCATCCGGCGTCATATTTTAGGATTTCGTCTGATCGAGGATTTGTCTCCTGGCACAGAGTTCTGCTTGTGAAATACGGATTGCGATCTTATGACGTGACATGGGCTTCACCTGAGGTAGCCCCTAGACACAAATGCTGCCTGTGAAGGAATCGTGTGTGGTATATTTACACCATCATGGTGAACCACTCCCAAACAATACTGATAGAAGAGCAAACGCTGCCACGTTCTCCTGAAGGCTTTAGCGTGTTTGCGACTGGAGCGCGAGAACAAGGATCTGGCTTCGTCATCAGGAGAACACTAAAGGCGGTGATGGTTTTACACTATATTACCGTCAGCTACACAGAGCTACATATACATATAAAGGAACGAGGGTCCAGATTTCCCAGAACATTTTGGTACTTATCTAATCTACAGAGCGTGGAGACAATATAGTCCACTGGCTAAAGTTGGTTTGCATGGTTTACACTCACAGAAACACTACACTTTAACCCTGAGCGTGTCCTACATTTGTGGATATGTTTGGATGAGCAATAACCACTGCAGTCGGCAACTTATTGCCGTTATGAAGATCATCACGTGGATGATACAGAATAACGGACAGTCCACAGTATGCAGGGAGGAGCTAAGCACCTCTTTTTGCCCGCTGAGACGATGGCTGTTTTGCATCATTACGACGTTAAGCATATTACGACTTTCCAGTGAGATGAACAATGGCAACACATTTTGAAAAGGAGTTTCTTGGGCTGAGAGTTAAAAATCAGGCCGCCTCTATCGTATGTTTGGGAAAACAGAACAGTGTCCGTGCTATTTGTTTGTAGTTTTATATATCTTTTCAGCCTGCGTGGTGAAGTTCTAAACTTATCCGTAGGAGCTATTTAAACTCGAACCCCAAGCGTCCGGCACACGCATGATGACGTCAATGAGAAGGCAACACGGAATCTGCTGGAGTCCAGATGTAGGGCCTTCGCGGAGCATGACGGCCAGGCACACGCACTCGCGCGCATGCACACAGACGCCCGCACGCAGAGTGTGTGCGTGCACTCATGTGATCATCAGACTATTCCCTTATTGTAGAATGTCTACAATAGTGGAAAAGTGTCTTTTAAAACACCTTCACAGCGTTTTGGGTTTTTCGTAAGCAAAAAAAACAGATGAGGCCAAAAAGACAAAAAAAAAAAAAAAAAATTAACTGACCAGATCTTGAGCTGCGATCCTTGGAGTGGCCGCAGGAAAAGCAGGCAGATGTGGTCTTAGAGACCCGCCTTGCACAAAGCAGCAAGCTTCCCTACAGGACACTTCCGGAGAGTCACAAAACAGCTGTATGCCCACCATACAACATTAAAGGAAATGCCTGTTACAAGATGCAAAGTCAGACTTGGATCTCTGTGTGGGAGTTGCTTGGAGCTTGTTGATACAAGCATGGGGGTTTTGGATTCTGAGCACAGGTTAAGGGGGGCTTCAGTTTGCACTTAGAGATTTTTATTTTTGTGTTAAGAAGCTTCAAAGGAAAAATCCAAAGGGTATCAGTCATCCTGAAGAGTAAAAACGGACTTAATGATGGGAGGGGGGACAAAAAAAATCAATCATGGTGCACAAGTCCCACATGCAAATTTAAATTACTATGCAGCTGAAGCTTTTGCTTTGTAATCGGAAATAAATCCACAATCTCCCCCATCTTAAAGAAGCCATGAGCACTCTTACCGACATTGTTTTAGTCATGTTTGCAAAGACATCATGTGCTAAAACAGACCCAAGTGTGCGAAAAAAGAAATCCAGCACCATTCAATTAGTGGCATAACCTTGCAAAAATACAAAAGCTATAAAATGTGTTTTATAGTTGTGAATGGTCATTTTTACCAAATCTGTTTACCCGCATTTTGCGTCTCAAAATATCTTGTTGACGTGCTGTTCACTCCGTAACTATTGAGTGATACAAAATAAGGAGTCTCGCACTAACTATTCAAGGAAATTGATTGCGCATACTTCAAAAAATAAATTTACCCCCCTGAAAGCAAGATGTCATAACAGGACATAAACACGGCAGAGGGGGGGTCTTTACACGCAAGTGGTACTGAACTGGGTTTCTGAATGGGGGAGGGGGCTGGTAACAAGCAAATCATAGACATCATGGTCAGTTTTTTATTTGGACTTATACTGGACTGATATTTCAAGTAGCCTGTAGTTTGACAAGCTGAATAAAGTAAAATGATTACACTAATAGTCCCCTCAGAGTCTCTTGCAACTTTAGCAAGGTGGAGGGCTTTGTATGGTTTGATGATCCACAGAGCTAAGTTGTCGAGAATTTGATCTTCTAGGTAGGGACCGCCTTGGCGAACTGTGAGGAAAAAAGCCAAACAAACTACAACCCAACAAGGACCCCCATGAAAGGTACCCAAAAAAAAAAAAATGCTGAGTACCCTGCCACAGAATAAGGTTCCTGGGACTCACCACTAGAGCTAAGACTGGGGGTAGTGTTCGCCGGTGAGAGCCTGGTGGCTGGACCACCCATGTAATGCAGCTGGAATCAGCCCACCCACAAGGTGAAGGGTGGGGGTCAGGTGCAGTGCCATTTCGCTGCCAAGTATAAGCAAGCAGGTCCAAGACAGATCAGACCTGGCTTTGGAAAAATGGAACGTTACCTCTTTGGCGGAGAAGGAGGCCAAGCTAGCGCTGGAGATAGAGAAGTATTGGATTGATACAGTCTGCCAAAACTCTGTGTATAGTGTATGCACTGGAACCAAAGTTCTCCATTTGGGGCGGAGTCTCATACAATGGAGTTCTCCATGGTGAAAGAGCTCAGGCGGGTTTGGCGATACTGCACAACACTTAGAGCAATGCAGCTGAAGTTTCTCCTGGTGAACAAGAAGGTTGCTTCCATTTGACTGCGATTTGCAGAGAGACACACTGACCATTTGGGTGTATGCACCAAACTGCAGCTCAGAATACCCAACTTTCTTAGCAATCGTGGGTGAAGTGCTTGAAAGAGGACCCTCCTACGGACTCCACTGGGAGACTTCAATTCTGATGCAGAGGAAGATGGAGATACCTGAAGGGGATTGACTGGGCAGAATGGCCTGCCAGATGTAAAGCCAGTGAATTGTTAGTGGACTTCTGTGGAAACCTTGGACTGTCCATAACAAACACTGTGTCCGAGCACAAGGATACTCAAAATTGTACATGTGTCAGAGCACTAAGTCAAAGGTCAATGACTGACTTGTAGTTGTGTCATCTGATTTACAGTCATGCATTTTTGGACACTCAGGTGAAGAGATGTGCAGAGCTATCAAATGATCACCATTTGGTCGTGAGTTGGATTCAGCACATGCTACATATTCCAAATGGCCCAAGATGGTCCAACATGACTGAGACAAGCAGTCGGCTTGCTGGAAACATTTGGCTGAAGCTTCCATGTGAGGCTAAGTAAACTCACACCTCCCAAAAGAGTTTTTTGACGTGCCGATTGAAGTCTGGGACATTTGTGTATGAATGCTGTCCCAATTGCAAAACTGTGGCCAGATGATGCCTGTTACGGTAGAAACTGTTGGACACGATGGTGGACACCAGTGATGAGGCAAGTTGTCAAGCTGAAGAAGGAGGCTTTAAGTGGAATGCATGCACGGGGATCTCCTACAGTTAAAGGTGCCAACAGTCCAGAAGGGCCGTAGCAGGGGCAGTCACAGAGGTAAAGGCATGTGCATGGATAAGAGATTATTGGGTAGTTTCAAAGAAATAGTTTAATGCCTCATCGGGGGGAGATAAATGCGACCTGAGAGAGGTTCTAACAGATATCAGGAAGTGCTGACCAGCTCTGGGTATAGTGGTAGAATGAAAATTTTGATGAACTTCTCAACACAACGAATATATCCTCTCACAAGGAGGCAGTGTTGGAAACTTCTGGTTGATCAGAGTATGTCACTTCAGCTGTTACTATGGTACTCTTTTGGAGATGATGTTGTGCTTCTGGCTTCATCTGATCAAGACTTCCAGCGTGAATTAGAGCAGTGAGATCTCCACTGTGAAGTGGTGGGGATTAGAATCAGCACCACAAATCACTCCTTTCCACTGGGGGGGGGGGGGGGACCCTGCCCTTTACAAGTTTAAATGCCAGGAGAAAAGGTACGTGAGGGATGGTAAAGAAGGAACATGACAGGTTGACAGGTGAATCTGTTTACTGGCTGCAGTTCTGAAGGCACTGAACAGGTCCGTGATGAGAGACAAGTCACTGAACGAGGCTCACTCTTCTAGGTGCAGTATGGAAAGGTACAGAATTCGGAAATCTGAAGGGGACCCTGAAATTGAGCTGGGGCTTCTTCAGATCAAGAGGACCCCGCTGAGTCACTTTGGGTATCTTGTATGGATGTCGTCAACTCCCCAGTTTGCAAATGAGTAGATCCCCTTGTCTCTGCTCCTCCCCTGATTCCAAAGAAACCTAACCATGTGACAGGGCATCCTGCCGGCCACAGGCCCTGCAGGTACAGCCCCACTCCATGAGCTGTGGGACTCTGCTGAACAGGCATGCTTTTGTCTCCCGGTGGCAGCGGTCCAGGTGGCAGCTGTTCTACAGAGTCAGCTGATCTTCTCACTGACCCCGACATCAGAGCTCTGAGGCGCTCTGACATATCCCCCAGCCACCAACCCTCCTCTTCTTCACTCCACAACAGGCTTGCTCCTCGTCCCTCACACCCTGCGTTGCCCCGTGGAACCCCGGTGACTCTGCCCTGATCCTCTGTCTCTCCCCAACATGTGAAAAATAGCCAACGAACAAGGTCAAAGAATGACAGCGAATCGAAGCGGTCACTGTGGACAATGCCAGAGGTTTGAGGTGACACACCACCGAGAACAAGTCCATAGAGGAAGGCCAGCTAGATATTAAAGCTGTAACATTATTATAATTTAGTTGCTCATTTGTTGCTGTTTATTACCATAATGTCAAAAATGTATGTTTTCATCAGCACGTAGATTGTTGGACACATGATTCACCTTAAATTTCACCAAAAAGGAACCACCTACTGAAAGCCAGTTATGAAATTTCATTTGTATGATACCAGTAAATAATCACGGGCCTGGTGTGGAGGATATGCTGTGTGGGTATTCACACACTGCACTACTTGCTTGGCTTGGCTCAGCCCAACCGAGCTTGCTATCATCATCATCACCTCTACCCGCCCCCCCCCCCAGCCCTCACTGCACAGCCCCGCTTCTGTACCTACGTCACCGACAGCCTTGCACAATGACACACCTTGTTCAACAAACCTTGCCAAAACTAGAGCATAACAGACACAAGAGGCTTTTTAGATATGGCAACAAGGGATCAGCTAAGGAAGAACCTAATCAGAATGCAAAGAGACGTTGTTTGAAAGCGGCCATAATTGGACCTCACTGAACGGTTGACTGAACTCATTTCGACAATTCCAAACTCAGCATGGACCCTCCTGTCGGAGGTTCCCTTACACTGGTAAATGGAGGCGTTTGTTCTGTGCTCCGTTTAGGTGTTCCCCTTGAATTAACAATAGTGTTAATTAACTGAACGGTGTACTTGATGAATCAATCACTTAATTCTCCATGTCCCCAGGATGATTAAATGATCTCCGTTAGGTACAGAACACCACTTTGTTGAGTTTTGTCCAAAGTGAACTAATAAACCAAGTGGAACATTACATTTTTTTAGCAACATAAACACTGCCAATGTCTTTCTTAAACGACCTGTAACCTGAGCCATTAATCAATTAGAAGCTAAGACCACCAGTCATGCATCATGAATGGAGGCTACTTCAGAGAGTAGACCCAGAAAACCATAGCTTAAATACAGACTGGGACCAGTACCAAGGTTTCCCCCAGTAATGGGAAGGTGAGGAAATGAGTAACTCAGAGTATTAAAAAGTCTGAATTGTCATAAAATTAACTTAACATTACTTGCAGGTCTTAGATTTTCTTTTGCAATATTTCACAGGTCAGCCAGTTAAAAATGTGTCAACTTAATCTTTCCTGGTTTCTGATACCCAAGGTAGATTAACCCAGCGGACACCCCCTGTGTCTGTGCCTTTGGTGAGTAATTGTGCAGTTCGTTGACAACGTTCTTCTGATTGTCCAGGATCACTATCCACCAACGTGACCACCTAGATCTGTAACAGGGTCAGGGACCTGCAGGAAAACGGGCATGCGTGTAGAGATGAGGGGCTGCAGTTGACTGGTCTGGTCTCTGTCCACTGGAAGCCTGACGGCAGCAGGCTGGAGACTATCTACATCTTGACAGAGCTGACAGAACCGGGGTGGGGGGGAGGAGGGGCGCTTTAATGTTAACAGGACCTGAGGGTCCTCTTTAGTCACGGAGTAGGGAGAGTGGTCATGAAACGGGGGGGGGGGGGCAAGACAGAGGGGGTAGTTTGGCAAATGTCACCTTATCACAAGGCACCCAGGGACCGAGATGGACTTGGACAGAACGTGACAGAGCGCCATCACCTGCATCTACACCCACAGACATGGTTATTCAACTGCCATTGCAATGCCAGGCATCATATTATTGCATGCTGACAAATAAAAATGTTTTTTGCTTTTCTACTTTGAAATATTTGAAGTTACACTCAGTCACACTTTAGGGTGCATAATTTAACTTTGGGACTGATAACAGCCTCATGGTTTCCATCAAGCCAGCCTCAGTTTACGCTCTACAAAGTTTATTTCTGAGAGGAACGACGCGAATTAAAATGGAGTCCTGTTAACATGCAAGCAAATCCTGATAAAACTCATATCCCACAATGAGTCCAAGTGGCAATATTGTCTTGTTTTTTTCCCCGCAACGCATCTCTGTTTTTGAAAAGCAGAACTTGGTGATTCTCAAATGCATTTTATTCAGCTTTGGACTGCAAGGTGTGATTTCATTTTAAACTGTCACCAAAGACACACGGGGTCACAGGCAAGATAAAACACACTCGCAGTTCCTTCCTGAGCTTCACCGGGAGTTCCGGTATCTTCTAAATGGGTTTGGGGGGGTTAGAGAAGGCTCTCCATCTCTGTGCTTATTACGCACGAGCCGTCAAGATGAGGATGACCACTTGGTCCAAAATCCGGCAGTTAAATAAAGTCTGATCCCTTCGGCAACTTGGACCTCAGCCAAATGACAGTCTGTGTCCGTGTTAACTCATCAGCTCGAGCAGATATCCGGGTCTTTCAGCTTATAAAGATGGATGGTTAAAACTTCAAATGGACTTATTACTCTTGAAGAGGGGTTCTTAAAATGCTCGATACAGCGGTAAAAATTAAACTGCTCTATATGGAAGAGTCGAGGAGGGAGATAAATGTAAACTTAACTACCTGTGCCAAGACTAGTTAATTTGTCATGCCCTCAAGGGCCATAACCATAGTGAACAAGATGAAGGCAGCTTAACAGAGACCAAGGCATGGCCCTGGAGGTGAATAGCCTTAAATGCCATTTTCTGCATGTTGCTCCTGAACAAGTCGCTGAAAGCTTAAAAGACTACAAACAAGTTAAATTAACCACACAGGAACGCCTTACCGCAATCTTTCAAAGCTGTGATGCTTTTCTACAGTCAAGCGGAACGTTTAAATTGTTAAGGTATAACGTTAAACATGAATTTACATTTACATTCATTCATTTCTGCATTTTTCTGCCCAAATGCATAGGTGATGTTCATGCCTAATCAATATATCAGATGTTCAAAGAATACTTTTTTAATCTCCTAGCGCGAGTGCAGCCTGGTGTCTAGAAACATCTCAGCATGTACAGGCACACACGCTGAGCTGATGGTTTTGGGGGGCAGCGGGAGAAGAGCGGATACAGAGCAACTCATCCTTGAACCCGTGAGGTCACAGTGATGACGGGTCAGGTCCACAACGATAGTGACACAAGAATGGAGGTGTCCACTCTGACATGAGTGGGTTTGCCGAGGAACGTGCTGGTTTGTGCCCGCATGTGAGCCAAACGCTCGTAGGGTGACAATGCCCAGGTTAATAACCTGCAATTTGTCAACGCATACAAACCCCCATTCAATAAAACATTCTAAAAAAATAATTGAGAATACGGCTACACCGGCAGTTCTAAACATAAACTCATGATTGCAATCGACTAACAAAGGAAAAATCACCCTTAAACAAAATTCTCACTTACCCCAACTAAATGCTTTCTGATCCATGCTGAAATTAAATAAATAAACATACCACTCAAGTGCAAAGCATTCCAAGACATCTTTAGGGCAAGTGGAACGTTAGCCCGTAAAATTCAACGCTAATCTCTAAAGTTAACAGAAATATATGTACGTAATGCAAGCTCAAAATAAGAGCAACTGGCAGAAAGAAAATATCGGGAAGGAGCTCGTCTTGATTACTTTGGTTCAGCAAACAGGCAACATCCAGCAGAACCCATCCACCTCACTTCAGCCCCCCAGCAAATTCAGGCTCAAGCCTCAGATGCAGTGTGTCCTGGAACGGACCTGAAGCATTTTAATGCACTTATAACATTTTATTTAGCAAAAACAAAATATTACTTCATTTAAAATTTACAAGAAAATGGGTTAAAAAAAAACAAAAACTGAAATGTGGAAACTGTACTATACATTCTGGCTGCCCTGTATGTGCTTGAAGAAGGAACACTAAGAGATGACAGGACTAACACCAACAATACTGTTATGATTAATTGACAAATTCAAATATAGCTCCCTTCCCAACATAACTGCCTCAAGGTACTTAACAGAGATCTAAAAAGAATAACTGACCATATTCCAAATGTCAAACTGCATCTGCTACTTTATAAATTGTATTCTGCATGTTTCATTGGTTCTATGTGAAAACCAGCAACCCACAAAACTCTTTCATTGCTTGGTTGATTGAAGGCTTTCTTGGTTGGGGGTCCTCCTGATTCGATGGCAAACCTTGCGGTCAATGGGCCAGGTGCCAATTATGCAGAGATGCCAAACTCACACCCAGAGAAAGGCGGGACTCCTGTCTCACCATGTCATTCTCGCTGAGATACCCTGCATTGACATAAGGTTTTCCCTGGCCAGCCACCCCGCTGATCTATACGAAGGTGGGAGGCTCTGAGTCCAGTGTGGACAGCCAATCATCTGCTTTCATTTCCTGTTGGTTTTTTTCTTTTTGCCTGTAGTGCTGGACACGACTCAGCAATGCCCCCTGATGCAACGATGTGTGTGCTCTGTCAGTCTTCCAACGGCAGTGGCCGACGCTTTAACCCTTGAGCAGGAATTTCAGAGAACACACAAGCTCATCTCTATCTAATACACAACCCAAGTACCATTTGGGAGCCTTACACCGCCCAACGGAGGTTTTAAACGATATCAACGGTGACAAGCCGTTTTTTTTTTCAATACCAGCCGCCAAGGCCTTTAGGTTCATAGCTTTATAAACACTAGTTCAGGCCCCTGTTTTATTAGTTTGACATAAAGAGCTGTAAAAGAGAGAAGAAAAAAAGACACTTCATGCTTCTCATCTGCTCAACAGAAAGAACAAAGATGCATTCATTTGGGAAGATGCTTACAACATACTGAACCTAATTTAAACTGCAGTGGGACAAACTGGTCAACTGTACTTCAACCAATAACTGACTTGATGTCATTCAGATGCTGAGCTTGTGGTTCTACACCTAAATGGGGTTTCAAAAATATGTCATAAAGAGCTAAATTTCGCTCCTAAATCATAAATCATAGTTAACTATAAGATTTTATCTTTATTCATTGTCAGATTAAAGGTAAAGTGAAGACCCAATAAAACCGGCAGGTACTGCGTCCACAGCCTTACCCTGGATTTTGGTTCATTTATCACTAAGGTAGGACTGAATGCACTTTTACCCAGTACATGTTTACATGTTTATAATACCAACACAGTCATAACGGGCTTTCACCTTTCATCTCCATTTCTGTAAAGAACCGACCCAACTTCTGGTTCTGGTTGATTAACGAGTTTAACCAGTTAGCAGTAATTAATGGCTGATCTGAAAAGCTGACCGTGCGAGAAAGTCACTGGTGTCCCACATTTGAACGAGGCTCATACAAACTTACAACCCCCCCCCCACACACATTTCACCACCACAAAAAAAAACAAAAAACAAAAAAAAAACAAAAAAGACATCTCTGCACTTAATTTGAATTCCGATACAAACATAAAGCACTCTACCAACAAACCTAATGGGGAATTGCACCAATGTGTCTGATGCTGACAAACAGGATGTCGAACAAACTGAATACTTTCAGTGCTTAGATAGTACTCCCAATGGAACGTAAGACAGAAATGACTTCCGCTGGCAAGGGGTGAGAAAATTTGGAATCTATTAAGAAAGAACACACAAACTCTATGCCTAAGGTGCTTGCAACATAGTATCCTTTGAATAAGTGGGACATATTAAATCATCTCAGATGAAAATGCCATTTTTGCAAAATTACACTGAAACTGTAATCACTACATCAGAACATAAATCCAATTTTTCCAACTAAAAGTAAATTCAGTATCTTACATAAAGTATTGCTATTAAATATGTACCACTAAATGTTTAATTGCACCTAGTTTTGAATAGCTTACAATACAAAACACAGAAATATTCCTTACATTTTTTTTTTGGAGGAATTTGTTTCAGTTGCCGTTTATCAATGTCTGATTGTGCCATCAAAACTTCACTACTGGAAAGTGATGCATTTTTCACAATATGCGTCGGTCTCAGCAATAGCTAACTGCTTTGCTCACAGCTACTGGGGCAGACTGGTCAATTCAGGCATCTACAGGTCACTAGACTTGAGTACAAATGGGGAGGACGGTGAAGAACCACGAATCTGTGGGTTCCCATCTGTACCACACACATACATCACCTATCTGTCAGTCAAATAATGAAGAGTCATATAGGAAAAAAACAGATTAAAAAGATAAGCAAATAAAAACCTCAAACATCATTCTGGAATCCATCCATTCATTCCAGTTGTCCATCTTCAAAGCAATACTGGATCGGAGGGTGGGTTAAAAAAGGGGTTACCCTGAACAGAGTGGCAGTCTACTTCAGGGCAGACACACACACACACACACACACACACACACACACACAAGTCTAAAATAAGTCTGGCTTATGGGATGAGCCTCAGCACTCATGGTAAAACCCCACTTTAGAGAGAGATTCTGTCTCAGGCCATCGGCAGTAAAGCTTTACTGGACGTAGGATCCTCTCTCCTTGCCCTCCAGTAGTAAAGTCTTACTGGATGAAGAGTTCACTGTCTCCGCCCACTGGCAGTAAAGCCTAACTGGACATAGGTCTCTCTGTCCCCGCCCCCCTCTGTCTCGTCCAATCCTCAGAGAGCGGCCCTGACATCAGCAGCTCGAGCTCAGCTGTGTTCCCTTAATGGAAGGGGTGAGGGTGATGGTGAGGGAGGGGGAAGGCTTCCTGGGGGATCCATCAACTGGGCCACAGCACCGTCCTGCCGCACAGACCCAAGGGCCCTCTCAGCTGAGTTTCATGACCCATGAATGCCCAGCATGCCCTGCTGTCCCCTTCTCGGTCATCTAATCAGGTGGTGACGCATGAAAGGGACGTGGCAGGCACATAGCAGCCAGAGCAGGAGAATATCTAGAGTAAAACCTGCTGAACCAAATTCGCTAGACGAGTACAATCGTATCCCATAATTTAACAGAAACACTCCTTTTTAATTAGAATTTGTAGGTTATTTGAACAAGGCCTTATGAATAACAAGCTCTATGACCTATTGGTGTATCCAAGCACTCCTGGTTGAATGAGGTCGCCTGTTCTGTGGGATATTAGAATATGCCAAATTAACTGTCTGTTGGGCCAGTGAGTGTGAGACAAGATTGGTTCCTTATACCGCAAGCTTACATCATAGCAGCCTAAATCCAGAGTGTGCATAAACTAGCAACATAAAGTCACATGCACAGCTTCCTGCGACTCGGTTTGCGAAAATACCCTTGTAGTTCGAGGCAGAGGAAACAAAAAAAGAAAGAGCAGATATTGCCAGAAAGAAAGGAGTTAATGACTCTTACCTCCTGACCGAGTGCTGTTCTTTCTCCTTAGCCATCTGTCCACGGTTTCTGTGCTCACGCTCTCAGACACAAACTCATCCAGCATCTGTGGGTGGAGGGAAAGGTAGGCCTTGACTTTCTCGTCCGTCAGACCTGGAATGGGAAACAGGCAAACAGGAGCGCAGCTGGTTACAAGAAAGGCCCCTTGCCTTTCACTGAAGACACAACGCTCATTCACTCCGTGGAGTGCTGGGTCCTGTCAGAATTACCATTACAGACATTCCTTCACTGACTGCTTGGATGGTGTTTACCCTCACAGGAAATTGGATCTGTAACAGCCGGATTGTACCTGACTGCATCTAATTTGTTCTCAAACTGTAATTTAAAATGAACACATCTGAAAATGCCTTTTTCTTCCTTTGCATAATCTCCTACGGACTTTAATCAAATCGATGGAGACGGAGAGACAGACATTCAAATGGCGAGAGCAATTTAGAAGTGCACGTGTAAACGTATAACCATCCTTAATGGGTTTTTTTTTTCTTAGCTAGGAAACATTGCGCATTTGGTGGAAATAAAAACAAATCCGTATACAACCAAAACACACACACACACACACAACAGGAACACGGAAGTGTAACCTAAACGGTGCTGGTTTAAGTCCCGAGTGAGCTGCAGCACGTTTAATTAAAACTGCTTGAACATTAAACATCCAGGCTTTTATACGAGACATTTGACACCAGGCCTGAGTGCGTGCAAAGTTCCCACTCTCACAAGGGGAGCGGCTGGTGGCGACACGAGGTTCGGCTAAATGCCAGCAACAATGTGATTACCAAATTTCAAAATGCACCACTTGAATGAGTCTTGGACAAAATCACAAGGGAATGATACTCACAGCTTGATCGGTTGTGTTTGATTCTTAATGTAAAGTCATGGACATAACAGGGGAGAAGAGGACGGGGCTTTACCGTAAAAAAAAAAAAAAAAAAAAAAAAGGGGACTTTCCTCTTAAGTCTGGGAGTGCTCCTGAACTTTTATTATGCCTTCCCATCTCCAAGGAGCAATGACCAACCAAGACCGAGCAAGGGGAAGAAGGGTTCGATTGCACTTAATAGGCAATTAGGTCCTGGAGAGCTCACTAAATGCGGCTGTTTATTGTCTTTGTTGTTGAGCAAACAGCCATTTGCAAAGCTGTCGTCGAGGTAAAGTACGTTTTTAATGCACCGGCTGGCGTCTGCACGGCTATGCCGCGTCACGGTCGCCCGGGGGAGCTTTGACGCGTTGCTCGTGACTCGAAGAGGATGTCATAAGGATCGACTCCCACAGAGTCTTGGGGGAATACCTCTGCGAGACCTGCCATCCTTACAATCACTGTTGAACAGACATGGGGCCATGCTAATGTTGCAACATCTGTCACGCATCAAAAAGCCTCGAATACTCACCGGATGCGAGGCGAGTGTACTCCTATATTGACATCAATGCTTGCTGGGTTCTGTTCTCTGTTGCTGACCTCATCCTCCTGACCTCCAGCCATTAACCGCAAATACGGGTGCCTCGACATTGTAGTAACACATAAATCAGTCGATAGCATTACACAATTCCGGCATTTGTTATTTCAAAATGGCAGCACTCATTTTTAATCAACCTTTGTGCTCTTATACATGTTAGACTGGATAACTGGACAAAGAACCTGCACTTGACTGCAAAATATGGGTAACGATTACTAGTTGGGCCATGTGATTGTACCCCTGCTAAATAGGCATCCCCAAAAACACAGGGACCTCATTCTGACACAGGGCCATCCCCTAGGCTGGGGGAGGGCCACAGCTGCAGAACATCTGTATAGGCCTTACTTAATGAGAACCAGGCTACCAGGCAGGATTTCGAACCCGTCACTGCCTGAGCTAGTTCCAGCAGAGGTAGCGAGGAGTTAGGCTGTTTGGTGAACAACGGAATAAAGATGGGGGGGGGGGGGGGTTCACGCTAAAACAAAACAGATGGCAGCTTCCAGTGTCTAAGATGGACAGCGATTTGTCTGAATATTTTTGACCCCAGGTATCTAAGGCATATGGGCTGAGAGGCAAGCTTGACGGTAAGAAGTGCACGCCTTGAGGGAGACACCAGTCATCATGGTTACTCCACACTAACACGGTACAGACATCAACATCGAAACAGAGACACATTGTGTGTGGGGCCATGTTTATCTCCTAGCTATTCTCGGCAGAGTGTTTGCCACAGCTTTGGTATGTCCAGAAAGCAAATACATCTCAATGGAAGTTTTAATTCGATGAGGAAAAGGGGGAACGTGCAGAGTGAGGAACAGATTCCCCGGCAGGAGATGGGATGGGATGCGCGAGGTGACAAGGGCACTAAAGGTAATTCGGGAAACAGGGGACGGTCTGCCCATGGGGCAACACACCTTGTGACATTCCTTAACTTTGCCTGACTACTGTTCCCACAGTGACTTATTACAAAACCTTTGATATTTTTTACTTGACAAAAGGGGAGCCAATGGGATGCCTGAAAAGGGTCCCGAAAGAGTGGCACCCATGAGAATGACCGCCTATGAACGGCCAAAGGGAAACGGAGTCAGCTGAGCCACCATTTTTCACTTCCCCATTCTCGGGGCATTCCTCAAGAGCCCCAACCTAGATGAGCAAGTGTAGAATTTGCAGACTGGGCCGCACTGTTGCCTCACAGTGCCAGATGTATTGGTTTCAATCCTGCCACCACTGTGCATGTATGGAGTTTGCATGCTCTCGCCATGTCGCATGGGATTCCTCCAACAGTCCACGTAGACATGCAATTGAGTGAACTGGCACCTCTAAACTGCATGTAATGTGTGACTGTGTGCATACCCTGTGATGGACTGACATCAGGTCCCTTGAATACCCCTGCCTTCTGCCATATGCTGCCTGGGATAGGCACACAGCTGGGCTTGGATGATCTGATTTCACCACGGTGATTGATCACCAGCCCATGCCTACAGACGCCTAAGTTAATGAAACCAGCTGGCCCCGATTTTACCTTATTATAGATAAACAGGGTCAGCTGGGTGGATTAGGGAGAGGATAAGGGAGTTTGAGGTATGCTCTCTGGGAAGCAGTTGGTATTTCCATGCATGGGGATGGACTGGTCTGTTAAAAATGTTTCACTGAGTCTAGGTCTAAACAAACAGCCTTATTGGAGAGACTAAAACTTCAACATCTTCCATTGCATTGTTACAACACATTGATCAGAAGATAAGATGCCTAAAAGCCCACAGCAATTTATACATTTGGCTTCATTTACCTTGTACCTCACATTGCAAAAATAACCCAAAAAAATTCATGGCAGTAAAATCACATGCAACATCATCAAAGTCTTCGGCAGCACCACATGACACAGGCTTCAAAAACAAATAAGCTCCACCCATAAGCCCCCCCCATTGTTATGCTCTTCGATCAGAAGTACTTATCGGGCGTCTTCTCGGACTTTCACGCCAACAGGCGTGACTGCTCTGCAGATGATTTCCAACACCTCATGTGGAGCGTGGATAGCAGTACTGCCGTGGGTCTTCACTGATTGTCCTGAAGCACATGTAGGCATTAAATTGTAAATAAGCACTTCAGCATTGTGATTGAAGAGATTTTTAATTGAACAATACAAATTCAGTGTTCTCTGTTACTACTGAGGTTTGAGCTGAAAATGCTTCGCATGCTGGAGGCCTCCAAGATCAGGACTGAATAACTACAGCTGGACCTGAAGTGAGAAAATCCTGCCAGGTCCAACCACAGCCAATACAAAGCTTCCAGTCCACATGCTTCCTAAAAAATCCTTCTAAGCCTAGGAAAGCCATACTGGTATATCATTTCAAAACAGCATGCAAATGATCCACTGGCTTTCAATAAAGCCGGTGGTCAACCTTTAATTTTGATGCAAGCTAGCAAATTTACTCTACTCAGGCAACTTCAGGGATTCTATCCAGCCATGCTTCACAATGGCAGTGCACTGCACGTTGAAAATTAGACTTGATCAACTGTAATTTCCATTTGATTTTGTATATCCTGAGTATACCGTATACAGACAGTAAAAAGTTTATTTGGCAAATGAGAAAGCAACAGAGGTATCTGAAACAAATTTAGATCAGAATGCACCAATTATTAGTGCTTGAACTGTATTCTACACATTTAAACACTTCTGTATTCTACGCACACATCCCGAGATGCTTGACTATGTTTAGGTGTCGTTTCCTCATACGCCGAGGGCAAAGCAATCTGACTGCAACTTTGCTTGAGACCTGTCACGTATTTCACGTTTCGTATCAAAAATCACTGAGCATCTAGGGTACGAGTTTCATTATACTATTCAGCAAGTCTGTGTATACGCATTAGCCAGTGCGTGTACGGGGGCCGCGATAGCTGAGTTGTTAGTACTGTTGCCTCACACCTCCAGGGTTGGAGGTTTGAATCCCACTTCCACTGTGTGCATATTCTCACAATGCTTTGCGGGTTTCCTCTGGGCACTCTGGTTTCCTTCCACGGTCCAAAGACATGTGATCATTCTAACATCTCTAAATTGCCCTTAGTGCATGCATGTGCTCTGTGACTGGGCATCCCAGGCCCCAGGGTGACTCTGCATAGGATAAGCGGCATGGAAAATGGATGGATAGTTTACACAGTGCAAGGGTGTCCTTTTCTGCCAGCCTTGAACTGTGCATACATAATTTTGATGCCACTACAATTTACTTAAGGTACCCCTATAAATAAACTATCGGAAATTTCTATAAAGGGTCGGACATTCGAAAAGGTCAGTTACCCGAACAATTTAATTCATGTACAAAACCAAATCTTCTGAGCAATCTTGCAATATATATCATACATTATACGTGACGAAACTAATTAGTGGAGGAAGTCTGGGCAAAAAGTCACATGTATAGCAGTGCAGCATTTTACGAACATTTGGAAACAGCCTAGATATGCTTTAGCATATAAATAACAACAACAGGAGACCGGCTTGAGGAAAATGAAAGAATAACCAATAAAACATATGAAATGCAAGCCCTAACACATGATAAAAAGGAAAAACTTAATAAATAAACTGGATCCAATTTACCTCTTAAACTATTCAACTATATCCCCCGATCAAATCCGGAAAAGACAACTGTGCTTGGCAGAAGTCTTCAATCCACAAACAACCGAGTGCCCAAAAAAAAGAGTCGATAAGCACACCATATATATTCCCAGTTTTTGCCCCCCCCCCCCCCCCTTTCCTCTGTAAGCAAAACATGGCCCTGTGATCCCAGATTCGAACTCAACTGCTGGCCACCATCCTGGAGGGAGTGCAAAACAGCCCCGGAGGGATGGGGGCGCAGACACTCTCCACGACAAACTCCATGTGAGAATGGGGATGACGTGTGTGATCAACACCCCCACCCACCCCTCCATCCGTCACAGTTCAGCACCACCAAATCTGCAGAATGTCCACTTTTAAACGGCGAAGCAATTATCTGCTGAAGTGCTGTAGACCATGAGGAAAATACACAAATTTCACACAGCCAAAACTGTTGAAGATTTAGGAAATTCAATTTTTTGGGAAGCATTTACAAAACTGCCATGTAATGGCTTCTTTTTTTTAAAACAGCTGCTATGTACGTCAGCCATTTGTATGTAAATTTTCACGGTTTTTGTGTTTCAGCACACTCGACATGCAAGATCGACACGATTATAAACTGTTTGCAAAGCGACATAATAAGCAAAGACATTTAAAACATTTTTCAGAGCACAACCCAGGTGCCTTTTAAAGACCCATCCATTTATCACAAGATACACCACGGTAACAAAAGTTTAAACTACCAATTGCTGCAAATAACGGGCATTAATGGGAACGTCAGCAAAAACTACAGCCTTATATAGGACAAACGCGGGATTCCTTTAACAGTCACGTGCATACATATCCATAAAAGACTGGATATATAGCAGATTTACATATGGTTGTGTTCCATGTACTGTACCTTATAAACGTGAGAATATCTGGGAATGCTGCTGAGAACTCCAGGTGGTCATCACCACTTCCTGAAGGGCATGTTTGTGTAGCCTGACCCAAGTTCAGAGGAGTGTCGTACATTACCAGTGAATCCAGAAAGGAAGCATGGAGTCCTACCTGAGGAAAGTGTCTTCTACGATTACAGCATCTATACAACATTGCAAAGAGAGTCACATCCATCTCAACTCATGACTCGAGCATGAAGTCAGTCGTCTCAAATAGCCCCGGTTAACCTGACCCGATGTCCATAGGACAAACACGGCACTGCCTGCCACGATGCTTACGGCAGCAGTTTCTCTGCCACCACTGGTCTGCGGATTACTGGAGAACTTCCCCGTGGAAGAATGCTGCCAGATTCCCGCAGAACGATTCCGGATGTGCCACAACACATCGGCTGAAAACGCAGTCCTCGCTCAGAACTTTCACTTGTTGTTTTTGTTGACCTTTGTAAGGCAGAACACGCTGTTCCTCCTCCTACTTCAGCAGAGGAAATAATTACCTCCCAACTGTCACTTTACTCCTAGAAGCCCCCCCCCAGCACTACATAATACTGCCATTTCAGAAACACGGTATGGATCGTATCCAGAAGTAGCAATAATCGTTCAGTCTTTTGCAGGATCATTGATTTATACTAACTAGCATTTAATCTAGAAAGTGACCATTAATGTACAATTCTACAGAATACCTACTGTTAGAATATATCTGCTGACTGTGACTTATCTGCACCCCCCAGCCCAAACTGGCTTGACTTGAAAACATTTTTGCCTGATGTCAGCTTTGCATACTATGGGACACACATTAGCATCATCTAGGCAATCTCATTTCCTCTTCTTTGTTGACCTGTTAATGTGCCCTGCTATCACTTTTTAGCCAGGTAAGCAATAAGCATACCAATATGGCAGGAATGGCCCACATCATCAAAGCTTCGATTTGATGTGAATGAGGACAGGTTACGTGGTTTGGATTTGGGGAACAATCACCTCGAAAACCTTAAAACTTTATTCGGTCCATCATATTAGAAGTGTGCTCTAGAAAAAAAAATTGTCAGAATTTGTACAGGGTACCAAATGACTGGCATAATGTGAAACCATCTGGCATTCTTTGTGAGAGTTTTTCTGAATCCGTCTCCAAGGCCGTATATCACCGTAGAAACTAATTAAAACGATCTTAGGTATTAAATTAGGTGCAGAAACATTGTTTCAAAATCTAAACCCTCTAAGGACATTGAAAGCGTCATCCTGAAACCATAAAGCTTACCTTAAAACTACACTCTTCAGAAGCCATCAACGAAAGCATGTCAGCTACGGCTGACAAAAAGGCCTTGGTCTGTAACAATAGTATTGCACCTCAAGATGCCTCGGACTAGAAAGCCGGTCATGCTCAGCACATGAAGACATGCAGTCGTGCGGAAGCTTATGAGCAGTTATGTCTGACGCTGCCGTGACGACAGCCTATACAGAAGATACACTGGGCCTTTATGTACCAACAAGGTTTCAGAAACAGCCAAGTGCATCCCCATACTGCACTGCAAGGGTTGCGCTACACCACACTTTTACGGACCTCAAAAGCATGTGCCAGATATTATATATATATATATATAAAATGTGTGGTTTGTATAAATTGGACCTAAGGTGGCAGAGCGGCTAAGAGGGCAGCACCAATGCCTCATATCCCGAGGTTTGGGGGGGGAGGTCAAATTCTACCTGTGCTGTGTGTTTGTGGAGTTCACACATTCTCCCTGTATTGCACCAGGTTCCTCCTCTGGGTATCTTCGTTTCCTTCCACAGTCTAAGTACATGCAGTTAGGCTAAGTCTCTAAACTGCTTATAGTGTGTCTGTGTGCCCCGCGGTGGACTGGCATCCCATTCCAGTAACAAGATGGGCCTGTAATACCCCAGAACCGTCCCATCCAGGGTGACCCCTAGCTTTATGCCCTGCGCTGCCTGGGATAGGCTTCAGGTCTCGGACCCTGACCAGGATAAGCAGCTGAATGGACAAATTGTTAGTGCACCTATTATTTATCAAAGTTATAACAATTTTTTTTTTAATCTGCACAAATGTTTAGAAAGACGTGCCAACATAACATACCTGTACATATCCATCCATCACCCTCCTAGTGCTTGTCTAGAACATGTCACTGAGATGAACCTTCCTGCTGACGTACGACGACAACAGAACAGTAAAACACAAAACCCCTCAGCAGTGCCGGAATCTTGAAATCCCTGCTATTTGCTACTGATAACTCTGCGAATGCACTGTCGTTTCTAACAACCAGTGCCGTCCACCAAGCAGACAAACGAGGAGGCCATGACGGAGGGCACAGTTACACTACGTCCACTCCACGCAAGAGAACAGGGACCGGACCCTCACTACAGTATGCAGGCTGACTCTTTCAGGGTGAGGTTGTTACTGGAAGCCAGCCAGTTCGAGAGGGACAGCCTGCAGTGAGGGGTTACGAGAAAGGTGGTGAACTTCTCACTTGGGGGCTGAAAGTTCAGGCAGTTTTCCTGTATGAATAGCGCAGAAGCAGAACAAAATTCTCAGAAGACTTCAGTAAAGTTTAAAAAAATATTTTCACACAAACCAGAGCTAGAGCTGACATACTGAACCGGTCGACGTACATGGTTCCAAATGCGTGATGCATGTGCGTGACTACTAAAAGCTTACAATACTCCACGTAATATTCACGCAGTTCACTCATGCTGATTAAAATACTCGAACAGCAGCTTTACTAGGATATGGTTGTGTCATCCACACACAAAAAGCACCAGAACCTTTTAAACAAATATTACCACATGTATAGTACTGTGAAGGAGTCTTAGGCAGACAAAGAAAATAGTTTATTTTGGTGTAAAAGTGTGTTTCTTCATGTCACCCCAAAATTTAAAGCTACAGTAACTTCCAGCACAACCAGGGATTTTCTTAAACTTAACCTCGGGCACAGTTTATTTGGCTCATCAATTCCTCTTAGAGTGAGTTAGCTAGTTAAGTGAGCCACCGGTGAAATGTAACAAATACCTGAATGGCTGGGGTGCTCTTGAGGAGAGATTTGGCAACCCTAGTTGTGTTCTTCTAACCATTCAACCAGATAGTCATGTTCTGGAAACTGGCTCCGAAGCCAATGTTTATCAAAACTTCAACTTTTAATGCAAAACACTACAATCAAGGTTTAAAATCAGACTTTATTAAAAACTGTTAATGAGATCATCACATAAAATCGAAAGTAGTTTGAATTTTAAGTTGAAAGATTTGTATCAGAAATTAAGTACATTAAACAGAAATCACAAAAATTCTTCACAATGCTACCAAGTGTGAACCTCAAATACTTGAACTCAAGATATTTTTATTCCAGTTCAACATATCAGGTATGGGGGAAAATTGTGCATACCAAAAGCTTTTGGGTTTTTAACTAATTTTGGAGGATTTGATGTAAGAGTGTATCTTGCTAAAATATGCAGTGGGTGACCAGACATTGGGAAATGTGTTGAAAGTTTTGAACAGGCCAAATTTGAAATTGAACTGCAAAATAAAAAAGTAACACACATGCATAATTATGTCACAAATGTAACTATGACAAACACTGACACGACAAAACTCATGATGAGTGGAAGCATCCTGAAATAACCAATCACTGCTGGGACTAAATGAGGTTTCACAACCTGTGGTGGTTGGTAGTAATCCTGAACTGACCAAACAATGCTAGCGCTAACCACCACAGGTTTTGAAGCCTCATCCCATCAGTAATCCCCCAGCCCAACCAGATCTGATCCGTCCTGTCCTTTATGGCGTCATCAGTAAGTTAGGTTCAAACGACCGGTCTGAAGCAACGATCGATGGCAAGCGGATATACGCCATTCACGTCAAACCCTAAAACAAACGACTTTGAGAAATTGCGCCAAGACCAACTGCATCACTTTTTAAAGGCCTGGCAGACCTACAGTAGGAGCTGAAGTAGCTGTACGAAAAATGAAAGACTGGTAGACTTTGCGGAAGATAAGGCACCCAAGGAAATTAAACTGAGTAACACTGAACTAGCAGTTAGACACGCGAATTAAAAAAAAATTATCCTGGTCAGGTTCTTTGTTTTCAGCTTTGATTTAAAAAAAAAAAAAAAAAAAAATTACCCAAACACTGATGAATGTTTTATGGCATGATAGGTCGGTTGTTAATTTCACGATCGCAAGCCCAAACACAAACCATGACGACACCCGATATGGGCAACGACATCCTACAGGCAGACGTGTTCGCGTTAACCAAATCGTAAACTTCATGCGATTGCAGTTCCACGATGATGTGACGGAATTGCCATCTTCTCAAATGCACTTGCGCGCCGAAACCAGACTTGCATTTGGCTTACAGGAACTCTTGAGCGGCGTCTATTACTGAAGTCATGCACCAAGTACAGCATAGCACTACAATAGCTTTATAAGGCTGAAGCGTTCTTTCATGAGAAGCAAAATAGAACAATATAACACAAGCCAAACACTTGCTGGAAGAAAAGAAAAACACATTGGGGATTTGGCCAGATATTCCGGGTTATTCTGAAGTTAGTGTGTTGTGGCGAACTCACCAGAAAAAAAAAAAAAAAAAAAAAAAAGATCACGACCTCACTTTCGATTAGGCGTATTGGAGAGGCTCTGGAGCACTTCGATAAACACTGGCTGGCGCTGGATTCCTACTAAAGAGGAAGTCAGGCAGCAGGACATACCACAGTCGGGACACATTCTCAGTGAAGCAGCTCAACTTTATTGTCTAGCTGTGCAATCTATAAAAGTATTATCAGGTACAAGAATAGAGAATGAGGCCACTCTTGTCCAGATGTTGTTGGATGTCAAACCAGCTTTCATAAGCAACAAGCTGAAGGAGCTAAAAATACCCCATGATCACGAAAGATCGGGGCCTGTTTGTTCGAATGCAGATTACAGGTACTTTTTTTTTTTTGTTAGCGGCGAGGGGACTAGGTATCTTCACCACAGCCATTTGCACGATTATCTGCGTTTCTAATGTGAACGGGCATTTCGCATACAAGAAAAACAGGAAATCCCCAGAGTGAAGTTTGCATCTACTTTTTGGACAAACAGAGAAGACACGCCACCTGTGTGAACCACTGCGGTACCAACACGTACCGCTCTCTTAAAGGGGATGATAATGTTCAGACATTTCTTTACGCATTAAACAAGAGTCGCCTTAACTGTGCTCCACTTGACAAAGAGCCAGGAGCAGCTCGTCAAGGTATTACTCCTCATTTTCCCCACAATGGGGGTGGGGCTTAGTCTGCCTGCATGCGTCAGCAGGATCGTCCAGGACTCCCTGTGCAGCCGCCATGTGTTTCTTATCTACAGGACAGCCAGCACGCCGTTCGGATGACGACGACGACACCCCCCTTCCCTCACAAGCAGGTGGAGCGGACCCGCATCTGCAGTCGCGGCCTGAGCCAAAACTGCCGATAACCAAGCACAAAGGAGCACCATTTTGCCCCCCCACGTGCGTGATCCAAAGCTCTCGCGAAGAGGGACCGTGCCTCGATTCGCCTCAGTCCGGCGGTTTCCACGCGACGCCGTGAATGTCCGACCGTAAGAGGGGAAGAGTCCTTGGAAAGATTACTGACTGTCCAGCCGTCGGAGAACTCTGACGGCAGCGGGCCAGACAGGCCCCGCAGCACAAAACAGAACTTTGTTCCCTTTCTTTTGCCTCGGATGCAGCGACGTGCCTGGCATGACAAACACCACCCTCCTGATGGTGTACCTTTATTTAAAGGCACAGATGTTGTCCAACTGCTTTGATCGCTTCACACACATCTGAGGAACTATCACTTACACCATCACGAGATCCAGGTCGATACATGTATAAGGATGCAGTTTAGAATCACCAACATTAGTGAGACAACAGGCATGTCACGTGTTTAACCCACATAACCCGAGTCCCCTGTTCAGGAGCCGGTTTTCAAGAAAATTTATTACAATTAGTGACTGGACAAATGAGGCTTCTAAACCTGTGGGGGGTGGGAGTACCCCCAAACTACCAATCAATGTTGGCCGGATTTTGAATCCTCATTTTGGTGCCAGCATTGATTGGTTAGTCTAGTATACTACCACCCACCACAGGTCTTGAAGCCTCCTTTGTCTGATCACCAATTACAATCCAATCACGAAATAAAACTGAAGCAAATGTCAGGCAGCAAATGTGCTGTGTATAGCTGGAGTCTTTTTTTCGTTCCAGAAACTGCTGGTCAAGGTTCCCTCAAAAGAAAGCTCGTGCCTACTGTTGAATCTGAAAACCTTTTGAAAACGGAGGGGCATCTTCTGTTCTGCAGCGGCTTGTACCGGCTTTTTAAGCACAGATTTCAGGTCCACTAGAGGTCCCAGCCCATCAGGGTCCTGGTGGAGTGGAACGGTTTCAGCCCCGTGAACCGCACTCTTTCCGGGTTGCAAGCCCCCACTACCCCCACCCCCACGGGACATCTCATACATCTGGACAAGTCCAATAATCAGCAGTTGGCTGCAGTGACAATAGAGGATCCTTCAATGAGGACAGACATGCCACCCCCCTCAAAGGGAAAGGAAATAAGCGTCCCAATATTGATGCACCGCTACGTTACTGAGCAGGCTGACAGACAGCATGAACAGTTCACAGAATGCTGGCAAACACTTCAAAAAGTCAGCTGTTAAATGTTTAACCCTATACTGACAGGCTCTCTTTCCCCTGAGCCCTGTGTGTTGCAGTAGGCTCCCGAGTTTCCGGAATTACCCCCCCCACTCTGAACATCCTTCTGTGTATTCCATCAGACCGCACCCCCTTAAGCACGTAGGAGGTACCTGCAGACTGGCAGCAGAGAGAAGAACCGCTTCACATTTAAGGTTAACACCTAAACATACAGTCCAACCCCGAAGACGATGTTGACAATATTCGCTACACTGAATAAGTAATGTAGCGTGGTACTGATTTTAAAGACTTTCTGATGACAACACGATAAAAAGACCCACACGACATTATGTCAGGGTTTCACAACTGTACAATAAATCCTGTGTCGTGCAGACACGCTGTGTAAACAGAGCCAGATTATTACAGTACAAATATCTTGACTGCTCTGTGGCAACCATTTAGCAAACATTTTTGGGCGGCAGGAGTCAGATAACAAAAATGTCATCCAAGCTTCATTAATACAAAAACTGACTAATAAGCAGGGAGAGTCAGCACAGTACGACACGACAGACTTAATACGGAACACATAATTCAGCAGAGAGAGAGACAGAGAGAAAGACATACTGTGAAATGGGTACAATTCAGAAGAAGGTGAGCCAATCTTAAAGGAATGAGCCAGAAGTTAGAGTATATATACACTGAGCCAAAACATTATGACCACCCCCTAGGAGAACAGCCAGCTCTTCCCAGCAGCAGTCATCAAGTTAGACAGTCATCATGAAGGGGTGGACCTGATTTGCCAGGATGGACAAGTAGACAAGACTGTTCAGCACATCTGATCCTAGTCACTATGCTCCCGTCCTTATCCCCTTTCACATCTGTACCTTTACAAGTGCACCATCTGGCTTCTAGGAAAAGCCAACTGTTCTAATAGGAGGTGGTCATAATGTTTTGGCTCATCTGTGTACGACATATACTATTGTCTGGCTATGAAACACTTGCAATCTATTACAAGACCATCACAAACCCTACTTATTCATCACAAGCCATTCTTTGCATTAAAAAATATGAATGACTCGATACAAACAGATGTATTGGTAAAGCCCTACTACTTACGTCTTTGTGAAGATTGGTTTAAAAAACGTTCAGTTAACGTTTACTGTGACATATGATGTTCATCCTAGGGCCAGTGGGACAGGAAGTGCCAAGCATGATGGTGAGCAACTTCCTGCCTGACAATGCAGCATTCTCAATTTCATCCAGTTAGGCTCCCAGTTGGGCTTGTAAAGGCTGCCACACTGCATTAATTTTATATTAGCCTTTAAAAGGCCCACAAGCACCAATGAGTATCAGCATCCCAAACCAGAAGCAGTGCTTGTAAAGTTCTCATTATTGCTGAGACAGCTTCCTTGAAACGTTCAATCATACATCCAGATCTAGATCCAATCATATAACAGAGTAATAGCTTTGCATTTAACACAGCTAATAATGTCAAACTGAAAAGTGGTGATCAGAAGCAAGACGACACACATACAAGAATCAAACTGAGGACAACGAAACCTAAAATACACAGCATCGAAAACAGATCACACAGCTATGACAGACATCAGAAAGTGGAATGAATGCTCTCAAGACACAGCAGCCAGCAAGCAGGACTGTTGCATAATGTCCCAGAGGTCATGCAAGCTGAGAAACCCTAGACAGGGCTGCTTCTCAAGACAAGCAGGGAGGCGGGAGACCGTCACATTTCCTGGATCATTAAGTAAACATCCACAGTTCTGATACCTTCTCTACTCCTGCTATAGGGAAACCCAGACTACTAATGTATGGACAATCGCTTCTTAAGTTCCACACACTAACTCAGCTCTGATGGTTTTTCCACACAAAATTCACAAAGACAAACATTCAATGATAGCAATGACCCTGAAAGACCAACTACTCAATCTTCCCAGACATAACCATGTAACAAACATCAATCTGCCCATCCAGCCATAACTGTTAATCCAGTACAGAGTTAAGGCGAGCTAAGAGCTTATCCCTCAAACCACAGGACGTGACACACTGGATATCCAGGACAGGGTGACAGCAGAACAACCACGAAAAATAAGCTTTGTCTGTCTGACGAATTTAATTACATTTTTGGAATTAAAGAAACCAAGGGCCTCTTCTCAACGTGACCTACAGAACGGACCCCCAAAGTTAGACGAGGCTACTATATCAATGGTGAATTGTTCATATTAGTGTGCTCAACGATTACACATACCGTAAACGGAAAGAAAACGGTCATTCAGGAAAATGACAGTTTAACGGCAAAACCTCCCTTATGGTTTAAAATAAACCAAACGCAAGTCATCCATTTTTATTTTTATTTTTTGGGGGAGGTGCTTCTCTTGTTCAAAAAAAAAAAAAAAAAAGTGTTTTTTGAACAAAATAAGAATTTCCAAAGTAAGATAACTACAAAAGCTACATTTTGAGAAAAACTAGATTTAAACTTCCATACGGTTACACTAAAAGCTTGACCAAATGATGTCTTTGAACAAGCTTACTTGTCATTTTCTTATTTGTGGCATAGGGATATAAAAGCAAGACGCTTGCCTAGTTAGGGTAAACCTGAGTGCATAAAAAGGTCAGGGTATGATTTTTAAAAGTAAAACAAAAATGAATGGAATAAACAACCTTGTTTAGTCACAATCCAAAGACAGACACCACGCAAACGTACCAAACAACCGCCCTTGAGCAGATCTACCAGGCAAAACACCTAATCTCCAAATCGAGATGTACAGAACCAAACCAACCAGGCCCAAAGCAATGTTCCTTCAACACTTTTCAGTTAAAAAATGAAAATCGGCAAAAACTACACACCAACTCCCAGAGATCTCCTAATACGGGAAGTCTGGTGAAAGCATACAATGATATGCCGTCATGGGCAAAATCCATTTTGTTTTTGTCGTTTAGTCACTCAGTCGTGTCCGACTCTTCGTGACTCCATGGACCACAGCACGCCAGGCCGCCCTGTCCTCCACCGCCTCTCTGAGCCTGCCCAAACTCATGTTCATTGTCTCCACCACGCTGTCCATCCATCTCATACAAAATCCATTAGGCTAATTCAATTTATTTATGGTGAATTGATTCCCATACACCACTCCATTTCTTTTTTGATACGAGAGACAATTCTCCAATATTGTACGTACGTGAAGAAACAATTACGTTTTAAAACTAGGGACAACATGTTAAACAAAAAAAAAAAAAAAAAAACGAGGAACATGCCATTTGTTCCTTTTTTATTCACTGCCATTTCATAGGCAGCCTGAAATTATTCGTTCAGAAGCATTTGCTTACGACACACTACAGGACAAAGGCCAAGGGAGCAGGAAGAACACAATATTGCACACAAGTGGTTTTACATTTTCTTCCATTCTTGCTTCGAGGTACACAGCGACTTACAAAAAGAAAAATTCCACTTGTTTTTTTTCGCCAGTTGTCTGGCAGCTCATCTGTTTGTTTACATTCGCTTATGCACACACGCACCCACTCCCTTCCTATTGGCAACCGACGACCCTAATGGTGTCCTTACTGTCCAAACAGTGCTGCAAGTCAGAATGAACCTATAACGCCAGAGATTTCAAATGAAATAATGACAACCTGAAGTAAACGCCTCCTCTAGGAAGACTGACCTCATGCTCTCTTGACGTTATGATATGGATCGTGTCTTACTGGAACAATTAGTCAGGGGTTCCAAAACCGAACTTGGTTTCAGAAGAAGTACTTTAAGAGTTGGTCAAAGCAGTGGTGCAGCTCATTCATAGGCAAACTGTCAAGTACGTGCATCACCCCACCAGTGATTTCCACTGACTCATTGGCGAGTAGCAGTGCTTTAAAACCTTATGAGACAAGAGGGCATGTCCCTACACAGAGATGATGGTCGCATTCTTTATTACTACTAAAAGGAAAATTCTTTATCACATTACCTTCCCTTCTCCGTCATGCCGCTTTCACTTTACGTAAACGTTAGTGGTGTACTGATAGAGCGTTAACTGCAATACACGCCAAAGTGAATTACTTCTGCATTTCCTAAAACACCTCATTTAAGAATTCAACAAGCTTTACTGCGTATGTAGGAAACGTACACGTACCTACGAATAAATCTGACCACCAGCCCCCAACGCCAAAAACTTCAGAGGCGACTGAGAAGTCCTGCTCTCCTGCTGCCAGAAACGGATCAGCACCGAATCGCCTGCTATTGGACTTCTACCAGAGCCGACATATACACGCCTATACTGGCGGTGACAGGTGTGAAATGATGCTTAACTCGGTACATGGATACCTCAGCATCTCCGTGCACTTTTTAAATGCACGTTTAACTTCTGAAACACTCGGCATTCCGTGTCAAACGTCTTGTGTGAGGGGACACGACGAGGAGTCGTGTCAATGAATGGTTGAGCCTCACCTGTCGCCGCCTTGGTCTCCAGACTAACAAAGACCCATCGACACACGAGGACCTCGGTATACAAAAGCATAACCACGCCTTGAAGTAATATACTGTAGACGCGGACATTCAGATTAAAATGTGCTTTTTTTCCCCCTGAAATATCTCCAGCGTTTCAGTTAAGTCAGCATAGTTTTGCAAAGTACATAAATGCGTCGCGAAAACGGCCAATAACCACCTGTGCACTCCGTGAGACGCTGAACTGACTGCAAAATGAGGCAAAGCTATTACACTAAACAAGAAGTGACCCGCTCCTTCATCGGTATCGTCGTACACCGACACCGACACGTCCCTGCTTTAAATGGGGAGATCCTGGCGATTGTACGAACACGTTATGCCGCGCTGATGTATTGGTGCGACCAAGCGCAATGCAGTGTCTGGCTTGGAGATATTTGCCTTTTGATGCCGGTGCTTTCGTAGTCTGTCTGAGGGGCACTCGGGATGACCTCGGGGAGAATGCCTTATACGCATAGCCTTTATTTAAGGCTCTCTTACCCAGCTCATTAAACCCAGTTCGTGCTAAGGAAGTTCACAGTATATATTCTCACCTCGACAGCAGAGAGAAGGAACAAAGAACCCCCCCCCCCCCCCCCCCCCCCCCCCCCCAAAAAAAAAAAAAAAAAAAACCCCACCCGTATGTTACTTGCATGCATGCATGTTTACATGTACATCACTAGCAGCTCGTAATAGCAGTTCGGCTGTCTGTACTTTATTGGTTAAGGACGCATAAAACCAACTACGACCACACTATCATCACACTAAAATCAACATCCCGGTGATCCCCCCTATAAGTTGCAGAACAGCTAAATGAACAGCAGTCTCAAGAAAACACGTGTATGTGATTTAAATTAGTTGACCAATTAAATAAAATAAGAAAAGTTTATCGGTATACAGAATGTCAGATTACGGCTCAATAAGAGTCGGAAAGAAGACCGATTGCTTTTAGTTGAAATGCTCCGTTCGTCTCTCCGGAATGATAAATAAAGAAGTACCTACTTGTACCAAGGAAACAGTCCGTAAACCTTCTAAAACAGCTTGTTGAAGGCGGACCATCTTCCATGTCTGACTGCAAGCGCAAGAAGAGGAAAGCGACGGCGGAAAACGTGCCTATCTACAATTCCTACTAAAGGACGTCCCGCTGTTAATGAAGTGATTCTGTAGAGAACCGCCGAACTCAGGCTGCAGGAACCCGCGACGGGGACGTGATGAGGACGGCGGGCACGGACGCGGTGTGTGTGCCCCGCTCGCAGCCTCGTACTTTAACGTCGGTCCGCCCAGTTAAGTTGGTCTGGGGGGGAAAGGAGAGGACGCCGACGACGGGTTCGGAAACGACGAGTAAGCGAAAGAAGAGGGATGAGGCGCAAACTGCGGAGTTTGCACCGATGTCGCCGCTCGTCTCTCCTGGGTATCGCCGAGATGATGGGAGAGCTACATGCCCGTCCGCTTTCCATGCAGAGGCAAACTGCCGTGAACCTGAATGTTGCCTCCGGGGGCTACGCGTTTTCCGAGTAGTCGAGGGGGCTTGGGGGCGTGATGCGAGTAAATTCTCAGGGTTGGACATCCTCCGTTTTTATTGCATTGAGGCAGGACGTCTGAGACTCGGCGAGAGGAATAATAAGAACATAAAAGAGGGAGGATCTAAAGCAACGTTATAACTTCCCGAGTTCACAATACACAGAAAAGCCAGGCAGGCACAGGAGTATCACTTAAAAGTTATTAGTTTAATTGATTCCTTAAATGAAGTCGATTACGCACTGTTTTTATTTATAATTTAACAAGCAACCCAAAAGACTGCGGAGGATTTGGCCGCTTCTCAGACGCAAGCACTACAGGCAAACCGCCCACTGCTGTGCTAAAGTGTTGCCAAGCAGTCTCTCTCAAAACGCACACAGAAACGACGTCTCACACGATGAAACAACACTTTAGGTTCGTGCACGCACACTTCGTTGGCTTAGACCATCTAACGTCTCCAAAACGACCTTCACGTTTGAGAAGAGACCATATTTTAAAAGATCAATCGCAGTTACTACTGCTGAAGCGGGAGACAGTTTGATGCATTCTTGACGTCAGCCTGGGCCGGTGAATGTGTGTGTAGCGGAGAACAAGGTGGTCGCTTAAAGGTACAGTGCAGGCTCCGTCCTGAGCCTAGAGCAAATCGCAGGACGTGTCTTGATTGTTTCTGTCGCATCCACTGCCGTAGCATTAAAGTGAAAGCGATTTATGACGCTTCAGAATGTGAATCATTTATGCTTGTGACGTCTGAGTGTCACCTTTATTTATTTATTTATTTATTTTGATTGTGCGAGAACTCTTGAGTTTAAACTTGAATAAAACCCAGATCTTCATAATAGTTCTGCTGCAATTAGATAAATAGTAAATATCCCCGTTGTCTTAATCTGTTATCTAAATGCACATGCTTGTATAAATGGTGAACATATTGACTACAGATGTTTTTGGAAGACAGCCAGTGTTGGTCAGAGGGATTACTGTTCAAGTACGCATTACTATTTTGTTTGACGTTTCACAACAGATGCTTCTACTGAAAGATTACCCTACACTAGAAATAACGAAATACTAGAATTCCTACAGCTTTATCAAAATAGACTGTGCAGGAATACTATCGTGATTGCAATTTGGGCCTAGCAAGTTGCTACTCCTTCTCTCTCCATTTCAACTACCCCTTATGTTATTTAATGCTGTGCATCGTTCACATCTACAACATTAAGAAACGTTTCGCTCTGTAAAAAAAAAAAAAAAGCCGATGTAGACACACACCACGCGTAAAGAACCGTCCTTCTTTATTGTATGGGAAATTTAACATAGGGTTGGGTTAGTGCGGAAACATTTCTTGTTAAAGGGTAAATTCACCAATACCATATGCTAAACACCGTTGTCTATTTACACCAATCGTTCACAACATCTCGACTGTGTGTAATTTTTAAGCAACGGTTAAATTCAATGCTCAAAACCAATATCAGCACAACTGTTAACCGTGTTGAAAGGTGAACAGTTATTATAACAAGCGATCACTATTTAGAAATACTTCTCTTTGGTATGCATTGCGGCGTTGGGAAAGACTTTGTGTTTTGACACAGTTCAATGTATTCCAACAAACACCTCCTAGCAAATGTTATTGTTCTGATATTCTCAATTCCTTATCATGAATGGCTGACTCCGCGTTCTGACCCCAGGCTTGCTCTCACCTGTAGATATGTATGTGTGTCCTCATGAAGAACAGGATGAGACACGCCAAAACACACATTCCAATGTACTGCGTGAAATGATACAGATGGCAAATAAAGATTTCATTCATCATTACATTAACACTTTTGTATGCTATTAAATAAGCTGCTTGAGCGTATGTTTTGTGTTTTCCCACAAGTTGGGCTAAAACGAAACGTATATAATTGTCAGAACATTATTGTCGCAGAAAGATTCTTAACTGTGCGGCCGTGTGCAGCTTCTAATTATCCGACAGGAGTTGGGCTCCTGTTCCTCTTTTAACGGCGAGATTTATTCAAAGGATTTCCTGTGTCATTTTGACGTTTCATTGACGTCTTTGGGGCCCCACACAGTTTCCAAGCCGTCGAAAATATTTCAGACTTGATTTGTTAACTGCGCTCAGCCACGCTGAACTCAGCAGCCCCGAGCTATGGAGCGAGCCTAGGGAATAGCGGGGCTCTGTGTGGAGCGCAAGCGAAACTAAAGCCAGCTTCACTTCTGTTCAATATTAATAGACGTTTCACGCTTGATACTGTTAGTCACTTTTTATTTTAATAACAAAGCCTAAAACGTATCGAACTTGTTTGTGAAATGTACCCTATATAGCTACGCACAGAGAAAGCAGGTAATCGTTACTTTCATCCTCATAAAATTATTAGTTTTTCTTCTTTTTCAAGAAAACAGTCCAGCTTTGATGTAACTGTATGCTTTCAATCACCTAATTTATGACGTCTAACGTCAACTGTGCGATTTTTTGAAATATAATGAAACGGTAAAGTAGTGGTCAAAAACGAGAATTCTTTCGGACTGAATTGTATATTGATGGAAAATATAATAATTCAGTTTTGGAGCTATATTACATTTTCAGATAACACGTTTCTCAGCATCGTCGAAGAACGTTCGGTTCCAGTTATGTGATATTTTCGATATGAATTTGTTGTCCAGTGAGTGCATCACCAACCTTGCATTTCGAGCGAGCTTCGATTTTACATCGGCGTTCAGATTGACATTTGCAATTCACAATCACAAATCTTACAGTAAATCTTCATCGGTAATTATCAACAAGTGTTATAACACCGCGATCTCAATAAGGATTTATTATAACATTTTTATTTTGTCCTCACAACACGTCACGGTTAACAGCACAGGTATAATTGTTTGGGTTTTTAGTAAGACCTATTTGATGTGTTTTAATAAAACACCATATATTTTGAAATTAAACATTTCCGGTTTTTGTTCTTATACTTCTCCTTTAAATGATATTAAAGAAAAATAATTTACAATGCTATTGACAAAACGAGGATATTTCGTTTACAAAACTGAGTTATTTTTAATACCCATACCGTCCTTGTTACCGTAGCACTCCTTTGTACAATGAATCCATAACTTTTCCGACTGGACAGTTGTATTAAATGTATGGACTCCGTGGTATTATATTCACTTAAGACCTCAACACCTTAAAGCAGGTGGTGAAACACGATTATTAAGTCCTATTAAAATGATTTATATTGGACTCCACCCCCCCACCCAATTTCTAGTGTCACAACATGAAATATTGATGCGTTTTAACTGTTATTTTTTTCCCCTTTTCATCAACACAACCAATTTTACAGTTTAACGTACCAGTGTTTTCATGTTGACACAACAGAGTAGTGAAACAGTCTTTGAATGTCTTCGAATAAACACTTTGTAAAAGAAAAAAAAAAAAAAAACGTTTTACAGCAGTGAGTCTTTCGGACTAAAGCTATTAGGTATCGATGCCTGGGTATTTGGCACATTTATTAGGGATGATACAATTAATAATTCTTTTTCCAGGACTGGAGAGAGAGAACAACACTGGACAGACATTTTCAAGTCTTGTTGCAGATTCAAGCCAAGCTTTTAATGAAGCCTTTCTAGAACCTTCTGCTTCTTGCTGTAAAGGCACCCCTGTGTTGTTCTCTCTCTGTGCTTGGGTCACCATGTCTCTGAAAGGTACGTCCCCTGCTGACACATGAACCCGGGTCCCGGGCATCATGTTTTTTCTTTTTTTTTTTTTTTGGAGGCCGAAGCAGGCTCTCATCCCAACAAGTGTCCCTGTCCCTGCTGATGAGAAACATGAACATGCCATAACTGTGACACTATCCTGCCTCACGGTACTGTATCTGACAACTGTTCTGTGTGATGTGTCAGTTTTATACCAGGTGATGTGTTCCGCATGCAGCCAACCTGCTTCTTTGGGTTATGTAATCTTTTTATAGATATTTACAGAATTTTGCAGAAGAGCCAAACCCCCCCTCCAAATTCCTTGTTTCCAATCCAGGACTTTTGAGTACCTGGGCAAATGTCTAAAAATTTCTCTTAAATTTTTTTTGGTCGTCTCTCAAGGCGTATTATGGTGGCCGCATGGCTTATCTATGCCTGTATTTCTTATCTGGTAGCTCAGTGACTGACTTTAAGCAGTTTTTTCGGTCGTGTTACATATTTTCCAACTGGGGGTTTGAATTCCACAGCTCCTGTTACGTGTAGTGCCTGCATGTTCTTCCCATAGTACGTGGGTTTCTTCTCGAACTGTGGGCGGAAAGTAGGGTACCAGAGACATGCAGGAAGGCCAATTGTTGTGTCTAAATTATCCATGGTGTGCGTGTGAATGTGCCCTTTACTGGACTGCAATTCATCCCTAGGGTTCTCAAGCCTTGCAGCCTATGCCCCACTCCCCTCCCAGGCTCATGTTTTGCGGCTTTATTAATTCCAATTTTGAGGATATGAATCTGTCCGACACCTTTACTGGCATTGAATGCCGCTTTTTTTCCCTTCGTATGCCCCTCTAACCCTCTCTGCACGTCCCTGAGGATGGATGTATACATGTTATTTTGTCCCCACAGCTATCCCGGAGTCCTGTTTCAGCTGCCATCCTAAATGCATTACTCAACTGTCACATGACACAAAGACAGGATGTAACCTGCAGTCACGTGAGCAGATTGTCTCCATCTTTCCCTCTACTAACCTTTTATCCTGGCATGGAGACCTGGAGCCTATTCCATGCAGCACAGGGCATGGGGCTGGTGCACACTTTGGATGGGCTGCCAGTACATCGCAGGACACGTGCACACATGCGCACGCAATCTTTTGCTATGGGTGAGCTGAGATGCCAATTAACCTAATCACAGGTCTTTGGACTGCGGGAGAACACTAGAGAACGTGAAGAGAACCCCATGAGACACAGAGAGAACATGCTAACTCTTGCTTCTTCCTCCTTGTGTGTGGATTCAAATCCCCAACAGTGGAGGTATGAAGCAACAGTACTGCCCCCCCCTCCCCCCCCCCCCCCCCCCCCAACCCACAACCCCCCGCCCGGCACCACGGCCCCCCCCGGCCGCGG
>JAACJT020000052.1:10456912-10477540 GCA_009936485.2 Gymnarchus niloticus | reverse complement strand
GAGGGGGGGCGACGCGGGTGGGGGGCGGGGCAGGGGGGGGAGAGGGGGGGGGGGGGGGCGGGGGGGGGGGGGGGGGGGGGGGGGGGGGGGGGGGGGGGGGGCGGGGGGGGGGGGTGGTTGAGTGTTGCCATGCTGTGGAGCCCCTATGACTGCAGATGCCCCTCTCCATTGGACAGGAAGTGCCTGGTTTTCCTCTAACAAAGGCCAAAGGAAACTCTCACCCAGGCTGTGGCCAAATGCCCAGAGCTGGACATCTGCTGCGGGGTAACGCGAAGGAGTAAACAACAGCATGGGGGTTCCATCTCCTTCTCAGCACCTACATGGGTATCACGCAGTCCTCCCTGACATCACATCATACCACAGGCATGCAGACAGGGACCACGGCTTTAAGCAGTGCTCATGTTTCATTATGTTATAAAAACATACAAAAAACAAGAAACAGTAACTGGCGAGAGAATGAGAGAGCACTTGTAATCAGTTTAATATTTCAGCAAATTACCACATGGTAGAAACATTGTCTGATCTGACCCAATATACACAAATTGTTAGAAAAGATTAACGTTTTTAAATAATTGAGAAACAACTCTTGGCACGCAAGATCACTGAAACAAAGCCTAATCTACAGGTGTATTTCAAATTCCGCATGGAAATCCCAAAAATGCATATATTAAGGCAGTACGAAACAAGAAAAAAATGATAGCAATAACAAAAAGCATTTTAGATTCCTGCATATATACAAACGTCTTGTAACCATGCTCCTGTAAGTCAGAAAGGCCTTGTAATTTGGTGAAAAATTCATAATCCCATCATAAACAATTTGTGTGCTTTTATTTAAATCATTGCCAAGACTCACCCTTACAATATAGCTGAAAATCCAGTCCAGTTGTTTTTTTGTTTTGGTGGGTGATTAGATAAGCAATCTCATTTGGGCATTTTGTGTATAAGAAAAATGTACTTTGAATCAGTGTACAGTATATCGTACACGTCAGTGTGTAAGACGCATAGAAGTATTTTAGTATATGCAGATGCCCACACCTGTGAGCCTCTGTAAATGTGTAACAGGCTTCACGTTTGTTTGTTTGTTTGTGCGTGTGTGTGTGTTTAAGAAAGGCACAGAAACAGACGATGGTGCAGACAATGGACACAGAAAGGACTTCTCAAGTGTCAAAAATTTCAGCTGGAATGACGCAATTTATGACGTCTATGCATTCTATTATGAAGGTGAAACGAGCTACATCTTAAACTTAGTGAAATGAGGTTAACGGCATTATTTAATTTTTTTCCAATCCCTCGTTATAAAACCAAACGACATTTAAGGTATCCCTTAGAATATGTGAATCATAACTTTTCCACGTTTTTCGGACGTTTATTTTTATTGCCTTCACTGAAAATCCATTGAACAACATCCATTATGCATTTTACATACATGTTATGTTTTTGTCTGCATATATTATGCCATGACCTTAACATGAACCGAATCGATCTGATACCTATCTCCAACATCCATGTTTGTAGTAGGCAGCGAGTTCTTACCTTGGTCGCTACCTTCCGCGCGTGGTGAGCCTTCGGCGTTAGCGAAGCCTCCTTCATCGTCAGGAGTTTTTCGTTTCTTCGACATTTGATGCTCTTTTTCAATATTACACCTATTGCTGCAGTGTGTTCTAAGGCGGTCGTGAGGAGGCGGTTGAAAACGACACACTTTCAACTCGCTGAGCATGCAATAGGCAGAGGATAGTGGAGAAATCCCATCAAGCCACAATCCCATCAATCCAGACCTGTCCGCTCTATTTCCCCACACCGATACGAGAAGAGAAAGTTAGCAGATGTGCGAGCGCTCTGCGGATGCTTAAATGAATGAATAGTTTCAAAACGCACCAATGCAAGTGTTGATGAAATAGCTATGTTTCAAAAGACACGACCATTCCTGTTTTTTTTTTTTTTTCTTCCCCGAACAATATTGTTACGGTGGTGATTTGGTGATCACGTGTGCCCGGGATTATACTGAACAGTGTTGTGCTGGAAAGTGTGCATCACAGGCGACGCGTTTCTAAACCGTGGCATTATCCGCGACAGCGCAGGCAGTGCGGGGGTCACACGTTTAATTTCAGTCGCCGACTGTAGCATTTTCATTAAAGTCATTTGCATGACTGGCGGTGAACCAACTGGAATCCAAAGCTCGAAGCGCTCACTGGGAGCAGATCTTCTCGTAGACTCAGTATATTGCACCGTGATCAACAGGGAGTGGAATACCGATGGCTCAGACTGGGAGTTCACCTACGCCCTGACAATGCTGCCCTCACGCGATGTACTGCAACCCCTTGCACTTTTTAGGCAAGTCTTTAAAAAGCTCTGACCTCGGAACGCGTTTAACTCACAGGCGCCTGGGCAGACCAGTTTGAGAGCAGCAGTGAGTGGCAGATGTTATTAACATCTGTGAAGCGAAAACTGATCTCCCCTGATCCTTCTCTTCCCTGATTATAAACAGAGGAAGACCAACATTTGTACGCTAGCGAGTCAAACAACGGTACCTTTGCGTTCATACAGATACCGTCAACCCGCCGACGTGTTGAAGGTGCTCCACTTGTCTTTGACTGCTTCTTCACAGAACTTCTCGATCCAGTTGCTAGGGAAACACCGATCGACCAAGCGGGCATGGTTCAGCATCGGGCTGAAGCACTTTGAATATCACGGTGGTATTCAATAGTTTTAAGGCAGTGGACGCCGAGATGTCTTCCTGTGGTGACACCGTCTTGTAACTTAGGAGTTTGCTGTAAATAGGGGGTCCACAGCAGCACTTGTGTAGCTCTCGCGTCCAGGAGGAGGCAATGACGTCAGCAGCTCCCTTTGCAAGCGGTGCCAAGGCTGCAATTCAGATTGACTCAAAAGATAACCTCACACATCCTACGCAAGCAACCTGAACCTTTAAATTCTGCACGACTGTCACCACACACACACACACACATACTCCCTCGCACAATCGCGAACAAAAACACAGTAATCGCTCGCATCTAATGGAATAAAACACCCGTCCGAAGAAAAATTAACTCTATTTTACGTGTTTAATGTCTTGTTTAGTGTTAGTTTACTATACATTCTGAGAACACCTCTAGCTATGCAAAATAACAATATAGACGAAGTTTGGTCTAGATCTGTTCAAAAACAGAAAATCTGTCACACGCTGATATAAGGATCGGCATTATTAAGAAATCTAAAGAAATTGGCCGGGGTGTGAAATTTTGGATTCGACACCATTGTCCGTGGATTTTAAGTGAGACGGATTTCAAGCAAGAAAAGTCCATACCACATCTCTGCGTAAAAACACCAAATCGTTTAACTTGTTGTCTATCCCTAGATTTAAATGATTAATGAAAACATTTATGCTTCCCGATGCGGCTGTTTAAGTTCAGTGTTGAAACAAAGTATCTAAGAGCAACACCAAGATTAACACCTGTTGAGCCATAAACATTAACCGTAAAGTGAAAGGCAGGTGTAGCACATCTATCGACTTCGTTTATCGGTCATTTGGAATGGATCCATCCTCCAAACCGCTTTATCCTATGTAGAGTCGCCGTGGGCCTAGAGCCTAGGGCCTATGGCACATGGCGTGGGTGGATACCCTGGACGTGGTGCCAAACCATTGAAGGGCACGATCACGCACACACTGAGATAAATTTAGACACGCCAATTAGTCTAAATGCATGTCTTTGGACTGCGGGAGAGAACCGAAGTACCCGGAGGAAACCCACGAAGCATATGCAAACTCAACGCACGCAGACCGGAGGCGGGATCTGAACCTCCACAACTGAAGGTGCGAGGCAGCTGTACAAGCCACTGTACCACCGCAGTTGGAATTAAAACAGTCCAACCCCCCTAATCTTCCACAATGATAACGCCTAACACCGGCTGGTTCATCGTCAAATTCTAAGCAGTGTTGGTTCTAGGAGTAACATGGGTATATAAAATTTCATGACCTGGGGGTTGAAAGGGTTAATAAATGTACACCTTATGTATAGCCGAGATCCAGCTCATTAATCTGGTGTATATGCGTCTGGAATGTAGTCTTTCCATTGATTTAAAAAAAAAAAAAAAATTAGGGATTTTCAAGAAGTATCAGCAATTCAACATGAAAGCTTTGCGAATCCCTTTCAGTGCGCATTCTGTCAAAATGTCTTAGAATGGTTAAAAAAACCACTAAACCATAATCATACAAATGAAGATGGGACACATGAAAAAACAAATGGTGCATGCTTGGAGAGACATTTGAGAAACCAAATCAGTATTTACACATGTGTGACTCCGGAGTTTTTGCATGTTACCGAATGCCGAATCTGATGCTCTAAGTGCTCGGCGAGATTTTATGCAGATATTTCTCTCCCAGTGGCAGATCCATTTATCCCAGTGACGCCTTGGGTGTTTTCTGTAGGCAAACACGTCCCTCTCGCTCCGCTTTCCCCCCATTCACTGCAGCTACTGACGTCAGAGCTGCTTGCGTCAATGCTCTCGCTTTTGACAGAAGGAGCTTTTTTTTTTCAATAGGATTCTAATGGGATTATTAAGGGAAAAAAAGATCAAGCCTACGGGCCATTTTTGTACTGGCACAAAACAGTGCTTTTTGCGCGTTATACACTGACGACTGATAGATTCACATATACATGTATAAAGTGATTATGTGTGTATATATGAATCCAAATATATAATAACCAGTCTTTACTCAATACCTGCTAAGACGTATGTGTGTATTATTTTACTGTATATCTTCCACAGACTAATCAGCTACCAGATCCGCGATCCAATTACTCAAAAATCATACATATTTTCACATTAGGTGTATCGGGCTTAATGACAAACGATTTTTATAAACTAGAACGCCATTTTGCGTTGGTCAGGACTTAACTGCAAAACAATAAAAGCATTTGCTCTTTCGTCCTTGTAAATAACAGCTTAGAAAAACGGAGCTTAACTCTCAGGATTTAGTAAGCGAACAAATGCTAACAGCAAGACAGGACTGTTTTGTTTCTCCCCCGGCAGGCAAGCCTCCCTCCAAATAACGTGAAATTAATAAGGCTTTAGTATTGCCAAGGCATCTGCTCCTATGACGTCCGCGGCGGTGCTGCTTGACTGCCTCTCGCAGTACATCATCACGAAAGCTTTACTTGTGAGCTTCGAGTAAGCGTGCCTTCCATTCCGTAGCATAACGTTTCATGATACATTATATTATAGTAAACCAACCTAACCAGCACTACTACCGTATTAAGAATTCAACTCATACATGTTCATTGGTTTTCACTTTAGCAAATAACAATACAATGTTTTATAAATAAAATATTATGGAGTTACTCCAAATGTTAAGCCTACAGGAAGGCATTTAGTGGAATTACTGGCACCGACTTGTAATCTTCCGAAAACATCAAATACCGAGGGAAGTATTTATATATATGTTTATACATGTGCAGCAATGTGCAATATTACAATGCTTAAGTATCGTTGAACTTCACAAAATAAAACAACGATCCTCTGTGCTAGATCTGAATTCCCTACTGTCAACTACTTTGCATATTACACCTTACTGATTGTTTTAGCATTATATATTATTTTCACGTAATTAGCAATTTTATGATATAACTAAATGTATTTTGCTCGTATGCTCCATAAGTACTTGCGTCAGTAATGCTACCGATAAAAACTGACTATGCGGCACAGCAACAGAAAAACCATAAGCATATTTTATTAAGTGTCCGTGTTTATTTATGAGTATTATAGCATTGTTATTTGTGTACGTACCGTCTCTGTATGCCAGACAGCGCTCTTATTTCTAAACTGTACACGTTTCTGCGATTTTCTGCCACCTGTTGGGAAGAATCTGGACGTACATCGTGTTACTATTCTACCACCCACGACTAGTGGGTGTTTTATGGCAAAGCGGTCGCATAACGTTTATAATATTTCATGCTCTCAGTGCAGTCTCCCCTCCCGCCAAAACAACTGTTTTCCTTCTTCAATTTTGCAGTTCATTAAATGCAAAAATAAAATAACGAGCCAGTCAAAAAAAAAAAAAAAAAAATACGAATGCAACGTGCGATTCACAAAAAACTGCCGGTGGTTAGCAATAGAGGTCAAAGTTGGATTGTTTTTCAGGACGATATACTACAGTAAATATCCCTCATGCATTCACCCATCTTCCAAAAATAAGTCAGCTATATTTACTACTTTATAGGGAATAACTTACATGAAGCCTACTGAGAAGAACGCGTGTTCTTCCTTTCACATGTGGTCTACATTCTCTTCAAGTGAAGCCTCGGTTCTCGTACTGCGGACTTCTAACTACGATACACAGAACCACGAAAAGCAGAGAGCGAGAAGTTCATTTTCAGACGCTGATCGCTTCACAATTAGGCGACAGACCATGCAAGCGATCGGCCGCGTTGAAGTACGGCGATTCAAACTTTACTGCTACCCAGATATCCTCACTCGGTAAGCACAGGGTCTTTTCATGCGGAGTCGTTGCGCAGGTGTGCTTACATGTACGCACATTAACAACTGAAAATAGCGCACAATTTTCCGTATTGGTAGTTTTAATTATCCGCATTAAGCACACATATGAAGTAGCACTGAAGAGCGAAACCCTATTTGCTGATATAAGGTACATATTGAAATTTAGCCGTTTTAATTTTAGATTGACGTGTCCCAGTCTCACAGACTTGTGAATTAAAACCGGTGACAGGCTAATACTCGAAGGTTAATGACCATGGTTTCACGCCTTGGTGGACGGTGTAGGATTTTGGCAGACATAAAGCAGTGTTCCTTTCGTCTCGACGTTTTCGTCTGTGGGAACGGAGCCGCTGCAGATAGATGCAATTCCTCACCCATGTGAGCGGAATTTACTCATAAGAGTAAAGTACACACAGTCTTGAAGTGGCTCGGCCAAACCCTCCATAAGGAAGCGCAGAGCGACCAAAGATAGGTCTAGAATGGAAAACGATTAACTTCAGTTCGATGGAAACAATTAAACTGCGAAGACAAAACAAGTGTCTTGGATAACATAGGTGATACGCAATAAACAGTTATTGGTGTGCTGTGGTAAAAAATGATCAGTCAAATATGATTCAGTCAAAACAACCTTCTGTTTAGCTTGAGTAAACTCGGATTGCTATATAAGGTCCGTAGGGTCATGGTCTCCCTCACACTGGTGATTCCTACAATGATATCAAAATGGCAACTGTAATATTAGCCACAATTAGACAACGCTTTCATGCCACAGTAGTAGACCTCTATGTGAAATGTGTTTACATAGTCACATAAAGTCTTGCAAGGTAACCTACATCTGGAACGGGTTCAGCTTAGAGATCCTGGTGCTTAAAAACACCTGCTTTATCTACAACACGTTCATGGAATCTTGGGTGAGAAATTAAATATGTGTTGACTGCTACTAGTAGAATATGGGCCATGGTGGTGTAGTGGTTAGCACTTTGCACCTCTAGGGTTGGAGGTTCAAATACCGTGTCTGGCTCTGTGTGTGTGGAGTTTGCATGTTTTCCCCTTGCTTCATGGGTTTCCTCTGAATACTTCAGTTTTCTACCACAGTCCAAAGAGATGCATTATAGGCTAATTGGCTGCTCTAAAATTGTCTGCTGCGTGTGTGACTGTGCCCTGCAATCGGATGGCACCCCATCCAGGGTACCCCCTGCCTTGTGCCTTAAGGCTGCCTGGGATGCCCCCCCACCCCGTGACTTTGAATAGGATAATGTGGTTTTGAATATGGATGGATGCTGCTAATAGATAAATCGTAGATCTTTTTGAGTATACCAGATGTACTTTTTAAAAGAATCCAAGTAAGCATGCTCCTGACTATTTATAGCTAACAATTAATTTTTTAAGCAAGGCTGAAAAGCAGTCTTGCTGGACTGTTATGATGTTAGGGTTGGGTGATGTATGGCCTATTTGTGTTTGCGGTGCTGTAGAGGTGAGAACAATCCCTCTTGCTGTCTTTTTCCAGATGAGGTAAACATGGCTGGTGTGCTCTCCGTGCTTGCTAACCTCTGGTGTTCAGGGGTGAACCTTCAGTGACCTCCATCACCCATCACTTCAAACACTCACACACCTAAACAATAAATAGTCACCCAGTCCCTGGAGGACTCATATGATTACTGATTAGATTCTGGACCAGTGGGTATTGAATTAAAAAAACTCAAGATCAAAACATTGATCTTATTACTGCTTATCTTGGTAAGGGTTGCAGGGCAATTTAAAGATTCAGTTTAAATTCTTTATAAAAGATACATTACACAAAACTGGATTACTCGATGTACACACCTTTTTCCCTTTAAGCCTTTAACGCCCTGCAACTACTAGGAGTGAAAGTAAATATTATATATTAATATTCATTTATAGTTAGTTTAGAAGGAACGCCAGGATGTTTTTCAGTCCAGAGAGTCTTAAAAGATGAGCGTATTATAGTTCAGCTGAGGCATAACATAGTGAAGAAGATGATAAAAAAATAGCCAAGATCTCCAAGTAATAAATACGTACAAACGGGTTATAGACCGGCAGAGAAAATCCGACAGCTTCAGTTAACTGAAGAAGTGAAATATTCAATAACATGCAAAATATATGAAATACATATAACTTCTTTGCTGGTTTTTTCCCAATTGACACATATGCTGAAAAAACAGACACTGCCAATATTTACACATCGCTCAAGAATGTCAATCCATCTTCAAAAGGCAGGGGACACCCTTGATGCGATGCTAGTCCATCACAAGGCACAGACTCGCACACTGAAGTCGATGTAGAGGCACAAGTTCACTTGACTTCTTGTTTTTGATTTATGGGAGGACACTGGAGCACCCAAATAAACCCATATACAGGGAAAATATGTGATTGTCACAGAACCAGGGTTGCAATTTGAATCCCCCAACCCTCAGGACTCCCCACCTTCTGCTCAGTGTTGTCTGTGATTGGGTCCAGGCCTCCCCTCCCCTGTAACCCTGAACTGGATAAATGTTTGGAAGATGGATGGAGGGATGGATGGTCACCATGTATAAACGTGTTATTAAGCTCCCTCAAAACGCGTGTCCCTTTTCTAAAATTTCTCCTTCATGCTTAACGTTGTCACCCATGAAAATCTGTGAGAATCATGAAGGAACTGTAATGGATGGGGCAGTAGCAAAACCATTTAATGTTGACTGATAATCTTCTTCAGTGTGTACAAATTCGAAAACCGTTGGCAATTTACACTGAAAGCAAAAGGAAGTACAAATAAAATAAACAAAGTTATATTTATATTTACAATATGGACAAAGCAAAGAGAAGTATGTACAATTAGCACTAAGAGGTGCTATGCTATAAAAAAAAGTAAAACACAAAGTAACAAGTATAAATAATCCCACATATTATTTCCAAGATGTGATTATTATCTTTTTTAAGTGTTACTGTAAAAACAAACATCACCAGAATAAGGGCCAACTTGTAAAAAATGTTACAAAAAACTGGCAGACTCTTCACTTACATTTTCGTACTTGAAGCATTAATTTTGTTATTTGATGGTGTCTCACAAAGAAAGCATGTAAGCTGAATGTTAATAATTTTTTTTGCATATTGATCAGATTCATCTTGAGTTGAAGTGTTTCCCTCACAGAACAAACAAAATCACACGCATCCGCAAAAAATCCAGCAGCAGGAAAAGCAACAGAGTGATGAAAGAAACGGCAGTAAAATTACAAGTGCGCCGCCCTACAGGGATGGAGGCGTGACGGATGTCCAGGCAGTGGGTAAGCGAGAGTGGGGGGAGGCTTCGTACTGTGAGGCGTCATGTACTTCCGACGGGGCAGTGCCATCAAACAGCGGGGAACCTGAGAGAGGCGCTGTTGCTGAGTGGGAGAGTCCAACGTAATGGCTGGTGGGACTGCGCAGGAACTGGGAGGCCAAGGTGTTTGACATTCCGCTGGACTGGGAAACTGGGGTGAGTGAAGAGGAGCTGACTGACCACAAACTGGAATACTGGCTGTATGTGGGCAATGGGGAAGAGATTCAGTTATACACATTGTATCATTTACTCAGGAAACAATAAATAAATCAACGTGCAATAACGTATTCAATCAATATAGAAACTTTTGGCGTTTTTTACATGTTAGATATAGATAACTGAAGTGTAAAGTATAAAAGCCACTGAAGAGTAATTAAGGTTATCAGAGACAAACATTGGGAAAAAGACAGACCCAGTAAGGATGCGAAAGAATGTTCTAGAAGACAGCGAAAGATGCAAGTGGATTCGACTGGGAAGTGAAGGTGAAAGCAGTGCCAAAGAGGTGAGGTTAAGCTGACTTGTGATGGGACAAATGAGGCTTTAGAAGTCCTGGTGGGTGGAAGTATCCTGACCTAACCAGTCAATGCTGGTGCTAAATGAGACATCAAAGTCCGTGGTGATGGGGGGGATCCTGAACAAACCAATCAATGCTGATGCTAAATGGGGCTTCAAAACCAGTGCTGGGTACCAGCATTGATTGGTAGTTCGTGATACACCCACTCACCAAAGGTTTTGAAGCCTCGTTTGTCCCATCACTATTGCATACACAGACCAGGATATGGGCATCGGTCAGAACAAGATGGAAGATGGTGGCTGGGGACTATGGAGACAAATGGAGGAGTGGGGGAGACACAGGAGCACCTGGAGCTGGTCCCGGAGGTGCCATTGTGACTCATGGGTAGCATGCCGGAGTGGGAGGACATTTGCAGGCTGGACCAATTGTCATGAGATGGCAGCATGGACAGGCAGCTAGATGGGCTGTCTGAGTAAGCAGCTACAAATATACACGGATAAAAAAGCCTCAGTTAAAATGTCACAACAGAAATGTTGTGTTATAGTTTTCCACATATACCCTGTATATCATTCCAGCTGGTGAAATTCCAGCCTTAATACATTGATTGATATATTCATTCTTATAACTTATCTCATGTATAATTTGCAACAGATGAAGAACTCGTGTTTATTTCTATTTGGATTTTTAAATCCATGTATGACTGAATTCTGTGGAACCTCCGAGTGAAATAAGACGTGAGCTGTACTGATGTCAGCCTCTACAGAGGTTGTTGAGGGAAGCCGTCTGGGTGCTGTACTATAGCGGATCCCCAGTGGTCCACACGGAGAACGAAAGGACCAGAAAAGTTCTGGCTGGCGGTGGATGTCTGAAGATTCTGCGATGGTATGGTGGGTGGGGGTGGGTCGGGTGGAGTGGCATGAGGCGGTGGCTCACTGGGAGATGCACTTCTGTGAGTATAGGGACTGGGATAGGGTGCGGGCCGATTGTTCTTCAGGGTGGAGTAGCGCTCGCAACCGTGGGGAGAAGAAAGGGACAGGGGACTCCCAAACTGGGGGTGCGGGTTCGAAGGAGAGCAGAGAGACCCTGAACCTGGGATAAACCAGCTGCCTACTAAAATAAAAGAAAAGAAAGATATTTTCAAGATGACTGTAATTATATACAGTATGTGTGTAGACAAGGCAAAGAGAAGGATTTATATACAAATGTATATATAACGTGATATCAACAAATATAAAATTGTCTAAGATAAATGGGGGAGTATCTGTATTACTACCATATCAAATAACTTACAGATATATTTTGACTTACGTTGGGAATAACCGGACTGCTGATTGTCACCGACTTCATCCATGATTTCCTTATGGTCACTTCTGCGGACGGAAGGCAATGTTAAGAACAGTTTGTTGTAACAGGTTTTCAAAGTAAAAGATTACAACAGCGAAACATACCTTTCTTTGGCATCCAGAAAAGCCTTAGCAAATGGATTGTATTTTATTTTGAGTGCAGTGATCTGTAGAGCAACAACAACATTTGGCGTATAACTTTTAAATTAAAACGGACTGTGAGATTACACCAAAAGCGCAAATCAATGCACCACTTTAAATGGCGAGATTTTATGGCAGACCTCTTCGTTCTGATACGCCGTCACGGCAATGAACTGTGTTTCGGGGAAAGAATGACTCGTGATCATCCTCTGAGGTCCCCCGACCCGCACGATGTGGATGCGGGGCTCGTACTTGTGCAGGGAGTTCAGCATAATCTGCAGTGACAGGCACGCGGCGATTAAACGGCGAAAACAAAACATTTTACGGCATTCCTTCTAATATTTGTTCAAAGGGTATGTTTAAAGGCACCCGACTTTACGTAATGAAACATTTTACTGCTTCCGTGACGGCACCGTCATCAGTGGCTCTGTTTACCTGTCCACCTCCGTTGAGTTTATTGGTGAGTTTGACTTTACTGAAGGAGACGGGAGCCTTCATCCAATGCGCTCCGAAATTGGGGGAATCTGGATGAATATACACGCAGCTCGGAGCCTGAGGCTCGGGTTTACCGCCGGGAACCCACTCTCCGTTCACGTATTTCCACCTGTGATTGTCGGCGGCCACGAAGTCCAGCAGGAATGAGTACATGGCATTGGGGTCCAGGCCCGAAACGTTCACTTTCAGTACTGGAAACATCCGCCTACGATTAAAAAGTAAAAACCTATTCATTTTCCCTCGCTTATTTAGTTACACAGGAACAAACATACGAATTTGTCGGAGTGCTACATTTTAAAGTAATGATATTATTTACAGGGAAAACGGAAATGAAACAAAACTGCATATATTTGCGGATCAAGTAAACTGTTTTTGAAACAATAGGTTACGTCGTCAATGTTTCCCCTACAAACTAAACAATAATATGGCTTACATTTCTAGCATAATTAACAGTGAAAATGTTAGCTACACAATATTTGTTTTACAATTAATTTGCCTAATTCCTTGTTTTGTATATACACACAAATGTGCATCTAAAGAAATGTAAAGCCATTTAAGCATAAAGCAGCAAATCATTTCTTAAAATATTTACATTATATATGCCAGAAGTGTAAACACAAACAAACACTAAAACTACTCTATAATGATTTCTAACGCACACGACCTGTGCCGCCACAAAGGCCTCATTTTCATTAGAACAATATCGTTAAACAATTGCATTATTTTTCTCGTTTTTCTTAGAAAACCCGTAAATGGATCTTTGGTGCTGAATCCCGTGTGCCTGTGCTATCTTCTGCTCTTGATACAGTACCTCCCGTTCTTGGTAACTATCATTTCATTGGTGAGTTCCTTAAACTTCTGCCACAGCTCGTTTTCATCCAGGGTGACTTTGAGCTCTCTTTCCGTGGGATCCCCTTTCTCGCTTCCCGCCTGTAGCTCGTTTTCCACCGCGCTCAGCAGATGATCGACCCGGTACTGGACAGCTTTCCCGGAGCACTCATTTGATGCCATTTTGCCCAAAATCTCCAGGACTTTATATAGATATATATGTTTTTGGTTTAGGTAAATCGGGTATCATATAATATATCCTTTTAAGACCGTCGGTGTATTCCAAAACACGAGGGCACGAGAATAATTTCAAGACGTTTAACTTCAACTCATCACCCAGATTACTAGATTAAATAGTCTCCAGATTTACTTCTGACACAGTATAACACTTAGGAGACACGCTGGTTGGCTGAACTTTGCTTTGATGTGGACCTTCGGGCCTACGATTGGTTACGTGCGGCCATATCAGTCAAGATGGGAAGTAGCGTTCGAAGTCAATTGCCAACAGCAAATTTAAATAGAGCTACTTTACTTAAACCTGTAAATATTTACACCTATATCAAAGCAACACCTGCAGAAAGAACACCCAAATGTGGACATATGTATTTGGTGTGGCCTTAAATGTTTTGGTGTATAGTGCTGTAAACAGATGTAAATAAAAAGGATATAAATAAATCAGTTTCTATCCAGACTCCAGGCGAGATTTGTCTTCTAAATCGCAATGGTTTTCCTACATTTGCAAGCTGTTCGGTGTCAAATCATAACTTCAAGCATTTCATGCAACTGCGGGTTGTACCAGGATGACAGTGTGTATGACAAATGAAGAATTTTGTATCAAACGCATTGTCAAATAATTCTCCCACTCTGAAGGTGAAAAAATCCTCTTTAAATCTGTTGACCAAAGACGGTAAGATTTGCTGTCACGCAAAGAATGCCGTCGAATTAGGAAACGTTCTAAGTGTTTAGCAGCCAACGATATGAAAGGTTGCTGGTCTCAGGAAAGTGTGAAAAAGCAGTTGAGGCGAACTACGGCGTTTTCTTGTAGAGCTTAGAGGTTGTTGGGGACGTTTATTAGTTTCAGAATCCGTGGGAATCACCGTGTTAGAGGTGACAAAGCGAAGGAAACGCAATACGACCCTTAGTACTTCAAGACAATGCTAGTTAAAAGGAAACAACGAAGACCGCTGCTGGTGAAAACAGCTCGTATAAAGCCTGCGGATGCTGTCGATATTTTGCACGTCATACAGAGTGTATTGGATACTGCATGTGCAGGCTCAGATGTGCATTTGTTCATCATGTATCAGTAAATTGTAGCAAAAACCTCATTTCAAAATGCTCATATTAAGTAAAAAAAAAAAAAAAAAAAAGTTTAAATTCCGACAGCGCTTTGTATTTCAGTAATAAGTTTTATTCCACCATTTTGCTCGTAGATTAAGTTCTGCTTTGCGTGGGAAGATGGGAAGTCATTCTAGATATTCTAAGGGTAAATTGTATTTACCATTTTAATTATGAAGCACCTACGTAGAAGAGCAAAAATGCCCTTTCAAGAATTATAGGCCCATATAGGTCATTGTATAGCGTGTAATTAAAATCTTTGCGTGCAAGAGATTTACCTAGCAAGGACATTATTCAATACGTTTACTTCCTAGACATGAGGTGAGACGATAGAAATAACAATAATATGTAATACATTATGTAATAAAATAAGTGGAATCTCAAAAAAGAAGAAACGTAATTGTAAAATCATAAAAGTCAAAGTAAATAAAATCAATATTAAATTTCACTAAACTTATAATACACATATATCGAAATTGTAAATTCTCCTATCTTTTGACGAAATGCAGCTGTCTTCTGTTTTTATTTTTTATGAGTCACCACAGAAAATTACAACATTGCCATTATTATTATTACTGTTGTTCCAGGAACCAGGACAGAACAGTATGGGTGTTCAGCAAAACTATATATGTGTGTGTGTGTGTGTGTGTGTGTATAATAAATATACATACACACACAATATACACAGACACACATATATATGTCACTATGCATTTTAATTGAGTTGTATCATCATCATAATGATGATGATCATCAAATATATGTATGTATGGGCATATATACATATATTTATACACACATATACAGTAACAAATGATCACGTTACAACTCAGTTAAATGTATAGTGACCTTCTAAAAGAGTATGTGTCCTTACATATAGCCGCGTTCTTTAATCGATTGAGTCTATGCTCGATTATCACGGCCTTGACGTTCCAAGGTGCGTATAACTTAATACAATTGTTCGGTTCTCCTAACTGCTAACATGGGGTATAGCAACAAGAAGGTAAGTCAGAAATTGGTAAACGTGTCTGTCGCTGCCATAGAAGCCACCGATGAGTTTAAACAGCTCCATCTAAGCTACATCTTAACCACTCAATTGCGAAGCGTGAAGTTGACTTGCTAGTGTATTAGTTTGCAAATTCTACAGACAGGGTAGTCCAACTCGTTTACCCCTAAATTCTGTACGGACCCTTGAAGATATTATACTCAAGATGATTTATTCCACTTATTGTAGCTGGAGTTACAGGCTTCGTAGACTATTCGGTCTTCTCTTTACGTTGTCCAGCGCATGGAGGGATGTTTAAACCGGGTAGTATAGCTAATTATTCCAATGTCAGAAATTCTTTTTAAAAAGTTTTCTCAACAGGGCCGGGCGATAGTCCTGCACACCGTCTCATTAATTTGTTCGATACCTAGCATACATGCGCATAAAAATAGTGATGTGACAATTGAGGCTTCAAAACCGGTAGTGGGCGTGTGTCCAAAACTACCAATCAATTTAGGATACTCCCACCCGCAACGGGTTTTGAAGCCTTATTTGCCCCATCACTGCATAAAACACCTTGTTAATTTAATCAGTGGTCTAATATATATTAAGGTCTTACCTTTCTATAGAATATTCAGGTGGCCGTTAAGAATGGAGACACACTTTCAGGTTGGCATTTATATGTTTATAACCTCTTAGAAGTATTATTATGCATCAGATTGTATTTTTATAGGCCATAGGGCCACTGGTCGAAATAAAAAAACGCAATTTGTGTCTAATTTATTTAACCTGGGAGTTAAGTCAGTAGTTGTGAAATTCTCTGCATTTTCCTGGGTAACACTGTTGGTGATAATCAGGACTGATTGGTTAGTTCAGGATACTCCCGCCCACCACAGGTTTGGAAGCTTCATTTGTCCCATCACTATTGGTAACCTTGAGACACGTTACACCCTAGCTTGAAGATCTTTTTCAGTTTTAACAAATATTGAATGCTATCTTTCATTCAGTAACTTTCAGAATTTTTCATTCAATACATTTTAAAGAAGCCTAAACAAATGCACTATCAGAAACAGTAATGTAATTCATAAATAAAAACAAAACCAAAATTTAACCTGTTTTTCCTTTAATTTTTTAGATTTGAACCAAGGCTGGAAGATTTTTTTCACTGGAAAAAAAATGAAGTGAGACTTTTCTTCATCCTTCCTTTAACAAAATGTAAATAAAGAGACATTATAAACTTGTCGCATTACTCTTATTCATTTTTATTAGCAATACATTTACAGTATGTAATGGTACAGCTAAAATAACACTACAGTAGATTAATATTTCATCACATTTATTATTTGATATAGCCGCTGTTTGCTATAGTTATTGGTTCAAAGTCAGGTTGAAATGTCAAGAGAGAGAATAATATTTATACATAACAGGTAATGCACTTTGAGTTGTTAACATTTATGAACATTACAAGTTAAACTGGAATTTGCATAAATGTGTAGTTATATTTGGTTGCATGTTGGCTTAGTGGCTTAACTGGCATTACTAAATTGCCCAAAGTGTATTACTGTGTGTGTGCACCCGCACCCTGCAGTGGACTCACATCCCATCCAAGGTGTACCCCTGCGTTGTGCCCTATGCTACTGGAGACAGTCTTCAAGCATTCTGATATCTGTGACTAGGATCAGTGGTCGGAAGATGGGTGGACAGAAGGACTTATGATTCGGTGCTGGTGTTCAGGAGGTCACTAGTTTGAAACACAAGAGTGACCATATCACTGTTGGGCCCCTGAGTCACGCCTTTAACCCCAATTGCTCCAGGTGTGCTGGACACTGGCTGACCCTGTGCTCTGACTCCAAAACCTGCTCTCATCTGTGTATGGAGCGTAAGATGGAATATCAAAAAGAACATAATTGCGCCATGGGGATGAATAAAGTATGTCAGTTCTATTCTATACCCCCCCGTTAATACAAACCCCATACCCTAATATGTATATATTCCAAGAAACCTGTTGCTTGTTGTATTAAATGTAGTTGGTCCAGGTCTTAGAGGGTCCCACATTTACCTTGAAAAGAAAAGAGGACATGTCATTAACCCCCAGCAATTTCAATGCCAGTTTTGTGTCCACTTGTGTTTTTGATTCTGTCACATGTCCACAGCTTAATACTTATGTCCATTCATTTCCTTGAATGCTAAGGTAAAGACATGGTGTTTCTTCAGTACAAGACAGAGATATCTGATCTTTACGTGTAGTTCATCCATCCTTTTAACTGCTTATTCTGCTCAGGGTCACCGGGGAGCCTGGAGCCTCTCCCAGGGAACATTGGGGACAAGGCTGGGGTCCACCTTGGATAGGATTTCAGTTTGTCGCAGGGTAGATACATGCTTGCTTACACACACACACACACACACACACACACACACACACACACACACACAAGGGGCAGTTTGGAGACACTTATTAGCCCTACTGCATGCCTTTAGACTGTGGGAGGAAACAGGAGGAAACCTGCAAGACACGAAGAGAGCAGAGGAAGCCTGCAAGACACAGGGAGAACATGCCAACTCCACACACGCAGAGCAGAGGAGCTTAACTTAATCATTTAATGGAATCATAAAAATTGAAGGGCACAGTGAAATGAAATCTTTATTTGCTATCTGTACTATTTGCACAGTACATTGGAATGTTTTCTCTCACATATTCAATCTTACTTTCCATGAGGACGGACACACAAACACACACAGGTGAGAGAGCAAGCCTGGGGTCAGAGAGTGGAGTCAGCCGTTTATCCAATGCCTCTGGAGCAGTTTTCAGGTTAGGGGCCTTAGTCAAGGGCCAAACGGTGATAAGGACATGTTTTGCTGGCTGTGGGGTGCAGTGGCACTGTCACCTCATAGTCCACTCTGTATGTGTCTAGAGCATTAATTCTCCCTGTGTGTGTGTGGGTTTACTCCCGGAACTCCAGCTTCCTCCTACACTCCTTAAACATGTGGTTATGTGAACTGGTGTCCCTATATTGCTCTTAGGTTTTGAGTCTCTGTCCAGTGACGGAGTTGTATCCCTTCCAGGGTGTCCCCTGTTTAGTGCCCTATACTGCCTGAGATGGGCTCCAGCCCCCTGCAAACCCATCCTGAATAAGCGGTTTCAAAGGTTCATTTTAGAGTATGATACAGAACGGTGAGACCTTTACAAGAACTCCTTACCACAGAGGGGTGATCCTGAGACACTTGTTCCAAAGATAATGGGTCAGGGGGCTTAGTGGAGGGTACCACTTTGTACTCAGGGGTCGTTTCAGTCAGGATGATGCTGCAAAAAATACATTGTAGTGAGTCTGTACCACTAAGAAAGCAGAGAAGTCAGTACATGAGTGAGAGAGGTGAACTTTACCTTGCAGGACACACTGTATCGGTCAATGCCTCTGCGTGGGACTCCAGTGCAGCTGTGTTCTCTGTATGGCCAATCAGGGGTTGTGGAGATTGATGAGGGAAAGGAAGTTTACTGATTTTAACATGTTTCTTGCTGGGGACATCAGTGGGAGACAAGTACTGCCCCTAGGTAGGGAACAGTCAGTAGGGAGGTAATCGAGACGTTGTGCATCAAATGAGTTTCTGTTTAGCCGAATGATGCAGCCACGTTTCACATTTTCACGTGTGTAACTAGGTGAGCTCGAATGGATGAATCTGAAAGATGCTATTTTGAAATTTTATGTTGCTACATTAACATTGTGATACGACACATAAATATACAGTGTTGGACGTGTTTAATTTAACAAAGTTCTGTGACTCGTCTGTCCTTTTTGGGGTTCCTAAAACAAAGTTACCAGATTCCAGTCTCTGCCCTCATCATCCCAGAGTGGACAGTGTGTGTCTCTGTTCAGCAGTCTTCGCCGCAGGTCACACCAAGCACGGGAAAACAAACAAAGCAGAGTTTACGGAAAGTTCAGAGGTAGGCAGTGTACTCTCAGCTTTCTGCCGTGTGGCCCACGTTTCACTGACGCTATGGTCATCGAACATTCACAGTTTTCTTCTGCACAGCTTATTACTGCAAAATACATTTCCTTGGATAATCCATGCACTTTAATGCATTGACAGTGACAGTATTCTCATGCTGTTTAGAAAGTCCTTATGGCCAAATGAGACTTCAAAATCCATTGTGGGTGGGATTACCCTGAACTACCATTCAATTCTAGCGGTAGTTCAAGATACTCCCACCCACCACTGGTTCTGAACCCTCATTTGTCCCATGACTACTTAAAATCAAAAAGTTACTATTCTCATTTGCCAGTAGCTTAAATCAAAGGACCCATCTGACAAACTGACCTTCTAAATTCTGCAATGTGAAATGATGTAGTATAAATAGTCCTATGTGCAAAAGCTCTGAGATAACTTTAGCAGGTTGAAAATTGCTTATTTGTTTTTGATTTATTTCAGCTGTACAGGAAAATCAGTCAGTGTAATATCTGGTAGTTTCTATTATATAATAGCACTCCCTCAACTGAATATAATGTTACACAAATACAATATATTAATAATTGTGGATAATCCATCCATTCATCTTGCAACCACTTAACCTGGTCTGCATCGCAGGAGGCCCGGAGTCTATCCCAGGCAGCATATGGCACAGGGCTGGGGTATACACTGGATGGAATGTCAGTAATTATGGATAATGCTGAAAATGAAAATATATATCTTAATGCACCTGCTGATGTACTGGTACCCCATCCAGGGTGTCACCTCCTTGTGCCCTAAGGCTGCTTGGGATAGGTTCCAGGCCCCCCGCAACCCTGAATAGGATTAAGCGTAAAATGAATGGATGGATGGCTGGATGGATGGATGTTACCTCTGGGAAGTGGCCATATTGGTGAAGGAGAGGCTGTACATGTGATGCAGTTTTTTCAGACTTGCATCAGTGAATGTTGACTTCTGCAATGTGTCTGAGATCCTTAGCTAGAGGTCAGGCATGCAAATGGGTTATGACAGTATTACAGCCCTGTACTGTATAAATATGAGTAACAATTAATACTCGACATGTCTGAGTGTTAATATTTCAAGTTAACAAATAAGATGTAAATGTGCCATCATCCATTATGAACGTTTCAAAATGCAATTATGACACATTATATTGTCAACAAACAATATAACATTTATTTTTAAATGACAGGTGACATACGTTGGGAAGCGACTGCAGCAG
>JAACJT020000052.1:10445374-10456812 GCA_009936485.2 Gymnarchus niloticus | reverse complement strand
ACATTATATTGTCAACAAACAATATAACATTTATTTTTAAATGACAGGTGACATACGTTGGGAAGCGACTGCAGCAGATCCAGAAAGGCAGGCTGGAGAGTGACAAAGGTGGGCATCTGCAGCTGGCAGAAATAATCACACGAAGGCAGTTCTAAGTCAGAGGCCTGACTTCTGTTTGAATATACAGTACAGGAGATGGGAGAGGATGGAAGGGTTTCACAGACAAAGGAGATGATAGCTCAAGTGCCTCTGGATTGTGTTAAACTCTGCATTGGTACAAAGACAGAGGTGCAGAGGTGAGTCTTCAAGCTGCGTGCGCTGACTTCCACGTGCTCACAACAGCACCATGGGGCCCGCGCCATGCCAGTAACTGGACTTCAAAGCTTAGATTTCCATAGCCACTTAACTATAGGGTTTCAGCAAATCACCCTGAAAGGCCATTAATCTGGGAGACTGCAAGTTGATCACAGGTGATGATGGGAAGTTTCACCTTGGAGAGAAAGTGGCCAACCCACCAGGTGGTCTCAGCTGGATCGCAGCAGGACCTGGTGAACCCATACGAATTAACTGTTATCCCTGACCAGGATATCCATTGAGGACCAGGAGTGAGAGACACTGAATCTGTATCAACATGCTTCTTTTGAATATGACAGCGTGACACCTCTGAAAGGTTGAGAATACTCTCCCAAACATGTCTCTCATCTGAAATGGGTATTTATAGTATTTATAGACATCCTTTGGCCTAATGTCTTCCACCTTCCATCCACTAATCCCAGTCCTGAGGGGACCTGGAGCCCATCTCTGGCAGCACTGCTCATAAGGCAGGAGTACACCCTGGATGGGACTGCAGTCCCTATTAAGTCTCTTAGATTAATGTAATTTTATACAGCAGTAGCTTTAATAGGTGTTGTTTTTCGTCAAGGTTACGTCAAGGGCGTATTGTGGAGCTAAGGCACCTCATTGCCAGGATTAAAAATCCCTCAGTCAGCGGTTGACTTGCCACACGCAGACGACGCTGGGGTTCATAACAGCGTCTGTCCGCACCAATGGATGTCAGGACGATCTTGGTGCTCCGCTCGGCCCGGAGGTGAGTAATGCCCCCGCCGTCGGGCCCGTCTGCCCACTGTTTACCTTCCCCTTGGCTCTCTCCAGCTTTGCCCTGCTTCTGTTTGCTCAGGCTGACTCTGACACCGAGGTGTGAAAAAATGACCCCTCTTCACCGGCATCTCACTCCACATACGCCCATCCAACACCCCCCCCCCGTTTTTACTTTCTCTACTTGGTTAGGCAATTTAGACATCTTTCTTGCTATACTGACATTGTTGTAATAAATGTATATTTATTAATATACTTAAACTCACAATTGGTTCCTTTGCATTTTAATACCTTGATTTATCTAAATGCTTGACATCCACCCAACTCACAACTCTCTTCTTTACGTCTCCCCGTTCCTCATCTTGACTTTCACTGCTCCACCAATTCTTGCTTCTCTCATTCCTCTTTGCTCTCTTCGGAAGCTCATGTCTCACCCCCTTTCTTTTTTCCGTATTCCCACCCCAATGTATGAACACTTTCCCCCAGTTTCATCTTGCCTGTATGGGAAGACCGCATGAAACATTTGCCCAGGAGACAGAGAAATGACAGACTCATGGATGACTGGTGAAACTTAAAACAGAGAATGTCTATCATCTGCAGAAAAGGCTGAAGAAATCTGTACTATAGTGCAAATGAAACATAGCAATTCATGCAACTTTTATTTAAAATATGCAGACGCTCTCGCAGTCCGATCTCTCTGTATTGCAATACATTTCAAAACATTTTTTAGTGAAATGATTTATGAGAAGAATTTAAATTGACAGTAATTGCTATTCTCAGCATGTTTTGCACATCTACTTATAAATAAGGTGTGATTTTCAACTAAATACATACTTTAAAAATTACTTCTAGCATGTATGTTATAGAGATACAGGTAAATCATACTCTATTGCCATAAACTCTGACAAGTGACACATCAAGGATTTTAACAGTTTCCATACGAGTGCTTAAGAAAATAAACTCAGCTGTAATGTTTGCTGTCTGCTGCTGTCTGTATTTAAAACATTTGTTGAATTTACTATGAGTCATAGCTGTTTATTATTAGAGCTTAAAATACTCTCCTGGGCACACAAGGTATCATGATGGTTTATGCACAGGTGTAAAAAATGTCCCATGTTGCCTAAACGGTCGCTGTTCTTGCTGTTCATCCCATGGGGACACACTGCCTGCTTTCCAGCCATTAAAGAGATGGACCTTTTAGGTATTGTAACCGGTACACATCGGCCCGGATGGTGAGGAATGGCCGAAGGCTTAACCTGCAGGTGTATTTGCATCTCTGCACGTCTGTTAAGTGGGATTACTGGCCCTGCGGTTTGACACGTACCTTGGGAAACATTTGCACAATCTCGTCCTGCTCCTGCTGCTGTTTGCCGCGGAGGCGGTGGGCGGAGCCGCGGCCATTGGCATCCCTCTCTGAAAGAGCGGTCTGTGCGGTGGGTCCGAGACAGAGGCGGCAGTCAGAAGGCCGTGGTGTAAAACTCGGTGCCACATCGACACGAGGCAGGCAACACGAGGAGTTACTGGGCACCAAAAACGTCAGGGGCCAAGCCAACGCTGCAGGGGTCCGCTGCACTAACAAAATACCCAAAATGTACAGGGCTATAGCCCAATAACCGGGACTTCATCATATCCCTGCTCAAGACTTACAAAATTAATTATGTGCCCAGCTGGATTTTCTTTCTGCTCTCTTTTTCAAATGAACTGGGAAACTTGCATAAATTCAGACACATAACATTTCTGCAGAGCTAGCATAAGGATTCTCGATATAGGCACTTATTGTACTTACATACAGTGCCTTTTGAATCAAAGCGTTGGCTGAATAAAATTCTCTCGACATTGAAAGGACGCTGATTAAACTTACCACCTTTTCTATTCCATTGGCTAACATTAGATAACTTAAATTCCAGGCACGAGTACATTACTGAAAACGACTGTTTAGTATTTTACACTTTTGAACATCGCTCAACTCTTTATTGCTACAGTCTGAGAAGACTGGACATTGATAATCCACCCTTATTTTATCAATGTCTAATTAACGTGTTATTTGACATTCAAGTTGTCTGAAACAATATCATGTCATCTGAAGGAGTCTGATAGACCTGCTACAGCTGGAATTAAACCGCAGCTGAGCCATCGCTGGAAGGAAGCTGAATTCCTTTTGAAAATAATCTGTGGCCCAATGCAGGAATAAAGTCCAACCCTGTGTCCTCTCTATCCTCTGGCTTTGATTATTCCTCCATCACACAGAGGGGAACATGCCAGCCTCAAAGCTGCTTTCACCTCCTCTATGGTAAGCATCTTTCAACACCATGTTCCGTGTAGCCTTATGAAAGCCTGAAGGCACCATAGGCAACCTTCCTAAGGATTGCTTTTCACATTGTTTTAGTGACCTTCTGCTCAATGATCATGGCACCAGTAGCTTTTAGATTCATTCCCCAGCTAAGACATGTCACTCTAACTCTTCTGCCTCTATTCCTAGATGGAAAATTAGGGCCATTTTGAGCTGGAGCTGAACTGTGGAACTTCTGTTTATGTTACGCTACAGAATCACTTTCCATGCCCTGCGTGGTGGGGCTTGTGTGAGCCCTGACCCGCAGAACGTCTCTTGGGTTGTTAATATATTCCTAATGACGTGCTACTTCTCAAGGCTAGCCTCGGCGTGTCGTGGCCTACACCCGGTAACACTGCACACCCGGGTGACGGCACACTTTGTCTGCTGGGTGCAAACTGGCCTCCGAGCGGCTCGCTGAGTGCCACGTCGTTTATTCACAGCACCGTGCAGCAGGTAACAGGCCCGTACAAAGCAGGTGTCCGACGCAGCATCGAGAAACATGCTGATGCACTGTGGCACACCCCCGTGCGACACTGCGATACCAGCCTGACACACACACTCAAAACGCATGCTTCATCCTTCTTATGTGTAGTACTAAAGTATGAATGTGTGAATTAGGTAATATACCCATTAAACATTAATCTGGCTTCTGAGCTGAATACAGACCGCTTTTTAACTGCAGATATCTGGATACAGATCATTTTGTTAAATTTATGTATGTGAAATTCAACAGGCTCTTGGAGCATAACTGGATAAGAAAATGCTCTTTATAAAGCAGAAATGATGCTGACTTACACAACTTCAAACTATTTAATGCAAAATCCATTCACAGTAGCTTTCACTGGAGTAATTGGGTGTGTCATTCTTAAATGAAACAATACTAGTGCAGATTCTTTCAGGTTCTAATGGCCAATTAGGTAAAATTATCAGCTAAATTGGCTAAAATCATCAATATGTTTGTGCATTCATTTAGATATGTGGGTTAGGGCGACAGATAAGTGTAACATTAATAAAATAGAATCCGAGGCATCTTAGTTGACCGTCTGACCCAATTACAGAGTTGGATTTTAAGGAAACCCAATTATAAAGAAGGACTGCGTTGCTTAAGGCTATATGTGTGGACCTTTTGGGATGTGAAATTTTTGGATGAGAAATTCGGTTCCATCACTCATTAACCATGTACATCAAACACAAGAATTGTTGAATGTTACTGTCAAATCTCCTAATGCCCCTGGCATCTCTAGGAATTGGGTTTCAAACAACATTTAGGTTTAATTGCTTTGGCGTCTCAGGAAGTATTTCCCCGATACGTGAGGAATGCACCTTGGCACTTCCATAAAGCAGCAGAGATAGAAAGAGAGGGGAGACGAACGAAGTGGCCATGTTTGTCTGAAAAGCCGCGAGACATCACACAATGTTTGCTACTCTGTCAGAGAGTCTCTGAATGCCCGTGGTTTAGGCAGCACTAACATTGGCGTTGCCCCTGCCATACACGGCCTCGCTAAATGGGTCCATGTGCTCATTGACAGTACCGGGGCGGACGCTGAAATTCTCATCTGGGCCTCAGAATTAGCAAAGAGCCTTTACTGTCAATGGCATCATGTGGGGTTTTTTCAATTGAAAAAATTGCCAAAAGGAAATTTAGTTTTACATCTGATTTTCAGCAGAAAATTTAATAAGCTTTTTGATTTTGGATCAAATTTTTACTGAAAGACAATGGAAGAAGAACACGAACAAACAGTAACATAGAACATAACCCCCGAGGCCCCCCTACTTGCCCCAGAGAGAGCGCAGCTGAAGGCTGAGGAAAAAAATAATAATAGAAATTGTGAAAATAAACAAACAAATAAAGTCAAATAGTTTAATTCAAGACATATGGGCTCACAAATTGACCCCAACCAGCCCTTGACTAGCTGCACATCTAGAAGCCAACTCTGAATGGTTGAACTACAAGAATTATTAATCTGGGCTGCAGACAATTAATAAGCTTTTTCTTATTAATTTAATAACTAGGAAAATACACCATGACCCTGTACTGGTCATGAAGATAGATGGAGATTTAATTTCTATTAAATGTCAGTTCAATACTGCTATATATTCTGTTCAATTCTATTAATATAAAATTAAAATTCTTCAATTCTTCCCATGGGCCCATACATTATATTTTGAGTTTTTTTAATACATAGTATTTTTTTTTTTTTTTTTTTTTTTTATTTGTACCCGACATAAAATGACCAGGTTAAGGAATTCCCGAGTGGCTGTTAAAATCTCACACTGCTAGGGTCGAATGGTGGCATCGTCACATACAGCTGCAGCTAAACCGATCACACCTAGCACACCGCGAAAAGGGGCTTCAAGACCTGTTCTTTATTTCTGGTGGAAATACACCAAGCAGACGAGGATAAAAGATGGCGGTTTGAAGAAAAGGAGAAAAAAAATAAGTCAGAGCCTCTAAACTCTACACACTTAGACCAACCACCAATAAATCTGTCCAGCCAAGGAGGCATTTCAAACAGCCAGCATCTGCTAACAGCCAAAGGGAGATTTGACACCCCCAGTCCAATTGGTTCACCGCCTTTGTATGTGCTATGATTTAGACATTTTCCTCTGGGCGATGTTTGTTTGTGTGTCTGTGACAGGAGGCGGTGTTCAGGTTGTTTGGTCATCTCACAGAGCTGTGAGTAATCATAGCAGACCTGGTGCTACTGACAGCCACATAGCGTCTCTGTTACATAACACAAAGGGGAGAGGGAGACAATCTGCATGTGGGCCCTCCACTAACCCCCCTGGGCCAAACCATCTTATCACGGCGTGGTGACAGGCCCGCTAATTCCCTCAGAACTGAGGAGAACTGGATCAAGACCCACATGCCAAGTCTTGTAAAGAGCTTAGCGGGACAAACGAGCCCCAGAGAGCGGAATGGGGCCTTCAAAGCTGTAGGGCGTGATTGTGTCCACCTGGAGCTGACCGTGGGGGAAACGTGCTTGCCGCTTTCCACTTCCCGTCTATATCCTTAGAGGATGCCTGAAGTGGAGTGGCATTCGGAACCATGCCGATGCCACAAGGACAATGACTTTGTTGTGTTCCGTATCAGTCAGGAGGGTTTGTGCAATTTGCAAGGTGAGAATCTGCATCCATACTTAAAACATGTTCTCTCTAATTACTTATACATAAAAAGCATATTTTTCATTTTGCTGGATTCTACTTCCCCTATGGTGGACAGGCATCCCATCTTGCGTGTTCTCCTGGTTTGTGCCCTGTGCATCCTGCAATACTGTAACCCTGAACTGGCTAATGTTCGGAATTTGGATGGATGGATTATATTTCATGTTGCATTTACATTACGATGTAACTGACTCCTCATTATGCAGAAAAGACTGTTCTTAATTTTAAGCTTTTTTTTTTTTTTTTTTTTTTTACTTTTTTTAAACAAACCTTTTTGAAACTTAACGGAGGCTACGTGATTCCTGACAGTGATCATTTAAAAGCTGGGAAACGTGTTTACTGTACTTTCTGATATGACTGATAGCTACTTTATTTCATTGTTGCCTGTATGAGAGTCTATGCTGTTGTCAAGCTGTCATGGTGACTGAGAAGTATGGACTATCTTAAGGGTAGCACGGCGCAGAGAAGTGAATGGTCTGGCTCTCCTCATCTGATAGACATCCGGCCTAGTAATGCCCATGATTCATGCTAAAATGGCCACCGAAGTTAAAAATAGATATCTGGTCTTAGTGACGGAAACTGCTATGTCAAGTCTGGACCAGTGAGAGGCAGGTTAAAAATAGCTCTTGCAGTCATTGTGGAGATAATGGTGACAGTAGCAGCTACAGGTTCAGATAGCAGTCTGGCACGTGGCATGTGATGCGAAAAGTGAGGCACGCTGAGCAGGTATATACCACTCCATTCCCACTGACATGTACACATGTCTAAAAGCCCACGTCTTTCATAAACAATCATGAGTACCCACACTAATACTGGTGAACACTAAATAATCATTAATGAGTGACTTCAGATCATTAACACACACTGATAAGGAATACATACAGGCATAATCGCTAATGCTAGTGGACAATGATACAAAGAAACTCACTTGTTCTTGAAGGTCTTCGTTGACTGAAGTAGTGGGCATTGTCAGCGTTGGTCGTGAGGTCTCAGGCTTAACCCTATCCATATTCTTCAGATCTGGGGCAGACCTGCTGCTAATTACTACCAACAGACGTTTTACGGTCAATGGAGTTCAAGGTAGATGGGCAGCACTCACAAAAAGGCAGTTAAAGCACGGGTGGTAACACCAGACTGCTTAAAAATGGCTATATATCAGAACAAGCACTCTAAACAGATATATGTTTACAATTTTCTACTTCACCAATGAGTCTCAGTAGGCTTTAAGCAAAGGCATTAAGGGTCCAAAACCTCTAGATCTCATGTAAGACCTAACAACTCAGAGCATCCTGTAAACATCAAGATGACTAACTGTTATTACTCAACTTTTCTGCCTGACATCTTGTAGCCTCTTCTCGAGTTGGGTCACCGAATGGTCCTGCCTGACCAGGGTCCAGAACTCTTCTTGATCCCATTGGGAATTCAGCCATCCACGGCGCATCATCTGATTCTGAAAGCCAATGATCTCAAAGAAGATGCACAATAGAATAATGCTACGTGAAGCTGTGACAGCAGTGCAAGCTTCAGCAAAGAGACAATATCAACCAGTTATAAACCCAACTGCATACCCAGTACAGAATCGTAGGGCCAATATTAAATCTGCAATCTGAATTCTCAGGGTTTTTTTATTATTTATTTTTTTTTTTTACAAATGTGAGAAATGGACAACGGAATTGGACAATCCTTGAAAAAACTATGGCAGTCCAATAGTGAATGGTAAAATATGTGATGCCTACCAAATAGTAACTGGTTTTATGCAGATGCTTCAAATGTGCTTCATCGTGAGTCAGGGTGCAGTATGGCAACTTCTGCTTCCTTGCTTTTTTCTCTTTCTGGGAGAAAAAAGATCAAGTTAAAGCCACGTCAAATGAGAAATCAGATGATAAAGAGGCAGAGGTGAGAATGAGGAGTCTGGATTGTAGGACTACCCTTCAGTAGCTGGAAAGAGAGCACACAGAACAAATGAGAAGTAAACATACAACCACAGGAAGCCATTAACTGCTGCAGGGACCAATTAGGACCCAGCAGGTGTCCTTGGCTTTGCCTGCTTTGGTCCTGCCCCACGGTGGTGACTTTGACTGGGCCTCTCAGACTGGACTGAGGAAACAACAGGCAGTTTCATTTGCTCAGCAATTTGTACCAAAGGATTCCTGCCTTCAAGACCATAAAGTCCTTTATAGTCAAACCTTTGTCTTCTTCTTCAGTGCAGGTCATTAGAGAGAGCAATTACAGCCTCCTAAAGAAGTTCAGCCTTTATAAAAACAGCGAGATGAGACAGGTTCTCTAGACCTCACCCCCCCGCCACCACCCCCCCCCAGCAGCTAGTCAATACGTGTACCCTACTACCCACACGCTCACTCATTGCCCACATTCTAGCTCTTCATTCTAAAGCAACATCACCATAAGCCAACAACAAACAAAAAAAACTAAGCTCATTCTATTAAAACTGTTAAATTACCTATAGTCCAGTACAGAGTGAAAAATGATTTCAACTTTAATTTCAGTTAAAGAATACTGTTTCTTACACAGTGATGGGACAATTTTGGCCCTCGTTTGGTAAGTCAGTGGTACTAGACTACTGTACTGTAACTTAACAGGTTACAAATACAAGCATGTTGCACCTTAGACTGCCTATAACTGTGTTGGCTACAGTAGATCTTACACTGCAGTGTTAGTTCTGTTGTGCTCTATACCATCCATCTGTCTGTCTGTCTCATTTTCCATAGGATTATTATTATACCTAAAATATGTTCTCCACATTTTTTTTCCCAGATGGACACTCTTCCATTGTAATAAACACTGCCACGAAATGTACCTTAACAAAGAGATGGGTCCTCGTTCTCCTGCATAGCAATCTGTGTGGAATTTGGATCATATCCACAGCTTTAAAAATTGAATAGCATTAGTTTTAGTGAAGTGTTCTTTACGTATTGTGTTACGCTGCTATCGTCTGGTCCGTTAATCCCCTTTTTCCGTGTAACATGCACAATAATTATACTCGGCTCAGAGTGCTTCCTGTGATGAGCAGTAGCTGTCGAAGGAGTATAAACCGGGTTTTCGAGGGAGACCCTCTCATCTTGCCCCCAAAGGATGAAGGTCCTAATAGCTCAGAAGAATCAAGGAACTCAAAGAGGTTTAGATGTTAATTGCAGTTCTAATGATATGGTTAATATGCAAGTTGCTGTGGGAAACGAGCTCTTTTCTCGCAACTGTTAATGTAAAGGCAGGATAGGGGAGATTGGGAGGCGGTGATCAAGGTATGGGGGTAGCTCGTAGGTGCTGATGGGTTGAGGGGCTTTGATTTGCTGGGTTGTGTATTTGAGGTCAGACAAGGGGGGAGGGGGTGATTGTGTGGCCAGGCAGCTCTCATTACCATAAGTTGTATAACCTGGGCCCTAACAGTCTGGCTCCTGGACCAGACCAAAGCAAAGACTTTCTAACATGACACCAATGCTAATGATGCATTCGGTGGCCACTGGGAGCTCAGAAATTCCGACCTCTGACTAGGAAAAGCTAAAGAAAACTCCCACTGGAGTTCCTGCTCGGGATTTTGGCAATGGGGTTTTTGACTCCCACTTCCGCATTTTACGTCATTCCAATAAAAGCTGATTGCACAGTAAACGGTACATAAAACAAAACTCTACTTTTAAAGGGTTTGGCTGTACAGTAGGTCTAATGAGTTAATGAACTACTGTACAGCTAAACTTATCAATAGCTGAGAAGTTGTAAGCCTAATGAATTTAAACTACTGCACAGCTAAAATCCATTGCACCTTCTCTACTTTCAATCAATGAGTTTAGCCGCAAGATTGTTTTCTAAATGTAGCTTTACCATATCACTCATAGAGGTTAACATACATGTTTCTGCTTGTGTACTCTGCATTGTTGTTCAACAAACAGAAAAAAGTAAGGAATCCTGTTGGCAGCCATGTTTATTTCTCTTTGTTCATCAGAAACGTTCACGTCGAAAATGACAATTTCAAGTTCTGACATCCCAGTTCCGATGTACATCAAAATGATCAAATGCAGCCTAACAGTCCAATGCTCATGTGAGAGCCTAATCTGACCCACCGGGACACGCACTCTCTGTTGTGAGAGCCAATTGTGACCCGCCAAAACATGCACTCTCTGGGGTGAGACCCCAAGGTGACCAACTTTGACACACTCTCTGAATGTCCACCGTTATTCCTTTTTTGCTGTATAAGAGTCCTAACTTCCCCATCCTTAATAGGCCTCCAAAGTCAGACGGACAGATGCGCCACAATTCAAAATCATGGAAATCGACAAAATCCTACATTCAGACATTCACACAGACATGAGTGAAGTAGTAGCTGCTTCTTTTACTGATCTTTGCATGAAAAAGTTATATCTGTGCATCTATCCCCTGTAAATGAATGTCTACAAATGTGTTAGGTCGCTGTTATCAGACACCTGTGCAAAAGGCACCCTCTCCTGGTGAGTTGTTGTAATGACAATGGTATCAACTGCTTTTAGCAGCGCTGGTTCACATATGGTCAATTTGAATTTTTGTAATTAGCGTTTTATATTCCAAACTTTTTAAAATTGGGTTTATGTGTGCATGTGTGTGTATCAGTGACGTGCGGTGAGGTCAATGGCTGGGGAGGCACCCGATAGAAGTCGCTTAAATTCACCATTCAATTGATAGGTTGCACAATGACTATTGGTTAGGCGACCGTATGTTTCATATTTCATATCAGCTCTTTACAATACACACATACACGTTAACACATTCGAGTTACGTTTTATTACCTCCGTCAAGGAGGTTATATTTTCCGTGTAGTTTGTTTGTCTCAGGACTGCCTAAAAACTACCGTCCTCATTTTCAT
>JAACJT020000052.1:10412484-10445274 GCA_009936485.2 Gymnarchus niloticus | reverse complement strand
GGGGGTGGGGAGCGTGGTGTTTGCACCACGGTCGAGACCATTTAAAAACCATAAATGTTTTGGTACGCCGTGCTTTCAAATTGCAGCACTTCATGGATGTGTTTGTAGCAGTCCATGAAATGGCCAGGTCCATTCAGAGATTGTCTTTTAAACAGAAGATAAATGGGCAAACATTTTAAAAGACAACCATGCGCCTTTTCCGTCAGATATGTGCTACCTATCATTCCATACGCCAATGTTAGTTTGCTGAGGATTCAAGCAAAAGGTAACACATAACGATAACCTTATATAATCTGAATGCAAGTGTCATAAGTGTGACCCTCCTATTAATTACAGGATATGGCAGTGCTGTCTGGTTTCGCCCTGATGCCTTTGGGATGGACAAAGCTTCTCCTCATGCCCAGGACTGAGGGACGGGCGAAAACTTTCCTTGTTCTTTAAGAAACATCCCGAAACTCATCCAGACTCACTTTACATGGTACATCATCAACATTAAAAACACGCTGAAAGAATTCCATAACTGACAGTTCTCCTTAATCCCTATCTATCCACTCATTCAGGTTCAATTCACAGCTTTTGTGTATTGAGAGCTCCATAAGCTTCCATGTTCAATATTTGAAGACACACAAGTTGAATAATCTTAATTTTGCCTGAAATCCATAAAATGTACTGTTTAAATGGGCATATATTGTGCTTTTAATTTGATGTGACTGCTGTAAATTTCATGTTTAGCTAATTTTTTACATATTCTTCCCTTGCCATGTACCCTTTGCTTTCTGGGATCAACTCCCCCCCCACCTCACTCTTCTTGACTCTGCTGGATAAACAGTGGTAAGTTGGATGGATGGAAGCGATTTGCCTGCTAACTTAAGCACTTTTTCTTGGCTTTTGAAAATTCTTGATACTGACAATGCTGGTGTCATGAAATATCATGCTGCTTTGTGGAGCTCAGCCATTTTTCATGACATTTCACATCCTTTACTTGAACTGCTTGAAAAACCTTTTATTTTAAAGGCTCTTGTTCAGCTCTTCAATTAAAATTTCATTAGATTGAAGTTTGTAATTCATATTTGCCTTGCATAACAGCAGAGATTACATATTTTAACATTAATACAGTAGTTTTATGAGCATTTTTGCTATGGCAACATGTTAATACAACACTATCTAGAGAAAAATAACATCCATTCATCTATCTTTGACTTGCTTATCCTGGTCAGGGTAGCTGCAGACTTGGAGCCTATCCCAAGCAGCACAGGGGACAAGGCTGTGCTTCACCTTGCACCTCAGGTGGGATGGGAAGAAGAACCCTTGACCTTACTGGATATAGTGACACTTAGGCTAGGGAGGTTGTGACTCAGGGGTGGGGGGAAAGAGCTGGGATTTTACATAACAGGTAAAAAAAAAACCTGAAACAGGCATCAGGTCACAAAAAGGCTACAGATAGGTCTTATAAGGACTGTGAAAATAAAAAAAAGACCTGACGCAGGCCACGCCCTAGGACAGCCACCCCCTGGACTCATGCTCTTCAGGTTAGGTGTCTGTACCCGTGTTTCAGAAGGTTGCTACTTCGAATCCCTGATTTATGCCCTGTGTTCGTCATGCAGCCTTATCAGCATAGAAGGGGTCATGGCTCTGTGGATTAATGCTCTTTTGTTCTACACAGGCTACTTTACATTCATGGGGCTGTCCCATGAGCACCCTAACTAGGCCCTGAATACCAACACAATTAGCCAGCTCCACAGGCCCATTTCTGGCCCACATTCTCAATGGCCCACTGGGACAATTTACAGGCTGAACCATCCCCACCCCATAATATTTCCCAAACTAGACAGATTCCCCGCCATCCTGTTTTTGCCAATTCATTCGTGAGGTGGCCTTGTTTAACATTCAGGTCTGTGTGTGTCCATGGGAAAATGCCAATTTATCATTAAAATTCTATATTTAACAATTTAAATTACAGTTTGATCTTTGTTTGCTTCAGGGACCAGCTGCCTGTTTACCTTTTAGGGCATGTGGTTTTTTTATATGTTTTCATAGTGGTGCCAGAAAGCGACCATTTAAAATGAATTGCAAACTTAATTAAATGGCCCTTTTTCCAAGAAAGATTAATGATGATGTCATTGCAATACATGAATAGTAAAAGCAGCAGCCTTAATGGCAATTTCTCCCATTTTTCGGTTAAGACCTAATGGATTTAACAAACTAGTGAACTATCAGGGTTCAAATGTAAAGGTACGCCGTTTCTGCAGGTAGCACGCTGAAGTGACAGCGTAAGAACAAGCCAGTTTTAGTTCTACGTTCACAGTAACTGCGGATGGCTCAACACGTCTTTTTCATCTCCGATACCGATCCAATAGTCTTTTTGTTTCTGTTTAAACAACTTTTAAGCCACGTGTATGCCATGTGTAATACAGCCATCTAAACGCTCAAACTGGGGCTCTAATACTCTAATCCCCTAAAGGAATAATTATGAAACAGAATGCTGGTGTTGCCCATGCATCGTATTGGATTATATCTTTATTTTTTCCAATAACCGATCCAGTGTTTTTGGTCAGTATCGGACCGATACCGATGTTGGGCATTGGATGGGCACCTCCCTAACAATGAAATGATTAAACTACATATGTTATGAGATGATTTTGCTCTTTTGACAGTTACTATGGTGGTGACACTCAATATAGTAAGCTAAATAGCATTATGTTTAATGTGTCTTTGGATCAATATTTATAGAATTGAGCCCTTTGGAAACAGTGTAATATGAACCATTCTTATCATCTTTGGGACTCCTGATGCTGTCAAAGCTATATCAAGTGATTTGGACCCGCTGTCAGCTAATGTTCACAGTCATGTAAAAAATCTTGGTGTTATTTTCGATTCTGCTCTAAAGTTTGATAAGCAGATAAACTCAGTGGTCCATGGTAGGTTTTTTCAACTTAGGAAAATAGCCAAACTCAAACACCTTCGGTGTGTTTAAGGACTTGGAAATAGTCATTCACGCTTTTATCTCATCTCGTGTTGACTATTGTAACTCTTTCTATCTCGGAATCTGTCAGTCAAGCTTGTCACGTCTGCAGTTGGTCCAAAATGCTGCTGCGAGACTCCTGACAGGTACCAAAAAAAGGGAGAGCATCACTCCTGTGCTTGCTTCATTGCACTGGCTGCCTGTGAAATATAGAGTTGAATTTAAAGTTTTTCTGTTTGTTTTTAAAGCTCTACACGGCATGGCTCCCAGCTATATCTCTGACCTTATCAGTCGCCACTCTAATGCTCGATCCCTACGATCCTCTGCTCAGATGTTTTTAGATGTCCCACGTTCTCATTTGAAGACTAAAGGTGACCGGGCCTTTTTAGTAGCTGCTACAAGACTCTGGAACAGTCTCCCTTTATCTATAAAATTATCCCCCACACTCGGTAGTTTTAAGTCAAGTTTAAAAACCTATTTATTTTCTCAGGCATTTTAAAGATTCTGTCTTGTTTTATTCCGTCTTGGTGTCACTTGGCTGTTATTTCTCTTAATGGTTTTAACCTGGTAGTCTTTCTTTTATCCCCGGGTTTTAATTTACTTATTTGCTTGGCTTTTACCCTCTGTTTTACTTTATGTACGTCTTTGTTAATTGTTTTAATGTTACTTTATGTAGTTGATCTTATTGTGCAGCACTTTGGTCGACACTTACCTGTCTTTTAAATGTGCTATATAAATAAAGTTGACTTGACATTCTTTAACGCACAGTGATTCAGTGGGTAGAACTGTTGCCTCACACAGCTGTGTTGGGGTTTGAATCTTTCTCTCACCATGTGTAGAGTGTGCAAATCCTGTATATGTTGCATGGGTTTCCTCGTGCAGTCCAAATATACGCAGGTGGTGAATTTCCACCTGTAAATTACCTATACAAAGGGAATTTGTGCCCTAAGATGGACTGGCATCACATGCAGGGGGTACCCACACCTTGTGCTTCAGACCCTCCTGTGACCATATCCAGTAAAAATGGATCGAAGATGGCCAATAGCACTCAATACTGCCCCCTACAGAATACTTGAGGCATGACGTAATTGAGAATTACAATTTTCAGACTGCAGTGCTCAGCCAGAAAAATGCATGCAAAGCTGTGTTCATAAGGGATTGAGGAGTTCTGGGGTGATGTTAGACTGGCTAACACTTTATTTTCCGAAAAACGGAACAGAGACCTCATCTGAGTTTTTCCAGCAGAGGATTTTCTGCCGAAACTTTGGTGGACAGCAGATACCCAATCCTCAGGCTTTTTCAGCTGGGATTTGTTTAAGGAACGCAGCCTTTGTCTTCCTGTGCAAAGGACACTGAGTTTAGGAATTTAAAAGATCTGTTGCCCCAGTGAGTGTTGGGCATCTAGACCTGGAGCTGTCTGGGCTGTTGTTAACAGCTAAATAATGTGAACACTGGTCAGTGATCAGTAACAGCAGTTTCAGAAGGTCAAGCCTCTGTTTCCCTGTCTTTCACCCTAATCTGAATCCAGTCCCTGCATCTGCTGGGTGACAGAAGGCAGATGTGGGATTTGTTGTGTTCATTTGATGAGCTGCAAAGGGTTTCCTTCTCTCTTGGGGACAACTGACTATCCTGCAGGTGCTGGGGTCGACATGGGTCACACAGACTCAGAGACATGACATGGGACGATGGGGAAGGGGAGGAGGTAGTGGAGGGGGAAATCAGGTGGGGTGGGGTGGGGACGAGGGAAGAGTGAGAGAGGGGGCTTGACATAAAGCAGGGAGGACAGAGAGGAAAGATAATTCAATAGAAAGAACTAAAAAAAACAGCTGAGAAGAGAGGGGGCAGAGTTGGAAAAGGAAAAGAACACCAGGTCACGCAGGAGACAGTGTTGCCAGCTGTAACCACGACAACTGTCTCAGGAGCTTTACAAGGCATTCTTTTTCTTTTTGACAGACAGTCCCAACACAAGGGTTTGATTTTATAAACCCCTGCAATGATGTAAGCCGATTAGACCGGAGGCTCCGAGTTTGCGTGAAAGGCCCCACTGTAAGGGGGACGGCTCCACACAGCTGCGGACGGACCACACCGGCGAGGGCAACTGGGTGACGGACAAAGCGGCCAGTGAAAGCACGAAAAGCACACCGTGTTACGCATCCGCCCAATGGCAGACCACGGCAGGCACCGCAGAAACAGCGACCGCCTCGCAATACTGGACGTACAGTCCCAAGAGGGCTACACAGCCCATGGGGGTATTATTTTGTTACGCTTCTTATCTAGACAAAAGGCACTTTCTGTAAAGCCAGAATATTCCTTTTACTGGCAATTGAGACAAAGAGGCTCTGGGGGTCTCTGGCTCTCCAGGAATTGCACATGCATTACATTCCAAGCAAGCATTTCACAGCTGATGCCCTCACACGAAGGATTGGCAGCACATGAAAACAGATCCGCTGGTATCTGCTAAATAAATGTAGATATAGAACAGTTCCATAATTAAGTGCATCTCTCCACTGATCAGGATGCCTATTCTTGAACAAATATGTTCCCTCAAAGGAGGTTATTTTTAGCACGAGTACAAAATTGTGACTACAAAGTGCGTGAATCCGTTTCTGTAACTTGAACCAGCAACTTTTGACGACAATTATTTGTGCATAATCATTACATTTTTTTGGTGCCCTAAATCATAAATGGAGAACATTTTTTATTATTTTAGAATAACCTTTAAAGCTGCTCTACTGAGATAAATTATGAACAGAGAAGTATGTTTCATAATTTACATTTACCTTTGAAATACTTCTGGGAGGTCTGCACGTATCCAAAATGGAGGGAAGTGTACTCTTGCGATGTACAGCGAGACTTTTACACGTCATCGTGGTGTCACAACTGTCACCGTTGATTCTGCTATTATATAAAAAAAAAAAACATTAATTCGGTTTGGATTGGAAAAATGCAAACAACCACACTTTATTCAAAGTAAAACTGATGAAAATGTTTGGGGCTTAAAGTATGCTTCGTTTAGCTTTTATTGCATAATAAATAACTATGATATAATGCAGTGATTCCTGCGTGGATATCATGCGTTACAGTATAATGCAATCGATAAACACGCATTGTGAATCAACATAGCGTCTGTGGAGTCCAGCAATCCAGCTTATGACTGCTTATATTTAGCGCTAGACGTCTTTTAATGTGCAGTTTGGCATAAAAGAAAAGCAATTTCCTTCCATAAACCACCTAAGCATGCTTTTCGAAATTTTGGAAAAAGTAAGAACTTCGACACACAAAGCTTTTAACTCGATCTAAAATTAACTTACCAAAACCGAGTTGTCAAAAAGTGAAACTTGGTCAATCGGGAATCCTGTTTCGGCACAACAGACGCGCACAACAGCGGCTGTAGTCAAAACATACAGCACGGTCACCCAGAATGCACCGTATTCATTCAACTTAAGTTACGGTAACCGGGTTACAATGTGTTTGTTTGTTTTAATTTCATTGTGTTTTATTTTCTAATTATTAATAATGGAAAATAAACATGAGGATTAATTAACTATACGTACTTGCTTTATTTGTGTATACGATTTCTTTGATTCCGTGTTTACTCAAAATACCAGATACCATTCTCACTTGGGAAACTGGCGCACGTCTTTCTAAGATTCTCCATCCAAGAATCATATTCAAGTTGTATTTACGGACTGTGTACATTAATCAGTATGTGCCGCATTATGACTCGGTAGTAGTTATGCTATGATCTGGTTCATGTAAGAATTCAACGAAACAGTCACTTCAGCACTGGAAAAGGAAGCTATTTAGATGGATTACAGTATACAGTATGTGCAGTGTAACTTATAAGATTATGGTTGTCGCTTTTCTGAAAAGTATTTAAAAAATGAAAATTAACCAATTGGAAGATGACCATAAAGTATTTTTACTGATGATGAGATCCTTCTAGTTCAGTAATATTCTGTGGAAAGTTGGGGAAAACCTGTGCTTCACAGCTATTTACACTAAAACAAGGGGAAAATTATCAGGACTTATTAAAACTAAAATAAAGCTTACACCGTTTCTGCGAACAAGTAATCAAAACATACACACTTGTAAATAGAATCACATCTATCTTCAGACTACTAATTAACACACTATAGGGTTATGGAAGATCATCAAGCCCCTTGTCCCATAATGCATAAACCAGGGGATTGCCGTGGATAGGATGTTTTCGGACTATGGAGGAAAACCAGAGGATCCAGAAGAAAAAAAAAAACTGCAACACACACACACACACACACACACACAAAGAGCCAGGGTGGGATTTGAACCCACAACTTCAGAGCCACCTTCTCACTCACAAATAAAAAACTTTTCTAAGAGTCTGTAGAATTGTTTTTCTTCATGTTTGCTGGTTTAGTGTTGCAATTAAATATTACTTCACAGACACTCCCTATTTCTGATGAATAACAAATAAGAAAAAATACTATTATTCCACGCCTTTTCCACAAATGATTACATGCCAGTAATTCCCTTAGGAAACATGCATGGGAATACTATAGATAGGAGATGCACAGTAGGCAATGGTGATATTGCTGTAATGATACCTTTACTGGTCAGGGAAGACTTTCCTTCCATGTACAGGGCTCCATCCATCTAGATAAGCAATACGCAGCAAATAATAATTCAGACTTCATTCATACAGCACACCTCAAACAATGAATAAAAATGCAATTTAAAGACGTCGCAATACTGCATTGAATAAACAGAAAGATGGAAAGATGTGTTACATGATATCTGTTTTTTTTTCATCATTCGGTGACTACCCTTGCTCATGACATGCTCTTTATACTTCTTCAAGCAGTGTACATTCCTGTAACAATTTTACGAAATGTACAAGTCTTTACTAACGTAGCCCTAACACGGAAGGTATTTCATGATTAGCAATGGGTCGTTTGGTGGAAAAACCCCAGCGACAAAGAAAAATTTAACTTACAAGGTTTCCAAGAATAACGTTCATCAAAGTATCGTTCATTTACTAGACCAGGCAACAGATTAACTAAACAATGCTGCAGGGGTCATTTTTTGGAAAGCCACAGCGTAAATTCCATAAATGGTTCTCCATATAGCTGTATTGCAAGGTTAAAGGGAACTTTACTTGTGAAATGAAGTCTTTACTGTGGCACCATTCTTATAACAGATTGAGGACATGGGCATATTGAACGTAAAACCGCCCAGAATTTCCCACTCGAGATCCATAAATTATATCTGCCTATATGTAGCTCTTATAAGCTTCTAATCGCGATCACTGAATCTCTATGCAAAGGCTTTTTATCAGCTCACTGGATATGAAAGAACATCGATGTTCTCTGCATTTGAGTAATTTGGTTCAGAAGCAAAGATCTTGAACATGGATGACAAAATGAGATAGAATATCACTTTGAGATCACTATCCATCGTAAAAAAAAAAATAAAAAATAGCCTACCAACAAGACATTCATGAGATTTCATGTGGTTAAAGTATAATGCAGACTCAATTCTGATGTAGTGTACCACCCACGTTTCATAGCAAAAAGACTACGGTAGTGTATCACGATTGAAACGAAAGACGGTGGCTTTGGTCTGAAGGCGTCGTACTGGCCATCGTGTTTACGGAGACGTTACTATGGCGAGGACGGTAGAAATCCCATTGATTCTCTTCCTCCAGCTCTGCGGAGTAGCCTTGCCCCCCCACGTCTTGAAACGGGTCCAAAAGACTCTCAGTCCGTATAGGATGGGAGGATCATCTCCTTTAGTAGCACGAATGGAGTGGGAGGGGCGGACAGGCTAAGACACAACGTGCTTCCACAGGTTTTAAATCCAATTCGGAGAAATATACTGAGCAGTCCGATAGTGAATATTATAGCAAATGCATACGGCTCCTGGATTTTAGTAACACATTCATTTACCCGTAATCTAACATCGATAACATCACCATGAAATGTTTCTTTAACCCGATTAATTTAATTGATATGATTTTTAAGACAAGGAATTCTTTGTTTGTGCTCTGCCAACTTCCACAGTATACGGTTTATACGACTAGGTGAATCTTACATTATCAATATCTTTTATGTTTCGGGATTACTGTATTCATATGCATAATAATCGAACTTTAAAAGCTTCGCTTTAACTGCTAGTCGTTAGTTCATCTGAAGAAAAAAAAAACGTCGTAATGAAGTTTTACGAGGTAAATGTAGCCAAGAACCTTTAGAAAACCTTAACAATACGGACATAAGAAGCTTATGTCTAATAAACTTACGTTACCGCCTGAAGCGCTATTGAATCCCATTTCACCAAAATGATTAAAAGGTACAAAAGATTTTTTTTTAACTTATTTTCTCAGTATTCTAGCCAAACGGAATAGTGATTTTCATTCTTTTGCGAAAAGAGGCAATAGATTCCATAGACTATTGTACACCGTGAATACAAAGAGAATGTGTCATCCATTGTTGACACCTTAAGCCTCTGTCACGGTAAAACCAGGAAGAAACAGGAACATTTTTACAGACATTTCTAACATGGTAATGATCAGAAGGCCATGTATATATTTTACACATTTATTGCATATAAACAGTTTAAAAATTCAACGAAAACACGTGTGCAAACAAGAAACATTTGCTAAATTGCATAATAAATACTGTACAGGGCTTGTTTCACTATAAATACACGTTTCGTTTTGTAACACCTTTTTATTTTGTATCTAAAACGACATACAATTCGGCGATTAACAGTCATTTGTTCTTGTGACCAAAGCCGCGCAAATGCTGTCTATGTCTGTCAGATCTTTTGTTCGGCGGGTACAAAGGGAAAGTAATGGTACCAGTGGATCCTCCTGTTGATGTCGACATTTCTCAGAGACGTTTACCTCATCTTGCATTAAATTCTCCATATACCGAAAATCAATATAGACCTTACGATGAGAGGGAAGCTCTCACTGAAAACACAAAAAGTCTATGTGCAAATAACAAGCGCTCGTTAGTAGCCAGGGTGACGAGAATTACCTGCTTGCTTCTGACTGACAACCACAGGTAACATTCTCAGTTCAAAATTGCTTTACAGTAGACATTCCGCTGTTTTCGTGACAAAGTGGTTACAAAATAAACACGACCGTCTATCGGCTTAATAGCAGTGCTCCTCTGTTTGATCAAATCGGTGATCTTTGTGTGTGTGTGTGCGCGCGTGTGTGTTTTTTTTTTACCCAGTTCTACAGTCTTTTATTAGCAGCTTTTTAGGTGTGGTAGAGTCGCTAGTTTGTCCACTTTTCCAAAGGCAGCAGCACTTTCAACTCCCTTGAGCCACTCCTTGCATTTTCTGACCACTGTCTCATCTACGTCGCCGTCCTCTTCTTCATACTCCACGTCGTCATATTTGTACTGGTCATTTAACAAGGAGATTTTTACAATCGTGCGGATGTCTTCTGGGTTCTCCAGCTTGGCAACTGGAATGTTAGACTTGGAACCTCCTTGGACGCGTTTGGAGGGGAAGACCCGCCTGTGCCTGAGCTCGGCGGACGAGCAGCACTTTTGCTTGGCCATCATCTGCTTTTCCAAGTTGCGCTTCTGGATCACCAGAATCGCCTCGGGAGTGAGGCTCAGGGTGAAGTGTATTTCCCCCTCGGTCTCTTCCTTGGCCAGGGAGCTCCGAGAAGAATGTTTACTGCTCTTCTGAGTGGCCGACTCCCCTGAGCTGGAACGAGGCACGCTGTCACACGAACTGGCCAAAGGAGGAGGCAATGCCAGCCACGAGTTTTTCCCATCCATTCCCAGGTCACCAGCCGTTCTTTGAGTAGGAAGTTTGCTCTTCTGTTGCTGTGGCATTCGCCCTATCTGCCGAAGATTAGCAGCTGGCCAAGAGGTAGACAACTTATCCTTCTCCGAGTCTTTCTCTTCTTTAGTTTTCTCACCACTGAGCACAGACTGTGGAGGTACAATGTTGGGTTTCTTTTTCCTGAACAGTTCCTTCCCCGGGGAAGAGATCCGTGGATGCAGGTTAATAGGTGGAAAAGGCATCTTTAATGGCAATTAAAAAGTAAAAGAAATTAAACCCTGTATTTCACCCGAATTGTCGGAATAAAAGTGAGATCTGTAAAATATCGCTGAGGGTATTTCCAATAGCATCATCCGCAGACGTTCCGGCAGTCGTGAACACACTCGTTCACATGCCACTTGCCTGGTGCCCCGTCCGAAGCGGTTTCCAGTCCCGTCTGCTCTTTATGTCGCTCGATGGCGGAAGGCGTGGCCAGAGTGGAACACGCCGTGTGAGACAACAAAGACACGCAACTAGTGATGGGACAGACGAGGCTTCAAAAGACGGGGTGGGCGGGAGTGTCCCATATTACCAATCAATGCCGGCGCTGGACACCATTGATTGGTTAGTTCAGGATATGCCAGCCCAGCATGGGTTTTGAAGCCTCATTTATCCCATCGCTACAAGCACGAAAGCAGCGCTTTTCATTCTCTTTATTAATAGGCGAGTCATACATGTACATAATATCAATCGTCAGCGCCGTCATCAACCTACATGTGTGCCAGAGGGCTTATATTAATAGTCAGAGTACGAATGTGCCGTAATGATCGTGTTAGAGCGATGCGAATAATTAATAAAATAATCACATCCAATTCAAATATAATCTGTAAATGGACGCTATTCTGCAGTGCCAGGCGTTCTGCATCGGAGGGACTAATTTAAGCCTTGTATTTAATGCTCTCGTACTTTTCAATGAAATTAAAATTCCACTCACATTCAAAACGGCTGAAATCTCAAAAGACCTGTCCTCTGATAGTGGCAGAAGATACTCTTAATGGTAGGAGAACAGGTTCTTCTTACAGACACCATGCACGTTAAAACTTAGTCTTCCTTAAACACTGCAGCTATTCATTTTTTTAAAATCACTACGTGATTATAGGCCTGTATGTATGAACGGAATTGTTCTGTTACACTTATACATTATACAGTTACACATGGCACAAGCTTTATTTTATTCAAACCCTGTATTACCTCGTGTGACGACTTTACAGTCCACTTTCGCATTTAGGAAAACCGTTTCTCAGTGTCAAAACTCTTCAGATCAGTCAGACACACGACCTGGTAACTTTCTGGATACGTCGTGAGGAATACAAGGTAAATGTCCATCTTTTAATGCTTAAAGACCTAATGCGTCATGGAGGGTTAGCTGCATTCTGGTTCACATAAAGTGTTTAGGTAAATGGAGATTTGGGGCACTGCAGAGGAGTTCACACCTTTCCAGCATGACTGTGGGTGTTCCATTTGTCGGTTAACGCCATTTCCAAGCTGACAGGTTGGAGAACTGAAGAGAGGTGATTCATCCGTGTCCAGATCAGTCGGCGCTCAGATAATGTACACAGTCACATTGGAGTTTTGTTGGCGAGGTTTTTCTTTTTTGCCTGTTTTTTTTTTTTACTCAAAGTGGAACCATCCTGTAGGATGTAATATAAAATAAGGTATCCGTAGAAAAAATAAATGAAATTTTCTTATAATATTACGTGACATTTGCAGACAGAGGACATTCATGGATATTCATAATGTATATCAGCACATGGCCATAGTATAATAGCATGTTAAGCGCTTTGTCGTCACAAATTGTGATACGTCTTTAGGCCTATTGTTATAGCCCCACTAAAGAGTCAAGATAACCGGCTTTCGCCGTTTACTGCTTATGTATTGATTGATATATTTTTGAACCTGGCGCCACGTAGACGAAAACTGTTTCAAGCTTCTGAACGTGGGAATACGCACGTTTGTTAAAACGAAAACACAAAACTAATAATTATTTACACTACTACCGTCTCCATCTCCCGCTCACACACTCACAATCTTTCTTTTTCCTTCTGCTCATGCGCAACACCGCGCAGCCAATTATAATACAAGTCACGTGACAGGCGTGATCTTATCTAACAAACAAACGATTGCTCGTCTTACAATTTGAGAGCACGTCTCACATGTTAACATATATATCGCGTCATCCACCAAACAAAAGTCCAAGCAGGCCGGACAGGTAATTCAAATGTTTGGCACACATCATAACAAAATACCGGGAGAGCACAAGAAAAAATATGATTTGCAGAACTCAAAAGACACGGCTTGTTCCGGCAGGTTGCATGGTGGATTCGACACCTATGGTCCATTATGACACTTTCTTAAAAGGCATATCACAGCCGATAGGCCTCACCCAACGCTTGGTGTTGTCACGCATTTCAGTGAGCAATTTATGTCTTTATCTATCTGCAAACATCTTTATAGGTTATTTTAAATATGGAAGATATTATCCTTGGTCAAAAGGCCAAAAAGTCGTTTCATTCTTAGTGAAAAGTAAGGGGCTTACACATTTAAGTACATTACTCTCCAGGAACGAAGTCTGCAGTTATTTTTAATAAAGGATTATATATAATGGGAATACAGTTATTCTTTGAAATGACTAAGTTCAGTCATATGAAAACTACATGCATTTACTGGCAATGTTTGTCAACTGGTGACAATCCGTCAGAGAAGACTGCTGCTGTCGTTAGGTCAGGATAAATATTATAAAGTTGTATTGGTCATACAGTAACATGTTATGGATCCTTTTCAATCTATACAACAACCATTTGTTGCTTGGAAGTGTTTCGAATCATCTGTCTGTTACCTGGCTATAAATATCTATCATTGCATTAAAGAGAAATTTTTTAATTTCTAAACTGAGCTTTCAAGGGTCTTGCAACACAAATCTACGCACTAATGATGGGACAAATGAGGTTTAAAAACCTGTGGTGGGTGTGAGACTCCTGAACCAACCGATCAATGCTAGTGTTAAATGAGCAGTGATGGGACACATGAGCATTGATTGTTAGTTCTGGATGCTCCCACCCACCATTTGGATTTGAGGCCTCATTTGTCAGTACTATGCACCGCTCATTAACATAATGAAACGTGTTCATACACACTGTAACCGATTGTTTTAAGTTGTCCCAGCAACCAAAGCCTCGGGGACTCAGAACTGCTTAAGAACCTTTAAACACCTTGCCATTGTCTTGGCAAACACTTTTGTGTTGTGAGGTCATAAAGAGAGGACCAATCAAGTTCACTGCAAAGGAACAGCCAGTCCAGAACATCACGGCACCTGGACGAGGTTCAAATTACATCCAGGTTGACTCTAGTCATGTTGAAAAGGCAGTGTGAAGCTTTCGCTAGGCAGGTGCTGGCATTCCTTGCGTCAGCTGAGCAAACAGAGAGGATGATAACCGTGGGACACTTTGCACAAAAGCATGAGTCTGCCTTTGGTCACCTGAGGCATTTTTGCATGGCTAATCCAACAGTGAGTAATATACTGTCAGCATTATTAAACACCACATAGAAATACCCCAAGTGTACTGAGTAATGAGAGACGCTCATATTAAAACAGTGCTTAAAAGTATATATGCAACTGCAAATGAGAACAGGAATGAAGATGGAAAATTTATTGTCTGGGGCAAAGCTTTCACAGAGCAAGGCACAACTGCTGCTGAGAACAATTTGTGAAAATCAAATCAAAGCAGTTGTTAATGTTTTAGCGTGATTCAGTAATCTTTCGCGAAACACAGTGCTCAGCAAAAAGTCACTTCTGCATTAAGCAATGCTCTTTCGTATGCATGAAATTGTCAAGTTACATTTTCAAAGAGGCCCCTTCATTTCTGAGAAGTCAAAATAAAGCCATTATATTTTAGCACATAACAATGTAAAGACTTAAATATTTTTTCACCAAACACCTTCGTTCAAAAACATTTACACAGTAAAAAAAAAATAAAAATAATTTCTGCCTGTGTATAAGATAGAGAAAACAGACTTCACTGTTACTGTCATTAAGTGTTCTTTATGGACAAAAGGCAGTTTTTAAGACACGGTTAAGAAAAAATATTATTGTACATTTTACACTGCAAATGTTCCCCAGTCTTCACCTGAAATGGGAGGGAAAGCTGGTTTAACTCAGGCAAGTCGTGAAGCACTTCATCACAGCATCCCTAGGAAAAGAACAAGATTTTGATTACACAGATGTGCTTTAGAAGCAGACATATAATACTAAACATAACAGAACGATAACCATGTCAGGCAACAATAGCAGAGGTCTTGCTGAAGTAATTACATGAGGGCTGCATAAAACTAATATACATGGAAATCGTGTACGGCATAGCAAATATTTTTGAGTACAACAAATGCACTTCTGCAGATATAAAATTATGGCTACCACCATTCAACAGCACATACAGTTCTTTGTGTACGATATCCTTTGTTGGGGGAGGATGGGAGGTGCTCATGAATATTTAACCCTGTTTTGGCGGGAATGCAGCAAACGCGCAGCATGAAGAGCCCACCCCCCAGTATGTAATGTCAGGATGATGCAATATTAGCCATCACCACGGCAACAGCAGAACAAGGTCACGCTGTTGCTTTTCCCGCTGCTCTCCGTGTGTTGCTATGCAGAAACCGCACCGCTCGCGTGAAACCGACTGGAGGAAGAGGAGGAGACAGAGGAGGAGCAGGGGAAGGGGGTGGGAAATGCATCAAGGTTAAAGTAGGAAGAGCTGGGAGAGCGTGGGCCGTCACAATGTGTGGGCACCACCCCTAACGCAGACACCCAGCGTCATGCTCATTCTCGGCCACCTCCCGTACCGCATGTCCGGCTTTACGGCTAAACATGAGAGCGAAATCGGAGAGAGAAAACGCTGAGAATCGTCAGACTTCCCCGTTTTCTGATGAAACCCGACAGCAACGGGGGTTCCCTGGCGGTGTGTGAGTTTAAAAAATAAAAAAAAAAAAAAAAATGGCTGGCACAGCAGGTTCTTAAATGCTGGGTGGTCAAAGATACTGCTAACATGGCAAAACATGGATCGCTGACACGATGCTGCTGCAGGAATCAGCACTGACCCAGCGGCCAATGACGTGCGTCCAGGAGCACGTCTTGGCTGTCCCTCCAGCTGTGTGCTAAATGACGGAAAATGCAAATAAGCTACACAAAATCAGGACGATCAAAGGAATCACCATCACATACGGGAGATAAACACAGAACTCAGTTATAAGTTTACGGCATTAAACTGTAATCCACTGTAATCTAACCTACTTTGATTAGAACAAAGAAGAACTGCACCAATCAGACAAGCCTTCACCCCAGCAGTGTCATCCATGCCGTAGCATTCCCAACCTGACAGACTGGATTCTATATTGTACCATCACGTTCCCTGCCCTACTCTGGCCTGACCTTTCAGCTCCTTGACAGGCTCCGGGAAGGAGATGTTTTTAAATGCAGGGTTTGACTCTGGAAACGTCTGCCAGCTAGCAGTCATGGCATGTGGCAAGCAGGCATGGCACCAGATGGGGTCTCAACACCCTGTGCCACTTAGGGTCCTAACACCAACACCAGTCAGAAAGCACGTGGATCTCACCCTCACACACTAGCATTTGGCCAGCCTCAGCATCCCTCTGTCAGCCATTTAATTAGTGATTGTGTCTGGCTTCTGGCTGCACCAAATCCGGCTTCATGTTCATAGATGATTAACATATTTTTATATGACACGTATTTAGCTCAACATTATGTAAATTTTCCATGGATCTGCAAATGAACCGGTCAGCACTTCTTCAAACGCACAATAAGTAACATTGTTTATAAAAATAAAGCTAATTTGAGATGGACCTTTTCAAAGGCCGGCACTGTGCTATATAAGCATCAAATATTACAGCAAATTTAACAGGAGATGAAGCCCATCAACACCCTGAGCAAAGCTTGGCGAGTGACAGCAACCTTCAAAGGAACAACACAACAGAATAATGTTTAAAAATAAACCCCTCTCATCGGACACACACGGACATACAAGCCAGAGACAAACCATCTGTAAGGATTAAAAAAACTGCTTCCAAATGTATTTTGGGTGCAAACAGTCTGATAACAAAGGGGGGGGGGGGGTAGTGGGCTGGGGGTGCACAAACAAATGCAACGCTTGTGTGACACTTGGAAGCCGGAGTGGATGTGGCCTGGATTTAATACCATATGGTGGGGGAACACTCATGAGTGTGTGGGGGTAAACAAAAACATGTTTTCATTCAGCCCATCGGTCGCCAACACCCCCCACCTCCAAAGAGCACAGACCATCCCCCATTGTCTCAGTGTGTCACATCTGCCCAAAGGCATATGGCCATTTGTGGATGACTAGGGGGAGGAAAAAAAAAAAAAAAAAAAAAAAAAATCCAGCTGGCTTTGGTGACGTGGTCACTGCTCTTAGTGACTCCATGGAGTCAGACCTGGGACACAGCCTCGGATCCGCAAGGGATCCTGATACACCGAAAGACAGAGAGCTGGGGGAACACAGCGTTTAAGGGTGAAGAAACGGAGGAACGACCATTTAGCTCACATGCCCATCAAGGTATGAAGGAAACGCAGAAGCAGAGAGGAAACGCTGAATGCTAAAAACCAAAAAACATAAGGCACACAATTTTAATCGTGTCCTAAAGTAAGGGGCATTAAAGAAATGATGACTCTTAACATTTGTTTCTAAGTTTTCATCTTTACGTGAGGTTACTGGTGTCAAATTCACATGAATGGATTTTAATTATGGTGGCTTTTCCCAGAGAACCGAAGCTTATGAACCTTAGCGAATTAAAAAAAAAAAAAAATTAACACCACACCATGGGTAGCAGCAGTGTGAAAAAGAGGTTTGCGCATCTAGATCTGAGGGCCCCTCACCAGTTCCAGAATCGGTGAGTTACGGTAGGATTTAGAGACAGTGAAATATCTTGAGTGGAAGTCACGCAAGAAGTGCACCCCGTGCCATTATTATAAAGGTGAAGGCTTGAGTTTGAATCTGCCAAACAGGTTAAAGCAAAGGGGCTGAAGCTCCAGGAAACCTTCGACTGCACAAACGGGTCACACGCGCCACATTTGCTTATTATACTATGTCAGCTAAGCAAATGAAGACACCTGAAGATAGAAAGGAATGCTTACCTGGCAAAGGGAATGTAGGAGATGCTGTACCTGAAAGAACGAGAAAGTGACAGCAGCGTCAGACACGGCAGAAAATATATCACAATGGACAGTCTGGAAGAAAAAGCGTGATGCCACCCCAAGCCGGGGCTGGGTTAGAGGGCAGCCCTGCAGGTGCACCTCAGGAACAACGTGGGTCGTTACAGCTTAGGTTAGCAGAGGGCGACCACAGTCCAGCTTGATATTAATGCTACATTCATCCTAAACAAGAACGCTTCTCTCATCACACTAAAGTAGAAAGGCAAAATATGCAGTATTTATACATGGGAGAAAAAACATATACATGTAAAAAAAAAAATAAATTCTCCTCTACCAGTCATTGCATAATTCGTGAATACACTGGAGAATATACTAATGGGGCCATCAATTTACTAACAACTCACAAGGGAAGTACATTCCTGTTTCCAAAATTTAATCATGTTACATAGCATTCTTCCTGATTACACCCTTTTGGGCATTACTCATGCCTCACAATAAACACTATCCAGCAGAATTTGGAAGAAAGAAGAAATAAATCCTAAATGAAACAAATTAACACTGGTTAAACAACCATCTAACTGGGACAGAAACATTTGCATGTCGCCACATTTCCCATATCAAGTCCATTCATCCTGGAAATGACGCAATCCTCCAACTATATACTAAGACAGATAAAATTCATTTTAAAAAAGAAAATATTCGTCAAAACCGGAATCTGACTCTTCTTTCAAAATCAAGAGGACGAGTATGTTTATGAGTGTGTGTGCGCACACAGACGGCAGTGTCAGTGCACGAGGGAGTTGTTTTTGGGCTGCGACTGTGTACGATGCTCAGGCACATGGTGGGTTTTGATGATAACGCTCGTCAGAGGAGGCCCAGCACGTGGCCTGACTCATGGTGGGGTGGAAACGGCTATAAAATCACGGCTCCTACGTAGGCAAGAAAGTCAGGCCTGGTGACGCATTCGGAACAAGAGACGAGTGGGACTCTGCCATCTCTCACACACACACACACACACACACACACACACACACACACACACACACACAGGCAGCTAAGGAACGTGGGAGTAGTCAGCAGGACATGCCTGCATTACAGGCTGCCGGATCCCCCAACGCTACAATGAAGGGGGACATAAGCGTCAAAGGTAGAGGGCTAGAATGCAGGATACAACAGGGCTGAAAGGCAAGAGTCATTAGATTATGATAAACGAAGAAAAACTGTATTCAGTACTTGAGCGGCCTTTACGTACTCAGTATGAACAACAATATCAATGGCCTAGAATACACTAACAAAAATACAGACTGCAAGACTAATAACCAAATAAGTTACACTACTACATATTAACATTCCTGTAAAGATTTTAGCTTATCTTCAATAAACAGAAAGCATGTAATGCCATTAAACTAACATTTCATGTATTTGCTGAAGGCATTACAAAGCCCTAGCTTGTTTGCTAGACTGCCTGCCTGACTGATCGATGTGCCTTAGGGGACGACCAAGGAGGGTGGAGAGAAGTGAAGCTGGTTACGAGTTCTTTTTCATGATAACACAGTCATGGAGTCTCAAGCTGTGCAATGTTTCCGTTGAAATGCAACATTAAACGTAAATTCCAATCCAAATGTACAAGACAAGGCCCAGTTTTAAATGTATATCACGGCTCTGAATCAACATCCAGGGAAACATCATGCAGCATTTTTGCACCTGCCACAGAGGTCACGGTATATTTTAACTGATGGAATTTGTGTCCTCCCTCTCCAGGGTCCCCGTTTAGCCAGCATCCAGGCTGAGGGACAGTTAAAACACCACCACCCCCCTTTCCAGTAGCGTGCCTGACGATGCCCTGAAAACTACAGTGAGGAAAGGCTTCCTTAAACCAGCCTCCAACTCATTCACACGCAACTGCTACTGCAAGTCAACACAAGGTTTTCGTTTTTTAATAAAAGGACTATGACTATATATACTATATTCTTTTTAAATAGGACTATCAATTTATATAATATATATCTCCAGGGAGACTCAACCAGACAGCAACAATAAGACAACCATCGCAAAGAGCTGCATTCACAGAGATCACAGGTAGCTGAAGTAAAAATATTTTTCGATGAGATGGCGACGCCACAGGTAGCACTGCTGCCTCGCAATGGGGATCGAATCCCACTCTGGCTGTGTGTGTGGAGTTGGCATCTCTCCCAGTACTGCATGGGTTTCCAATGGCATTCAGTTAGGTGAAGCCCTAGCATATGCCAATGTGAGGCCTCCCATCCAGGATGTCCCCTGCCTGATTCCCAGTGCTGCCTGGGATAGGCTCCATGCCACCCCCTGTACTGGATATTCATTTGGAAGACATTGATCAATGCCTCTGAGCTGAGATTTCACAGCTATATTTTAGATACTTTCTTCCAGGGCCAGGTCCATGAGTCAAAACTAGATTTGTTACAACATGTACTGAACTATATCAACATTATATTGTAGGTTGAGTCGGAAACCAATACTGTATAGAGCTTGAGATGTGCTATGAGAAGACACCCCCACACGTCACGCAGTCCTTCTCCTGACACAAACTACAGAATCCCACACTATGGTAGAGTGGCATTTATTACCGTCTTAACGGGACAAGGGAAAGATAAGCCCTCATATTTACTGGACAAACATGCAAGGAGACTAGATATCACCACTACAATAGTGGACGTGCCGTAACATTGTGCCGGCAAGCCACAGAAACTGAAAAAAAAATCTGTCATTTTTCTGCGAGTTCCTGCAATTGTACGAGCTTCCAGGACTTAGCCAGAGCAGTGATGCATGGTTAGGGGTTTCCCAAATTAGTCAACTAGACAAACCAATACTGTTAATTATTATGATTTATGATGTAGTTATGACTCAAGACTACATAGTTGTATTCTTGAGTAATATACATTAAAAAAAAAAAAACAAAAAAACCACAGAAAATTTAGTTTTTTTCCATGAAAACAGTGAAATGTGCCATTTTGCATGGTTTCGTCGAAATGTCAAGTCTCCAGCCATAAACGTATTTTTCACATACCAAGGTGAAACGAATTTGGTCGGGCCAGAAAAGTACATCTTTGGAAAATAATGACAAGCTGCATTTCGTAATGCAAACGACAGGCAAATATCTCAACGCTTTGATTGTGGGTGACTTGCGAAGTGATAAGAAATAACTTACCAAGTCATCGCCAAAAACTGCAGTATGCAGAAAATGATGACCAGCCCTTTCTTCTGCCACTGCAAAGGATGACACAGATGAGTAGTGAAGTTTTTTTTAAAGCTAGATGTTTCAGCCGGTGATGACAGATACGGGGGATGCTTGCAGGGGAAGGGGGAAATGTGCTTTACCAAACTTACCCAAAAGGCCGCACACAAGGTCAAAATTAAGCAGAGCTAGGAGAGGAAAGAAACTCATTTGTGAATTTAACAATATATTAAAACGACCAAACTAAACACCAGTGGAAAAATTAAAATCTACACATACAAACCAAAAGCTTAAAAACAGTAATTCATCTTTTTAAGATTTGCAAAAACCAGGGTTCTAAAGGCAATGTTAATCTCACAAAATTGTACTGGCCTAACATCACCTTCAGAATAACAATTATTTAACTGCTGCTGGCAATGTAAGGTCTATAAGGCATTAAAGTGTCATGACCATGCTGGATTTAACACCAGAGAGCTTGATGACACATCGGTGATGGGTGATCCGGTGTGGATTAGAAGTGTATCAGCAGTTTTAACGGACGCTGGCAGCACAAGGGCTGGAAGATAGGCCCGATGGGACGCCACCTTAATGACACGGTCAGGCTGAGTCACAAACGCTTAGCGTGTTGTGCAGAGATAAACAAGCCTGCTATTTGATTGATTTGTACTTTTCAGGGGGGATACTGCTAAGATAATACATGGCCTACTTTTCTAGACTCGACAGTTGAAACATCTTTGAACAGAAGTAGGTGGTATTTCTTAAACATGCGGGAGAATGAAAACTCCTATCATGCAACCCATGCAAATCTTTAGACATACAATTTGTAAACTACCTTTTTAGGATATGGCCAATCATGCAAAATTAGAGTACACTTAAATGACACAAAGCACAGACTGACAATTTAAGAAGATAACTATACTCTGGTTTAGTAATATTTCCATTTTATGTATGTTTTTAACAGGCAGGTCAGTGAGATGTTTAGCACCATAAGAAATCATTTCTCTTTACTACAGAACCATGGAAATAAATGGCAGTAAGTTAAGACAATCAAGCCAGCATGACAAACCAACCGGCAAAACTAACTCACATTCAAAGCTACAGGTATAAGCAACGGGAAACAAACAGCAGACAAAACGCTATCAGTGAGGTAGAGACACCAAATTCACACACCAACAAGAAGCTACAACGTTTCAGCCATGTGATCAAGAAGGTTCAAGACTAAAAACGTTGCTCTGTTTCCTTTGATAAAGCCTGAGAAACTTCAATTCAAAAACATTTTCACAATGTTGACAATTCCATTGAAAAGATACAAGCTGCTTGCTAATTCTCAAATTTTTATTTGAAAAACTATTATCATTTTTTAACATTTTCTCCTGATCAGAGTCACAGAGGGAGGCCCGGAGCCTATCCCAAGCAGCATAGGGCACAAGGCTGGGCTACACCCTGGATGAGGTACCAAGCCGTAGCAATTGTACTGAAAATAAAAATTAAATGTCTCCCTTGTTCCAAAATTTGTTTTTTGCATTTTTAATGTACAGTGCTCGCTTGGGCTTATAACTTATGACAGACAAACACTTTTGGAACTTGATGAAGTTCAACACCAGCTGACTATCGTTCTCTCGGATCTGGTCTACCTCCCGTGTCAGGACTCTACACCTACAATGCCACAGAATGAACAGCGCAGCCAGGTGGGCAAGCGACTGAGGCGGAGACGCGGCAAGAGGTGTGGGCTATATTCTAGGCTAAAAGCTAGACCAAGCCGATCACCTCTACCTAGTTTGTTGCTAGCGAATGTCCGCTCCCTCAAAAATAAGATGGATGAGCTCAGAATCAGGATTACAACCCAGCAAGAAATTAGAGACTGCTGCGTTCTTATTTTCATGGAAACCTGGTTATTGGGTAATACACCAGACTCAGCGGTCAATCTACAAACACACTCCGTCTACCGTCCAGACTGTACGGCAGCGTCTGGAAAGAAAAACTGGCGGCGGTATTTGCATTTAGGCCTACATCAACAACAGGTGGTGTTCAGATCATCAGCAAGCACCGCACAACTGACTCAGAGTTTCTACTGGTGAAATGCAGACCTTTTGATCTACCAAGGGAGTTCACTGCTGTTTTCATACTGACCACTTACATTCCATCACACACACAAAAAAAAAAAAAAAAAAAAAAACACAGCAGCACATGGGCTCCTGCATGACATCGTCGACACATAAAGAAACTGCGCGCACGGATGCTGTGTTTATTACTGCGGGCGACTTTAACCACTGCAATTTACGAACTGTACTATTAAAGTATCACCAACACGTTAATTTCCCAACCAGAGAGAAAAATATCCTGGACTATGTGTACAGAAATGTAAAAGGAGCCTGCAAGGCTGTGCCCCGCCCCCACTTAGGGCAGTCAGACCACACCTCCCGTTCCCATATCCAGCATAAAGACAGATCCCCCCCCAGTAAGTAAAACAATGAAAGTATGGACTGAGGAATCTGACCAACTGCTTCAGGACTACTTTGAGTGTACTGATTGGGAGGTATTTAAAACCACTGCTTTGCAAGAGGAAGGAATATGCTACAGTGGTAACCAGCTACATTAGTACTTGCATAGAAAATATTGTGCCCACCAAGACCACCCAGATTTACCCAAACCAAAAACCATGGATAAACTATGAGGTTCGGTCCAAGCTGCATACCTGCTCCACTGCATTTGTTTCAAGCAACGCTGATGACTACAAGAAGGCCAGATACGACCTAGATAGATCAATCAAAGAGGCCAAAAGACAATACCAACAGAAGCTGCAGGGTCAGTACACGAACGCTGACACCCGGCATGTGTGGCAGGGCCACACATAACATCCCAGGCAGATAACATCCCAGGCCGTGCGCTCAGACCTTGCGCTTCAGTATTACCTGATGTCTATGCAGACGTATTCAATCTATCCCTCACACAGGCCTCAGTTTCCACCTGTTTTAAGGCAACAACCATCATTCCCATCTCGAAGAAAAAAAAGCAGTGACCTGTGTTAATGACTATCGGCCCGTTGCACTGACTCTGACGGCGATGAAGTGCTTTGAAAAACTAGTCATGGCACACATCTGGAACATTATACAAGGTAATCTAGGCCCTCGCCAGTTTGCCTATTGGACTAACAGGTCTACAGAGGATGCCGGCAGTACATACAGTACTCTCACACCTAGAGAATAAGGACAACTGCGTACAAATTTTCTTCATTCATTACAATTTGGCATTTAATAGTTATCCCACTAAAACTGACTGACAATCTCTTCACCTTCGGCCTACCATCCACGGTATGCAGCTGGGTCTTGAATTTCCTTATAGGCAGACCTCAGTCAGTTTGGGTGGGGGGCTGCTCCTCCGCTACACAGATTCTCAACACAGGAACTCCCCAGGGCTGTGTGCTAAGCCCCCTACTCTACACCCTCTTCACCCACGACTGTATTGCCTCCCAGAACAACACCAGTATCATCAAATTTGTTGATGATACAACGGTCATTGGACTGATTAACGAGAGTGATGAGACAGCCTACAGGAGGGAGATGGCGGGTTTAGTGGACTGGTGCCAGGACAACAATCCCTCCCTAAATGCCAGCAAGACTAAGGAGATGACTGTGGATCCACGCAAGAGACAAGAATGCACATTGGTGAGACAGAGGTGGAGAGTGTGAAAGTCTTTAAATTCAAATCGCATCCACTGCCGCTCCCCCCCCCCCGACACCCCGACTTTGCTGATACAATCTACCTGCGACCACTGCACCCCCCCAACACACAAATGGGACAATTCCATAGACTTTGCACAACCTATCTACCTCTACTTGAGGAACTTCTTTTTTCATATCTGTCTACTGCACTATACATTATATTTTTACATTGCACTCTGTCTGTCTTTGATATTCTATCTTATGTTTAATTGGGTCAACCGTGTCCTGACGGAAACGCAGAGTACGGTTTTCATTGTATGGTGTAACTGACCGTTTTGCTGTGCATATGACAATAAACTTCTTAATCTATTGTATTAATGAACTTAATGAACTTGTCCTGCCCAGTGCCGGCCAGAGGAGTATGGGTTTCCCCCTTGTGTCTTTTTCCTCCCAAGGTTTCTTCCTCCTGAGAGAGTTTTTCCTTGCCTCTGTTGCCCTTGGCTTACTCTCTGGAGACCCTTGGCTTGGGATTATGTAAAGAATTTTGCAACAAAGCTCCTTGTAAAAAGCGCTATATATATATATAAAATTGGATTTTTAAAGAAGATCTTCACAAAATGCATGTCTATATTTTAAACTCAATTAATTCACCATTCTTTATCAGAAAGGTAGTTCATAAGTCACGCATTCATTCTCTACTAGCACATCTGTTTTACCCTAAGCTGGAATTTCTTACAACAAGGGCCATCCCTATCCTTGCTGATTCAGGCTGAAGAGAGCACCTGGATGTGCGGCAGGAGGTAAAGATGGTGCATTTACCAGCATCACTAACGTGGCCAGCAGCCGGGTGGGCTCAAACATGCGCTTTAGCTGTTTCAGGGGTCCCATCAGGAAACACGTGCTGCACAAACAAAAGCAGAGAGAAAAGAAGCCCGTCAACTTCCCGCAGCAAACAAAGACTAGCAAAATGATAGGGTCAACACAGGGGAAACAACCAGAGGCCGGTAATGCTTAGTACAACTGACAAATTCATACATTGAGAATCTTGCTGGATACCTCGTTTTCTGTTCAGCTTGTTGTCTGAATTTAATAAGTATGTTTAGCACTGACTCTGCCCCTTGCATCTGGAAGCATATGAAAATGTCAGCATAATCACACGAGACGGTGTCTGCTGACTTATGACGCGGGTGATCTTGGCACAGGTATACAAGTCTCAGGAGCGGTTACAGAAGACATGGTGAGAGAACCGCATTAGAGCTCCTTGCCTACAACGGCTGGTGAGTCACTGGGTATTGGAAGGCCTTGATTTCAGGAAAGTGCAACATAAAATAGTGCCCTGGGGGGACATAAGCCCACACTCCGATGGTTTCATTCTCTTAGCACCACCACAATTGTTGAGCTTCTAGGGCTTTTTGGAAGCCCTGAATACAAAGTGTAACGGGTAAAAACAGCATACAACAACATCCAACATTGTATGGGCGAAGCTGGAAATGTACCAGGAAATGACTTGGACTGGAATTTCATTAGATGTGAGTAGCACAAAGAGTACCTTTTCTATGTGTCTCACACAAAATGATTGTCTCAAACATTTTGGTTTGCAACAGTGAAGTTCACATTCTTCTTGGCGGACTAGCAAAGATATAAACGTTAAATGGCTATTTATTGTATTTGCATATATTTTGACTGAATATACTGCTGTCAGGTAGGCAAGTGCTCTGCAAACCAAAGCAATGGTGTGAAAAACTCCACACTTTGAAATCCAGAGATCCCATGAGACGAAGGGACTTTTGGAGTAACGGCAGGTGGAGATTAAAGAGTACCCACAGAAGATAACTAGACAGCAAACGGAGCAGCACACAAAAATGTGGCTATGTCCCCAGTCTAAACTAACTGGACCAGGGTATGGCTCCTGGCTACACACACAGAGGAATCATCATTACAGGTGACTGGCAGGGCTTGCCCCTCACCCCAAACAGCCACGCCCACCCATATTCTGTAAACTGTCCAGAGGGGGCAGATACCACCTGTAATCCAGCTTCAGGCACGAGCACAACGCTTCAGCCATTAATCAAATGATTTCAAAAGGTGATAATAATCCTGAGAAAGTACGTCACAAACTCTGTGATTTTCAGACAGAAGATCAGACGACGGCAGACAGGCGGCCGCTGCGTTCTTGGCTTTTGCTAAACCCCTCTGCATTTCACACCCTTGTACCTAAAAAGGTAACTGGTGTAGGTATTCACTGCGTGCGGCCTCCATCTTGTAAAAGGGCGGAACACGGACAAACAGAAGCACGCACATTCATCACTTCAGGTGTGAGCTGAAACTGGCTACAAAAACGCAGGGCCCATGCTCAAACACCCCCCCTCCTGTTTATGTACTACCATGAAACACATTTATAACGGACAACATTTGTGTTGATCAAACAGTGGCCTGACCAATGTGTACAGTAATCCTGACCTTAACACCCCCATGAGAGCAGCATGAAATAAGAGCCGCGTCCCTTTTAAAGAGAGCCTTTCTCATTAGTCAGCAGGTGTGAAGACTGCAGCGCTTACTAATTCAGCTGCTTGTCAATTCCAACGGCCTGCCAAGGCTGCCAAGCCAAGTGAGACAAGGCTAGATGCTGCTAAAGGCTCTGCAAGCCTTTAGATTGAGCCTGCGTTCCTGACTGCACGTCCCAGACCGGATTCAGATCACTTCTACCTTGTCTAACTCACTGCAACACTGAAAAGCCAAGGTCGAGTTTCACTAATACACTAATGAGCTTTAGACTAAGGGTATTGGTGTACTTATACAGTCACTCCATTCCAGAAGTACATTCAATGTGCTTCATGGGAGAGCTTCAATGAGACCCTGCACTGGATAAACTGTTATATAAAGTACCTGAGTGATGGACAGACAGATGAGGTGAACAGATGTCCTACTGCACCTGCCTCTTTAAGATTTCTGAAAGCCCATATTTAAAAATCACTTTCATTAGTACCACTATCATGCACAACCTGTCTATCTCATAATGTACAAATATGAGAACATAAAGCTTCATAACAGAACGCTTTGTATGATTACGTGTTAAAGCAGGTGATAAACATAAATAAGTAACAGCTATTAACTTAACACAAAGTCGGGATTCTGAGTGTCCAAAACTAATCCAGATAACTAAGGTATACAATGGGACACCGGAGTCCAGGCATTTCCTTCAGAGCTCACTTCAGGCAGACCTGTGATGAGGGCAAAGCCTGATCTTTACACCAACGAGGCAATGCCCACCTTGTCCTGCCTCTGATCTCCATGACAACAGCACCGGCCAACCTGCTAGGGTTCAAGTCCCTCATCTCCGTCAGACTCGCTGACCTGGAATTAGCCTGGAAACTGGAACTAAACATTCTTTCCACATACGCAAAGCATTTCTCTGCTATGCATGACCAAACAGGAAAAAAGGTCAGAGAAGGACTGTACAGAGCAGGCAGGAACATGAGCCTTGCAGTTTGACTTTGCTATAGCATATGCCGTACGATGACAACGTTGGTAAAACGTCACAAAGTACTTAATGTAACGCTGTGAGTTAGCTTACTGAGAAACAGCAGCAAGAATGAGCAACTGTGGAAAACGCTTAAGACCAGTTATACAGGCTGTGAGCACTTCAGCAAGGAAACCACTTCTTTATACACTGATTTAATCTCTGTTTCTCCAGCACAAACAAAGGTGCCAGTATGGCATGTAAAAACAAGCTGCATAAATTAGTGCGTGGAACGCAGTGACCTTCATTCTGCTTACTAAACCTGTTGCAGATGACAGAACACAAACTACCAAGTATGACCTGGCGGTTCACAGTCTGGTCAAAACTACAATAAGCAACAAAGTCATCACGCAGGACGAGCAGCTGTATTCACTAGTTCCAAAAACAAAGAGTATGCTCTCAAAAAGAGAATCAATAACCTCATAAAGACAGAGGAGAACAAAAAAAAAAAAAAAAAAAAAAAGACATTTGCTTCACTGATAAACTATTATTTTCCATGTAAATTCAAACACCTCAACCAATCTGTCCTGGAGTTCTGAACTTAAAGAACATATTCAGGAACAAATTAAGAGTCTGGCTTTGGAGCAGGGAATCTGCCTTCAAAAAGTCAAGCCCACACCATGTTGACCAGCAAAGCTTGCTCTTGTGCCTAGGCATGGGCCAGTATGAGATTCTGATGGTATGATAACCTGAAGCAAAAATATCACCGTTTCACGGTATTGTGATTACAGCTCTAAAATGAACAACTCTTTTCCATTGAACACAACCTGTTTTAAACAACTTATAGAATATTTGGAACATTAGTAAACGTGTACGTCAAGTTAAAATAATAAAAAATAAAATAACTGAATTCCTCTAAATAAAATTAAAGGGATGCTCCTTAAAGGAGCCTAAATCTGCAGCTCAACAAGCTCAGAACATAAATAATTGAATTCTTTTCTGTGGAAAAAAGAAAAACAAAAGTAAAGATGTGATACCAGCTAAATTTAATTATAGCACTAAAGTACTAATTTCGCAGACAATTAGTACTTCTCTGCTGTTAGCTAGTTAATTAGCCATGTTATCTGCCTTGGTAGCTATTTCACCAGCGCTAGACACGCTAACTCTCATAGCTGGTTGCAAACATTAATTTCAAGACAGCATCACAAAGAGTGATGGGTAGCGTAGACATGAAATCATATTTGAAGTATTGCCTCCTCCGGCAGCCACTCTACGGATTACCTTCCCCCTCCAATTCGTGGCTGGCTGTGTTTTTTCGGAAGCCAAAAAATTCCCATACAGCGGACTTTTTTGTTTTTCGACAGGCGGAAACGTTCGGGGGGGGGGGTTCATCTCCTTTGGCCATCATACACAGCTGACTGACTGCTCGCATCGACTAGAGGGGTTACTCGGCGCTGCACACAACCTGAGGGATTCCTGCACTTTCTGTCCTTGACGAGTCATAAAAAACAGCTCATACCGCAGAGATGGTATAAAGGAAAACGTTTGTGGTTTTGAAACCGTGACTTTTTCAAATCGCGGCATACTGGAGGAAAAAGGAAGAACCAGAGCAGATGGTGATGCGCAGGTGGGTTATTTAATAAAACCCACATATGGTTCTTTTGTCTGTTCATCCATTGTCCAAACCACTTAATCCTATTTAGGGTCATCGTGGGCCCAGAGCCTATCCCAGGCAGCTTTAAGGCACAAGGCAGGGGACACCCTGGATGGGGTGCCAACCCATCACAGGGCTCATTCACACACATACTCACACACACTGTGGACAATTTAGCCATGCCAATTAGCCTACAATGCATGTTCTTGGGCATTTGGGGGACACTGCAGTGCCCACAAAAAATCTGTTAAGCAGAGGTGAACATGCAGACTCCACACACACAGAGCCAGAGGCGGGATTCGAGCCTCCAACCCTGGAGGCGTAAGGCAACAGTGGTAACCACTGAGTCACTCTGCATGTTTTGCTGAAATCGCCAAGAGAGATTGAGTGAATTTTTTAGCTAACATTGACAAGGAAATCTCAAAGGGTCCAAAATGTATTAAGTATTCTGTATACTAGACTCCACAGCTGGCAAAAAGTGTCCATATCACTATCGGGCCCTTGAGAAAGGCCCGTAACCCCAGAACTGCCCCGGGGTAAATGGCTGACCTTGCGCGCCGTCCCCAAGCTTTGCTCTAAACTCTATTTGTAAGCATGATGGGATATACAAAAAGACACATTCCTATGTATTGTGTAAAATGACAGAACAGAGGCAAATAAAAGATTTATTTCATGGAAGCCAATAAGAAACACTCCAACAACGTAATGTGGTGTGACAGTGACAAGGTGGATCCAAATAAAAAGGTTTCTCTCAAGAGTTATAAAAGCTTACATATTAATGGTTTAAATGACTCCCTGGTATTTTTCTGGTAGGGACCAGTAACCATTCATGCAAGACCATCTTACCACACATAAGGAAATAGTTATTGTGGGGTCAGAGCCTGGTCTCTACTTACCAGTTTCTTTAGAAACAAGTTTTGCTCAAACACTACTCCCTGATGACCTGTTAAACTGTCCTACCTGTTGTTATTTTCCTTTACCGACATTTGTGTTTTTGGAGTCAAAACTAGTTAACAGTAATGTTACGCCTTACCTTGCCAAGGCTGCAATGTTCCCTAATGTGTAAAAGACAGCAAAGAGTTTAGGGCCATTTCTTGGCAACCAGAGTAGTGCGGTTCCCTGTTTGAAACAGAAGACATGGCAAAATGTTATCAAGCCTGGCATCCACCTGAGCACAACATCTAGACCAAACCATTTGCTGCTCTCATTATAGATACAGCCGTAAAGGAATTTAAAAATCGCTCCACACAGGAGGAAAAAAAAAAAAAAAAAAAAAAAAAAAAAGAGGCAAGATTTCCATATCCAAAATATTCTACATGTCTAGTTAACCATTACAAAAGTATCTGCGCACATTTTGAAGTATGATTAACAGGACCTTTTTTAATTTTTTTTTTTTTAAACAAGTGCTATAAAACAAAGTAGCATCGCCATCTAGTGGACATGTACACAATAACACTGACACGTGACTGAAAAAGACTTTCCTACTTCTAGATTCAGTACCTGTTCCAGGGAAAATGAATATGGACTTATTAACATTGCTGCTCTAACAATAGCGGAAGTGTGTGCACCACTAAACAGGCAATTCTCAGGACATTTAATAGAAAGGATTAATGTATTTAACTAATGTAATCAATTCCGCAGACAGATTTGTATTATATTACTGAAGTGCTTAAAAAGTCAGTCTAATCTCTAATGCACAAAGCTGTGCAATTTAACACCCATAAAACTTTGTTTGCATGGTGTGGAAAACATGGTCTGCCAAAAAAGAGAGTAAGAGAGAAACATGTAACCACTGCAGATAAACTGAATCCACGTTCAAAACTGAAGGTTTTCTGCTAAAAACATTTGAACCGTTCTTAATGCTTTTAATAGAAAAGTATGCCATCTTTAATTATACAAACCCATCAGCAGGTTGATGACTTTGATGTTCGTGCTGCATAGTTTTTAATTCTGATCTTTGAAAGAAAAAACTATGTATCCTTAGTGAGTCTGACCACTGAGTGCCGAGTGAGAGGTCTGCTATATTGCGTGATGAAAAACACAATCTTTCAGGAAAACTTGTAAATTTGTGTAGGTTTCAGGGGCAGTCCCATAAACTGCGAGAGTGGAGGAGGAATGTTAGCTTACGAGGATTGAGCACAGGACGCCGCTGGCAAAACAGATGACGAACCATTTCACCCGTGTGCTGTAGCTGAGGGTGGTAGCATCCAGGACCTCGGGGAGAACAATCGGCAGGAAGTCACAAGGTATGCAACATCCTAATGCCCATGACACAGGAATGAGTCAGACTGTGTCTTTAACCCCAAAACACAAAGAAACACACACGTGTGCTTATTCATACGGCACAAGGTGACGGCGAATGCCTCCTGTCAGCATCAGCTTCTGCTATTAACTGTTAATGCCCATTAGTCACACCACAAGAGTTCAAGAGTCAATTAATTATATATCGATTATCGATACTCCTTCACCATATGATATTTTTTGCTGGAATAGAGCCCAGAAGCCTAAAAGCTTATTTTTCTGCTGTTTCTGAATTTCTGCTCATTGAACAACTTTTTAAAAAGTTTAATTAAAAAATTTTTTTTGTCCCAAGGACATTCAACAAATCACCGTAAACACGAGTAAATAGGCATTTTAATACCGTGCTCTGCAAATCCAAGCAGAAAATAACATGCAAATTCTAAAAAGCTCATTTTGTCTGATGAGGATTAAGACATTCATCAAATTTCACGCCAAAACATCAGCTTCAGCAATAAGGAGCAGGCTCCATCCAAAATACTGATATAACTGTAAAACTAATTTCCATCCCTGGTATAGCAGAACTCCAGAATCCCTGGAGT